>CM077560.1:47405367-48007497 GCA_039657345.1 Stephania japonica | reverse complement strand
TAGAAATCATATTTGTGTTTTCATGCAGCCTAGCATCATTAGTTTCAATTTCAAAGCTCTATTTGATCGACTTCTATCCCCTTTTCAATTTGTAAAGTATTTAGTTTAACATTTCTTGTCAAGAATTTAGTTTAATATTACCTGTTGTAATTCTCCCCCTTAAATTATATTTCAGTACTGTTCCATTTTGAGTTATGTACTTCATTGTTGGCTACTGAATTGTCTGTTAATCTTTTAATTTATATTCAGTTCTCCATTTTGACATTCCTTATTATGTATACACACATATTGGTGTTGGTATGTAGTAGTAACCTAGTTACTGAAAACATGCTTGCATATACTATTTACTGGGTGATCTGATTAACGTGCAGCTTCCCTTCCTTTCCTGACCATTTAATGCAATGCTAGGGTGACTCAGTCACGAATGGCAAATTGGGAATGATAAGATCCCATGTAGAGTTGGTTTTAGGGGGTATTATAAGTTGTAGAGAATTCATGTAAGGGCCTTCGGACATTTATCTTCAATGCTATGCGATTGCTAGTTCTGTTTAGTTCTACTATAAAATCTTTTTAATCAAAGATAAATTTCTGGATGTCCATCCACAAACTATCTACTCCTATTTGTAATTTTCACCGCTAACTCTATCTGACATTTTATGAAAACGGAAGGAAAAAAAAAACTTAAAATCTTCATTTTCATTCTATGATCATTTCTCAGTTATTTTGTAAGAATATATTTATATACTTCAAGTAAAGACTAATTAATTAGACTTCTACATCAAGTTAACTAAATTCTAATTGCACATTTTATCAAAGATAAAAGTTCTGAATAAATCATGGACTTTTTTTTGATATATAAACTACTAATAAATTAAAACTTGTAATTAAATTTGAGACTTCTAAACAATATATAGAAATTGAAAACCTGCTAGTGAAGGAATTAAGAAACAGGCTTAAAGAGAGCCAAAAAAAGATTTTCCTAAATAATCTCGAATCAGTTCCAGACTTCCAGTACGTAGACCAGATGATAAAATGCAAGCAAACGTTCATCACGTTAGTTAAGGACACTGGAGGTCTTATTCTCCTCAGATTAACTGAACTTTATCAAGTCAAACTGTATCAATGGACGGGATAATGAACCTTCCACTTGATAAGAATGCAACCACAATCAAACATAATTGGACAAATTGTCACGGACGAAATAATTTTAGTGCCAAAAATAAAAAACACATGCGTATATACATAAAATGAGCTTAACTGAGATGAGGTTGCTTAGGGTGGATGTTTGGTAAAACTCACAAGGATGGGGTAATAATTTCAATGATTGTAAGAAACATACCAATTGCAGGAAAAAAAAATAAGTGGACGGTTCCAGTGGTTTTTACTCATCCGAATACAACCTACCAGTGCATTGGTTAGAGTGTTAGACCCGCTAGAAATTGAAGGAAACCTAATATAACTTGAGATAAGTATTGCATATATAATTATAAAAGATTTTAAATATTATAAAGTCACATTTTCAACTGCATTAAATAGAGTCGAGTGGAACATATTTGGGATTTGAATTACATTGTACTTGTTTATATATTTGTTTTGGTAGCACATTACTTTTAATAATACAAATAGATTGCCAATCCTAATCATCTTCTGATAACTTCTTAATGAGATGGCAAAAATCTGAAGCACAAACAAATGTTAGTTGAGGATTTTCATTTTGAAATGAAGTTCAAATCATTATAGCTTGCTAACTCTACTTTTAAAGTGTTTGCGAAGCTGTGCATGTTCTGATCCATGCCGTGATTACCAGCGCACAGACTTTCTTTACAATTTCTCAAATGCTAAAATGCTCCTCTATATTGCAAGGAAATTTTTAGGGTTTAGGGTTCTTTTTAAATTTTTTTACCTCAGCTGATAATAAAACTCGTAACTGCTGTGATGCTGTCTGCTGCCCTGCAAATCGTCAAATCCCACTGATGCAGGCTTTTTTTTTTTTTTTTTTATTTTTTATTTTTTTTCAAGTCCTCAATTATCTTATTTCATTGACATATTTTACTGTGCTTATTTACTTTTGCTGAAAAAGTTGTTCATTCTTATTAGTGGTAACATTGAAGAAGATTTAGGCCTAATCAATCTTATTTGCTAGACAAGTACTCATGTTATTTCTGATCATTTTTTAGCTATTCTTTTTTTTTTTTCGGTTGACCTGTACTAATTTAATGTTGAGGACCTTCAGTTTTTCTTCTTTTTATTTTTTTTTTGGAAGAGTTTCATACAAAATTAGGGGAAGTAGAAGTTCCTAAGGTGAAGCACTTAGATATTTAGCATTAATTATACAAAATGATATATTGAGAATGATGTCACACATAGAATTCATGTTGGATGGAAGAAACGGAGGAATGCAACATGTGTGATCCGTAATAGAAATATCCCTACCAAGTTAATTCAGGCTATGTTGTTGTTGGAAGACTTTCATCCATGTAGCTGACCTCAATTAATTTGGGAATGAGGTTATGTTGTTGTTGGATTATGTTTACTTTTTGACACAGTGCTTTGGGTTTTTCTGTGAAATGCTTGGAATATAATCCAGAGGTTTTATGGTTCCTTCAGTACATAACCCACACGCGCGCACACACACACAACCCACCCAACAAAACCAAATTTAGAGGTTTTCTCTATGTCACTGCATCAGTGATGATGACTTCCTTTTGTTATCCTTGCACTTTGATTGTTAGTGAAGAAAATTATGGGGAAAGTTCCGTCTGAGATGCTTAGACCCTCTGTTTGGTTTCTCTTTTCTTTGCCATTTGCACTACTTTTTTAGTCAGTTTTTGTTGTACATTTTTGCTTCCAATCACATAATGATATATTTAATCTGCTTTAGCCTATGACTTCTTCTCGTTCATTCATTTTCGGCTGCAATAGACAAAATTTCTGTTGGGGGATTTCCCATACAGTAGGAGAGAAATAGCCTATGAATTCAATTGCTTGTGTGCTTTGTTCACGACGGCTGAAACAATCTTTCCGCCTTCCCAGTCAAAAAATGAAACTTAATTTATTCTTTTTATTTTTTGTAATTGGAAGATCTAAATTGTCTAAGGAACATAAAAGTGATTGAATATATAGGTGATGTGGTATTTATGTGACAGTGGCAACAGATGATAATATATAAGACCGAACCAGTTCTTTTTATGTTTTGTTATATAAGATGAGGCCAGGACTTGCATCAATTGATTACTAACAGTGCTTGAGCTGGTAAAACAGATGTGGTGCTTGAGTCCTTGATGGCAAGTGGCAGATGTTGCTTCTCTGTGGGATTTTTCTTATTTCAATAGTACCTAGACTTGGCCTTTTAAAGTGATCATCCACGACTATGGTTTGTTTTAAATTGGTATTCTTGTTATGCTTCATGCTTCTGCATATAAATTTCCATTAAACTTGCTTGAAGCATTGTGCTATCATTCATTATTTTTTGGTTTTCATGTTATATTATATTTTGTAGTTTTAGTAGTGATGGCGACTTAGGTTACTTTTCTTAAGTTGCTCCCCCTAGTTTCATTTGTTTTAAATGTAAGCTGCCCGTAGATTTTGAGGGAAAAATCATATTCTTGCTTTAAGTTTTGGGGCTCCTTCAATAGTGCTGGAGTTGTAGATTTCACAGAAGCAGGATCTCTTTAAGGTTGATTTTTGGAAACTTTTATTTGTTGCCTCGCCTAGTTTTGTCTGTTCTAAAATGTAAGCTGTCAAAATAGATTGAGGGGGAAAATAAATCTGCTTGCTTTAAGGTTTTAGGGTTTCTGTAATTGTAGCTTTCACAGAAGCAGATTCATTTCAAGGCTGTGTATTGGACATTTTATCTTATTAGACATCTGGTCTTTTGCTGCATTTCGACCAATTATTATCCTTTTAGAAAGTCAAATATATCAAAAAAAAAAACCATAAAAACTAATTTGATCCCTAAATAAATATCACCAACTTTCAATTTAATTTAGCTAACTTTTGGCATTCCTTCAATTTTAGCACCCAATGTAATATTGTGCGTAGATTTTATTGTAAACCTTTTGACTGTCGATACTTGATCAGTTTATAGGCATTTGATTACCATTTTAAATATTTGATAGTTAAGTACGCAAGCTGAATTGCAACGTTACTTTTTTTTTTTTGACT
This sequence comes from Stephania japonica, assembly GCA_039657345.1. Taxonomy (NCBI): domain Eukaryota; kingdom Viridiplantae; phylum Streptophyta; class Magnoliopsida; order Ranunculales; family Menispermaceae; genus Stephania; species Stephania japonica. The sequence continues at coordinate 48,003,333 of CM077560.1, read as the reverse complement.
TGACTGTTAAATCTCATGTTAATCGGTAACATCAAATCTTTTGATTTGCTAATCTTCTAAATTCATTGCCATGCACATGTTTCCTTTGGTAGACTGGCTATTAATGCGTGTATTGACAAGGCATCTTTAATTTGATTTAATTCCCAGAACTGTTTTGACGTCTCCATAACCTGGGACATTTAATTACATAACTATCGATCTTCAAAACTTATGAACAGTTTCATCACCTAATATGTATTAGTTTTGGAGTTTTCAACTCAACTTGTAAATATCATGTTAGGTTCGTTTGGAATAAATTTACTATTGACCCTGCTGTTTTTGCTTACGAATCTAGGCTAGTAAGTTGTTAGAACAAATTTGATTATTCTGAACACCTACCTCTTCTAGGAATTATTCTTGTTATTATGTTTAATGAATTCATCGTTTCCTGATGTTGCTGACAATTCTTCTAGTGTGTTTTTCTTTTGCGTCTTTTGCAAGGTTGATACGAGGATCTCGTTAGGCCATCGTTTGAGGACGTCATTGTTGCCATTTTTTGTCTAATATTTGTTATTATTGTTTTGATTTTCTTGGTGGGCCTGATGGCCCAAATGTACAACACAACACTTCTATTGTAATAAAATCGCCTTTAAGACTATTTTCTTTTCTTTCAATACTTGTCCTTTTTTTTTGTGTTGTTGCTTTTTTTTTTTTTTTTTTTTTTTGTTCTAAAATATATTGATTGCAACTTTGAGGTTCATATCAATAACCAATTGGCTTAAGTAATAAGTGACTTGGTCCTTTAAGTAAGGTCTTGTGTTTGAGTCTTGTGAATGGAAAAAAAATTATTTTTGGAGTATGCCCTCAGATTTTGAATTTTTGGTTCAATCATAATTGGCATGCTGTAATGGAAACCAAAAAATTCAAACTAGACATAATCTCACAAATGTAGAGAGGAGTAGAATCTAAGCTTACAAGGTGGTACGCTTGATACAACTGAATTCGTGGACTCATTTGTTGTTTTACTAAATTTTGTAAGGGGATTAGCCTCTTTTAGTTGGGGTTTTACCCAACAGATGAATACCAAGTTCTATCAAACCATGATCATTGCACAAAATAAATACACCACAGATACAAGATTTAATATGGAAAACCCTTCAAATTAGAGGTAAAAATCATAGGCCAAACTTCAAACAATCCACCATGTGAATAAAGAGTACAAGATATCTCAATTGAATATTTACTCAATTGAATGAGAAAATTCACTAATAACTTAATGATCAGTAAAACAAAAACACTACCACTTGTCTCATACCCTTGCACTCTTTTCTTAAATACCAAGAAATCACTAAAGCCTTCACCGCGAGTCTTCGGATTCAAGATTTTGTTGTTTATTCAATGTAGAGAGAACTTTAAGAGAGATTCTACGCACTTCAACCCGAATGCACATACTCTGAAGAAAACCCTAAAGATATAATCACAATCTTTTTCACAATGTCGAACAACCTATCGACTTTCTCTTGTCGAACCACAAGTCAACAAACCCTCTCTTTTGCCTCTAGTCCAACTCTCGAAATCTTCTCCTTTTATAAAGTCAAAACTCTCTAATTCACAAAATTTCATTTCGTGAGTTTCTATATTAATTGGCTTTTCTAATTCCTTGTTGCCAATTAATTTTCAATTCTCTTTATGAGAGAATTATATCAATTTGGTCACTTGCTAATTTTCTCCAAAATTAGTTGTTGCTATGTTCACTTTCTAAAACACTAAATTAAAAAAATCTTGTTTAGCAAGTCTTATGCATTAGGTTGGACATAATTGTATTGGGTCCACCACTAAACCAAAACTTTTATGTTCAAATAAATTTCATTTCTTGCCCCAGGTGTGTGGAGCATGGGCAACAGGAGGAATGCAGTTGTTCATTGGTAGACGAAAGCTAACTTATAAGTTATAACACATTGATTAGGAGGGATTTGAATGCATTTGTTCATTAGTAGACAAAAGCTAACTTATAACACATTGATTAGGAGGTATTTGAAGGATTTGGAAAACTTACTATTTGTTGCACTAAATAGAGCACAATAGAAATGTTTGATCCATATATTTGACCTCAACTAATTCAGGATTGAGCTCTATTATTCTCGTTATTGTTTGTGGTTTTTCATTGGTTATGGAGTTAGACCAACTCCAACCAGCGCCAAAATGGCATTGGAGCTACAGACGCCATGGCATTTTATGAATAGTGCCACACCATTTTGGTGGGGCACTATTCACCAAATGTTTCACTATTCACTATTATTTTATTCTATTTTTTGTTTTTAAATTCCTTTAAAGTTATCTTTATAATCTTGTTTTATATTAAAAAATAAATTGAATAAAATAATGATATAAAGTAAAATAGTGTAAAATATAGTGTTGATGGGGTTGGAGATGTGAATAGTATTAGTGTCACTATTTACACAAAAATAGACATAAATGTTATGCTATTTTAGTGTTGTTGGGTTGGAGATGCCGTTAGTGCCTTTAATCTAGTGAGGGGTGATTAGTACAAATGATTCGCACGTGCCATGCACCCTTCCATGTTTAGTTACTCTTTTTCTCTCTTTCTTTTGGAGTATATTAAATGTGTAATTGTGGGGTGGTGTGTATAGCAGTGGTGTCTTGTTCAGTTCAGAGGGCACGTTACTTCATGTAATGAGCATGTGAAGTAGTTGCAGTTGAACTGTCAGCCCAACCCAATTATAGCTGGCATTTCTCTCTTCTCTTTTATGTTGCTTCCTTAATGTGTTACTCCTCACGCTTCCTGTATAAGTGACTTTAGGTTCAAGGGTTCCCTGAAAAGGCAAAAAAAAGGAGACATCGACATGTGACCATTTGGTTTGAAGAGGTGGAGTTGCAAGAAAAAAAAAAAAAAAAAAGAAAGCACCGCTAGAGTAACTTACATTTTGCACCAACTTCTTAGATGTTGTTCAAATCATCCCGAGATGTATATGCGTGCATCGTGAGGTAAAAATGAATAGCATCCAAGGAGGTTGGTGCCAAATGTAGGCTACTCTAGTATTTTTTTTTTTAAAAACACTTCGTTATTGTGTTAATTAAGCAAAAAAAATTTTTTTTTTTTTAGTTTTGTGGGAATCAAACCACGATCTTTCAAAGTTTTACCTTTTTGATAAGTGGTGTCTTTACCATATCACTTAAGAGACTTTAACACAAAAAAAAAAAAGAAAAAAAAAGTTATGAACTTTAATCAAGCTAAATATAGGGAAAAAAGAAGGCGATGCGAAGGTGTTATTTATGTAGTATTTGGTTTCTTATAAAAAGGACTTATTTGTTTATTTTTTTTTATGATTCTTAACGAAGTATGTAAATTATGATGTCATGTCTTCAATTGCTTTATTAATTTAGAATCAAATGAATGTGTTAAGTTTAAAACCTATCCACTCAATTTCTCCCTTTGATTTCTTTTTTGGATTTTTGGTGGAAGAAATTAAGAATCTCGAAAGGATTAGTCGAGTCCACCATTAGTAAGGTGTTAGAGGCGGTGACTTGAATATCCTTAGCTATAAAAAAAAATACAAATTTATAGCCAAAACCTCCAACACTAATTTTTGCAAGTGATGCCTCGTGGATCACTACTAAAGATGTTATTGGCGTGATATAGACATGAAAAAAAAAGTTTAATTGGTTAAAATGTCATAACCTTTTGCTACTTTTGTAATTATATCCTCATATTGTTAAATTTGTATTCCAATTGAGTTTTTAACTTAAAATTTGAAGAGGTGACACCTTAATTATGAGTATAATAGTCACCTCATCACCTATAATTATCAAAATAATTATTAATTTTAAAGTTTAAATTCATTATTTAAGTGTCACATTATCAAGTTTAAAGTTTAAAAGTGATTTAAGATACAAATTAAATAATTTATAAAAATTAAGAATATAATAACAAATCTTAAAAAGTCATGAATATAATAATAAAAGTTAAATGTTAAAATATTTCAACCAATTTTACCAAAAAAAAAAAAAAAAAATTAGAGTATATAAAGTGTGAGTGGATGGTGCCACTGTATCACATTTCCTTGAAAATAATCGATCCATTTGGTTTTGATGGTTAATTCGTATTGAAGTTTCGTTGCAAACAATGCTCTCAAGTTCAGTAGTATCAGTCACTGTACTTGTCAGCGACTGTACTGTGTGACCAGTGACCCCCTTTTTATTCTGTGAATGAATCATCAAAAAAAGGGTTAAACAAGCAATATCACAACTTCTTTCTTAAGGACAATCCCGTCATTTCACTGCAACGGAAACGTAAGTGTAATGACAAACTTTTCCGTCGCCGGGACCACGTGACTCATACTTTCTAATCCCGGCATTAACTAATCTTCATCTGTTCGAAAGCAGACTCCCGATGATCCAGTACACCCTCGCATCTATTTCATTACCCAGCACCGCACCGCACCGCAACGCAACACATGTCAAACCAATCAGACGACCGAATCCAAACCCCCAAGCCCATTCCCGTCATTTCACAACCCCAAAAACCCCCCACCGGGCCCACCGTAATTTCTTGACAAAAAACCAAAAATGCGCGCTTAAAAAAACAATTCAAATTTCAAACAAAAAAAAAATTCAAAAAAGATCTCCGACGCAAGGGCCCGTTTGGGTTACAGCTCACCAAACCAAAACCCAAAACGAAGACGCCACTAAAACTCACTTGCAACACACTCTCCATCTCCTCCCTCGAGATCCACATCTTCGTCTTCAACTTATCGAGATGCTTATCCAACGGTCTAATTAACAACCAAGCGTGAATATTGAGTATTTATTACAAAAAAGACCAAACTGAAACCCTAAAAAAATCAAATCGAGTTCATCAGTACTAAAGCGAACCACACACTCGCTCTTCTTCTTCATCTTTCTTCGTGGTCTTGGTCTTGGTGTTGATCTTGTTGTGTGTGTTGGTGTGTGGTCGAGGAAGAAGAAGAAGATGCGAGAGATCCTGCACATCCAGGGGGGGCAATGCGGGAACCAGATAGGGGCGAAGTTCTGGGAGGTGGTGTGCGCGGAGCACGGGATAGATCCGACGGGGAAGTATAACGGGGACTCGGATCTGCAACTGGAGAGGATCAACGTCTACTACAACGAGGCCAGTTGCGGGAGGTTCGTGCCGAGGGCGGTCCTGATGGACCTCGAGCCCGGCACCATGGACAGCATCAGATCTGGGCCGTACGGGCAGGTCTTCCGCCCAGACAACTTCGTCTTCGGCCAGTCCGGGGCGGGCAACAACTGGGCCAAAGGCCACTACACTGAAGGAGCTGAGCTCATCGATTCGGTCCTCGACGTAGTGCGCAAGGAGGCCGAGAACTGCGATTGCTTGCAAGGTCTTCTTCTTCTTCTTCTTCATCTCTTTTTTTTTAGCCTTTTCAAGGCTTAGCGATCTCTCCTTGCTTCATTTAGGGTTTGTGCGTCTTTTTTTTTTTTTTTTGATTACGGTTTTGCTTAGAGTCAGATCTTGCTTCATTTACGGTTTGTGTGATTTTTTCGAGGGTTAGGGTTTGCTAGAGTCAGATCTTACTTGCACTTAGGTTTTGTGTGTTTTTTTTTTTTTTTTTGTGAAGTTTGGGTTTGTTAGAGTCAGATCTTTCTTGATTTAGGGTTAGTGTGGTATTTTTAAGGATTAGGGTTTGTTAGAGTCAGATCTTGCTTGATTTATGGTTTCTGTGGTATATATATATTTTTTTTTTGAGGATTGGGGTTTTGGATCTGGAACTGATTAGGGTTTTGAAGTTCATTTGAGAAATTTGATTGCATGGAAAGTTTGGATCTTGTTTTCTTTTTAGGGTTTTCAGGCCATGTTTGTTGTTAATGGTTTTAGGTTTTGTAGATCTTGTACTGTTTTTTGTGGGTTTTATTTAGGATTTGATCTTGTTTGTGTGTTGAGTTTTTGTGGATTTTTTGAATATTAGGGTTTTGGACCTGTGACTGATTGGGATTTCATGATGTGTTGATTGATTTTAGTAGGGTTTTTCATGGTTGGATCTTGATTGATTTATGTTTTATGGGTTTTTTTTTAATGATTAGGATTTTGAATCTGGAAGTTTTTTTTTTTTATAGGGTTTTGGTTGTGGGGATTGATGTTTGTTTTGGGGGGAATTTTGATGTGCAGGGTTTCAGGTATGCCACTCTTTGGGAGGAGGGACTGGATCTGGGATGGGGACTCTGCTCATCTCCAAGATCAGAGAGAGTACCCAGATCGGATGATGCTCACTTTCTCAGTGTTCCCGTCTCCCAAGGTCTCTGATACAGTCGTTGAGCCCTACAACGCCACTCTCTCTGTTCATCAACTCGTCGAGAACGCTGATGAGTGTATGGTGCTTGACAACGAAGCCCTCTACGACATATGTTTCAGAACTCTCAAGCTCACCACACCAAGCTGTAAGCAAAAAGATTTGAATTTTGTATCTGTTGTTGTTTTATTTCGAATATGCCATAATCTTGTGTGTGTTATTGTAGTTGGTGATTTGAACCATCTAATCTCGGCGACCATGTCTGGTGTGACATGCTGTCTGAGGTTCCCAGGACAATTGAATTCGGATCTGCGAAAGCTTGCAGTGAATTTGATCCCATTCCCTCGTCTCCACTTCTTCATGGTGGGTTTTGCTCCGCTGACCTCTCGTGGGTCTCAGCAGTACAGGGCATTAACTGTTCCTGAGCTAACACAACAAATGTGGGATGCCAAGAACATGATGTGTGCTGCTGATCCGCGACACGGGCGGTATTTGACTGCATCAGCGATGTTCAGGGGCAAAATGAGCACCAAAGAAGTGGATGAGCAGATGCTGAATGTGCAGAACAAGAACTCGTCTTACTTCGTTGAGTGGATTCCTAACAATGTGAAGTCGACTGTTTGTGACATTGCGCCAACTGGGCTGAAGATGGCATCTACTTTATTGGGAATTCGACTTCAATTCAGGAGATGTTTAGGAGAGTTAGCGAGCAGTTCACTGCTATGTTTAGGAGGAAGGCTTTCTTGCATTGGTACACTGGTGAGGGAATGGACGAAATGGAGTTTACCGAGGCTGAGAGCAACATGAATGATTTGGTTGCTGAGTATCAGCAATACCAGGATGCAACGGTCGATGAGGATGGAGAGTATGAGGAAAACGAAGATGACTACGAGCAGGAAGGTTAAGCACGATTATTGTGAGTGTGTGCTACTGCAACTCTCTGTTGCTTTTTTAATGTGAAGGGATTGTTATTTTGAGCTGCTGATGTTGTTTCTGTCTTTGTTGTTTCGTAGGAGTTGGAGAAGAGAGTAATCAAGAACTTTGCTTGTTAAGTTGTTTTGAGATTGAAATCGCTACTATCTTAAGTTTATATGATATGACTTTACCCTTTGATGCGTGTAATGTCTTGATTAAATTTTTGTTGTTTCTCTTTTACAGCATTATTATTTTGCGTTCGTGTGATTATCTTGTCTGCAATTAAGTCTTATTTCCATATTAAGATGTGGGCTTTTTTTGGAAGTTGTTGCAGCAGCTCATGGGAGTTTATTCATAACTCTAATCTTGTTGAAAATTTTGTCGATGAATTCATTTTGATATCTTGTTTATCAGATATTTTGACTGATTAGGTCTTTTTATCAGTAGTTTTGCTCTCTATGAGTGGTTCTTGTATGGCTTTCAGACTTTACCAGAAACAGATATTCTCTGCAATATTGTAGTTAGTTGAACATTTTGAGGAGTGGTTGTATGACTAGAGGTTTTAACTGGTTGAGATGTTTATGTTGTATCTACCCATCTGTTTGCTAGAGTAAATGGCATTGTCTGCTTTGTGTGCTGACTACGCTGTATTGCTTTTTAAGGAGAGTTTTTTCAATCTTCTTAATTGAAAAATAGAGATCTTTATGTCAATTTTACTGTGAAACCAAATCTGCCCCAATTTGCAGTTCGTCTTCTTTGTCGAAACAACTTCACCCCTGTGCATCTGCTCTTAATCAACTAAGCGAGATTCATTGTCTTCACATTGGTGACTATTCGTCTTGTTTTCTACACCTTTATCTCCTTTTTTATTCATCGCCGATGTTTCCGTGTGCACTGGTGCGACGTCGTCATCAAGCGTGTAGTTGAGCGTCGTCAGCAAGCGTGCACTAGAGAGCTTCACAAAGAAATTAAACAAGCCAACAATCTACTTCAATTGCTTACGATGACGGCTCGAGTTCGAGATTTCACAAATGCAGAAATCTTTCACAAATGCAGAAACCACTGCTGGAAGGGCTTAACTCCTTAGTACCCGTTTGATTGGAGTTATATGTAAGGTGTAGGGATTGACTTATATATGACTGGTCTTTGTGAGATATGGGAGTATGCATTGCAGCCGTTTGGTACAAAGATAAACTTATAAGGAAAAGTGGGTAAAATGTCTAAAATGTCCTTATTTAATGTCACAACACTTACCACCACCCACCACGTGGTACTTAGTGGTTGACTTTGCTCGAGATAGCCAATTAAGTTTCCATATTTAGTGGTCCAGACTCGAAACAAAAGAAAAAATGTAGAAAGCCTTGTGGTCGATGAGGGCTTCAGGATGGTGGGATCAATCAAACCCTACAAGAACAAGAGAAAAATTCATGGCTTCACTTAATGGTATCATTTGAAGTCTAGTTGGCTGTTCGATCCTCAACGAAGACAAGTGGTAGTTTTATTATATTTTAAATCAAACTACAAGTAGCCCTTGTGAATAATTAACGAGTCTTTTTATTCTTTCCAATTTCAATTTCTTTTCCTAAAATATAGAACAAAATCCCCACGTATATTAGAATTATGGTCAAATTGGTTAAAATATTATATAACCTTTTACAACTTTTGTTATTATATTCTAATATTTTTAAATTTATTATTATATCCTTACCTCTTTAAATTGATAAATTTGTATCATACTTCACTTTTTAATTTTAAATTTAATGAGGTAACATTTAATTAATGTGCTTAAAAAATAAATTAAGTAATAATTTTAGTAATTATAGATAATGATGTGACTTTTTAAAGTTATTATTTAGATGTCACATAATTAAATTTGGAGTAAAAAGTGATTTAGGATATAATTTTTTCAAATGTAAAAAATGTGAGGATATAAGAACAAATTAAAAAAATTAGATATAATAACAAAATTTGTAAATGCTTAGGATATTTTAATCAATTAAACATATCGAGTTGGCTTTTCATTCTTACGTTTTTGGTTTCTCACGATGGAGTTAGTTTTTAAAACTACAACCGAAAAATACAGATTTTTTCCACGTTTATCTCTATCTTTGAGTGGTTACGTACGTTCTCTTATTGTACATCCATCTCACGAGCCTCACTAATGGTGAAAAGACATTGTTGACATCTATTGCATATGTGATCTTCCATACGGTATTGATACTCTCTCTCTCAAACTCCGCATCTATTATTCAAATTTATCATCTTTCTTGAGTTATGTGTTACTAACCACTTTTGTTTTTGGTTCTTTGTTATATATATATATGCTCGTTCCCTGCTTATAATGTGTACGTCTTAATTTTCTCATATGATCATACTATTGTACTTTCTTTTTCTTTGAAATTGATAAAAAAAACTTCAATTCTATGTGATCGCGCAGTAGAGACCCATGAAATTAAGCAACACCAAGTTAGAAGATAAAATTATGAATGAAATATGTGTCGACACACAAGTGTGTGATCGAGAATCAGGGATTGTTGGTTAATTTGGGCACATAAATTCACGAGGCTACGCTGTGTGATCCTTGCGTCACATAAATTAAGTGGCAATGAGATGAATGTATCCGTATCAGTATCACTGATGAGAAAGTGATCGTAGAATCACTTGCGGAAAGTCGACCAAGGGATTCTATGGCGCACCGTGATGCTTGCACTACCCTGGGCTACTTGCTGCATACTTTTTTGGGATTAAGGATTAATGGAGAGGGACCTTAGGGGCATTGAAGTTGAATTGGACAGCGTAGGATGATACATGTGTTTTCCTATTCTCTTTTGGGACAAGAGGTTCTTTTTTGATGTTTTGTTTGGGAGTCCTTTTGATTATTACTTTTTTTGTACATATACACCATGCATAGAACTGTGGGTAACAAAACTCTAGCACCATTCTTATAAAAAAAAAAGTGCAAGGGATTATCCACACATCTTAATACGTTTTGTTTTCCTACTCCTTTTGGATTTTTGAGGCACATCTCAATAGAAATTGATTGTGTATGGTTTTTGACTTTAGTGGAAATTGAACCATACACGATCTTTCGCGGTTTTGTCTTTTTAGCAAGTGAGGTCTTGCCTTTTTTGATTGTGTATGTTATTTATTTTTGTCTATCAATCAGTTTTGTATTTATTTTGAGGTCATTGGTTTGTAATTAAATTATGAATTTTATTCTAGGTGAATCATTTAAAAATAGGCCATTGGTTTGTAATTCAATTATAATTTTTTTAGTAAAATTAATTTTTTGGGCCCTAACTTTTTTAGGCCATTGATTTGTAAAATCGACAAATTTGTTTTCTAAGATTATTTTTAGAAAAACTAAAAAGGATGCTTTAATTATTATGATGAAGGTAGTTATATATTGTCTAATCATAAATAAATCACCAAGCCATATGTAGCTTAATTGATAAGTTTTTGTGTTTTACAGTTATGCCTAAGCGCCTAATTTTTCCTTTTGGTGCTCTTCCTTGATTCAACCTTTTGAATCATCGCTGTGGCGGCCCCAAATTCCGAGGCCGCCCCCTGGCTTTCCATTTTCCCTGCTAATGCACCAGAAATTTCTGCCACATCACTCTCTATCTACTTACCTGACATTCTCTCATATTTCGTGCCATTTAATATAAAATTTATGATTTACAGCGGAAGCTTCATTTCTACCAAAAGAATTACATATATATAGATTTTACTTTTTCACCCTATAGTGGAAATCCCGGAGAGTATTGTACATGTGGCGATCAACTATAACAGTTAATATATACAAGTACAAGTGTGAACTATAGTCTTTCAGTTCCAGAAATATAAACAAAATATCAAAATATAGACATCACACGTATCAGCAAGCCTCGACGCAGGTAAGTCAGATATAATAGCCGAGAATCCCCTTACCCTTGCTAGTACTAGGATCTGCGCTCAGTCATCACAAAAGGTAGATGACAAGCCCAGTAAGTAAAATCACAAGGAAAACCACCGTGCATCATAATTAAAGAATGTAAATGGAAACCAATAAAAAGTGTTAAATAAACATGCGGAAAGAAAAAGAAATGCAGATAACTGTCCAAAGCTCATCGCATGAATATAAACACACAGAAATACAAATGGGTGTGAACCAGCTATCCAAGATGTGTACTGAGGACCAGGAGCCCTATTGTGGCCTACACCATCAACCCTACAACTGTGTCCTAGACCACACATCTAACAAGTAACCACACACCCTCGGATATAAAGACGGAAAAACTCAACCGTCCTAGTAAGATCGGACTCGAAGATTATCTAAAAAAATAGCTCAAATGAATAACAATAAGTAAATGCAGTAGTGGTGTTCAGTTGGGTTTTACGTACCTGAAAATACGCACTCCGACTTCCCGGACCCGTTAGTATGCCCACCTAGCTCCTTGATGCCCGAGCTATGGTTTCCCAGTCCCTGAAGTCCAGGTATAGTGTTTTATACTTTTTGAAAACATATTATAAAATTTTATGATATTATATCATATTTCCAAATTTGAGTTGTGGTACCTCCCCCGGACTATGTCGGGGTTCCAAAAATACCCAGAAAGTCCCGTACCTACTTTTCTACCTTTTTCTAAATTTTCTAAATTTTTCTAGAATTTTTAGAAAATTTTCTGATATTTTTCAACTATTTTTCCTATTTTCCGAAAAAATAATATATATATATATATTCCGGTGGGCCCCACCTGGACCGGTCCGGTCTAGGTGGTTGGACTGGCCCTGGGCTGGTCCTGCCCGGTTCGGGGGGATGCACGCGCACTGCACACGCGTGCGTCATCCCTTCCCCCTTTCCTTCAGAGACGAACCTGTCTTTTTTTTTTTTTTTTTTACCTCTTCAATCTTTGCCTCTTCTTCTCTCCTCTCCATTCCTCTAAAATCTCAAAATTTTACCATAAATCAACACAAAACCAACCCAATTCCCGAATTACATGCATGTACCCAAAAATTCGAAATCAACAAATACACCTCAATTTTTCTCAAATCCGATTCCAATTGATGTAATTTATCAAAACCAAACTCAATAACATCATATTCATCAAAAACAGTGATGAATTCTCTTGACATCGAAATTTCACTCCAACATCCATTTTAATGGAAAATCAACAAAGATGAGGGTAAATTACCTTATATCTGTTGTTCAATGCCCGAATTCAACCTCCAAACTCCTAGTTGTAGCTCCAAATCCACGATTTCCCTCCTAAGAACCCTGAATCTTGGTTGAGAAAGAATGATTATTGGGTTTGCACGCACGATCGGTGGTATATATATGTTGGTGTTTTAATCTCACGTGCACACGCATCTCGAGGCTAATCCAATGGTCACTGAACACCATGTGTCACTAACTTCCTGGATACCCTATCATGACACCATGTATCTTGAATTTCTTTGTTGTGCATCTCGATGACCATCCAAAGGATGCTGATTATTCAGTTCAAACTATAGGATTTTATTATAATCCAATTGATTTAACTCATATAATTTATTCTAGTCCTCAATAAATTCCATAAATAGAGTCACACTAACTTCCCGACCACTCGGTACCCGTGCCCCATGTCCAACACGCTTCCCGAGGTGGTCCCACACTTAGTGTACCCAATTTAATTTATAATCTAGCCTAAAGTTATGTTTACATTTCATTATAAATTAAATCCTCCACATTAGCATGTTTAAATAATTTAAGTTTAATTAAACCCCAACGCCCGGCCTCACTGCTACCGAACCCCGCATTGGCCTGTCCTACGAAACGGACCTCGGCGCTCAACCTCGCCCGACAAATACTACCTTTACACACCGGTGACGGATAATACATCATTATAAAGAAAATGAAAATATTATTAAATCACCGAAATTAGAAAAACAACAATACACAGTCAATACCTAGGTCTAGAACATGTCTAACCTATCTGCTGTGTCAACGTGTCGTCTGAGTTGGCGTCCTAATCTGAAATTAATTAAAATAACAGCGTTAATAAATAATAGGCCGTTACAATCGCCGAGAATGCTTTTATTAATCAAATAAACTCATAACTATTCAGATCTGAAGAGATGATTAGTTCCATCCTCGTTGCGGCCATCAGATTCACTATTGATAAAAGTCACGACTCTACTACGTCTACATTCTTTTCGAAGTCTTTGCGTGGATTTGTGTTTATGGGGTTGGTTGGTACTCGTTATTAGGGTTTTTTTCAATAAGTAGTTATTTTCTTTCTTTGTTAGAAGGTTTATATTATCTTCCCTTGTTGAAAGTCTTGTATTTACTTTCCTTGTTGAAAGTTTTATTTTTCATTATGGTTCGAATGATGTATCTATGTAATGTCGAGTAACTCGTGTTCCAGACGTTTGTCAAGAGAATAGTTACTTATTGTCAAACTATTCTATTGTTACATCCACAGTTCTTAAAAGCCAATCTTATGGCGGTTGAATGTTCTTTTGAACAATTAGAATTAGCAAATCAATTTTCTATGGTGATTGATTCTATGTCTCGTCCTGTTCCATTGAATGTATTGATAGCTATTGATGATTAATGGAATTTTTATTTCTAAAAAAAAAAAAAAAAAAAAAAAAAAAACTCCTAACCCCGTAAAGTATCACTTTTATAGAATTAAAAAATATCAAGTATCTCTTTAAAGTAGATTGTGTAATTATCCAATAAAGCCACAAGAGTTAGTATCTCATGCAAAGTAGCAAGAGAAAGTAAAAGTTGCCCACCAATTTTTAATGAATCCTACTCCAGTAAAGATTCACTAATATTGAGATTATGAATTTTAGTCGCTTAATAATAAAAAAGAACAAGCTCAAAATTTTGCTCAAGCTCCGCACTTCTCTGAGTAGTATGTTAAAAATTAATAAGAAAATCAAAGATACTTAAAATATTCTATTTTGGTGTGATAGGTTCGAGTGAAACTAGTGTTTTGGATTCTTTTTACACTATATTAGCACAAAAGTTGCATTATTTTAGAGTAATGCATTAGAGATGCCGTTTTATTTTATTTTATTTTATTTATTTTTTTTTTTTTTGTCAAAGTAGAGATGCCGTTAGATCTATGTACATTCCTTGCAACAAATAGTAAATTATTACTATATATAATAGGTATGAGTTCTAACCCATATGCGCTGGTCTCAGCTTCCACGTGTTGATGAAATTGTTTGAATTCCAAATTTGAGTCACTTGTCACACATAACGCTCCATATATAACCATCATGATCTGCAACTTGAAATTTGTTTTGTGCGATTACATCTCATATTTGACCTTTTGTTTGAAAAATTGAACCGAAGAAAAACTAAAATAAAAATAGCGATGGAGAAACGGCGACGTGTACACGTGGCACGAGTGAAAGTGAAAGTGAAAGGAAGGAAAAGCTGGCGCTCTTTTCGAATCCAGCGCATTTGAATTGGAATTTCAAAAATTTGTCTATTTCCCGCTTCAATATGACCGTTCTCCTCTCCAAACCCCCAAAATTGAGCCGTTGGATTCAAATCAATACTATATATCATACCCCTCCGTCCCCCACACATTTCTCCTTCATTTCTTCTCTCTCTCTCAAACCCTATCTCTCGCATTTCCTCTCCAGAATTAATCGTCCTCTTCGGCGAAGATGCGCGAAATCCTCCACATCCAGGGAGGCCAATGCGGCAACCAGATCGGCGCCAAGTTCTGGGAAGTGGTCTGCACGGAGCACGGAATCGATCCCACCGGGAGGTACAGTGGGGACTCCGATCTTCAACTTGAGAGGGTCAATGTGTACTACAACGAGGCCACTTGTGGGAGGTTCGTTCCCAGGGCGGTTCTCATGGATCTCGAGCCCGGGACTATGGACAGCCTCAGATCTGGTCCCTACGGCCAGATTTTCCGCCCCGATAACTTCGTGTTCGGGCAGTCTGGCGCCGGCAACAATTGGGCTAAAGGACATTATACCGAAGGCGCTGAGCTCATCGATTCTGTGCTCGATGTGGTCAGGAAAGAGGCCGAGAATTGCGACTGCTTGCAAGGTGTGTTTTGTGATGTTTTAGTCAGATCTGATTGTTCATTTTGTTGATTTTGACTTTTTTTTTTTTTTTTTTTTTTTGGGTTTTCTAGGGTTTCAGGTTTGCCATTCGTTGGGAGGAGGGACTGGGTCTGGGATGGGGACTCTTTTGATCTCTAAGATCAGGGAGGAATACCCAGATAGGATGATGCTCACGTTCTCCGTGTTTCCGTCGCCAAAGGTCTCGGATACTGTCGTCGAGCCTTACAATGCCACCCTTTCTGTTCATCAGCTTGTCGAGAATGCCGACGAGTGTATGGTGCTTGACAACGAAGCCCTTTACGACATTTGCTTCAGAACTCTGAAACTCTCCACTCCAAGCTGTAAGTTCTTTCAGATTTATTAATGTGATTTGAAGTTGAATTTCATCGATATTCATTGTTTCTAGAGTTGATTTTAATGGTGATTTTGATGGGGATGATGGAATTGCAGTTGGAGACCTCAACCATCTGATTTCCGCGACAATGTCTGGTGTGACTTGCTGCCTGAGGTTTCCGGGGCAGTTGAATTCGGATCTCCGAAAACTTGCCGTGAATCTCATTCCATTCCCTCGTCTCCACTTCTTCATGGTGGGTTTTGCTCCGCTGACCTCTCGCGGGTCTCAGCAGTACAGGGCGCTGACAGTGCCGGAGCTAACCCAGCAGATGTGGGATTCCAAGAACATGATGTGCGCTGCGGATCCACGACATGGGCGGTATCTTACTGCGTCAGCAATGTTTAGAGGCAAAATGAGCACCAAAGAAGTGGATGAGCAGATGCTCAATGTGCAGAACAAGAACTCATCCTACTTTGTGGAGTGGATCCCCAACAATGTGAAGTCCACAGTTTGTGACATTCCTCCGACGGGGCTGAAGATGGCGTCGACGTTCATTGGAAACTCGACTTCCATACAGGAGATGTTCCACAGAGTAAGTGAGCAGTTTACCGCCATGTTCAGGAGGAAGGCTTTCTTGCATTGGTACACAGGCGAAGGAATGGACGAGATGGAATTTACTGAGGCTGAGAGCAACATGAATGACTTAGTAGCGGAATATCAGCAGTATCAGGACGCGACAGCTGATGAGGATGAGTATGAGGAAGAGGAAGGGGAGTATGAGCAGGAAGTGTGAGGCCTGCGATGAGATTGTGGTGTTAGACTCGGTTGTCGGTTGGAATAGCTCTAAATGCTGCAACTTCCAGTTGCTGGATTGTATCGACGAGATTGTGGTTATTGCAGTCACATTTTGGTTAATGGTCACTGAGGGTTGTGGCGCAGAATACTGTAGTTCTATTTGATAGTTTTATACAATTACTTGCTTTCTTATGCTCTATATTAGGTGAAGGATGGAAGAAAACTGGAACTAATGTTGCTTATTTTGTTTACTACTTTCTATGTTATATATGTTTCATTGTTATGTCCTGTGTTTAGTTTCCATTTGCCACCAACTTAAGTCCATTATGTCAGAGTTTATACCTAGCATGAAATTGGAACTCTTGCCTTTTATTTCATTTTAATCTAACATTACAATCACTAGTCCAAATAGAAATTGAAGAAATTCAACAAGGTAGGGTAATCCAAAACTAACTTGAGATGCTTAAATAAGGAGGGATTTAAATGATTTAGAAAGCTTATATGCATATTATAATCAAGTATTAGTATTATAAACTGAGTATGGGTAAGGAAGATTTTGCAGTAGTATCCTATCATTTTACATTCTTAAAAGATTTTGGATAATGACTATTTTTTCAAAAAAACTCTGCAAAACAATTGGATGATATTGTTCTTATTAGAGATTATATAATAATTTTTTTATGTTGTAAATTGAAATGAAACTTGTTAGAATTAGAGAAGGAAAGTAGAAGAACTACTAACTTCTACTACTACAAAGAACTACAAAGAACTACAACTACAAAGTAGAGGAGGAATGAGAGAGTTGAAATGAGAATTTGTATACAACTTGGTGTGTTTATACAATGAGGTTGGCATCCTTTATATAGGCCCTTTGGTGATGATGATAAATGTATTTAGACAATGTTTACAAGTAACACATACATCACATGTCATACAACTCTTCACAAGCAACATTGACAATACATAGAATAATGAGTACATTTGATATGGATACAAGTAAGAACCATGCTTGATACTACTACTGTGGCGGCCCCAATTTCCACATTGGTCCGCCACGGGAGGCCACGCGGGCCCACAACTGCCCATGTCACCGCCAGCTGTGTCCCACGCCCAATTATCCATTATCAATCAATTTTCGGTTAACTTTGATGTTATGAGTTAACTTTATTTCCTTTAATATCATATAACCTCAAATTACGCAGCGGAATATTTACTAACCACATAAAGATTTATCATGTAAATTATGAGCATAATGCCTAAGTGGAAACCATACCAAATGTAAATCCTATACATATCATCCAAGATCCTCAAAATATCAAAATATATGCAACCCATCTCTCAAATCCCAAACCCAAAGATAAATCAAATAAATACATACAACCAACTAGGCATATAAGAGGAGTAGTCTCCGTCTTGATCATGATGATATTCTTTACGTGTCTCCTTGTCCCTGCACTTATCAAATCCTGCACTCAAATCACCAACACATACGGTGACGAGTCCAGTGAGTAAACTCCCAAAGAAAACCATCGAGTAAATAATAACAGATTCGAAGCCAATAAACAACGTTAGCTACACATGCAAAGAGTATGGACATGACCATAAATCCCTCGCGTGTGTAAGTAACAAGTATACAAGATGATCAACCAATAATCATGATGACATCAACATGCTCCACAACAATTTCGATAAAACCAGACGAAAATAGAACGCAATCTCACATACTAGATCATACTTCGTCAATCCGAGCGCCCGAGAGGAACACATCACACACAGGGATCCACCCGGACCACTAACGGTGACCGGAAACACTCACAGATCCACCGGACACGTGCACCCCACGGCTCGGGTCACTTTCCACCGGCGGCGCAAGTACACGTGCTACAATCTAGCATGCTTGATCACGTGCTACAACCATCCCGAATAAACTTCGATAATGAAAACAAATTCAACACCGATTAATAACCAGACCAACACATGATCCCCATGAGTGTGTATAGCAACAACAACAGTATATGCAAGAATTTAAAGAATTAAATACTCAAATGTGTTTCTGTTGGGGTTTACGCACCTATATCGCACTCCAATTATCCAGTCCAAATCGAATAAATGTCCAACAAATCAAAATTTCCACCCGAATTATACCTAAGATCATTTTTCATTAAATTAGCTTCAATTTGATATATTATATCAAATTTTACGTTTTTCGAGGCTAAAACCCCGACTATGTCTCGCCAACATTTCCGAGAAAATCCCAAAACTCGCTTGTGAACCATTTTTCTAATTTCTCATATTTTTCTGGATTTTTCCATAATTTTTCCTATTTTTCGGATTTTCTTTTCCATTTTTCTTTATTTTCTTTTTTTTTTTTTTAAGAGGGCGGTTCGGCGAACCGGACCGGTTCGAGGCGAAACCGCCCGGTTCAGGGCCGAACCGGCCCTTCATCTTCTTCACAACAGAGCCGTGCGCCTCTGTTTTTTTTTTTTTTCCAATTTTTTTTT
Organism: Stephania japonica; assembly: GCA_039657345.1. Classification (NCBI taxonomy): domain Eukaryota; kingdom Viridiplantae; phylum Streptophyta; class Magnoliopsida; order Ranunculales; family Menispermaceae; genus Stephania; species Stephania japonica. The sequence goes on along the minus strand of CM077560.1, from coordinate 47,984,461 downwards.
TTTTTTTTTTTTTTTTATTTTTTTTTTTTTTTTTTTTTTTTTTATTTTTATTTTTATTTTTTTTTCTCTATTGATCTTCTTTCCTTCTTCTCTTTTCTTTCTCTCCAATGAAATTAAGAGAATGAGAAGACCACACGTCGTCTTCCTCCTCGACAAATTCCAATTCTCGGCCATGGCTCTGCCATGGCCGAGCTCACCACCACACCACACAACGCACAACAACATACAACAACAACAACAAAAACAACACCACCTCACCTTGTTCGCCTCGATCCCACGAGCTCCCGACCTCGATCTCTCTCTTCCTCCTTTCTCCTCTTCTTCCTCCCCCGATCTTCCTCTCGATCTTCCTCTCGATCGATCAAATTGTGAGAAAATGAGTGTCGGTGGTGTTTATCAACAATTTTGGGTAAAATGACCAAAATGCCCCTAAGTTCTTATCCTTTCCTTCTTTCCTTCAATACCCTTTTTGGTAATTTCACTATTATTTATTTATTTTCTGATTTTAATATATATTTATATATATATATATATTAAATTACATATATACATATATATATATATAAATATATATATTCGCTATATATTTTAAAACCTAAAATTTCGTCGTGCGCGCGCGAAACGAGCGTACTTTCGGGCGTGCACACTATCGTACCACCCACGCGTGTCAACCACGACCCCGCGTGTCATTAGGCGCCCACCAATTTACTATATTTTTTTTTTTTCATTTTACCACAACAAGCATACAAAACGGACTGTATACCTATTCCAAACTCGTTCCAGCCTCGCTGTGGGACCCACGTACGTCCTCGCTAGCGTCCACGTCCGCACTGACGTCACCAGTAACGGCTATTGAAAATTGGGCCGTTACAATTCTTCCCAACTAATTTGAAATTTCGTCCCGAAATTTGAGATAACTAACATCTCGTCTCATAGAACTGTAACATAGATACAATTTCCTATCACGTCAACCAATCTAACCAAATGTAGCCAACCTAATCAGTCACTATTCCACCAACACTTTTGATGAACTATTCAACCTCTAACTTTGGTAAACAAATCAACCTCAACCTAGGTGAAGAAAAATCAATCGCGCACCGGTGAACCGATCAACCAGTCGTCCACTCACTCCTGGTGTACAAATCAATCCCTGGTGAACTCATCAACCAGTCCATATCAACCAGTCCCTGGTGAACACATCGACCAGTCCCTGGTGAAAACATCAACCAATCCCACAACAACCAGGTTGCAAATGGACTCCTGGTGAACCAATCAACCGGTTTCACAACCTCCTGGTGAACCAATCAACCAGGTTTCACAACCTCCTGGTGAACCAATCAACCAGGTTTCACAACCTCCTCCTGGTGAACACATCTACCGGTTTCGCAACCACCCCAGTGAACACATCTATTAAACTCACAATCTCACAATAACCCTAGTGAACACATCCACTAGAATATCTTTGGTTCAAAAATAAACTAACCACCTATATGCAACGAATGCATAAAAAAATAAGACTAATGAAACAACGTACCCTACTCATGTTGTCGGGTCGTCTCTCTCGATCATTGCGGTACTATAATGTGAACTCTCTCCCCGGTTTGTGGAATCTCGACGCGCCGGAGAGGCTCCACGGCAATTCACACCGATTTGACCTCTCTGTCCGCACCGATAACACTTACGTCGTCACGACTCAGATCGTTTGCCTCCGAGCGCCGACCCCAACTCCGGTCCCTCTGATATCAAAATGTGACGACCCCAACTCCGGTCCCTCGATCCCGATTCTCGTCCGTATGACTGTCTCTGGGTTCTTGTATCGGTATAGGTACAATCTCATGTACCACTTGCGATCGTCATTATTGAATTGATCATCGATCCCGGTCCCGGTCGTCCTCGCGACTAAATCTATCTGCCCATCATCATAGTCGTCCTGATCGTTTCTCAAATCACGATCATTAATGAAATCATGATCCTGTTGCCAGCGAACTCTGCGTGCTCGAAAATCCTGCTCCTGACTGCTAGATTGATTTCTCTGTCTCTTCGGTCTATGATCAGACCAAGAACTCAGTCCAAACCCATCTCCAAGCTCAACCCGGTGTCGTAAATACGTCTCGCGAGCCAATGCTCTGTCATAAACAATCTGTAGTGTCTCTGCACCAGTCGCGACTATCACCCCACCAATCCTCTCATCCAGGCCTCTGATGAAGTAATAGATCTGTAATCTCTCCGTATTAGCCACATCCATAGCATACATCATGAGATACCGGAATCGGTCCATGTATTGTGATACTGACATGGTCCCCTGTCGCAAACTCAAGAACTGCTCCCTCAATCGTAATCGCACACCTCGGTAGGAATATACTCGTCCAAAAATAATCGCCTAAACTCTCCCCAAGTCGGGCGTACCATGTATATCGAGTATAGGTGGTCCACCAAACTGCGACGACCTCTCAAACAATAGCTTTGAAATACGCGCTCGATCTACCTCGGGTACCTCCAACAACCGGTGTAGTCGTCGTGAGTCATCAACCAACGTCCTGCAACCTCGGGATCACCGACTCCCGTGAAGTACGTAGGGTTAAACCTCATAAAATCCTTCACCATCTTCGGCCTTCGACATCCTACTCCTAGCGATCGAAGTCCCTACTGTTGCTCCGCATGATGGTGGGTGTCACCACCGTAGTCTCTGCTGGTACTACCACAGGCTCAACCTCTCTATAACTTTGTCTCGACCAGCCACAGCGTGTGTAGCAACAAATGGTGCTAATGCGGTCCAGTGGTAACAGTGCGTGCGCTCTCGGCGGTGGGTGCTACTGTCGGCGTCCTCGAGCTCCGAATGTACTCCATCAACTCGGCCATCCGAGCTTGCTGCAATAATAGCTTTTTTCTTCTTCTTGAATCAGCTAATCGCTTTCGATCGACCTCTCGAATCATAGCTCGCAAATCACCACGTCACTAGTGGTATGATCACTAGTCTCTCCAACCTCTGGGCCGAGTAGTGGGCGGAGTAGTAGAGCTGTCCGTCCATCCTAAACGCACAACCAACGTGCATTGGACCGACTCGGTATATATACGCGTATTATACGTAGTACACAGTCAAAACATACACGTATATAAATTTCCTGAATCTACCCGCCTCACATCACTTCCCAACTAAGCCTTTAATCATTCACTTGTGGTTTCCACATCTAAAGTTTATTCATTGAGTTTATACTATTGTTCAATCTCCAAATATAGCCATATCAAAGCTAGCTATAATCCCTATTCCATTCCCTAGGCTCTTCAATTTAGATTCCTTAAACCTAAGCTCTGATACCAAAATGTGGCGGCCCCAATTTCCACATTGGTCCGCCACGGGAGGCCACGCGGGCCCACAACTGCCCATGTCACCGCCAGCTGTGTCCCACGCCCAATTATCCATTATCAATCAATTTTCGGTTAACTTTGATGTTATGAGTTAACTTTATTTCCTTTAATATCATATAACCTCAAATTACGCAGCGGAATATTTACTAACCACATAAAGATTTATCATGTAAATTATGAGCATAATGCCTAAGTGGAAACCATACCAAATGTAAATCCTATACATATCATCCAAGATCCTCAAAATATCAAAATATATGCAACCCATCTCTCAAATCCCAAACCCAGCAATAAATCAAATAAATACATACAACCAACTAGGCATATAAGAGGAGTAGTCTCCGTCTTCAGTCACAGATATTCTTTACGTGTCTCCTTGTCCCTGCACTTATCAAATCCTGCACTCAAATCACCCAACACATACGGTGACGAGTCCAGTGAGTAAACTCCCAAAGAAAACCATCGAGTAAATAATAACAGATTCAGAAGCCAATAAACAACGTTAGCTACACATGCAAAGAGTATGGACAGCCATAAATCCCTGCGTGTGTAAGTAACAAGTATACAAGATGATCAACCAATAATCATGATGACATCAACATGCTCCACAACAATTTCGATAAAACCAGACAGAAATAGAACGCAATCTCACATACTAGATCATACTTCGTCAATCCGAGCGCCCGAGAGAACACATCACACTGGGATCCACCGGACCACTAACGGTGACCGGAAACACTCACGAATCCACCGGACACGTGCACCCCACGGCTCGGGTCACTATCCACCGGCGGCGCAAGTACACGTGCTACAATCTAGCATGCTTGATCACGTGCTACAACCATCCCGAATAAACTTCGATAATGAAAACAAATTCAACACCGATTAATAACCAGACCAACACATGATCCCCATGAGTGTGTATAGCAACAACAACAGTATATGCAAGAATTTAAAGAATTAAATACTCAAATGTGTTTCTGTTGGGGTTTACGCACCTATATCGCACTCCAATTATCCAAATCCGGCTCGAATAAATGTCCAACAAATCAAAATTTCCACCCGAATTATACCTAAGATCATTTTTCATTAAATTAGCTTCAATTTGATATATTATATCAAATTTTACGTTTTTCGAGGCTAAAACCCCGACTATGTCTCGCCAACATTTCCGAGAAAATCCCAAAACTCAGTTGTGAACCATTTTTCTAATTTCTCATATTTTTCTGGATTTTTCTGAATTTTTCCATAATTTTTCCTATTTTTACTGGATTTTCTTTTCCATTTTTCTTTATTTTCTTTTTTTTTTTTTTTTTTTTTTTAGGGCGGTTCGGCGAACCGGACCGGTTCGGGGCCGAACCGCCCTTCATCTTCTTCACAACAGAGCGCCGTGCGCCTCTGTTTTTTTTTTTTCCAATTTTTTTTTTTTTTTTTTTTTCTCTATTGATCTTCTTTCCTTCTTCTCTTTTCTTTCTCTCCAATGAAATTAAGAGAATGAGAAGACCACACGTCGTCTTCCTCCTCGACAAATTCCAATTCTCGGCCATGGCTCCGCCATGGCCGAGCTCACCACCACACCACACAACGCACAACAACATACAACAACAACAACAAAAACAACACCACCTCACCTTGTTCGCCTCGATCCCACGAGCTCCCGACCTCGATCTCTCTCTTCCTCCTTTCTCCTCTTCTTCCTCCCGATCTTCCTCTCGATCTTCCTCTCGATCGATCAAATTGTGAGAAAATGAGTGTCGGTGGTGTTTATCAACAATTTTGGGTAAAATGACCAAAATGCCCCTAAGTTCTTATCCTTTCCTTCTTTCCTTCAATACCCTTTTTGGTAATTTCACTATTATTTATTTATTTTCTGATTTTAATATATATTTATATATATATATATTAAATTACATATATACATATATATATATAAATATATATATTCGCTATATTTTCGCGCTTAAAATTTCGTCGTGCGCGCCGAAACGAGCGTACTCGGGCGTGCACACTATCGTACCACCCACGCGTGTCAACCACGACCCGCGTGTCATTAAAACCCACCAATTTACTATATTTTTTTTTTTTTCATTTTACCACAACAAGCATACAAAACGGATTTGTATACCTATTCCAAACTCGTTCCAGCCTCGCTGTGGGACCCACGTACGTCCTCGCTAGCGTCCACGTCCGCACTGACGTCACCAGTAACGGCTATTGAAAATTGGGCCGTTACAACTACTCAATGTAAGAGCTATGCTTGACAATGATTAGTCATACAAAGTCTTGATCAATTGTTCATCCATATCATAACACTCCCCCTTGGATGACAATTGTTGAGAGAATGTGCCTCGTTAAAACTTCTACTAGAAAAAACCCTGTGGGAAAAAATCTAGCAAAGAAAAAGTGTACACATTTCTTATTAATCTTAAGATGAGTATAATATTGTTAGGATTGCCTCATTAAAAAAACCTTGTTAGGAAAACTCAAAGGGATAAAACCATAGCTAAGGGAAAAAGAGTGCAATACACTAATCAATAACTTCCCCTCATGTGAATATGGGTAAAACTTGTTCACTTTCTTTACTAGCAATGTCTTTAAGTTTATGCAAGCCAATACCATATGTAAGCCTTTTAAATGTCGTAGTTGGTAAGACTTTTGTTAATAAATCAACAAGATTATCGCTCGATCGGATTTGCTTGACATCAATTTCACCATTCTTCTGAAGCTCATGCGCATAAAAGAATTTTGGTGAAATATGTTTTGTTCTGTCCCCTTTTATGAATCCTTCACTTAATTGTGTAATACATGCTGCATTATCTTCATATAATATGGTTGGAGAATCTTTTATTGAAGGTAATCCACATGATTTTTGAATATGTTCAATCATGTTTCTCAACCAAACACATTCACGACTTGCTTCATGAATTGCAAGTACTTCAGAATGATTGGAAAAAGTGGCAACCATAGTTTGTTTCACTGACTTCCATGATATAGCAGTATTACCACAGGTGAATACATATCCCGTTTGAGAACGGGCCTTATGGGGATCTGATAAAAATTCAGCATCAGCATAACCTTGGAGATTCAATTTTACTCCTCTCGAGTAAAATAAACCCATGTCATTTGTTCTTCGAAGATATCGAAAAATGTGTTTAACACCATTCCAATGTCTTCGAGTTGGTGAAAACTATATCTTGCAAATAGGTTGACAGCAAAAGCAATATCGGGTCTTTAACAATTTGCAAGATACATAAGTGTACAAATTGCACTTAAATAGGGTACCTCCGGACCAATTAGCTCTTCATCACTTTCTTGAGGTCGAAATGGATCCTTATCCACTTAAAGTGATCTGACAACCATTGGAGGGCTCAATGGATGTGCCTTGTCCATATAAAATCTTTATAATAATTTTTCAATATAATTTGATTGATGGACAAGTACTCCACTTGAAAAATGTTCAATTTGCAAATCAAGACAAAGTCTTGTTTTTCCAAGTTCTTTCATCTCGAATTCCTTTTTCAAGTATTCGGATGTTCTAACGATGTCGTCGTGGTTTCCCACTATATTTAAATCATCAACATATATAGCAATAATCACAAATCCTGTTGATGATCTTTTAATGAAGACACATGGACAAAGCAAATTATTTACATATCCTTCTTTCAGTAAATAATCACTAAGACGTTTGTACCACATTCGTCCGGATTGTTTCAACCCGTATAAAGACCTTTGTAATTTTATAGAATGCATGTTATGAGGTTTTGATTTTATTTCATCGGATATTACAAATCCATCAGAGATTTTCATATATATCTCACTGTCTAGAGATCCGTACAGATATACTGTAACGGCATCCATTAAATGCATATCAAGCCCTACAGAGACTGCAAGACTTATCAAGAACCGAAATGTGATTGCATCTATAACAGGAGAATATGTTTCTTCATAATCGATGTCAGGTCTTTGTGAGAAACCTTGAGCTATAAGTCTTGCTTTGTACCTTGTAACTTCATTTTTTTCGTTTCTCTTTCGTACAAATATCCATTTATATCCAATAGGCTTTACGTCATCTGGCGTTTGGACAATTGGTCCAAAAACCTCTCGTTTCCTTAACGAGTTTAGCTCTGCTTGGATAGCATCTTGCCATTTTTGTCAATCAGGTCTTTTTTGACATTCGTCCACTGATCGTGGTTCTGGATCATCATCATTTTTACATATTTCAAAGGACACATTGAAAACAAATATATCATTAGGAACAATTTTATTTCGATCCCAAATCTTACTAGAGTTTAAGTAATTTATTGAGATTTCATTACTTTCATCTTTTTAATATTTTTATAAAGGAAATTGTTCCACATCAGAATCAACTTGTTCTGACAAACCCTTATCAAATGATTCTTGTGCTTTCTCAAGAGTATTTTGATTTGTATTTATATTTACTCCCATTTTCCTTTTTCGAGGAATTGTATCCTTTGAACCAATCGGTCTTCCACGCTTTAAGTGTTTCGTTGGTTCTTGTGTATTTTGTTGCACAGAGACATCAATTCATGCAGGAGCATTTACAGCTGGAATATGTGATTTTGTCACTTGTTTTGTATCATTAAATGCATCTGGTAATTGATTTGGAATTTGTTGCAAATGAATGATCTTTCGAACTTCAAGTTCACACTGATTTGTTCGTGGATCATAATGTGATAAAGTTGATGCATTCCAAACAATTTCGCGCCATTCCTTTTGAATTGACTTCTTATCTCCCCTAATAATGGTGGGAAAATTGCTTCATCAAAGTGACAATCAACAAAACGTGCAGTAAATAAATCCCTTGTTAAGGGCTCAAGGTATCTTATAATGGACGATGAGTTAAATCTAACATAAATCCCAAGTTTTCGTTGTGGACCCATCTTAGTTCTATTGGGAGGTGGTATAGGAACATACACTGCACAACCAAAAATTCTTAAGTGTGAAATATTTGGTTAATGAACTAAAATGAGTTGCATGGGGGAATGTTCATGGTATGCAGTAGGCCTATAACGAATGATAGATGCTGCATGAAGGACTGCATGTCCCCAAACTGAAGTTGATAACTTAGTTTTAATGATTAAAGTTCTGGCAATTAATTGAATGCGTTTGATTAGAGATTCTGCCAAACCATTTTTGGTATGCACATGTGGAATAGAATGTTCAATGGTAATTCCTATAGACATGCAATAATTTTTAAATGCTTGAGATTGAAATTCCCCGGCATTATCAAGACGGATGGTCTTGATTGGGTTGTCAGGGAATTGTGCTCTTAACTTAATGATTTGCGCTAAAAGTTTAGCAAATGCAACATTGCGGGTCGAAAGCAAACAAACATGTGACCATCTAGTTGATGAATCTATCAAAATCATGAAATATCTAAATGGTCCACAGTGAGGATGAATAGGTCCACATATGTCTCCCTGAATGCGTTCTAAGAAAACTGGGGATTCCACAACAATTTTACTTGGGGATGATTTAACTATCAATTTACCTTGAGAACAACTAGCACAATTATAATCACCAGCTGAAAATATTTTGTGCCTCCTTAAAGGATGTCTATGCGAATTATTAATTATTCTTCGCATCATTGATGATCCTGGATGATCAAGCCGATTATGCCATAAAATGAATGTGTTTGGATCATTAATTTTCTTATTTAAGACGACATTCGTTTCGACATGCCTTTTCAAATAAAATCCAGAAGGTAATGCTTGAAATTTAAATTTTCAGATGAAACAAATCATACTGAATAACTTCTATATAAGACATTGACAACATTATAGTTGTACCAGATATTGCATAAACATTAGCCTCTGATAAGTTTAAATTCGATAAATACTCTTTATATTACAATGTACATGTAGTACAATAAGCAAGACATGCGTTATTCGCATTTATTTAGCTCATAATTTGAACACATCTTAATGTGTCAATACTTAATTGAGCTATTTTTAATGGTAAAATTCATAATTTTGCCTTGATTTTGAAGGCATGGTAAAAGATCAAAAATATTTGGGTATGTATATGACAATATTTAGGCGATAGCCTTTTCGTACGTGACGAAAAAAATGTCACAATTATGAGCGCTCATTGTCAATACTAATTTACCCTTTCTAGTGGTGCACCACTTTTTATTTTGACTATCAATGGAATTGTCAATATGACTTTTACCATATCTTTTCACCTTTTCCACGTCCATAAATTTGTAATTGCGACCATGGTCATTATATGCAACATATGCTTCTTAATTTGAAGCTAAACCAATTGGACATGAGTGATATTATATTTATAATATCTTATTATTTTACTCAGCTACCACGAGACAAGGATTCAATCCATAATTAATATTTAATGAATTGATGTGCGCGCTCGATAATTTGTTGCAGTAATACATCGAGGCGAGCCACGTGGCTTTTATTTGTTTCATCAGTCATATTTCTGCATAGCCTCAATATAGAGGTAATTGAAATTGCAGAATAATAAATGATATTTGACTGATATAAATTTTGTAGCGTGAGACCCAGCCTCTCATTTTGAGCCTTTTGGAGCATCACCGATTTTGGCCTTGATATAGATAGCTCCATGAGGTGAAATGATAATATAAAGTGAAATATTCACTTTTCAAATCTCTAAAGAGTCTAAAGAGATATTTGACGAATAAATATTTATACGTATAGCCTTGCATAGATACTTTATATATAATTTGAGCATCCCGTTGCCTTGACAAATAATTTGTATTGTCAATATTGTTAAGGTAATTAATTCAATTATAATTAAATAAAATCTTTATGAAAATAGGGATAAATTAAATAGTTTTCTTTTTATACAAAATAGATAATATACCATTAAATATATGTTCACAACTTGATTATAAATAAGCAAAATGTAATACTTGTATGAGTTGGTGGGACAACCTCCAGGTTGGGTGGCGATACGAAGTCTACTTAAAACCATGCCTCCTCGAACGGGATAACCCGTCTCCCTTTCAATGTTTAGTTTTACTGGGGACAAGACTTACCCACTATCAACCAAAACTCATAACACTATTTGAAATATAAAAAAATCAAGAATGGAGCATAATTAATCGTTTGTAGTATAGCGAGAAAACTAGTTATGTCACATATTGACTTTTGATTTTTGATGTAGAAGATCGTACAAGATGTAACTACAGAGCATACTTTCGCAATCGGTAACGTTATAATGCATAATATATGAATAAAGCATGCATATAAAAGTGAAGCAACCAAGATAATATAAAAATAAACCAAACTCATAAAAGTTATACCTTCCTAGCTTTGTCTTCTTAACAAGCCTTTTTGAACGTCAAGATCTCCTTAATGCTAGAGCAAGCTCGTGCTGATAACGTGTTGTAAATTGAAATGAAACTTGCTAGAATTAGAGAAGGAAAGTAGAAGAACTACTAACTTCTACTACTACAAAGAACTACAACTACAAAGTATAAGAGGAGAAATGAGAGAGTTGAAATGAGAAGTGGTATACAACTTGGTGTGTTTTTACAATGAGGTTGGCATCCTTTATATAGGCCCTTTGGTGATGATAATAAATGTACTTAGACAATGTTTACAAGTAACACATACATCACATGTCATACAACTCTTCACAAGCAACATTGATAATACATGGAATAATGAGTACATTTGATATGGATACAAGTAAGGGCAATGCTTGATACTACCACTCAATGTAAGAGCCATGCTTGACAATGATTAGTCATACAAAGTCTTGATCAATTGTTCATCCATATCATAACATTTTACATTTTTTTCAACAATTTTTTTTTTTTTTCATATAATATTTTGATATTTAGTCTTACGTGAAGTGCAGGATGCCAATTGATCTATGAAGCCGAGCCCAACTAATATGGGATTGGGCTATGTTGTGTACAATGCTAAACAATGTTAGTGATTCAGTATCTACAAACAAACATCTCCATCTACATTCGACAGGCCCATTGAACTAGTGGAGTCATCATAAACTAGTAACAATTATCTACGTTTATGTCTATTTGACATGCGTGTAGGAATCAAGCTCAAAAAGAAAAAAGAAGAGCTTAATCAAAATTATAAGCTTCCAATCATTGTGCGCACAACCCTCCTATTGCTCTTGAGGATTTTGCAGGCATGAAGTAGTGAATGAAGTGAATGAGATAATATATGGAGAGAGTGAGTGCCGCTCACTATGTGTCCAACAATGCATGGACTCAGAGTAGTTGAGGTAATCCAAATATTGAGTGTCAAAGCTTCATCCCAAATTAATTGGGATAGACTATATGTCTTACTATGCTCGATTTAATGCACTTGATTTTATGCTTTCATAGTTCTTTAGTCCTCACCTATTTAAATAGGTTTACTTGATCTATCCTAAATAATTTTAGGTTTACTCCTAAACCCCAAACAAAAAAAAAAGCAAGAAAAAAAACATAGGTTGACTTTTAAACTCTAAACCAAAAAGAAAACTCATGGAAGGAAAAAAGAGCAAGAGTCAAAAGGGAAGTGTCAATCCATTCATTGAAATTCCAATATGCAACAGAGCTACTACATTTCAAATTACAACTACACGATCAAATAGCAAAACCAACAAAAAGATCACAAGTACACCAAAGAACATGAATTTACATCCACATCCACATCCACATCCACATCCACATCCACCATTCCCAGCCCCTCACCCTTAACACCACACTCATCTCTATTTCTTATCATCAGCAGTCGTAGTTACTTTCTCTGTAGCTGGTTTCATCTTTTCATACCCGAATTCCACTGGATGCACGGGGTACTCCTTCGGCACAACCATTGGGTGTCGTCGATTAGCAAAAGTCGCCCACATGAAGAACACGAAGAACACTAACGCCCCGCAAGCAGTCCCAAAAATCAACACAGATAGTATCCTTAAAGGGCATATACTACTACTACTACTACCACCACTCTTGCCCTGCACAATTGGCGGCTTGGTCTCGCGAGAGTACACATGAGAAGGATCTAACGGTTCCGAATGTAACCAAGCCGGAACACGCCTAACCCTAAAGCTCCATGAGTACACACTGCTAACCTGAGAAGAATTCCCACTAGAAGAACTTATCCCCACAAAAACCTCTTCATCCTTCCAAACTTGCATCAAATTTATAGGATATGAGATCAGTGGATCAAATGGCCTTTTCGCATTCGATCGACACAACCTCACCTCCAACTGCTTAGACCCCGCGTCGTAGTCAATCCAAGATTGCAACTTTTCCCCACTATTCAACACCAAATTGATCTCAGAAACATTAGTCACTCTAGCAGACACTAGGCTCCCCAAATCCACTCCTACATGATTCCCATTAGGGTCTCCCAGCTCCGAATCCATCGACGTATCGAATTCGACAATCAAAACCCCCTTCCCTCCCTCATCCAACCCAGACGGAACCCCAAACGACCTCCCATCAAGAGATTCCCACCTAAAATTACTCGGAAAAAACACAAACGCCAATCCATCCCCATTTCCAGGCGAAATCGAGAACGAGAAGTACGTCGAGAACGACATCGCCTCTCTAGGGTTTCTCATCCCATCAAAAACCCTGATTGGCCGCCTATACATTACCCTCCCCGAACTCGACCTCGCCGAGCGAGTGATTTCAACAACAGACCCTCCATCGACGACGCGCGCGTCGCCCATTAGAGTAATCTCGGATTCGCGACTAGGGTTTTGGTCAAACTTGTTGAACGAAAACGAAGACACAGATTTCGATTTCGCGCTCAATGAGGACACAAATTGCACCAACAACAGCAGAGCTAGCGAGAAAAGGACGTACCTTGTGAGCGAAATCCCCGCCATTGCCGAGACCGATCAAGAGAGAGAGAGAGAGAGAGAGAGAGAGCTCTCCGCGTTGAATCTGCTCTGCTTCGATTAGGGGTTCAAAGAGACAGAAGGAGTGAGAGAGGGCATGGCATTAAAGCCGAGACTGAGACTGAGACTGAGAGAGAGAGAGAGAGAGAGAGAGCGAACTTTTTTTAGGACACTTATTTTCTAGTGTTCCGAGAAAGAGAGGAGTGGGTTTCTTTTGGGTCACAAATAATAGTGACGCGATTTTGAGACATGGTTGTTGTGGGCCGTTGGATTGTGGGTGGTAAAGGGGGTGGTTGGTTGGATGCATCATTAATGTGTTGATTTAAGTGGAGAGAATCTCTCAAGGAGAGCAGACAGAGTGCGGTCTGATACGCAGAGTTGAGGGCATGTGGTTGGATAAAAAGATAGTAGATAGGCTCAAGGTGACTACACTAGGCTTTAGCTACGGTGATCTAAGGGGTAAAGCACTCTCTTCGTAGAGCTTGAAAACTAGATTGTGTTCAAAATTTTAGAGTTAATCAAATTAGATTGTGTTCAAAATTTTAGAGTTAATTGGTATCGACTAGTTTAGGCTCAAACTCCATTGATTCATTAAGGGATAAAGCTTTTAACATAGGAAAATGTTAATCTAACACACTTTGGGCGCACGTTTGTGGTGCATATTTTATTTTTTAGCTTATTTATGATATTTTGTTAGATGTGAGACCCATGTTTAAGAAGACAAAAAAAAGCTATAAATAAGCTAAAAGATAAGGTATGCGTCCCAAGTGTGCACTTAAAATGTGTTAGATTATTATTTTCCTTTAACATAAGCAATTTTATTTGTGGAGTTCGAAAACTAATATTGTATCGAAAGACCTACTTATATCAACTAGTTTAGGCTTATGTTGGGTTCATAAATAAAGGGAAAAAAACTTACCCTATGAAGTAAGAAGCAACTTCATTTATAGAACTCAAAATTCAATACCTCTTCTTCAGGGACTCGAGCATTCAAATCACTCAAATTAACTTTCTATGGTCATGTGACGAAGTTATGGGTAATCGCACTGACTAATCTATGATCAGACACTGTCATATCCTATACAGGGGCGACCCTCCATAAAGCGAACTGAGTTCCTTACTATTTAAACTGGTTATTAGTAGGGGTGGGCACGGGTCGGGTTTGGGTCGACCCGACCCGATACCCGATGACCCGACTCTTGTCGGGTCGTTGGAAAACAGACCCGTAACCCGACCCGACAGGTAGTAGACCCGATTTAAACCCGACCCGTTTAGAGTCGGGTCGTCGGGTCGTCGGGTGATCCGGTTTCATGAAAAACAGCGTCGTCGGGTCGGGTCGGGTCGGGTCTCCATAGCAACAAAAACAGCAGGTTCAGCAGCAAAAAAAACAGCAAAAAATAGCAAAAAACAGGTATTAGGGTATTTTGGTCGGGTCGGGTCGGGTCGGGTCGCGCGTGGGGCTTCACTTACTTAGGGATTAGGGTATTTTGGTCGGGTCGGGTCGGGTCCACTTTGTGACATACCCAAAACCCGACCCGATACCCGACGGGTCGGGTTTTTTGACCCGATTTTTTTTAAAAACCCCCCTACCCAACCCGCCACCCACCACCCGAGTCGGGTGACCCGACCCGAGTCGGGTCATCGGGTTTGGTGCCCACTCCTAGTTATTAGTAATATTTCAAGACCATCACATGGGCCAACTTTCCTTAATTGGTCATGTGACAAGGCTATGAGCGAAATAAATACCAGTAGGGCTGGTACATACATATAGAATTATAGATGATACACTCTCACATACTAGAAGAGATCGAGCGGCAATAAAAGCATAGGTTAAGAAAAGCTGCTTTGGTTGGTGTGGTGAGGTGAGGTGTTCTTGGAGGGATGAGGTGGATAAGACTAATGAGATGGAGACCTGAGAGGGATTGACTGAGTGGAGGCATATGGTGGGACCACGTGGAGGGGACCATGAGCTTTAAAGAGGGTGAGTGAGCACAGGATAACATAAATTCGGGTGCTTAAAGGAGGGTGAGTTGTTAGTGGTGGTGGGCTTTTGAGGTAAGTGCTCGGTGGGTGGGTCTGCTACTGCCATGGTGGCGTTAACATATATTGTTGCTTATATTGATGATTAAGCTTTTGAACAAAATTGGTATAAAAGCTAAAGGTTTTATTTTCACTTTTCTATTTCTTGTCTCTATGATAGAATCATTGAAATAGTTTGGAATCAATATCTAAAACTCAAAGACTACGTCGAAAGATGAACCAATTTCACCAATAACACAGTTTACTGGTTTAGTATTATCTTCTATAGCAATTAAGGGCACATACAATGGTAAAGTTGAATTACATACTCTCCTATGGGAGCGCGGAGAGTGCACAGCTCCATTACGCCAATGTATTGCTTCCCGCCACTTTCATTCATTATGGGGCATAGCATTGTGGAGGGCTCTCGCATTTGAGCAATTGTACTGTCTCTCTCTCTCTTTCTCTCTCATTTGGGAAATTGTAAACGTTTATCCAAAAAATTGGGCAATTGTAATAAATTAATAAAACCATTTTTTCTTTTTTAGAAATTATATATTGTTTTGATTAAAAATGATTAGCTGCAGCTTGCATACATAAACCAAGTAATACGATTATTTGGACAATTGTCATAAATTAATAAAACTAACTTTTTTCTAGAAAAAATTGGTGTGTTGATGTATTTTTAAAATAAATAAAAAATTACTTTGATTGAAGAATAATAAAAAATTACCCAAAAAATATTAGTATTATATATAAATAATTTATTGATACTTATATACTATTACAAAAAAAAAACAAACTTTTTACTTATTTTTTCTACTATTCATAAAGATCATATTATCTTTAAATTAAACACGAAGTACTTTATATATATATATAAATTTAACTTGCAAGACGCGCTATGTACAGAAAAAAAGGTGTAGTTGATAAAATTATATAGATTTAATAACAACATGACCATATAAAAAATAATTTGAAAAAGTTAATTATTTTTTGAAGAGAATAAGTCAAAAGGCCCTCCATTTTTCACATCGCTCTGAGCCCCAAAAATGTCAAGATTGGCCTTGCTCCTTACTTGGTTTGACTAATCTCATGAGAGTTAGTTAGACGCTCCAACCCCATAATCCGAGAGAAACTAAAGAAATACAATGTTATTGTCAAGAATTTAACCTAAGACCTCTCCGCCTTCGTAAGAGTTAAAGTGCTATTTTATTTACCATTGCGCCACAACCCTTGAGGGTAAGAGAAAAATAAAATTGCTGATGACAATCTTGGATACATAATATAAAAGATAAAGAAAGACAACAAAAGAGATAAGAGAACAGGTTTGTGGTGCAATGGCTTAAGCCACATTGTCCTTTAATCAAATGTCTCAATTTTGAACCTTGCGTGGTATAAAGTAGGAGAGTTTTGCCATCACTTAATAGTCTCACACAATTTAAACTCGAATTAGTCGGAATTGGACTTTGGATAAAATGGAAGAGGGCTAGCATGAAAAATGTGCAACCTATTCACTTCTAATGTAAACCTAAGTTCAACACTGTAAGTGTTTGATAGCAAATAAAATTTTTAATGGGAAAAACTATTTTCTTAAGAAAAATTTTTCATTGTTATTTGATTGCACATGAGAAAATGCTCTTTTCATTGTAATCCATTTGGCCTGCATTGGGGTGACCTCACCATAGAATGAAGCCCTATGTTTCACTACTGATTTGTTTAACATATTGATGAAAATATCAAATTGACTATTGGTGTTCCCTACACGGTCTCTGCCAACGCCAAGTTATTGATTTGCACAAAATCCTTCAGTCGTGATGATCTTTATTAGAGCGCATGGATGCTTCGCATCAAGGCTTGCTCTTTCACCACCACCTACTAATGGACAATTGGACGGACTGTTGAAAGGATGGCACCGTGGTGGTCGTTAAAATTTTAAAAACGCTCTACGGCCGTGAACTTTAATGGTCTCTTTAATTTGTGTCGATCCATATCTTCTTTGCCAACTCAAGAGAGAAAATCTCAAATATCCACGTCCAAATAAGAGAAAATATAGAGGTGTGGGTTTATTTTTTTCTATACGGTTACAAGCTTATCAAACACTAAATAAAACAGTTACATTAAAAACATAGAAAATTTTCCATCAATTTTTTTCATTGTAAAATCTAAAGGGCAATGGTTCAATAACAAAGTTTTAATTCATGCATCCACATCAAAGTATGTGGAATGGATCTACCAAAAAAAAAAAAAAAAGTATGTGGAATGGAGTATATCGCGTGGTTAAAAAAAAAAAGAGGGTTCTAAGTTTTTTTTTTGTTAAAAAAAAAGAAAAAAAGAAGAGGGTTCTAACTTCTAAGTTCTAACGGATGTAATGTGTGAAATGGGCTACAAGTGTTAGCTGCATAGTTGTGATATTATCGAGATGCGTGCGTACACTTTCCAAAGTACGTCCAATGGACCCCAACAAAAACCCTAACTGACAAACCCCAACGAATTCACCATCTCTGTGGTTTCTGGAGTTGAGCTGTTAATGGCGTTAATGGCAGATCGAGCAGCACTGGCGCGAACCCTAGGTTTCTTCAGAAACTCATTAAGCCTAATCAGGAGCTTCAGTGCCTCTGCAACATCCACTCCTTCAAATGAAGCATCGACGAGCGTCGCGAAGAAGCCGAAGCGGAGGAAGAAGAAGAATTTGTTCGAAGTGGCTCGGTATCTCCCGAATTGGGGGTTAGGGTATCAGATGGCCAAGACTCACTGGGTCGGAGTCTCGTATGAGATTACCAAGATCAATCTTTACAAGGTTTGTGATTTTATTGTAATTGGTTTTTTATCAATCTAGGGTTTTGATTTGTTGTTGTCTTTTGTTGTTGTGGTAGGATGGATGTCATGGAAAAGCATGGGGGATTGTTCACAAAGAAGGTGAGTTCGTATTCTTGTTGTGGATTTAATTGTTTGATTTAGGAGTTTTTGTTGTATATCCTTTGTGGCTGTTTAGGGTTTTGGAGTGAAATTGTTTGGACTTTGGAGTGTTGATTGGTATATATTGGGATTATAATGTAGAGGAACTAGCTTTATTGAATCGTATTTGGCGTATGGGTTGAGTTCTTATGATTAAAGCTATTTAGGAGATTGGCGGTGGTTTAGACACCTCCAAAGACGGCCTACAAATGCTGCCACTAGAAAACATAGCTCAATAGAAACTGATGAAATTCGACGGGGTCAGGGTTGATCGAAGCTTACTTGGAATCTGGGATGCATTAATTAGGAGGGATTTAAATGATTTGGATAGCACATCATCAATTGTACTAAGTTGAGTGCAGTGGAAGAGTTTGATCCATGTAGCTGAACCCAACTAATTTTGGAATTGAGGCTATGTTGTTGTTTGTGTAGTAGTCATATGAGGCCTAGTTCGAGAATTGGGGTTCCTTGTATGTTAGGAGATTGTTTAGGCAGGCTCCTTCGCTGGTATTTAGCCTGGAAAAACTTTTCTGTGTTTTATTCTCTGGCATGATCAAACATAGCTTTCTTATGTACACATTTGAGTTCTTATGAGCATAATAATGATGGAGAGGTCTATGATGGTGTGGCATGCGTTGACATTACCTTGATCTATGACGCATGTGGAAAATGCGATATGCAAGTGTTTTCTTCATGGATTAACAAGGTGTGTGGTGATGCAATTTGCAAAAACTGAGGTCTTAAAGAATTCGTAATGGTTTTTACTTTATGTGGATTGGGTTGGTAATTTGGAAAAATCCAAGGTTTTAAAGAACAACTAGAGATATTTATCTTTTAATTGAACTTCTTTCATTGCATGATTCTTTCACATGAAAGTGTTTTGAAGCTAGTACAATGATGTTTTTTGACTAAACCACGATGACTTCTGGGAATATCAATTATGCATATGTCCATTGTGCAAGTCCTTATCTGGAAACATGGCTTTTCTTTGTGGTGTTCAAGTGATTTAAACATGTTTTTTTACTTCTGTGATCCTACTACTTTTCATTTTGTTATTGATCTTATTTGATAATTAATTCTGCTGAACATCTTATGCTCGCGTTTGTTTCTTCATCACATTTAGTTTAATTTGCTATGTTTTTACTCACGCTTTTAGTTGTGCTACCGGCCCTGTTTGATATTTTTGTGTTTGAACGAAGCATTTATGGCGTGTTGTTTCTTAGTTTATTTGATTTTGCTACACAAGTGTTGTTCTTAAGCCCTTAAGGTATTTCTGCTGCGGTTGTCTTGTGTTTTCTACCAAAATAATTATTTTTTTCTATTTACCATAATCAATTGTTGTTTTTGTTATGCTTATTCTGCAGAGATATTTTGTTGGCATTCTCTTTTGTTTGTGCTTGATTAGTTCAGATTGTGGAATATATTTGTTATGCGCATCTGTATTGAGAATTCTCTCTCAAATATGTAGTAATCAATAGTTCATTTCATTTTGTTAAGCAGGCTTTCGAACCTACTCACACGCTCATACTGGTCCTGCAATTTCCCTTATTCCTATTTTTTTTAATTGAAATGCTTAGTGAAATCTGAAATGTATGTTGCAGGTAAGCTAGCCGCTGATGCTCCCAAGAAAATAAGTGGAGTGCACAAGCGATGCTGGAGATATATTCCAAACTCAAAGAAAGCTATAGAAAGCCAACCTAGCCCGGAGATTCAATCAGCTTGAGTACTCAAAGAATTCTATTGAAAGTCCAGCCATCCCAGAAGTTCAAGCAGCTTTGGCTTCATATTTTTACGGCATCGTCTGCTCTCCCAGTTTACCTTCTCTGTTCTCATAGCCATTGTACTAGAACAAATAGTGTAGCGATGAGAAGAAATGCTACTTGGTTGTCAAATTTTTCATATGACAATTTTGAACATAGAAATGATTTGGATGCCCCCGCAGGCTTGAATCTTGTCAAGCTAGAGTGGGGTTTTGCATGTCAAGCTTTTGTGCTGCTGGCTAGGCCTGCTAAGGCTGCAATAGCGTAATAGAGGCCTTGCAGAAGCATGCCGAGTGCACACTCTCTCTATGGTATCTGTTTTGTGTTTCCTCTGATTGTTACTTGAGCAAGATTATAATATGAGAGCAACTGGAAAAAGAAAGAAATGAAAAAAAAGGAAAAAAAAAGGTGAAAGGGACACATTGTTAAAGTGCATGTAATCAGGGCAACAAGATTGCATTCATAGGCAAGAAAAGATCTTAAACAAACGACATTTTCTGACTATCCTGCTCATTAGATTAGGAGAACATGAAAGATTTATATAAAAAATTATATAGTTACATTTTCATGAGTGTACAAGATTGCCAGGGCATAACAAACTAAGTACCCGTTTGGTTGGAGTTATGTGTAAGGTGTAGGGATTGACTTAGATAAGCCTGGTCTTTGTGAGAGATGGGAGTTTTATGTGCAGCCGTTTGGTTCAAGTATAAACTCATAAGGAAAAATGGGTAAAATGTCTAAAATGTCCCTATTTAATGTAGGCGAGTATTGATCGATGTGAAGAAGAATGTAATCTAGGGTTTTGTTCAAATCATGAGGGCATTTTTGACATTTCACCTTAAAAATTGGGTTGGCTTATCTAATGACAGGGTCCCCCTGTCATTAGATAAGCCAGTGTATGAGTGTTTATGTAAGCCTGTTGCTTACTTAACACTTCAACCAAACAATAGTCTTACCTCTAAGCCCAGGCTTAGATAACCTAATACCCCAACCAAACAGGCTATAAGAGTCCTCACTGGAAATAAGGGTTTTGTCATGAAGGTATCCATAGGGTCATGTTCTCAATTGGCAAGGCAAGTGACATGGAGACTGCTAGCTTTGTGTTGGACTAGTAGAGATGCAAGAGAGTGGATGCAATCTCAGAATCGCTGAAGCCAAAAGCATAGATCTCATCCATCTTCCAAGCAAAGCATATCGAAGATTAAAAGGTCAGGGTACTGCATGAAGATAGTTGCAGCATTGGCCAAACTGGGCGCTAGAGCTGAAGCAAAAGCAAATATGAAGCTCCAGCAGAATTAACAAAGTGAACAATAAAAGATAAAGGGAATACTAACTCACATTTTTAGAAGACACCAAGTGAATAACTAATGATATGATATCAACATAGAAAAAAAAGGCCAAGTTATATGTAGAGATCACAGAAATAAAACAACGCGATAGAGTTTATGGATAGAGTATCATAAACTTAGTGATAATAAATTGGCGAATTGATGTAATCAATCTTACATAGCGGGATAAAAGCCGCTACATACGGAAATGTGTATAAGAATACAAGATTTAATTTCCATGTCTCCCATGATTTTTGAGAGCAATAAACTCACTGCGTAAGGGATACTTAACCGGCAACATCAATCCCTAAAATATATCTAACAACTGACTTCTAGAAATTCATTAGTATTTGCTTTAGCTTCCTCAGAATCCTTTCTTGAATGCAAGACAAACAACGTTGCTGTGTGCATGCTAATAGGCCTTGATTTGCAAATAAATTAGGACAATCAGCACCACGTTGTCTTTGAATAAAGAATGTGAAGCATCTGATATGTACGTGTTACCCAGCAAACTGTTCTTGTGCATGTAAATCCTATCATTTATAATGAAACGAAACGCTCATAGTTCGGAATAGTTTCCTATTCTTTGCAGTCTACAAAAATATCCACAAGGGTCATGAGCTGAGGAATCTTTTTAAGTAATCAAAAATTCATTAGTAGAAGAAGTTCTATCTTCAAATTCATTATCCAAGTGGATATTGAACCACCATGTACCAGATCATGGTAACACAACCTTCTTTTTCGTTTCGTGATGTACACAATCGCATATGTTCTTCCTTTGCCTAGTTTTTTAAAAGAATATCTGAAGCACAGACTGTATGTTGAGAGATTCACTACGATGATGCACATACCGGTACCATCTAGTAGTTCTACTGAAACGAATTCTTTCATGCTGTCTCCGCAACGATTTGATTGACATCCAGGTCGACCAAGCTTTCTTTCCCAAACAACATAAATCCCACAGTCGCCTGCAAAAGAATTTGCACTTAAATAACGTTTTCTAAGAACCAAACTTAACAATTTATAAGGGTGGTTACTAGGACTGTTTTCGATGCAATGTGTTAACAATATATATTGAATTCTGCATAAAATACATGATATTACCATAGGAAAAACTAAAGATCCTGCATACCTTTCCAGTCTGGTGGTCAAGCTTTTTAAGTCTTCCCACAAATTCTGTGAACGGCCCAGACAAAACTCGAACGTTGGAACCTGGTGTCGGGAGTTTCTCATCCTTCCCTGTTAATGAGCTATTCACCGCAGACTTTGAACTTTCCCTTGTTCTCCTTTTGGGCTTCTCATCTGTTGTCGAACCGTTGGCATCTCCAGCTTGTAGATAAGTTTCAATATTTACCTTTCCCCCTTTGAAGATTGCTTCACTTTGCTGCTCTTCTTTGAATGCAAAGTCTGCTTTCTTTTGCTCCTCTTCCACTTGAACAAAAATTGCTTCCATATCCTCAGCAGAGATGGGACGGGGTCTATTGATTTGCCGCTTTCTGGGAATGTGCAAAGAATAGTATCATGCTTCTCGTAAGGATCCTAAGAATAATTTACAAGAGAATTCAATTTGATACAAGCATCGTGGTTCAAACAATGAGGCACTTGATCAAGCCCTCTTTGGGATTATATAATTATATTGACCAGCTTAGGATCCCTTAGCTCTACCATTTGCTCAGAGTGCCTAAATCAAGTTATACGATATTGACGGAAATATCTGTAGAGAAGCACATCGCGAGTACTAAAATTCCAAATTTCACAGCACGCACAATGAATTCTTACTTATTTCCAACTTTGGATCCAACAAAGCCGCCGATCCCATCACATTCCCTGATGAAATCATGTATCTCCTTGTTGAGAATACACTTCAAAAAGACACAACCAGGAAAAAGGGATTTTGGTTTATTGGAGATAGTCCCATTCTTTAACTTCCGTTTCACTTCGACGGCAGGATAAAATACCTAAAAGATCAAATGGTAAAGTATACATCAAGGACCATTCACTTCAACGACAGCATTATTAAGGGTCCTTAATAATGCTGAATCTTTGTATGAAACAAAGGTACTAAAATTCGACAAAATTTTCCGATCACTAATGAGAGGTAATGAACAAATGCCAAAATTTGCCAAAAAAAAACCCTCAACATAATATGGCAAGTTTCAACCTCAAAACGGAAGGAAGCAACAAATTGCATGTTGTATTACAAAATAATATCATTCATTATTGCGAATTATGTGATCTATTGTAAAATAACTATTTTAAACAATTGTATCGTGATCCTAATGCATTATATTCGTGTGTTTGTGTTTTTAATACTTTTTTTTGATGAAAGTGTGTGTTTTTAATACTTTTTGGGAAATATTTGATTTTTTTTTTTTTAGCATTTGAAATAGAATGCCATAGACTTCTATAATACAAGCAAATTCCTACACAACTTCCCCTCGTCGAACCTTTAATGAATCAAATCAAAATAGAATTCAGTTTCAGTAAACCCAAAACAAACACCTGAAATTCGATGTCGGCGAAATCTCTAGCGAGCGCTTTCGCCATCCGCTCGGCCGAGTCCTGACCGGAAACGCGAGACACCCGAACGCCCCACCATTGGGGGCCCAATTCGGCGAGGTTGTCGAGGTTGAGCTCTTCGGTCCACGAAGCGTACCTCTTCTTGGGCTTCTCGATCAGCCTCTCTTCGACCTCCTCTCTCCAGTTGTTGAACTTGCTCTCCCTCCTCTCGTTCCTCAACCGCCTCCTCTCCCTCACTGTCAGCCCTTCCGCGCCCCTCACCGACGACTCCATTGTCGCCGCGATTGAAGACCTCGGTGGGGGTTTCGTTGGAGGAGAGAGAGGTGGAGAGGGACGACGCCATGGACTACTCCATTGATGATGATGAAGAAGAAGAAGAAGAGTTTGGTTCATCCTTCAAATGGAGAACCTCGAAATACGTGTTTGTTCGCGTTTGATCTCTTGCTTCGGCGGATTGAAAAACCGGATACTTGGATAACTGTTGTGACGGTGTTGCCCCTGTGTTTTCAGATAATGACTTTATTGTCCCTTTCAATTTGGGGAGATTCTTTTTTTGTCTCTTGAAATGGTGTTTTGATTTGTATGTGTGGCATTGGTTTTATTGATGTAGTAGTGACTTTGGTTTTGATTTGCAGGGTTTGAAGCATTGTTGAGTTTCAGATGATATCGGTGGAGTGTAGATCTTCGAGTTCGATTTGTGTCAAGTGTGATTATGATTCTGAATCTCTGATGAATTGGAGGTTTAATATATTTTACAAAGTTAATTTGCGTGTAGATTTCTCTTTTCTTGATGATGACTTACGGCATTTGGTTTATACTAATTGAAGCTAGAATAGGGTTTAGTTAGGCATTTCCCCCAAAATTATGCTTTCCTTGGATTTGGTACTGAAATTTGAATGTACATCTAGGGTTTAATATTTTTTTTGATAAGCTAAATGATTTGAGCATTAGACTAATGGTGAACGTAACTAATCCTTCATTGGTCCTTAGATAAGTTTTGAACTCAACACATATCCTCGATCAGCGTGTTAGAGAACGAAACTTACCACTCGACCAACGCCCCTTGAGGAAATCTAGGATTTAATATTGCAAATCGAATATATACCCGAAATCACATTTGAGTAGTTTCCATTGGTCGTGGGAGAAAAGTGTTTAGTTCTACAATTTAGGGCATAGATTCTTATGCTTTGCCTTTCCATAAATGCTCACATTCTGTAGAGAAAATGCATCAAAAGCTTACCTAGTATCAATCTCATAATTCCTTTTGTGAGAGAAAATGAAATAGTTCCTTAGGAAATCTCGTGCATGGTCTTGAAGGACGGATTTAGAAATGTATGATTAAATGATTTTCGGTAGAGTAATAGAAGGTAGGGACCCCAGAAGATGGGAGAAGATGAAAATTGAGGTAGATTTTATTTATTTTTCCTTGATTGATAGATTGTATAAAAGTTGAATAGATCAAAATTAATGCAGAACAAACAATATAAACACTGAATGCTTGTACAATGATTAAGCGAAAATTTGGGCCCGTGACCAAATTTATGTCACTACCAAAATTCTCCTTCCCACTCCAAATCTTCAGGGCTTCATGCAATTAAAGTACATTTCCTGATTTTAGAGCTTCTCAGGCCAAGTACTTCTCAAGTTTCTCGACTTCTTCTTTGCTTCCAATGTAAAGTGGAACGCGTTGATGAATCTGCGAAGTGAACATGAAGAAGAGTTGGTTAACTCTCATTCATTTTAATAGAAATTCTCAGTATCATAAGTATTAAGAGTTAGGTACCTCTACTGGTTCAATGTCGAGTATTCTTTGATGACCATCTGAACCTTTCCCCCCAGCTTGTTCCACTAGGTAGCTCATAGGTGCACACTCGTAGAGAAGCCTGAGCTTCCCATTCTTGCTCTTCTTATCTCTGGGATAGCCATAGATGCCTCCATATAGCAATGTTCGGTGAAAATCCCCTACAAGACTGCCAATGTACCGCGCAGAGTAGGGTTTTCCACTCGGGCCTGGGTCTTTGAGATCGTCAATGTACTTCTTCAGCTTGTCATCCCACAACTGGTAATTCCCTTCGTTGAATGCGTAAATCTTTCCCGACTTGGGAATTTGAATGTTCTCCTGTGTCAAAACAAACTCTCCATACATAGGGTCCAAGGTGAAGGCAAACACTCCTTTTCCTATGGAGAGCACAAATATGATAGAGCTCGAGTACATGCAGTAGCCGGCGGCCAACAAGTTGTTACCCGGTTGGCACACGTTGACGACGCATCTCTCTTGCTTTTGTTGAAGCTGCATTTAGTCATGCATGAACAAGTTAGTGAAGATTGATCTTTTACAGTGTAGGTGACTGTATTCATGTGTATATTGCAAGTCTATAGGAGCCAGGGGAGGGAGAGAATTACTGTGGCATTTTCATCATCAACATCAGCCAGGCACTCGTCGTTAGGACTGTATATACCAAATATAGATCCAGTAGAAACAGCAGCATCGATGTTTGATGACCCATCCAGAGGATCAAAAACAACGATGTAGTTTCCTGAGTAACTTTCCTCCACGGCAACTGGTACATCTTCTTCCTCTGATGCTATAATTCCCGTCCGTCCACTCGACTTTAGGCAATTAGAGAAAACCTGCCAGACGAATTAATTTGATGTTAATTCCTGACAATCTTAGGAATGGTTAGGTGTCGTTTCATTTATATAATAAGATCAAATGCTCGAGCGTGCCAAAGTTTGTCCGAGTGTGTTAAGGAGTTGAAGGACCATATCAATGCTGCATTGATGCTGAGTTTGACCCCATTACTTTTGGCGCCAAATTATGCTTAGCCTTACACAAATTAAGGAAAAAGGGATGATAGTTTTTCAACAGATTTGTCTAAATGCTAGAACAACAACGCAAAATGCACAACGGAATGCATAACACACTCATCCCACCATGTATTGCATCTCAAGATGCGTAAGGCCGCATCTCGAGGCTTGCACGCAGGGGCGGAGCCAGACTATAAGTGGAGGGAGGGCCGACCTTTACATGTGTCGTCTAAATTAAAATACACACAATATTTATATAATGTACATTATAAGACTTTACTTAATTATAAACCATATATATGATTTATTTCGTATATATGATTTACTTAATTACTTAATTACTTAATATTTAACCTGGACGGGTTGGTCTAGTGATAAGGCAGGACTGTTAAACAACTATACAAGTTGCTATATTTGTGTAATTATGGTAGTGAATGTGTGCGTTAGGTGCACAGTCTCGAGTCAATTTCCCACGACAGACAAACGTTACGCCGTCCATGGTTAATCAAAAAAAACAAACTACACTAATCTATGAGTGTCCAAACTTTATCTCATTTAACTTTACTTGCAACAACGAATTGTATCTTTAGTTAATTTTCTTCCATATATACTTGGATATATATCACTATATTTCTCTCTCAATTGCCTTTTTTCTTGAAAATCTTAGTCTTGTGCAACTATAAATTTCTATTTTATTACATTTCATCAGGAAGGCAATGAAGTATTACACATTTTGTTAATAATCAGGGTATCGATACCATGAAATAATAAGCTCATGCGTATGATGATATATATAATAAGAACAGTAACTCTATATATTAAGTAGAGCGTACTAGAAATAATGGATTCATACAAGTTGAATGGATGCCACTAATGAGTAACATAAGTTGGAAAAATATACATTAGATATTGGGGTTGGGAAAGTAAGGGCGGCCAAATTAGCTACGTGACACAAAATGTACAATAAATCATGAATATGTATGGGGTTGGGGTGGAGCTAGGGGGTCATGGCCCCCCTCACAACACATGTGACTCCGCCACTGCTTGCACGGATGATGGGATTGGCGCGTTGTGCATTCGGAATGCACACCGCATGGTTATTCTAGCATTTCCCATTGTCTAAATCCAGCTATGACATATTGAATCATTGGCATTAGATTTTCAATAAAACTTTTCTCTTTTAATGAACAGTAGATGTTGGATTTGATAGAATTTAAGTAAAAAAATCGACATTCTTGAGATTTTTAATTAAAAGCTGATGTTGGAGGTCTTCCAGATGCTCAATGGGTATAGGCAGGAATTCTCCATTAATGCTATACCCTCCAACGTTGTTGCTTTGATATAGTTAGGAATAATTTCAATACTAGTACTGGAGGAACGCTAGTTCAATAGGCTTAATTAGTTAGAAGTGGCAAGTAGTGTATGTTCATATGCATATTTACATGTTTAGCATTGATATAGATAGAGATATGTACATTCAATCCCCATGGCTTCTATTACAGTGCTCACGTACATGAAACGTCAATCTCTTAAGTTACGTAGATCCACTCAACTCAACTAATATAATACAATACTCAATTAGTAAGTTTGAAGAAAATTAGTACCTCATTAGAGACGACGTCGAGCTTCTTCTGGTCCTCGCCTTGGACGTTGACAGCGCCCTGAATGCCGGTCAAGTTAGAGATGCTGGCTCTCTGAACCAACGATGCAATCTGTTTACAAGCCATGGAAATGCTAGACAACACAATAGTGAGCTCGGCATCTATGACCCCGGCTTGCTCTTGCTTCAGCAACCACCCCGTCAGCGTCTGTATCTCGTACCTGCTGCTCTTCTTCGTCGACTCAGCCGCCTCAGCTGCCGTCCCCACCGCCGCACACCGCACTCCGCCACCGTGTCTCCTGGCGGCCGTAGCCATGCCGGGGCATGACGAGAGGCAGAGACGGAGTGGAAGTAGACGAGTTGTTGATGTTGTTGTTGTTGAGGAGGAAGAGAGCTTATTAGAGAGGAGCTGACACGTACTAGTTGAGATCAAGGCCACCATGGCTATGTCTAGCTAGCTCTCTTTCTTTCTGAGTTTCAATTTGCTTGGCTTCTTTTGTTTCATAGACTCTTATTTCATTGATTGATCGATCTTTCATAGATGGATGGATTGCAACTTGCAAGCCATGACTCATGAGTGGTTTGAGTGACGTTGTAGTAACGAGAGGCTGTTAGTTGGTTTCGGTTGACGTGGGTCCCACTTATCTCTTCTCTCTGTTCTATGATTCTATTCTATCCTGCCCGCTGTTTGTGGTTGTTTGGTGTCCAATAGTTTGATTGGATTGCAAACCAACGCGGGCCCAAATTAGAGCCCATACCCAAAAGTGCTCCAAAGCCCGTGTTAGTTGACACGAATAATACCCAACTTCAACTACACTCCCCTCAAATATACTCTCTCACCAAGCACAAGTGGAAGGGGCTTGTTGTCCTTCAACGAGTTCGAGTTTTGAAAATAGAAAACGTTAGGAGCTTCCCCACTTATACGATGCTCGACTCGGAGCGGACCCGGAGTAGTTGATAGTCCATATACGGTTGGTTTTGACCAACAAAAACTTTTGAGTTCATTTACTGGCTCTAACTAATTTGAGATTGAGGTTATGACATCGTCGTCGTTGTTGTCGTCCTTTTGTGGGGGTTATTATAACATTTTTTTAAGGAACTTTTCATGTGCATATATTCATTGCTTAATGACCATATAATTGTATCTTTAAAATTAAAGGAGAAAAAGAAATAGATGTTTTTAGTGAAAAAATTGAAATTCAGTTACTTAATTTGAGTGTGTGGACTTTTGCTAAAGATGTGAAAAGGGTGAAAAATAAAGAGTGATGCCTACCTTGCCATGACAAGAAAGGCATCATCTACTCTTAGATCTTAATTTTGGAGCGACTGCCCGAATAAAAAGCATTAAACATCCACGGTAACATTTATGTACTAGAGTAAAACTTAACGAGGACAATTGGTCATGTGAGATTATCGATTATGGACCTTACGGTTGACAATTTGAAATGCATACAATCCTCAGGTCATCCTCCCTAGGTAGTTGACTTTAGGCATCCGTTAAAAAGAAAAATGCCTTCCATGTTTTTTTTTTTTTTTAAAAATTTTTTTAAAATTTTTTAACTTCAGAAAAAATCAAACCATGATCTCCTGAAATATTACATTTTTGATAAGTGATGTCTCATAAAGAGATGTGTTTTTTGTTGTCGTGTGCACTGAAGCGGTGCTATTCTAGCAATTTTTGTAATTAATTGTATATAGCGTTCTTTTACTACTTTGGATGTAAAACATATATAAAGTTAAGTTTGTTTAAACCACACGTTTATCTTGTCTCAATACCCTTTTCTCTCTCCATTAACTACAAACACTTGAATCCTAAACTGTTTTTAATTGGTGTTAAACGTTCAATGGTCAATATAAAATTATACATGGAGAATATATGTAGGGTTTTGTGCATTTTCTTGTGTACTGGGGTGTTATTCTTTCACAGTTGCACTAACCCTTCTTTTTGGTGCTTTAATGACATTACAGCAAAGGATGACTTGGTCACGGCAAGTTGTGTTGGCATAACGTGCCGCGTACGTCCGCCACCCGTACCACCGCCTTGTTTAATTCCTTGATGTTTCCCTTCCTTTCTTAGAACTCTTCATCTCACCAATTACACCACACCTCAGCATTTGACACGCTATGACCTTGACATTCCAACGCTTACTTCGCTCCTTATTTTTAACTGTCTCTTTCCAAACCTCCTTAAAGTCAATAACGAACCAAAAAACATGGAAAATGCTTTCGATCGAATTAATTTCGAGTCTTCTTGCCGCGTCTCAAAACCCTAATTTTCTTTTCTGGTTCTCCTTCTTGATTCCACTTTTTAAATTACCGTTGATCCTCTATTTTAATCGGTGAAGGTTCCAATAACCTTGTTTTTCTCTAATTAATCAAATAAACTCTCTAATCCATTCAAATATGGTGATGAGATGATTAGTTTCATTGCCGTTGCAACCATTAGATTCATTATTGACAACAGTCACCACTGTGCGTGGATTTACGTTTATGGGGTTGATACTTTAGGTTTTGTTTTATAGGTAGTTGTTTCCTTCTCATGTCGGAAGGTTTAGGTTGTCTCCCCTCATTAACAGTATTGTATTTACTTCTCTTATTGGAAGTTTTATTTTTCGTTGTGGTTCAAATGATGAATTTATGTATTGTCGAATTCCAGACGTTTGTCAAGAGAATAGTCATTGATTGTCAAACTATTCCATCATTACAGTCACAGTTTTTTAAAGTCAACCTTTTGGTAGTTGAAAGTTCCTTTAAACAATTAGGATTAGTGAATCATTTTGCTATGATGATTGATTCTGTTTTGTCATGCTCCATCGAATGTAAAATGAAAATTTTATTTAAAAAAAAAAGCTTTTGAAACACATAAGCTGTCTATTTCGGTGTGCCACATCGCAAGGCACATTGCACAGTGCATTTTTAAGTTAAGTTTCTGATTTAATTATAAAAGTATTTTCCAAGAAAACAAACATATCTAGAAATCACTGTTTCACTTCATATTTACAATAGGCCATTACTAACTAATGGCATAAGAAAATTTGTTGCATAAAATTAACCTTTTATATATGCGTTTTTGTAGCTGTTGTGATTGTGAAGGTTGTTGCTGCGTTCAAATTGAAGATTCTTAATTTGAAACTGTTTTGGAGAGCTACAAGTCGCAAATTTATATTCAGACTAAACAGTCTAAACACCAAAAAAGACAAGCACTAGAACCTTCGTTTATTGTTGAACATTTCAAAGTGTCTCTTTTTCGACCAAAACAAGTAACAACGTATCAACAACCACGAAGAACAATTAAAAACGAAGGTCACACCTCATCCTGTACTCTTCGTAGCTATAAACCTAACCAACTCCCACGCTTCATCTCCGTCTATATTGCCTCGTATCATGTACGTCTATAGATTAGTCATCTATGTGGGTGGTTGGCAAGATAGTTTGATGGCTACGGTAGTACGGAATCACTTGATGGTTAAACGGTTGAGAAGACGCGTGAGAATTGACGAAGCGTAGAGAAGGTAAGCGATTCGAACAACGCGCATGTCAATTGCCAACCGAGTCTTTATGTATTATATATATGTCTACTCGTCATTTCTTCTCTCTATAGTCTATATATAGAGGTGGAGTGAGAGGTCCTTTACAACACCCACCCATATTCATTCAAGCATTCCTTAAATCTTTCTCCATTACCACCCATTAAAGCATTACACTAGAACCACACATTAACACACCAACTAATCCCAATGGATTTGATCTCCAAAATCAACTTGATTCTCTTCGTTTCCCTATCGATCTTCCTCCTCGGCGCGTTCGAAGCTAAAGGTACGTAACATTTTAATTCATGTTATTCATGTTATATGAATGATGTTGCCTCGAATAGAAGAAAAGAAATACAAAGGCTTATAAGTTTGGATTGTAATTGCGTTGAGCAGGGGAGATAGTATGCGAGAAGTTGTCGAAGGATTTGTGTTCGTTTGCGATAGCTTCTTCGGGGAAGCGGTGTTTGTTGGAGAACTATGCGGGGAAGAACGGGGCGGTTGAGTACCAATGCAGGACGTCCGAGGTGGTGGTGGAGAGCATGGCCGAGTGGATTGAGACGGACGAGTGCGTTAAGGCCTGTGGTGTCGACCGCAATGCTGTCGGTATCTCGTCGGACTCTCTCCTCGAGCCCCAATTCGCGGCCAAGCTCTGCTCCCCTGCTTGCTTCCAGAACTGCCCCAACATCATCGACCTTTACTTCAACCTCGCCGCCGGAGAAGGTATACAAACACAACACGCATAGAATATAAGATTTTTGTATTGCAAAAAAAAAAAAAAAAAAAAAAAAAAATGTATGTCTTGTTGGGCCTTAATTATGGGCTTCTTTTCATGGTGTTTTTCATATGTTCAGGTGTGTTTCTGCCGGACCTATGCGAGGCCCAACGAGTGAACCCACACAGAGCAATGTTGGAGCTTTTGAGCTCTGGGGCTGCACCAGGTCCTGTCTCTGGGGGCGCACCAGGTCCAGTCTCGGCCAACTCGGAGAGCATCTCTGGGTCTCCTGCACCAGCACCAACTCCCTTTTGAGTAATTTATGAACAATTGAGTTGAGACTTACGTATACTCTTTCATATGTGATGTGATCTATAGAGAGATTAATTGGCTGTTTGTGATCCATGAGAGGGTTTGGTTTTCGGGCAGAGATGTATAGAATTCATTATGAGTACCTGTGGACGTTGTCCTTGTAAGAAGAGATGTGATTATGTGTGTCCCGATTGGAGTATTATCTTTGAGTGGTCTTTGTTTGATTGATCACACAAGTAATCTTCTTTCTGATAGGAACACAAGTAATTCACTTTTTTGTTTTTAAGTTTTTTCTGTTTTCACTTTCATTCATATTCGAGATGTTCCAAATTTTAGTATTATTTTCATAAAGTTGGATGGTCCCTAGCTAGGAATAAGGTTTCTCTTTTTTTTTTTTTGAAGAATTAGAAATATGACGTCTCTCAATACATTTAATGGAATATGACAAAAGTAGGATGCAAACGTAGATAAGTGACTATTAGATAAGTGACTAGTGTTAATAATGAATCTTGACAAATTTTAATAAAATATGATAAGTTTATTGTGTATTATTTATATATTGATTTATTATATGCCTCTATATATAGAAATGCAATTACATACAAAAGGAAACATCTAAATAAGGTAGCACATAATCAAGGGAGTAATTTGTGCATATTTCATAATTGCACAATATTCTTTAACATTCCCTCTCAAACTCAAAGTGGGAACAATGAAACCACTTTGAGTTTGTAAACTAAATTAATAAAATTAAACCCGGGCAGAATTCGAATTGACTTCAGGCTGGAATTCGTATTAAGTTCAGGGACAATTCTGCGTGGGGACATTAGATAGCGACAAATGGATGCGAGTGATCACGAACAAAATCTTCAAATAGGTAGGCGGGATAGATAATTCTGCATTAGTGTTGCAACTAACAGGCATGACATATATTGCGAATTGCGCTCGAAAACGTACAGTACACGGATAACGGGCGTGATAGACATCGCAAACTGTGCTCAAAGTAGTGGACAATACACGAATAACAGCCATGGCAGGCATCATGGACTGCACTCGAATCAACATACAATGCATGGACGAAACAACAAAATAACTGAACAATGGAATAACGGAGTCGACAGAATGACTCGGCGGAGCAAAGTCGGCGAAACGACTATCGAAACTGAGTCGACGGAATGACTAACCGAGCAAAGTCGACAAATAGACAACGGAGCCGACAAAGTCGAGGCAGGCAGGAAAGCGGACAACGCGTAGGCTCCACGCAATCATAACGTGGTGGTAACAATTTTTTCTTAAACAAAAAAAGAAACTTTCTGACTGGCGTGCACATAAGTAGCATGCACCAGTGGAAACGAGCAGCGGGTTTGGGCAGGAACAACGACACAAGGAGCGTTAAGCCAGGTTAGTCGAGCAAGGCATGCGGGCAGGAACTGGTGTGGAGTTGAAATAATCCTCTTGTGGGAAGATGGGATGAAACATGACATCAATAAACACACACACAAAACAAATATTCATTCTGTTGGGTTTTGGGGTTTATGCGCAGCGGAGATTACAAAACAATTTTTGAGAAAAATCCCAACAGGATCTGAATCTGATTCCATTAAAACATGTTTAAACTATGAAAACTTAATCATACCTCGCCGCAATACCTCTCTCGAAGGTTAATCGATCTCTAAGGCGCACAACGACGAACGCCTCTATCGGTAGTCCACACACGAATGGCGGCCGAGATTTGAAGTGCTAGCTTCTAGAGAATAGCAAACCTTTTTGTTTCTCTCCAAAACGATCCAGAGCATACCAAAAACTCTAAGTTGTTTCTCAAACGAAAATAGAGTTTCGGCCCTTTTAAAATCTTTCGCACTTGTATTCTAACTCAAAGCGTCTATTTATACAACCCTTGTATATAGACGGTTAAGTAAATTACACATATACCCCTACTTAAAGAAGTATAAGTGTAATACACTACAAGGACGTTTACTGTCATGAATTTTATCATATAAAATTCATTTTTCTCAACCATCTTAAAATCTCGCAAAACCATTCTCGATGTGCGACCCAATAGGCTCATACAACGTTGGCGTGTGTACCAAAACACATTTTGGTATACAAGTCATAAGCGGCCTCTAGCAAGACATTATGACTAC
The DNA here is from genome assembly GCA_039657345.1 of Stephania japonica. Lineage (NCBI taxonomy): Eukaryota > Viridiplantae > Streptophyta > Magnoliopsida > Ranunculales > Menispermaceae > Stephania > Stephania japonica. The sequence goes on along the minus strand of CM077560.1, from coordinate 47,949,534 downwards.
CCAAGTTGTACGAATATCAAATCGATATAACCTAATCAATAGTGTATATAATATCCTTTTGTCACACGATATCCTTTTGATCAAACATAAGGCATGGAATTGTCATCCAACATGTTCAATCGTACTAGTCTCGATTTCTAGGTAGATCGAAAACATCTAAGTGACATTGATCAATATCAATTCACTTAGACTAGGCCTTTTAACAACCTAACACATCGAGGGATCCACTTTGGATATCTCTCTTTATATGAGAGGGACAAATTCTATCTCGATTACACAACTTCACCACATTATTCACACAGTAACCAATCACAACCTTTATAATCGTCCAGTTAAAGACAACGTTTGATTGCGTCAAATCACTGTATTCCTAATGTTGAAGTCTCTGGTAATCTCAAGTCAGAGGATTGAAAAATATACCTATCATGAGAAACAACTATGACTTAATCCATGTGATGTTCTCATAGCGGGTCGGTCCAAGACTTTGTTCCCTAACAAATACTCATGATCTTGATTCGTATTCCTATACGTATGATCATCGTATGATCATCAATCAAGACTCACACTAGTCTTAATTTATTATAGTTCCCAAGATAATAATCGACTAGGGACATTTAGGATATTTTTGTAAATACCCATGGATCTTATTATAATGTAAACATGCAAATCAATTATAATATACAACAAATGAAATCCTCTATTTTATTAACTAAAATGTATTCATAAAGACTGTTAATGTATTGACCTAGGGCATATTTCCCAACATCTCCCACTTGCTCTAGGGCCAATCATTCATGCATCTAATGCCTAATGATCTAACATGACCATCATGTTTCGCTTGTGGAAGAGCCTTTGTCAATGGATCCACAACGTTGTCTTTAGTAGGTACTCTGCAAATCTTTACGTCTCCTCTCTCAATAATTTCTCTGATGAGATGAAAACGCCTGAGTATATGTTTGGATCTGTGGTGTGATCTAGGTTCCTTGGCCTGTGCTATTGTCCCATTATTGTCACAATACAAACAAATAGGGTTAGCAATACTTGGAACCACACCTAGTTCATAAATGAACTTTTTGATCCAAACTGCCTCCTTTCTTTGCATCGGACGCCGCATATACTCGACTTTCCGTTGTAGAATCTGCCACAGTCTCTTGCTTCGAACTTTTCCAGCTTACTGTACCCCCATTCAAAGTAAACACATATCCAGACTGCGATCTAAAATTATCTATATCAGTTTGAAAACTTGCATCTGTGTAACCATTTACAACTAGATCATTTTCAAAACCTCCATAGACCAAAAACACTTCCTTAGTCCTTCTTAAGTACTTAAGGATGTTCTTTACTGCTATCCAGTGACTCTCACCTGGATCTGATTGATATCTGCTTGTAGTGCTCAAAGCATATGATACATCAGGCCGAGTGCATAGCATGGCGTACATGATAGATCCAATAGCAGATGCATATGGAATCTTATTCATACGGTCTCGCTCATCATTTGTCTTAGGATATTGATTCTTGCTGAGACTTATGCCATGAGACATTGGCAACAATCCTCTTTTAGAGTCTTGCAAACTGAACCTATTCAGTACCTTGTCTATGTAAGCACTCTGACTTAGACCGATTAGCCTCTTAGATCTATCCCTATAGATCCTTATCCATAGGATATAGGCTGCATCTCCTAAGTCTTTCATTGAGAAACACTTCCCTAACCATGACTTGACACTCTGCAATGTTGGGATGTCATTTCCAATGAGTAATATATCATCAACATACAGTACCAGAAAAACAACTACACTCCCACTGACCTTCTTGTATACACAAGGCTCATCTTCGTTCTTAATAAAACCAAAATCCTTGATTGCTTCATTAAAACGAAGATTCCAACTCCGAGAAGCTTGCTTTAATCCATAAATGGATCTTTGAAGCTTGCATACCTTCCTAGAATTCTCAGGATGTGCAAAACCTTCAGGTTGTGTCATATACACGTCCTCAAGCAGCTTTCCATTAAGAAATGCTGTTTTTACATCCATTTGCCATATCTCATAGTCATAATATGCGGAAATGGCAATTAAAATTCTTATAGATTTAAGCATGGCTACTGGCGAAAAAGTTTCATCATAATCAACACCTTGAGTCTGCCTGAAACCTTTTGCTACAAGTCTTGCTTTGAAAGTATGCACTTTGCCATCCATGTCAATTTTCTTCTTGAAAACCCATTTACATCCAATGGTCTTACCACCTTCATGTAAATTAACCAAGTTCCAAACTTGGTTATCATATATGGATTGCATCTCGGAGTTCATGGCACTTAGCCATTTATCTGAGTCTGGTCTAGACATAGCCTCCTGATAAGTGGTGGGCTCATTTTGATCCATAAGCAACACATCACGACTATCAGTAATGAGAAATCCGAATCTCTCTGGGCTCATGTCTTACCCTACCGAGATTTACGTGGGCCTTGTGTCACTTGCGGAGGTTCAACTGGTTCAGAACGTTGTTGAACTTCCAGTAGCGGTTCGTGTTTATTTGTGATTCTTGAACTTTTTCAAGATTTATTTCTTTCCCACTAGTGTCTTTTGAAATAAACTGTTTTTCCATAAAGGCACCATACCAAACAACAAACACTTTGTTCTCAGCGGGATTATAAAAGTAATATCCTTTTGTTTCCTTAGGATACCCCACAAATAAACACTTATCAGATTTAGGTGCTAGTTTTTCTGAGACTTGTCGCTTTACGTAAGCCTCACAGCCCCAAATCCTAAGAAAAGACAAACTAGGTCTCTTCCCGTACCATATCTCATATGGTGTTTTATCAACCGCTTTAGAAGGAACTCGATTTAGAGTGAAAGCTGCAGTTTGTAATGCATAACCCCAAAAGGATAATGGAAGATCCGCATGACTCATCATAGATCGAACCATATCTAATAAGGTTCGATTTCTGCTTTTAGAAACTCCATTCCTTTTCTTTTGGGTGTTTTAAAGCAGGAACAGGCTGGGGCTTGACTTGTTTCACAGGCTTTGCGACAAGTGCAGCAGCAGCCTTGGCAACTTTAGCCTTGCCTTTGCCTTTCTTCTTCATTTCCTTTTTCTTTTGGACCATCAACACATTACTAGAGGGTTTCTTGATATTTTGTTCAGTAGTTTTGAGCATCAAATGCAACTCTGAAATTGATTTCTCCATATTATTCATATTGTAATTCATCACAAATTGTGACTAACTTTCCGGTAATGAATTTAGGATCAAATCCGTAGCCAACTCTTGGCTTATGAGAAATCCAAGTCTATCAAGTTGGTCAACATAGCCCTTCATCTTCAGAACATGAGGACTAACTGACGCACCCTCAGTCATCTTACAAGAATGCAGGTTCTTGACTGTCTCGAACCTTTCTTGCCTAGCTTCTTTGTTGGAACATTTCCTTCAAATGCGTTACATGACCATGTCGTAGGCTTCCATTAGTTCCATGTCCTTCTGAAGTTTAGGAACCATAGTTGCCAACATAATGCATGCAACATCAGTAGAATCGTTGACATGCTTATTATGCACATCCTTCACAGCTTTCGTAGCATTGGCTGGTGGGTCCTCAGGGATCGGAGCATCTAGGACATACAACTTGCTTTCATGCTTGAGAACGATTCTCAAGTTTCTGAACCAATCAAGAAAGTTAGTCCCAGATAGCTTATCCTTCTCAAGGATAGATCGCAGTGACAGGGGATTATTGTTACTTGAAGAGGCCATTGATCTACAATAAAGATTATGCAGAGTTTATTTTAGAATAGAGGAACAGACTCCCACTAAATTAACAACCCTCGTAAAACATACTGTTTATTTAGGGGACTAAAATCCATATTTCACCTAATTCTATGACAAATATGGCATGAAACACGAGAACTAGATTATTTAGGTAGGTAACGATTACCAATTACATCTTATGTAATTTTTAGATCTTTTTATGAGATATGGGACATCTTATGTATTAGCATGTTTTTATCTCATCATATGCCTAAAGCCCAAAACTATTTTGATAGCTTTATTAAGTCGAACCAATTTAAACATTTAGGTAACTCTTACCTAACTTATCTCACCAAGATAACACAATACACCCAACTATGGTCATTTGAAACTATATTAGTGCGATCGAGGCCTTGACAAGTGTTTAAAATTGGATGGCACAAGACTTAAGATTTAATAGAGGGATTTTATTCAGTTTTAGTGATTTTTAATTAAATAATGAAATATCATATATTTTATTGATTTGTAGAACCACTAAACAATTTAGGAAATTTTTATGCTATTCACTAATAGAAGAATTTTCGTGCGCTAGGATTAGTTAGACGGCGATCCCACTGGCCGGTCAGCGGGCAGGGAAATAGGGGCAGTGCCTTTTTTTTTTTTTTTTTTTTTTTAGAAGACAAATCTCAATTCCGAAAATTGAAATTTGCTATAGAAAATCATATTTTTTCGCTGATTTTACTATACTAAATTTACCCCTTAATTTATCCAAAATTAAGTCAATTAAAACATTTTTTAATTAACCCGGGCCCCACATCTAACTAACCATCTTATCCTAATCCAATTAGGACTTTAGATATTTGAATCCTAGCATATCACCAATAACAAACTTCTCCATATTTATCTCATATTCTAATTTGTTATCTATCTTTATCAAATAGACACTTCATAACAAAATAGATATAACAAGATAAATAAATAATTTCAAAAATTAATTACTTATAAATAAATTTCAGATATTTGAATCCTAGTATATCACCAATAACAAGATTCTTGATATTTATCTCCTATTCTAATTTGTTATCTATCTTTATCAAATAGAGACTTCATAACAAAATAGATATAACAAGATAAATAAGTAATTTCGAAAATTAATTATTTATAAATAAATAATTTCGAAAATTAATTATTTGTTTTGGATTTAAGATATTTGAATCCTAGTATATCACTAATAACAAGATTCTTCATATTTATCTCCTATTCTAATTTGTTATCTATCTTTATCAAATAGAGACTTCATAACAAAATAGATATAACAAGATAAATAAATAATTTCGAAAATTAATTATTTATTTTGGATTTAAGATATTTGAATCCTAGTATATCACTAATAACAAGATTCTTGATATTTATCTCCAATTCTAATTTGTTAACTATCTTTATCAAATAGAGACTTCATAACAAATTAGATATAACAAGATAAATAAATAATTTCGAAAATTAATTATTTATAAATAAATTATTTCAAAAATTAATTATTTATTTTGGATTTCAGATATTTGAATCCTAGTATATCACTAATAACAAGATTCTTGATATCTTTATCAAATAGAGACTTCATAACAAAATAGATATAACAAGATAAATAAATAATTTCGAAAATTAATTATTTATAAATAAATTATTTCAAAAATTAATTATTTGCAATTTCGATCTTCATCCAAATAACCACAAACATGTAATTGAATCATGAACTACTATCCCAATCCAACCTAATGGTGTCATGGATCATAGAACACGAAACTCAATTCATTAAAATTATTAAAATTATTCAAATTAACCTAACATGGTTACTAGCATGTACGAAACTAATTTCAATTAAATCATGAATATATGTATCATATACACAAAACATGATAATGAATCTCATAGAAAACTTATGTATATCACATATACATCAACTATGAACATGCTTTCAATCATATATCATAAGAAAACATGCAATGAGTTTAATGGAATCAAACTCGAAGGCTCTGATACCACTGTTGGGTTTTGGGGTTTATGCGCAGCGGAGATTACAAAACAATTTTTGAGAAAAACCCCAACAGGATCTGAATCTGATTCCATTAAAACATGTTTAAACTATGAAAACTTAATCATACCTCAGTCGCAATACCTCTCTGAAGGTTGATCGATCTCTAAGGCGCCGCTAACGACGAACGCCTCTATCGTAGTCCACACACGAATGGCAGAGATTTGAAGTGCTAGCTTCTAGAGAATAGCAAACCTTTTTGTTTCTCTCCAAAACGATCCAGAGCATACCAAAAACTCTAAGTTGTTTCTCAAACGAAAATAGAGTTTCGGCCCTTTTAAAATCTTTCGTACTTGTATTCTAACTCAAAGCGTCTATTTATACAACCCTTGTATATAGACGGTTAAGTAAATTACACATATACCCCTACTTAAAGAAGTATAAGTGTAATACACTACAAAGACGTTTACATCATGAATTTTATCATATAAAATTCATTTTTCTCAACCATCTTAAAATCTCGCAAAACCATTCTCGGTGTGCGACCCAATAGGCTCATACAACGTTGGCGTGTACCAAAACACATTTTGGTATACAAGTCATAAGCGGCCTCTAGCAAGACATTATGACTACCCAAGTTGTACGAATATCAAATCGATATAACCTAATCAATAGTGTATATAATATCCTTTTGTCACACGATATCCTTTTGATCAAACATAAGGCATGGAATTGTCATCCAACATGTTCAATCGTACTAGTCTCGATTTCTAGGTAGATCGAAAACATCTAAGTGACATTGATCAATATCAATTCACTTAGACTAGGCCTTTTAACAGCCTAACACATCGAGGGATCCACTTTGGATATCTCTCTTTATATGAGAGGGACAAATTCTATCTCGATTACACAACTTCACCACATTATTCACACAAGAACCAATCACAACCTTTATAATCGTCCTAAGTTAAAGACAACGTTTGATTGCGTCAAATCACTTGTATTCCTAATGTTGAAGTCTCTGGTAATCTCAAGTCGAGGATTGAAAAATATACCTATCATGAGAAACAACTATGACTTAATCCATGTGATGTTCTCATAGCGGGTCGGTCCAAGATTTTTGTTCCCTAACAAATACTCATGATCTTGATTCGTATTCCTATACGTATGATCATCGTATGATCATCAATCAAGACTCACACTAGTCTTAATTTATTATAGTTCCCAGTATAATAATCGACTAGGGACATTTAGGATATTTTTGTAAATACCCATGGATCTTATTATAATGTAAACATGCAAATCAATTATAATATACAGCAAATGAAATCCTCTATTTTATTAACTAAAATGTATTCATAAAGACTGTTAATGTATTGACCTAGGGCATATTTCCCAACACATTCTTGTGATGATGCTTGTCATGATGATAGTAATGATGGTTAGGTGATGCAGTGATGACTTCAACCAAACAAAATTTGTTGAGGGTGCAAGCAGGTTGAAGCAAGCAAAGGCAGAGGACGAGTGACATGCGCACAAACCTACACGGACGGGCAATCATGGCCACGAACAGGCATAATAGCAAGGGGTTAGGGTTGAAACAAAGGGCAAAACACAATAAAACTAAACGAAAATCAAACCAAGAGCATAATCGAACACAACAGAATGAGAACAAGCACTAAGAACTTAATTACGAAATAAACATGGGTAGACGGACTCACGAAAAAAAAAATCAAAGTCGACTAAAAACGACAAGCCGACAACAACGAAGCTCATGAGAATGAACAAATCACATCATTAATGTGCATTGCTAGATGTGACACACTAATGATGTGAATAGAGAGAGTGGTGGTGGACTTGATGCTTGTTGCATTAAACACGAACGAATAGAGTAGCAAGATGAATGATGATGATGCATGATGTTATGGTGAATGGAACCATAGGCACACACAAAACGAAAAGGGTTGGTGGGGTGGTCAAGCTACAAAGCAAAACAACCATAAAAACAAGAACGGCAAAATGAGAACGATAGCGAAAACAAAAAAAAGGCACAAAGGCGAGAACAAGCATCAATGAAGGGAGCACCATGAATCGGAGAGAAGAAACAATAGAAACACAAAAGAATAAGATTAAATAACAAAATGGAGTCGAGGGAGTCGACCAAAAAAGAAGAGAAATAAGAAATTACCCATAACCGAACGAAGACTTTGATACCATGACAAATCTTAATAGAATATGATATTTTTATTGTGTATTATTTATATATTGATTTATTACATGTTTCTATATATAGAGATGCAATTACATACAAAAGGAAACATCTAAATAAGGTAAGGGAGTGATTTGTGCACAACATAATTACATGAGTGATTTCACAACTTAATTATGAGAGTGATTTGTGCATATTTTCTAATTGCACAATATACCTTAATATAATGATTGCAAAGGGGATAAAACTAATCATATCATCATATTTGAATAGATTTAGAATTTATTTGATAATAAATATAAAATAAAAATTGTTATTGAAACCACCATTGATTAAAAAGTAAAGATTGACGATGGCTGAAAAGGTAGAAACACAAAAGAGAATATGAGAAGAAAAATCACGGTTGAAGCTGTGTGATATATGTGATTACGGTCTAGAAGATAATTTAGTTAACAACACAAGGCTTTTGATTAATTATTGGTTAACGTGCGTGAAAGAGTTTTTGAGTTTATTGCTTTTTTTTCCATGCTATTGCAAGTGTCCCTTCAATGCACATCGTGTTCATACATTACGAGAAAGGCCTGTTTAGCTCAACTTATGCTTATTACTTATTGTTTATAGTATAAGTAATTATGGCATGTTTATTTTCTCAAAAACTACTTTTAACCAAGGTTCGAGAATTCAACTTCGCTTACTTAAAATATGAAAGTAATTCGAGGAGTCAATTTCAACAATAGAAGTTTGACAAAACTTCGCCTTTATGGAATTTCATTTTAAATGCTACAAAACTCAAAATTGAAGTTTGTATATATAGAAAAATTATTTTTTGACATCAACAACACTTTAAAACAATATAACAATCTTAGATCCAAAAAAATAAAATAAAATAACAATCTCTATGTATAATTAGAGAGTAGATAGAGTTGGTGTACACATCTGTGTATAAAAGAGAATCACTTAGTTAGTGGGTGTGTTTCCAAATAAAACCCCCCCTCTCTCTCTCCGCTCTCCACTCTCCACTCTCCAGTCGTCCCTCTCGGTCTCTCCGCTCTCCAGTCGTCCCTCACTCCCTCCCTCCCTCCTCAATCGCACAGACGCACAGCAGGCCAGCAGCAAGCAGCGGCACATACACAACCTGAAAGGCTGAAGCCCTTATTCGTCCAGTCTTTAAAATCCTCTGTGGCCTTGCCTTTCTTTGCGCCTCCTTCGTCGCCTTCGTCGCCCCCTTCTCGTCTCTGCCGCACTTCAAATGATCAAATCTCAAACCCTATCTCTTCAAAGCTTCAAAAGTGTTGGTAAGAGGAGAAAGTCAAGACAAAGCATTACATCAACGCTCAGAGTCTCAGATCTACAATGATCAGATGTGCAAACGATCAGACGCACAAAGGTACGAATTCATCTTTTTTTATTCCTTTTTTTTATTCCCGAGATAATTTCGACATTTACCTGAAACGAAATTACTTCGGTCCAAGTTTTACAGTTTTACTTCTACGTTGATTCAGCTTCGACTGAAGTTGTCGAAGTTTTTGAAGTTCGTCGAATTTTTAGGCGAAATAATGTATTTTTATTTGAGCACCTAAACTTTGTTTCGCCACTTGGAAAATCAACGAACTACTTCGGCCGAAGCCGATTTTCCAAACCTTGCTTTTAACAATCTAGCGCTGTTTGATTAGAGATATGAAGGAGCCTATTTAAGTTCAAATGACAATTATGCGCTTTTGTTTTATCATGTGATAGTTGTTACGTGATCAATATTAAATATATTATATATAATATATACATTTTCTTAAGGGGTGTATGGATGTAGCCATCCGGATCGATATGTATTTTTTTCAAACAATGAATATGCATTAATAACAATAATATAAACAGAGATGAGTAAAAAAAAAAAAAAACATAGATAGATACAGTGTTCCACATTACATGGAAATCTTCCTAATTCACTTATTTTATTGGTAAAATACGAAAGAGGAAGGGTGTTTTCGTCTAATCAAATCGGTACATATTAAATCGCAATCGCAACATAGAAAAGTATGAGTAGGGATGCTTTCAAAATCGGAAGAATACTGCAATTTGAGACCCCATTGCAGACAAACCAAAACGGAAAAAAATTACGAATCACGATTCCGGCCTAATCGTACGAATCACGATATCGGCCTAATCGCACCTCCCATAAGCTGAACCAAACGGGGCCAAAAACCAAGGGACGCACATAAGTGTTTGCACCGACTAATCCACACTCAGGCTTGGGCCCTAAATATAGGAGAGGCCCTCCTAACCCAATTTTTTCTATTCACAATATACAAAAACATTTAAGGTTTAGGGTTTAGAGTTTCAGGTGGAGCATATGAGATTGGAGTATAATTCTTAGAGAGCTTGGTTTTTGAGCTACAATTGTTCAACAAAATAGTTTTAGTGTGGCAGGTCTTCATGGATTCAAAAGGAGAGTCACAGTGGCTCATTTTTGTTTAAATTTTGTATAGCCTACACTACTTTTGTAAACTATTCTGTGTATATTTTCTTATAATTAATAAAAAGGAGTATCACCTCCATTCATTAAAAAAATTATAAAAAAGCATTTGGACGTTGCTAGAATGACACCCCAACAATAAGTCACACCATAATGCACATTCTCTATCCAACCGTTCATGCGCACCTCGAGATGTGACTCCAATCGTTCATGCACACCTCGAGATGCATCACATCTCGAAATTCAAAACACGGTTGGATTGAGGGTGTGCATTATAGTGCGACTTCTAGGGGTGTGTAGGGGTGTGTGTTAGTAGCATTATCCTTTATCTTTTGAAGTAGTAGTAGAATTTGACACAAGTTGGGCTTGAAACAACTACTTGATCAAAGATGGTTTTCCGGATGACCCGTATAGGCAACTTTGGTTTTTATGGGCCCTGATCAGTTAAAATCGGGCCCAATCAATCTGAGTGGTTCTAATTCATAGTGTGTCAAGACATTTTTTTTTTTTTTTTGGTGAGATCAAGACATTATTTTTTGATAAGAAATCAATACATTATTTTTTGGACGAGCATTTCAATAAGAATTTTTTTTCTCAGTAAAATGGAAGAGTTTGATCTATGTAGGCGACCTCAATTAATTTGAGGCTGAGGCTATGTTGTTGTATTTCAATTAAAATCTTAAATAAAATGTTGACTTTTTTTTTAATTTTTTTTTTTGGTGAACGACTTGAAGTTATTTTTCCAGCCCAAGAATTTTTTTATTGATTTTTCCCCATATTTTATTCCTCTGCCATCATATTTGAATAATAAATATTACATGACCTTTTGAACCATTAACTATAACAATTTTGGTCTTTAATAGAGGTTTCAAAACACCTATTAAAGATGAGTGTTATTAAATGTGAGGCGAAAAATGTGTTCGACGAGTCATGTTTTAATTTCTAATACATGTATTATGTTGATGTTTAAAACCCTATCAATTAGATGTTATTAAATGCCAAAACTCTTCTAGTGAATTAAAACACGATACCCATCGAACATATTTCTTACATGACATTTAATAAAACTCATCATTAATAGAGGTTTTAAAACCTCTATTAAAGACCAAAACCGTTCTAGTGACTTTGCTTTTTCTGAAGTTGCTTTGACATCTCAAAATTTCTTGTTGTGGTTACTATTTAGAGGGAAAAGGTATGATATCTTATTTTTCTTAATTAATTGGGTAATTGATTTTTTGGATTGAGGCTTTATTGTTGTAATGGATAATTATGTTGTAGTAATTAAGAGATTATACAACTAAACATAGTAGAATAAATATCGCGGCCTAGGTCTAGCTTTATACAAGGGTGAACATAGTTCAAGTATTTGTGGATGGTATAATAATTAATATATCTTTTGTTGATATTCAGTCTTATATTCTTATTTAATTCATCGTGGATCTTCATAGAACAATCTATGTTCGCTATGTAAATTTGTGGTTATGGAGCTCATTATGACACGCTAGACTCATCTTGACTATAAATTTGTTGAAAAACTCACTTGTTCTCGTTGAGTCTACTAGTGTAACCCTTTAGATATATATATACTCCTCATTAGGCCAACTCCAATGCATTGCACACCAAAATAGTGCAAAAAAGTACACAAAATAATGTTTTCATCTCCAACTATTTACACCAAACCTTACACCAAAAGTGGGCACACTATGTATTCACCCAAAAGTCACTCAAAAGCATGTTAAATTTAAAAGAAAAGTTGATAATAAAAAGCCGGGCTCCACCACAATTCCTCTCATTTTTTTTAGTGCCAATTTGGTGCAAATGCTACAGTGTTGCACCATAGCATGACGTCGAATTGGTGTTTGTTTTGACACAAGGTTGGAGTTGCTCTTAATAAGACACCGAGATTTACTCATTGTAGAGTTTGCTACTAAGAGCATCTCCAACCATAACACTAAAATAGTGCAACTTTTGCACTATTTTAGTGTAACTTTACACCAAATTTTAACTCATTTCTCTAATCCATCAACACTATTTTACTTTATTGTTATTTTATTCATTTTTTAACGTTTTCTTAAAATATGATCTTTTATATATTTTGAATATATTTGTGACGGCTCCAGTTTCCCATAAAACTGAGCCCCATCAGGTCTAAGCCCACGTAGACCCCCGAGTCCATACTCGCAAAGTTAACACAAGCCTAGTCAACTTCCATTTGTTACATCCTCAATATTTTAAACATTTCAAGTTGAGTAATTAGATTATGAAAGTCTTGAGTATTAAATGCAGCGAAATTAAACTAGCATTTCTATATTCTCAACAATATAAGTTAAGAACAACCTAAAGTGTGGAAACCCTGAAATAACTGGATAAACATGTATATCTAGTGACCAACAGTAAACAAAATGACAGTTCATAATAACCTAAGTCATTCAATCTGAAATGTTCCCAGTGTTGTCAAAAACAGTTATACGGTATTCACAAGCAAAAGGCAGAACATGTAGTGGTAAAAAAAAAGAACCGCTCCGAGAGTCCTCAGAGGAGGTCACCATTCATCGGTCATTTCCCTTTGCTTGCCTTTGCTCGATCTGCACCCACCTTCACAAACTAGACGATGAGTACGTGGAAAATTGAAAGTAAAGTCAGAAGGATATAAACAGTAATTCATGAATAATCAATAAGGCAGTCTAATAATCATGCGGTATTTAAAAACAAGTAAATAATACAAATTGCATGATAAACAGACTGACAAACATTTCGATGATATTTGAGTGTCTATCAAGTCAAAGGAGGCCACTAAACGGTCTATAACCATAACAAGCCACAACAAATCCGCAACAATCCAGTACTCGGGGAAATCCACAACAATCCAGTACTCGGGGAAAACTCATGATTAGGTGGGTGGGCAACACTTTTGCAGAAGTGTTCATGTTGGCCCAGCTAACCCGATCCCAGGAGTACCTTCTCGATACACTTAAGCCAAAAACACTCAATCAAAGAATATAAAGAATGGAACAAATGACTCAAATCAATAGAGACAACAATAATAGAAAATGAATTACTATGCACCTCCTTAACCTGGCTTACTAACTAACCTCAATCGACGCAAAAACCCTGTTCCTCACGCAACACTAGTTCATACAAATTAATTCCCTAAACTCCTGATATTCATTTAGACCCAATTTGATTGTATTAGAGTCATATCATGATCCTAGAAAAATTTCCAAAGTTTTGTTTTGAAATATTTTTAAAATAATCAGATTTCACTGTTTCGAATGCCATGGGTGGCGCCGCCAAGCTTAGAATCCCACAATGCACTTAAAATGTGGAAAACCGGTCTCTATGGATTAGACGTCGTGAGTGACACCGCCAAGAGTAATTGCTCATGGCGCCACTTAAAGCATCGAATCCATTTTCTCCCTGTTTTGGACGGCGTGGAGATTTGTACTCCATGGTGCCACCGGTGGTGCCCTTCGCAGGTTTTGAATTTTGGGGCGTTCGAAACCCCGGTTCGCATTGCTGTGTTTTGAACCAACTCGATACCCTTAGTGGCTCACAAATACACCAATTGATGTTCCCAATCGACTCAAACACCCACAAATCGCCAATTCAATAAAATTCTTCAAAAACCAACCAAAAACCCCAAAACTTCAATGCAACCTCAACCAACTCCAAAAACCATAAATACCACACTAACCCTTCATAATGATCACAAACACTTCTCATTAATTCACTAAAGTGGAGACAACTCCCAAAATTCAAATTTTTTAAAAAATCCCCAAACACCACATTAAAAATGCCCAAAATCGAAAGGAAAGACAAAATCTCACCTTTGTCGAGGTGCTTGAACAATCTCACGCTTTTAATCCTCACAAAAATACCAAGAAATAACTCCCTTTTTCTCCAAAATTTTGATTGGTGGTGGCGTGTATTCGTTGAGTGTGTGTGAGTTAGGTTTGTGCAAGTCAACCCAAGAAAATCCACCTTTTATACTCATGACTTCATCAAGTGTGTCCCACGTATCTCGAGGCAAATCCACGGCTCTCATTAGAACTGTCTCAACAACTCTAGTGACTTAGATTACACATTTGCTGTGTCGACCCCAATTTTCAAACCTAAACTGGGCCCCCCCGGCCTAGACTTACGCGAAACTCGTGCCCATCTCGACGAGTCATGAAAGCCTAGTCAGCCTTAACCCTTACCATTTACCATTCATTTACCATTTATTACCATTGATTAACGAATTATTATCAAAATAGCGGAAACAAAGCTCAAACTAATCAATTAATCACAACCATATAAAAATAAGACATCGTAGAGTGTGGAAACCCCGGATATGTATATCATCATACATGATCAGTCAGAGGAGAACAACCCAATAGATATACATACCCAGAATCTCACATACCCCAAATCCCATGTTCCAAAACAATATATATATATATATGCAATAATACAAAAATTACCTACTCAGTTAGGAGGAAGGACGTGCTTTAGTATCCTCAAAGCAAATTCCTAAGCTCCGGTGCCTTTCCTTTGCTGGACTGTGGATCTGCACTCCGTGTAACACAAGAATGACGAGCCCAGGTAAGTAATGACGAGCAGAACAATAATACAACATTTCGAAATAATAAACAACAATCCACATTCATGCTGATAGAAAGAAAGGAATAAGGAACAGATGAAATGTATAAGATTGTAAATAAATCAATCAAAAAGTGAATTTCTGAATTACGAAATGGAATAGCAAGGGGTCCCGACAACAGTTGTTGAGGTAAAACCTACAAGACTCTGGTTCAGGACGAGAACACATCCTATAAGCCCTAACCCTTGCGACTATGAGATATCCATAGACCCGGATAAGAGCTCCCAACGTACACTCAACCAGCAGATATCAACAGCGTATAGATAAGAGCTCATATCACAGATAAAGTAACCATGACCCCCTTGCTAATGGACCACTTAGCCAAAAAAGATACCAACATATATGATGATAAACAGAGCAATAATAACAAATTAAAGCTCAAGAAATAACTGTAAAAGTTTTCACTGATTTACTTACCTGTAATCTAACTAATTATACACTCAACGAATCCTTGACACGTCTCCTATGACCTCCCGTGTCCTGTCAATGTTCAAAAACCCCTAATATATATTCAAATTGAAATTCCCATTATTAACTCTCATTTAAACCAATTTTCTATAACATCATTTGTTAATCCATTTGGGTCGATTACTCAGGTATTGGGTTGTATTCGGACCTATTTAGGTACCTGAGAGATCCCCGAAAGTTTCCAAAAATTTTATAAAAATTCACTCATGTGAACAGTAACACGCCGCCAGGACGTTGTGGGTTCAATGAACTGGACGGCGTCTTCATAACGTCGAGATTACCCTTCACTGCCCAACATGTACGTGAGTGACGTCGTGACCTCATTGGCCGTGACAACGTCCTCACGACGTTTTCCCCTGGTGTTCCTGCCAAAGACGTACGTGGGTGACACCGTGAGTTAGAACACTCATGGCGTTTCAACACCCCAGCTTGCGTCGCCATGCTTCGAACCTATCCTAACTACGACTACACATCCAAATACACACCAAATCAGACCCGTCTCACTTCAAAACTCGACCAAAACACCGATTTGCCGAAATTACACAATTCACAAAAAAATCTCCAAAATTCAGAGAAATTCCAAACACTAAAACCACTTCAAAATTTCTATTTTGATCTTCCCATTGATTCCAAATTAATCAAAACAATTCATAAAAATCAAATTTCCTAATTCGTTGTTTGAATTCCTCGTGACAAAAACTCACAAAATACTGTCAAAATGTAGATGACGTATAGAGTGAGATTCTTACCTTAGATTCGAAGATTGGTCGTTACTTTGGCGTCGAAAACCTCGAAAAATCCACCGTCAATCCACGTTGTTTCGGTGATGAGAGAGGGAAAACAAAATGAGAGAGAAAAGGTGATGAGGTGGGGTTTTTATACCCCCTCTAATCCTTGCTCCCACATGGATCTCAAGGATAATCCCTTGGTCACCCTTTTACTCTAGCCAACAACTATGACACCAAATGATGACTCCAATACGCGACACACCACACTTAACTTGGTGATTTCTCGCACAATACTCGCATTTTCGGTCTCTCTTCGAACACCAAACTTGTTCATCATGTCGCCCCTGGACGTACCAACGTATCGAACGCACTTTATACTTTTAATTATTATTTTTTTTTATATTTTGTCAGTGTTTTTAATTCATTTATGTCCCCCGGACTACTAATTACCCGACCATCGTTTGTTCGAAACCCCATTATTTCACGTAATTCTCGAGCTGAACCACTCCCCGTACTAACGCTCACACTCAAACGTCCTCGTACGTTTGGGACATTGGAATTATACATTCGGGTAATATAATATAGTACCAAACACCGAACACAAATAACATATTTCGGCGTAGACAATCGAGAATTGGGCTCTGTATCACGACAAATGGGCTCACGTACGACCTAAATTGACATAAGGTATAAGTTAGAATTTAGGGTCGTTACAGTCTTTCCAACTAATTGAAATTTCGTCCTCGTAATTAAAACGGACTAATTGAATGACTTACTGAATCAGAAGAGGTGGGGAAAATACTCTCGCATATAGAACTCAAGTTCCCACGTCAGCTCCTCATCATCGTGGTGCTGCCACTTGACTCGGATTGACGGGATCTCCTTGTTCCTCAGAATCTTCACCTTCCTGTCCAATATCTGAATAGGCTGCTCGTCATAGGTTATGTCCTCCCTCAAATCTATCTGGCTCAGGTCCACCATCGGCCTTTTGCCCTCACTCGACCTATCAAGTCTGAGCATCGATATGTGAAATATAGGGTGAACTCCAGCAACTGAGGTAGCAACTCCAACTCATATTAAACTCTACCTATCCGTTTACCAACTCTGAAGACCAAAAATCTCGGCTCAAGTTTCCTTCTGATCCCGAACCTCTTGCAACCCTTGATCAGAGACACCTTCATTTACACAGTCCCCGACCTTGTACTCTAACTCTCCGTGATACAAATCATAATATCTCTTTTGTCTCTCCTGCGCACTGTTCAGCCTCAATCTGATCAAGTGTATCTTCTTTGTGTGATCCACAACAATCTCTGGCCCAATAGCTGTCACATCCTCTGGCTTTGCCCAGCAAGATGGAGATCTGCACGGCTTCCCATATAATGCATCAAACGGTGCCATACCAATAGTAGCCTGAAAATTGTTGTTATAAGCAAACTCACACAAGTGATGATACTCATCCCATGAACCACCATACTCCAACACACACATCCTTAACATATCCTCGAGTATCTATATCGACGCCCTGACTGTCCATCAGTCTGTGGATGATAGGCAGTGCTGAGATCCAACCGCGTGCCAAACTGTGCCTGCATACTCTGCCAAATCTGTGACGTGAACTATGACCCTCTGTCAGACACAATCGATATAGATACACCGTGCAGTCGAACTATCTTACGCTATTACAATAAAGGCAACCTATCCACCCGATGTGTGGTCAAAACTGGTAAAAAGTGCGTAGACTTCGTTAACCTGTCTACAATCACCCAGATACTGTTATGATCACGCTGAAATCGAGGTAAATCACTGACGAAATCCATCGTTATATGCTCTCACTTCTACGGAGGAATGAGAAGTGACTGTAGTAAACTGCTAGGTCTGCGATGCTCGGTCTTAACTCGCTGACAAATCTCACATCCTCGAACGTAATCAGAAACAACGGTCTTCATCCTCGACGCACATCAGCATACATCTATGTTATGCCTGAATGAACCATAAAACGCGAGCGGTGTACCTCATGAAGTATCTCATCGCGTAGCTCAACCACTAATGGAATCCACAGTCGCCCTCTAAACCTCAAGCATGAGTCTGTCGACTGACTCCAATCTGGATGATCTGAACTCTGAGTGAACTCAAAAATATGCCATACTCCTCATCAACCCGCTGACCATCTAGTATACTCTGAATAGAGATAGTCTGAATCCTCAACTGGCCACAAATCAATACTCTAGTACTAGTTGGAATATCAATAGAATACATCCTCTCGACCGCTTGGAGCAAATCATACTCGTGTGTCATGTGGCAAGTAATAACCTCTGAGTCTGACCCTGTACGGCTTAATGCGTCTGCAACCACATTAGCCTTCCCTGGGTGGTACTCCAAAGAGAAATCGTAATCCTTGAGGAACTCAAGCCAACGCCTCTGTTTCATATTCAGATCCTTTTGAGTAAACAAATACTTCAAACTCTTATGGTTAGTAAACAACATAAATCTTTCTCCGTGGAGGTAATGGCGCCAAATCTTTAGTGAAAACATCACTGTTGCCAACTCCAAGTCATGCGTAAGGTAGTTCTTCTCGTGAACCTTCAGCTGTCGCGACGTGTAGGCAATCACTGTACCGTCCTGCATCAAAACACAACCTAAATTGACCTTCGAAACATTGGAGTTCACCTCAAAACCCTTTCCTGACTCAGGCAATACTAACATTGGTGCGGTAGTCAAACATTCCTTCAAGGTCTAGAATGCCTGCTTACAACTATCAATCCACTAAAATCTCACGTCCTTTTTCGTCAACTGCATCATAAGTGCCGTAATCTTCTAGAAGTCACGTACAAATCACCTGTAATATCCCGTAAAGCCGAGGAAACTGCGAATATTTGACACTGATCTCGGTGTAGGCCAATCTATAGCTGCTCTGACCTTAACGTGATCCACTGACACTCCGCCTGCTCTGAAGATGTGTCCTAGAAATTTGATCTTCGCAAGCCAAAACTCGCACTTACTGAACTTGACGTACAATCCGTGCTCTCTCAGAATCTGCAACACCAATCTGAGATGCTCCTCGTGATCTTCACGAGTCTTGAAGTAGATCAATATATCATCGATGAATACGATGACAAAGCGATCAAAAAACTATCTTAACACTCAATGCATCAAGTTCATAAACATCGCAGGTGCATTGGTTAACCCAAAAGGCATGACTTTGAACTGATAATGCCCGTATTGATTGCGAAACACAGTCTTCTCCCTATCCTCCGCTCTAATTGTAACGACCCGAATTTAATTTGCCATTATTTGTGACGTATTGCAGACGTGGCGGACAGCTCAGACACCCGTGAGACCTGCAGATAGGTTATTGCGCGCTTGGAGTTAGGTAAATTGTGTTTTGAGTGTTGTTTTGATTAAATTTGCGATGTTTATGTTAAAATAGGTTAAATGACATCGCGACGTGTGTAATTATATCTCAATTGACGTGTGAGATTGTGTTAAGTGTTTGCCTTGATATGCGTGTCGATGCAGATATCGGGTAGACCAAAAGATGAAATATTAGGCCGGAGGAAATAATACACACATTAAATGATTTAATTGTGATAAAATAGTAAATTGATAGGCGCTTAGGGACACGCGAGGTCATGGTCGACATGCATGGGTGGTACAGTAGTGTACACGCCTAAGTACGCTCGTTGGCGCGCACGACGAAATTGTAGGCGCGAAAATATAGGTGGATATATATTTATATATATGTAATTTAAAATATATATGTATATTTGTAAATATATATATATATATAAAAATCAAAAAATAAATAAATAATTGTGAAATTACCAAAAAGGGTATTTATTTGTTTAGGAAAAGTGGATGAACACAAGGGTATTTTGGTCATTTTTCCAATCCAACCGCCTCGTTCTCTCTTAAAAAAATAGAAAATGAAAGTGAACAGAGAAGAGAGAGAGGAGAGACGGAACGAAGGAGGAGAGCTCGGGAGTTCAAGGAAATCGTGTGGTAGAGTCACCGAGGTGAGCTTGCTCTTGTTGTTCTTGTGGTCATTGGGTGTTGTGTATGGTGTGGTGATGAGCTCGGCCATGGCGGAGCCATGACTGAGAATTGAGAGCTGAACCGAGGGTGGAGACGGCAAGGGAGTAGTCACCCTTGCCAAACCGAATTAGGGTTGGGGTTGGAAGCCAACCATAATCGATAACCAATCAATGAAAAAAAAAATGAAATAGAACGCACTGTGTGCGCTCTGTTGGGGAAGACGATCCCTTGAATCGGGCCAGTTCGGCTCGATTGAGCCGAACCCGGTTTGGTCCGGTTCAGGAGATAAATAAATGAAAAAAAAGCGGTTTGCTCCTGAACCTGGCCGGTTCGGCTCGGTTGAGTCGAACCCGGTTCATGCCAACCCATCCCCAAACCAAATTAAAAAAAAAACAGTTTTGAAAAAAAAACAGGAAAATTCATATAAAATAGGAAATTTTAGAAAAATTATATTTTGATCAAATAAATGAGTTTTGAGATTTTATTGAAATTTTGGCGAGAAGTTGTCAAAGGTTTTTTTCTCGAAAAACGAAAAATTTACATGATATACCTAATTAAAGCTAATTCAAGGACAAATGGACTTAGGTACATTTGGGTGATAATTTTGATTGTCGGATGATTATTGGAGCTAGACGGGGTTTGATTTTCGGGACGGGGAGTGCGGATTGAGGTGTGTAGTAGTCCAACTGAAATTAATTGAGTATTTACTCCTTTTGGCATTTGAATTCAATTTCTTTCATTTCAATACTCTATTCTTGGTTATATTTATATGGGCGGACGTTGAGCAGGGCTCCCTCCGTTCCATTCTTGTGTGTATGTCCACTACACCATAGCACGTGCTACCAGATTGATCTCGGTGAATAGCACGACCCGAGTATCACGTCGTGGCGTGTGTCGGTGTGCCGTCGGTGTAACGTCAGCCATTAAGCGGATTCAAATGCTTGCTCTTCTCGAGTTGGACTCGTCGGCAGTTATGATGTAGTCTGACCCTAGGGGCTAGGAACACACTTTGAGCTTTTCCTATTATTTATTCATGCGATGAGCGCAGTTGCCTACATTTATTTTCGCATGTTTATTTAATAGCTTTATTTAAATTTCAGTATTTACTTTCAGTATTGCTCACTTAATTTCCTTGGGAATACTCACTCTGGACTCGTCATCTGCCTTTTGTGATGACTTGAGTGCGATCCTATCTGAGCGAGGGCAAGGGCAAGTTTGCGTAGTAGCTCGTTAAGCCGAGATAGCCTGACTCGTACGTTTGTATTATATTTATTTTGTTTCATTTTGGGTTTAAGAAATTTTGAGATACCTTGTGTATATTGATCTTTTAAGACTTTAGAGGTATTTATGGTTATATATGGGTTTTCCACATTAGGTTTATGGTTTACGTTACACATTTATAGTATCATTATCTGAGTAATGCGTTAGAAAGGCTTCCGCTGTGTGAATTTGAGGATTTTATAATAACTTAACATATGATTTGATTTCAATACAACTTAATTAGTAAATATATAATTAGTAAGGTTTAAAAAGATAACATGGAGGATATAAATCAATGCGAGCACAGCTGTCGCTGGTAAGACAGACTGTGGGTCTGCATTGGCCCATGTGGCGGTTTATTTGGAAAACGGGCCATTGCACTAATCCTCAACTAATGGTACCCAGATCTCAATTCTATCTTCGAGAACTACTAAGCTCCTGTCAACTGGTCAAACAAGTCATCGATGTGCAAAAGTGGATACTTATTCTTCATTGTCACCCTGTTCAACTGCCGGTGGTCAATACACAAATGCAGGCTGCCATCCTTCTTCTTAACAAACAGAACTAGCGTTCCAAAGGGTGACATGCTCTGTGACGGCCCCAATTTTCCCGTGCAATTGGGTACGCCCGGCCTAGACCCATACAAGCCCCGAGTCATCACTCGGCAACCTGACGAACCTAGTCAGCCTTCAATTTTATCAATTTAGTAATTTATGAAAGAGTTATTGCAATAGTAAACAATGGAAGACTAAAACAATTATAATAAAGGGAAAAATAACTCAATCAAAGGAAGTAGATGAATTCTATAAGTGTGGAAAACCCCGGGTATTCATGTACAATTCGATAGGTATATATACATGATACCAGTCTCACAAAAGAAATACCAATTTCAATGATCCCGACAATGTAAATAAAAAACAATATACACATCAACAAAAGTATAAACACTTACAAAAGAGTCTCTCTGATGTCGTTGCTAATCCTCACAGTAGATCACCTAGGCAGGGTCCCTTGCCCTTGTCGCTCTCCGCCCTATCTGCACCCACCGTCACAAACTAGACGGTGAGCAACTGAAGAATATCGAATGTAATGCCAGAAGAAAATAACAGTAATTCATGATAATACAAGTAAAGCAGTCTAAATATCATTCAGAAATAAAAAGACAGGAATTTAAATAAACAAGGCGCATGATAAACAGACTAATACATGTCAATAGAAAGTCAAGTGTGTTCCAAAGAGTCAAAAGAGGCCCATAAGTGGTCTAAATCATAGCATAACGGCGAAGACCTCGCGAGGTCTTCCCGGGCATCGACACAAACGAAGGCACAACTATGACTGGAGGGACTCGAACCCACCCACCCAGTACTCGGTGTCACACGGTCACTAAGGGTGGTCACACACTCGTGCGCACGAGTGCCCGCGTTTTATCCCTCTAGTGCAGGTCCTAGTACTTTCGAGACGAAACACTTACGCCAAGAACACACAAGGAATGGAATGGAATACCAACGATAGAGCATAACAAAACAGAATAAAAAGATAATGAATCACATGGCATTTTCTTATTGGCTTACAAATCGTACATTAGCTTGTGGCAAATGTACTTACCTGACTAATCGCAACCTGCGTATAACAACACTCTCGTTCTTAACGCGTATTCCCAAGTTTCCTGCTACCTGACAAGGTTGGAAACTCTAATTAATGGGTCGAGGCATTAATTAATCCTAGGTCGATACCCTTCACAATTTCCCATCCTTTTAAATGACTCGAAAACCTCGACAATTCAATCGGTAAATCAAATCAAAAACACAACAAAATACAATGATTCTCTTGGGTGTTGTACCCACACCTATGTAAGCCTAATTACAAGTCTTAGGCTCGACTCAGTCACAAATAGGTCACGCTATAGTCTCGAGGACTGGCGGCGTGATCACGACGTCATAACTGTTTACAATATATAGACTCGCGTGAAATCATCATTACGCTTCACGCCCATTTGAAACCAAAATAACATTCCAAACCCTTTACTCTACGTCGCAATTTATGTTCAAATCAATACCGCGAGGAAACCATGCATGAGCACGTAACTCCAACATAAATTCGTTCTCACACACGACGTGCTATTAATTCAAGTGATTTCAATAAAACATTCAAACTAGATTGATAAAACCTTGACTGAAAACTCAACACCGACGTCATTAATAAAGAATAGTCATCATGATCGAAACTTGAAACCACGCAACATTGATAAGAAACTACAACGAGTCCAGTTATTTAATCAAAATCGCAACAAGTAATTCGGCAAAATAACAATATTAATAGTATTTTAGATGAACCAAAAGTCGCGAGAGACCATCAAGGACATCAGCAAGATCCGTGATAACCCCCCCACCAGTGATGGTTCGACCAGCAAATCCGTTCAAACATGCGATTTTACGGCGAAAGAAAGAATAAAAATAAAATAAAATACAACACATAAACAATCACATGAAATGATGGGTTCACACACCAAAACCGTCACCCATACATACATTCACCAAGCAGTCACATATGGGGGGTCTTCTCCGGCCAGTAGAGTCGCCGGAGGGTGACCTCTGTGACGGCCCCAATTTCCCCATGCAATTGGGTACGCCCGGCCTAGACCCATACAAGCCTCGAGTCATCACTCGGCAACCTGACGAGCCTAGTCAGCCTTAAATTTAATCAAATTAGTAATTTATGAAAGAGTTATTGCATCAGTAAACAGCGGAAGACTAAAACAATTATAATAAAGGGAAAATAACTCATTCAAGGGAAGTAGAGGAATTCTAAAAGTGTGGAAAACCCCGGGTATTCATGTACAATTCGATAGGTAAATATACATGATACCAGTCTCACAAAAGAAATACCAAGTTCAATAATCCCAACAATGTAAATATAAAACGATATACACATCAGCAAAAGTATAAACACCTATTTAAAGAGTCTCTCTCAAAAATCGCTTGCTAATCCTCACAAGAGATCACCTAGGCGGGGTCCCTTGCCCTTCTGCTCTCCGCCCTATCTGCACCCACCGTCACAAACTAGACGGTGAGTAAGCGAATAAAATCGAATGTAATACCGTAAGAAGATAACATAATTCATGATAATACAAGTAACGCAGCCTAAATATCATGCGGTAATAAAAATGACAGAATTTAAATAGACAAGATGCATGATAAACAGAGACTAATAGATATCAATCGAAAGTCAAGTGTGTTCCAAGGAATCAAAAGAGGCCTATAAGTGGTCTAAATCATAGCATAACGGCGAAGACCTCGCGAGATCTTCCCGGCATCGACACAAGCGAAGGCACAACTATGACTGGAAAGGGACTCGAACCCATCCACCCAGGTACTCGGTGTCACACGGTCACTAAGGGTGGTCACACACTCGTGCGCACGAGTGCCGCGTTTTATCCCTCTAGTGCAGGTCCTAGTACTTTCGAGACAAAACACTTACGCCAGGAAACACACAACAAGAAATGGAATGGAATACCAATAATAAAGCATAACAAGACTGAATAAATGATAATGAATCACATGGCATTTTCTTACTGGCTTACAAACGTACAAATGCTTTTTAAGGCAATTGTACTTACCTGAACTATCGCGACCCGCGAAATAAACTCTCGTTTCTAATGCGTATTCCCAAGTTTTTCGCTACCTGACAAGGTTGGAAACTCTAATTAATGGGTCGAGGCATTAATTAATCCTAGGTCGATACCCTTCACATTTTCCCATCCTTTTAAATGACTCGAAAACCTCGACAATTCAATCGGTAAATCAAACCCAAATTGACAAAACTTTGACTGAAAACTCAACACCGACGTCATCAACAAAGAATGATCAAAACACGAAACCACGCAACATTATTAAGAAACTACAACGAGTCCAATTGTTTAATAAAAATCGTAACAAGTAATTCGTCAAAATAACAATATTAATAGTATTTTAGATGAACCAAAACCGCGAGAGACCATCGAGGACATGAGCAAGATCCGTGATAACCCCCACACCAGTGATGGTTCAACCAGCAAATCCTTTCAAACATGCGATTTTACGGCAAAAGAAAGAATAAAAATAAGATAAAATACAACATAAAAACAATCACATGAAATAATAAAACTGTTTTAAAACGCAACTGGATTTCGGACACACCGGAGGGTTGTAGGACATTAGTATGGGCAAGATCTAGTCCCCGACAACCTCCCTGGTGTGGCGGTCCGGCCAGTAGCGCCGCCAAGCTTGGCGTTTTCCGGCGAAACCAAAACAACAATCAATTAAAAAAAACAGTGAAAAATGTAAGAAAGAGTGGGAGAGAGAGAGAGAGAAAGCGGACCTCCGGTGAAGGTTCTGGCGAGGGGAGACCGACGAGAGAGATGAAGGGAGGAAGAAGATAAGTGGCGGCGGTGGGTGTTTGGAGAAGGAGGTGAATAGTGTAGGGTTTTCTTTTTTTTTTTTTTATATATATATATAAGGCCAAATGACATTTTTACCCCCAACTTAATTCCTACACACTTTTAAAACACTACCCTTATGGGTCTTTTTACTTTTCTATTTATTTCTCTTTATTGCACATTAAAGTGTGTAACCATTATATTTATTTCTCTTTATTACACATTAAAGTGTGTAACCATTCTATTTATTTCTCTTTATTACACATTAAAGTGTGTGTGTGTTGTCACTTGCATAACTCTCCACCTCAACACACCCACATCTCGAGGTCAATCTCATGGTTCCTCACCATTGAACTGTGTCAATTTAACAAATCCAATTCCATAGACCATATGTTGCGTAATTAACTAACTCCCGCGTTCAAACGACATTCCTCGGTCCATTTTTCCTTGTTCCGACTCTCGTAATTCGCGTAGTATCGCCTTGTCTCGCCAACTAATTAATTAAATAAATTAAAAATTCATTTATTTGTATGTTTTACTTGTTTTTCTCCCCCGTTTAACTAGTCGAAACCTCACTCAATTAAATACCTCCCGAACGGCTCGAAACCCGTAAAATACTACAATACTAATACACACAATCAAAGAATCATAAAATCACTTCGGTGTCGACTCCCGAAGTTCGAAATACTGTCCGGTATTCACGTAGCCGGGTCACAATTCGACAAGTGCAACACAAGTCAGTTAAAAATTTGGGGTTGTTACAGTCTCCCCCACTTATTAGAATTTCGTCCCCAAATTAATCTAATAAGTAAACTAGATTAGCAACTCTTCGCAACTCCTAACGAGTTCGATAAAAATTCAAAGTGAGTCATTTCTTGACTCCGAACCGTTCGTGACCCTTCAGTGGAGAGACCTTCATATATTTATAGTCTCCTCGAATCATACTTCAAGCTCATTGTGATACTCGACAAGTATTTCTTACGCCACTACTCGGGCACTCTTAAGTCTCAAACAAAACTATCCACAACTACCCGATGCTATCGTGACCTCGAGGAGATCGGGGCAACCACTAACGAAATCCATATCCATATATACCCAATTCCATTAAGAAATGGGTGAGGCAGTAATAGTCCTCCAGTCGTCGATGCCCGACCTCTACGCGCTGGAATATCACACGTTCGAACAACTCCAACACCTCGGAAATCATCCCCGGCCACCAAAAGAATGTCGCATATCGGCGCACATCTTAGTCGACCCGGATACACAACAAAACCAAAACGATGAATCTCCTGAAGTAACTCTTCACACACATCGACCACCAATGGAAACCCCAGATCGCCGTGATACCTCTAGCATGAGTCTCGTCGACCGACTCGTCGGGCAATCTAAACTATCCGCCATCTCACCGCACCGCCGGGTAGACGCATCGCCTTCTGCTGTCACTCGCGCAAAATGTCAAATGAGACGGTCTGCAACATCGTTTGACCACGTATCTAGGTCATGGTAGTCATCAGCACATCCGCCGAACTCATCAACTTGACTGCCTCACGTAAACCATGCTCGTAGGTTCTTTGACACACGACTACTTCCGCATCCAATCCTTTGCAGCGCAACGCATCAGCAACAACGTTGGTCTTCCTCGGATGCTACGTAAAACGAAAAGTTGTAATCCTTCACGAACTTAGGCCAAGGCTTTTGTGTCAGATTCAGCTCCCTCTGAATGAATAGGTGCTTCAAGCTCTCAGGATCATTACGTAACTCGAACGAGCATCGTACCCGTGACGTTCTCATATCCTTAGCGCGAACACGATCGCAGCTCACTCCAGGTCATGGGTTGGTCAATTCTTCTCGCAAACTTTCAGATATTCGAATGCATAAGTGATCTCACGGCTTAAATCTTCTCGAAATCAATTGCATCACCGTTTGCTCTAAACACGCGTCCTAAAATCTAACCTTGGGTAACAAATACTCGTACGCGATTCAATATCTTAGCAGCGTCGACATCCTGTTTCGTTCTACCACCTATGTTACCCACAAAGGTCTCAATTTCGTCTTCTCGTATTATAACCCGAACATGAAATGCACCAACTAGTTCGTACCAAAAGAAACATTGAACCATAAACTCTACCACGGACTCGCCTGCGCTCTGCCTCAACGCAATGAATTCATTCTTTTTTCGCTCGAAAGACAGTCGACGGAAAGTACTTCTAACTAAACTGATTCTTGAAGTCAACCCAATTGCTTGGGATGCCTCGGGTAGCAACGATTGTCGTCCACCAATCGTCCATCTCCCCCTGCAACATTGATGAAGAGATAGTCGCCTTCATGCGTTCCTCAGTAGCGATGATGGTGTGAAACTTCTCGTGATTCTTCAAGAATAGCTCTGTCGCTCTAACGTCGGTACCACCAAAGAACTTCAACGGGTCATGCCTCTTGAACTCTCTCCACTACCTAGCCTCGGTAGTGGCTCCTGCACTCTTTGCTAGAGTCGTAACTGAAGTAGTATCAGCAGTGGCAGCAGGTGTAGCTAATGTAGTAGGTATCTCCTTTGCTTGTGCTATCGGCGTTGTTTCAGCCTCAGTTTGCGTAACTGACGCAACAACAGCTCCTCGGTATCGCCACTAACGAAATCGGCGTCGCGAACGTCACAAAGAATTGGGATCTCGACTCCTCGAGTAGTATTCGTAGGAAACAACGTAGTCGGGGTAGATGGCGTCGTAGTAGCCTGTGCGGGTGTCCTCAGTGACCGCACCAACTCCTCAAATCTCTGGTCTTGCGTCGCGGCCCTCTGAGACAATGTACGTATCTCCTCAAGGCATCGTGACAAAATTATGCCGATATCGTCGCTCGGACCTGGCTGATCCGCCATCGTCGTTTGAACAAGAAAACGACTTTCTCAAATCAATGGATAGCTACCGATACGATATAATACACACAACAATAATAATATGTACAAAGTTAAATCCGACTCATCCCCAACTCATCCCTTCAAACTAAAGTCTAATTAGGATCGTAGGGTTTTCCACTATAAGTTCAACCATTCCTAACTTCCGCTGTCTTAATGGTTTGTGTTTTAACTTGAAAGTCAGGTCGTTATAACCTTAAACTCTGATACCAACTGTGATGTTGGTATCACAATATTAATACAACTCTAAACTCTGTCCCTAAGGTTATAAAGCCTATGCTCTGATACCAACTGTGACGTTGGTATCACAATTTTTAGATAGCTATATAGCATGTCCCTAAGATCCTAAAGCCTAGGCTCTGATACCAACTATGACGTTGGTATCACAATTTTTAGATAACTATATACCATGTCCCTAAGATTCTAAAGCCTAGGCTCTGATACCAACTGTGACGGCCCCAATTTCCCCATGCAATTGGGTACGCCCGGCCTAGACCCATACAAGCCTCGAGTCATAACTCGGCAACCTGACGAGCCTAGTCAGCCTTAAATTTAATCAAATTAGTAATTTATGAAAGAGTTATTGCATCAGTAAACAGCGGAAGACTAAAACAATTATAATAAAGGGAAAATAACTCATTCAAGGGAAGTAGAGGAATTCTAAAAGTGTGGAAAACCCCGGGTATTCATGTACAATTCGATAGGTAAATATACATGATACCAGGTCTCAAAAAGAAATACCAAGTTCAATAATCCCAACAATGTATATATAAAACGATATACACATCAGCAAAAGTATAAACACCTATTTAAAGAGTCTCTCTGGTGTCGCTGCTAATCCTCACAGTAGATCACCTAGGCAGGGTCCCTTGCCCTTGCTGCTCTCCGCCCTATCTGCACCCACCGTCACAAACTAGACGGTGAGTAACTGAATAAAATCGAATGTAATACCAGAAGAAGATAACAGTAATTCATGATAATACAAGTAACGCAGTCTAAATATCATGCAGTAATAAAAATGACAGGAATTTAAATAGACAAGATGCATGATAAACAGACTAATAGATATCAATCGAAAGTCAAGTGTGTTCCAAGGAATCAAAAGAGGCCTATAAGTGGTCTAAATCATAGCATAACGGCGAAGACCTCGCGAGATCTTCCCGGGCATCGACACAAGCGAAGGCACAACTATGACTGGAAAGGGACTCGAACCCATCCACCCAGTACTCGGTGTCACACGGTCACTAAGGGTGGGTCACACACTCGTGCGCACGAGTGCCGCGTTTATCCCTCTAGTGCGGGTCCTAGTACTTTCGAGACAAAACACTTACGCCAGGAAACACACAACAAGAAATGGAATGGAATACCAATAATAAAGCATAACAAGACTGAATAAATGATAATGAATCACATGGCATTTTCTTACTGGCTTACAAACGTACAAATGCTTTTTAAGGCAATTGTACTTACCTGAACTATCGCGACCCGCGAAATAAACTCTCGTTTCTAATGCGTATTCCCAAGTTTTTCGCTACCTGACAAGGTTGGAAACTCTAATTAATGGGTCGAGGCATTAATTAATCCTAGGTCGATACCCTTCACATTTTCCCATCCTTTTAAATGACTCGAAAACCTCGACAATTCAATCGGTAAATCAAACCCAAATTGACAAAACTTTGACTGAAAACTCAACACCGACGTCATCAACAAAGAATGATCAAAACACGAAACCACGCAACATTATTAAGAAACTACAACGAGTCCAATTGTTTAATAAAAATCGTAACAAGTAATTCGTCAAAATAACAATATTAATAGTATTTTAGATGAACCAAAACCGCGAGAGACCATCGAGGACATGAGCAAGATCCGTGATAACCCCCACACCAGTGATGGTTCAACCAGCAAATCCTTTCAAACATGCGATTTTACGGCAAAAGAAAGAATAAAAATAAGATAAAATACAACATAAAAACAATCACATGAAATAATAAAACTGTTTTAAAACGCAATCGGATTTCGGACACACCGAGGGTTGTAGGACATTAGTATGGGCAAGATCTAGTCCCCGACAACCTCCCTGGTGTGGCGGTCCCGCCAAGATAGCGCCGCCAAGCTTGGCGTTTTCCGGCGAAACCAAAACAACAATCAATTAAAAAAAACAAGAAAAATGTAAGAAAGAGTGGGAGAGAGAGAGAGAGAGAGAAAGCGACCTCCGGTGAAGGTTACGCGAGGGAGACCGACGAGAGAGATGAAGGGAGGAAGAAGATAAGTGGCGGCGGTGGGTGTTTGGAGAAGGAGGTGAATAGTGTAGGGTTTTCTTTTTTTTTTTTTTTATATATATAAGGCCAAATGACATTTTTACCCCCAACTTAATTCCTACACACTTTTAAAACACTACCCTTATGGGTCTTTTTACTTTTCTATTTATTTCTCTTTATTGCACATTAAAGTGTGTAACCATTATATTTATTTCTCTTTATTACACATTAAAGTGTGTAACCATTCTATTTATTTCTCTTTATTACACATTAAAGTGTGTGTGTGTTGTCACTTGCATAACTCTCCACCTCAACACACCCACATCTCGAGGTCAATCTCATGGTTCCTCACCATTGAACCGTGTCAATTTAACAACCAATTCCATAGACCATATGTTGCGTAATTAACTAACTCCCGCGTTCAAACGACATTCCTCGGTCCATTTTTCCTTGTTCCGACTCTCGTAATTCGCGTAGTATCGCCTTGTCTCGCCAACTAATTAATTAAATAAATTAAAAATTCATTTATTTGTATGTTTTACTTGTTTTTCTCCCCCGTTTAACTAGTCGAAACCTCACTCAATTAAATACCTCCCGAACGGCTCGAAACCCGTAAAATACTACAATACTAATACACACAATCAAAGAATCATAAAATCACTTCGGTGTCGACTCCCGAAGTTCGAAATACTGTCCAGTATTCACGTAGCCGGGTCACAATTCTGACAAGTGCAACACAAGTCAGTTAAAAATTTGGGGTTGTTACAACCTCCGGCCAGCCTTGACCGACGCCAGCGTCGGTCATCCAAACCGTGGCCAACACACTCATAAAACAGTGAGAGAGAGGGGATATGCTCACTGCCGAGAGAGAGATGGAGAGGTCGAGAGTTTTACCACTTCCGACGGCCGAATTTCCAGCAAGGTTCCGTCGTTCAGCGCCGGCGAGGTGGTGATGACAGTTGTGAGGGAGAGAGAGGAGACTGCCAAGACGAGAGAGATGTGAGGCCAAGAGGGAGGGACCGAGAGAGAGATATCGAAAGAGAGGGTGAGAGAGTTACCTCTGGTGAGAGGTCCCACGACGGCCAGTCTGTGGTCGACGACGGCGAGCCAGGGAGAGAGACGTGACCGTCACTGTGAGAGGAACCCAAGAGTATGGGCGAGCGAGAGATCGTGAGGATGAGAGAAACCGAGAGAAAGAGAGTGGGGAGAGAGAGAGAGAGAGAGACGACCTCCGGCGAGTGGTGTGTCGACCGAGAGAGATGAAGTAAGGAAGAAGATGAGTGACGACGGTGAGGGTGTTTGGAGAAGGAGATGAATAGTAGGGTTTTGGTTGTATATATATTTAAAACAAAGGTCAAGTGACCATTTTGCCCTTCCACTTATTTCAAACACATTTTAAAACCACTACCCTTATGAGTCTTTTGTCCCATCATTACATCTCAACACACACATACATCTCGAGGCCAATCTCATTGCTCTTCACCATTAGGCAGTCACTTTAACAATACTAATCACATAGTCCGCATGTTACATATTTAACCAACTTCCACATTCAAACGACGTTCCTCGGTTCGTTTTTCCTTGTTTCGACTCTCGTAACGTGGTAGTCTCGCCTTGTCTTGCCAACTAATTAATTAAATTAATTAAAAATTCATTTATTTGTATGTTTTACTTGTTTTTATCCCCCGTTCAACTAGTCGAAACCTCACTCAATTAAAAATCGCCCGACCGGCTCGAAACTCGTAAAATACTAAAATACTAATACATACAATCAAATAATCATAAAATCACTTCGGTGTCGACTCCCGAAGTTTGAAATACTGTCCAGTATTCACGTAGCCGGGTCACAATCCTGACAAGTGTAACATAAGTCAGTAAAAATTTGGGGTTGTTACATGCTCGGGTAGATGAAACCCAACTCTAGTAACTCATCTAGTTGACTCTTCAGTTTCTCTAGCTCTCTCGGAGCCATCCCGTATGGCGGAATCGAAATAGGTTTAGTCCTCGGGACCAAGTCGATAATAAAGTCGATCTCTCTATGCGGTGGTAACCCTGGTAACTCTGCTGGAAAGACGTTAGGAAACTCAAATACTACTAGTACCTCCTCCAACTTAGTCACAACTCGCTCTGTTGTACTCAATTCACTAGCAAACGTCTCGATATCTATGTTAGTAGCGACTCTACCTCTAGTGATAGAGAAACTGGTAGAAGTCCCCTGAAAACTTAACTCTGGATGCGCTAGAATCTAAAATATGACCCTCTTACTGAAGCAGTGGATCTGTGCATGATACGCACCTAACCAATCCATGCCCAGTAATGCATTAAACTCGAGGAACTTCAACACTCTCAGGTCCGCTGGCATGACACGACCCTCTATCTCTACTGAACAGTCAACACACACAAGTTAAGGTAGATCTTGTCCCCAACAGCTGTGCTAAGGATCAAGGGTCTCTCTAGTCTAATAGGTCTCAAACTCAAATCATCAACCATACGATTCGAAATAAAAGATACAGTAGAGCCTGAATCAAACATAACATGCATGAAATGACTGCAAATGAAAATTATACCCTCAATAAGACTACGGTTGGCAGTTGGATCTGGTGTAGCAACCGTGTGAACCAACTCCCAGCTCTGCTGCTGCTGTTGTTGCTGTTGTTGTCCTCAACCCAGTCGTGGACACGCATTGATAAAGTGCCCCAACTGACCATACTCCCAACAGCCTCTCTGAGCTCTTGACCTAGACTGTATTTGCTGTCCCTGCCTTTATGCCTTACTAGACCTCTGTTTCTGTCTAGACCTCTGTCCCTGTCTCTGCACCTGACTAGAACTCTAACCCTGTCTCTGGCCACTGACTCTACCATCAGTCCTCTGATAAAACCGCTGTTGTGGACCTGACTGCATTTGCTGCTGAGGTGAACTCGCATAACTCCGCACTGAAACAGTTGGTACAATCGCGGTAAACGGTGAAGACGCAACTGATGCTACGCTCTGAGCTCTATCACCCTGCCTCCACTGTCTCGCTCTCTTCCTCCTCCTATCCCCTCTAGACCCTCCAACTGACTGTGAGGGTGCTGACGACGTCGCTTGTGCCTCGTTGCACGTGCTCCCAAAACTCTCACTAGCCATAGCCCGCTCATAGGCATCCTGTAGCATGCTCAGAGCTGTCGTCACTACCACAAAATCGATTGAATCCAGTAGACCGTGTACGAAATAGTAAGCCTGATCGACATCAGTATCGGCTGCGCCATCGACATACTCCATCAAACTCAAGTATCGATATATATACTGCATAATAGACTCTCCTCTCTGTTGTCTGATCGTCTGGAACTCGACCCTCTTCCGATTACGGACCGTAGGAGGAATGTACTTCTTGTGAAACCTCTCTCTGAACTCAGCCTAGTCCTTGGGCCTCCCCTTTGACGCTACCGTTGTGCACTACCAAATATTAACCTTGCCAAACATACATGATGAAGAAATGCTCGGTTGCATATGCGCCGGTGTAGCCAAGACCTCGTGGATCTTCTCATGGCTCCTCATGAACTTCTCTGCTGCCTCAAGATTAGTTCCCCCCGTAGAACTTCACCTGCTGGTGTCTCATAAAATCTCGAGCCTGCCTCGCCTCAGGCGTCATTCTAACACCAATATCAGTCTGTGTGCTTGGCGTATCCTCTACTGGTGTATCTGGTGTAGGATTTAGGGTTTAGGGTGTATCTGGTGTAGGTGGTACTATCTCAGTCTGTGCAGGTTGCCTCCTCAATCATTGCGGGTCCTACAGTAACTGCGGGTGCTGCTTTGGCGTATCCTGAACAGTCGGAGCACTCCTAGCCTGAATGTGACGACCCAAGTTTTCCAACCTAAACTGGGCCCGTTCGGCCTAGACTTACACGAAACTCGAGCCCGTCTCGATGAGTCACGCAAGCCTAGTCAGCCTTTAACTTTTACCATTCATCTACAATTTATAACATTGATTAGCGAATTATTATCATAATAACGGAAGCAAAGCTCAAACTAATCAACTAATCACAACCATAATAAACAAGACATCCTAATGTGTGGAAACTCCGCATATGTATATCATCAAATATGATAAGTCAGAGGAGAACAACCTAAAAGATATACATTCCCATAATCTCTCATATACCCAAAACCCATGTTTCAAAACATAAATAAATACAATAATACAAAATCACCTACTCAACTAAGTGGAAAGCTTGCTCTAACGCCCTCAAAGCAAATCTCTAAGCTTTGGTGCCTTCCCCTTGCTTGACTGTGGATCTGCACTCTGTCAAACACAAGAATGACGAGCCCAGGTAAGTAACGTCAAACAGAATAATAATACAACATTTCGAATAAATAAACATCAGTCCACATTCATGCTGATAGAAATAAAGGAATAAGGAACGCATGAAATGTATAAGACTATAAATAACTCAATCGAAATGTAAGTGTCCGAATAACGAAATGGAATTGCAAGGAGTCTCGACAACAGTCGTTGAGTCTAGGTAAAACCTACAAGACTCAGGTTTAGGACGAGAACAATAGACCTAACCCTTGTGGCTACGAGATATCCATAGACCTGGATAAGAGCCCCCAGCGCACACTTAACTGGGAGGTATCAACAACGTCTAGATAAGAGCTCATATTACAGATAAAGTAACCAATAACTTCCTTGCAGTGAACCACTCAACCAAAAGAGATTCCATTAGATAAGATGATAAACAGAGCAATAACAACAAATTAAAGCTCAAGAAATAACTGTAAAAGTTCTCACTGGTTTACTTACTTGTAATCCAACTAATTGCGCACTATACGAACCCCTGACACGTATAATATGACCTCCCGTATCCCGTTAATGTTCAAAACCCCCTATAATACATTTATATTGGAATTCCCATTAATAATCCTCATTTTAACCAATTTTTTATAATTTCATTTGTAAATCCACTTGGGTCGATTACCTAAGTATTGGGTCATATTCGGACCTATTTGGATACCTAAAAGATTTCTGAAAGTTTCCAAAAATTTTATAAAAATTAGTTTCTATGAACAGTAACAGGCCGCCAAGACATCGTGGTCTAATGACTGGACAACATCTTCACGGCGAGAAGTCGATACCTCACTGTCCAACTCGTACGTGGATGATGCCGTGCGTTGGCACGTTCACGGCGTCTCCACGACGTCTTCCCTATGAGACCCTGCCTAGGACGTACGTGGGTGATGCCGTGAGTTGGAATACTCACGGCATCGTCACAGCTTTTGTGCAGAACGCCTTTGAACTAGGGTTTTCAACACCCCCGCTCGCGTTGCCGTGCTTCGAGCCTATCCTCACTACAATCAAACATCCAACCATACGCCAATCCACCCTCGGCATGCGTCAAAACCCGACCAAAACGTCGATTTGTCGAAATCACACATAATTTTTCAAAATTCCCCAAAAATTCAGAAAAATACCAAACACTAAAATCACTTCAAAATTCCTATCTTGATCCTCCCATGGATTCCAATTCAATCAAAACAATCAATAAAACCCGAATTCCCAAATTTGTTTTCCAAAATTATCGCGACAACCCTTAAAAACACTGCCAAAACGTAGATACTGACGTGGAGAATCAATATCTCACCTTAGTTTTCGAATTTGATCGCTCCAATTATGCCTAACCGTGTCGAAACTCCCGGAAACCCCATATT
The DNA here is from genome assembly GCA_039657345.1 of Stephania japonica. Classification (NCBI taxonomy): domain Eukaryota; kingdom Viridiplantae; phylum Streptophyta; class Magnoliopsida; order Ranunculales; family Menispermaceae; genus Stephania; species Stephania japonica. The sequence continues at coordinate 47,912,695 of CM077560.1, read as the reverse complement.
GTTTCGTCATGTTGGAAAAATTGTTGAGATGAGAGAGATAGAAATGAGAGGTGAGAGAGAGAAAAGGTGGTAATTAGGTATATATACCCCCCTTTCATCTCATCTCCACACAGATCCCGAGAATCATCTCTTGGCTCTCATTCATTCCATTCACCAACTCTAACACCTAATCATGACTCCAATGTGCGACACAATTTCCTTGTTTGGGCATTTTCTTTCACAATACACGCGTTTCCGAGTTTGTTTCGAACACCAAATTTGTTCATCACGTCGCCCCAAACGTACAACGTATCCCACACGTTTTATACTTTTTAATTATTATTTATTTTGTATTTTGTCAGTGTTTTTAATTCATTTAATTCTCCCGGACTACTAATTACCCAATCCGCGTTCGCCTGAAAGCTTGTTATTTCACGTATTGTTCGAGCTGAACCGCTTCCCGTACCAACGCTCACACTCAAACATCCTCATATGTTTGAGACATTGGAAATTGTACATTCGAGTAATATAATAAATACAAAACACCGAACACAAATAACATACCTCAGCGTCGACGACCGAGAATTGGACGATTGTATCACGATAAATAGGTTTACGTACGACCTAAATTAACATGTGGCACAAGTTAGAATTTAGGGTCGTTACACTGTACAACTGTAGCTATTGACGTACTTAGTGATCCTGTTACTTAAGCTCTCAACAGTCTGAGAATCTCCTGTAACTGCTAATCATGCGATGAAATCCTCTGCGACATGCTATCTAACTGGCCCTGTAAGTCACTTGTACTAGTCTCGCCTGTACTAGGCTAATTGACCATCACTATCTGAAAAGAAAGTGATTCTCATGATCAGGGCATAACTATCGATAATATAATATACAACAATCAAATAGCTCATAGTTCAGTTTTTATTTCCCCAACTCTCCTCACTTCCCAACTAAGACTTAAGTTAGGTTTATAGGGTTCCACTCTAAGTCAACCATTCATAACTTCCGCTGATTAATATCTTAATGGCTTGTGATTTAAATCAAGAGTCGAGTATTTAAAACTTCGGCTCTGATACCAACTGTGACGGCCCCAGTTTTCAAACTTAAACTGGGCCTCGCCCGGCCTAGACTTACGTCCAACTCGAGCCCGTCTCGACGAGTCATGCAAGCCTAATTAGTCTTAACCTTTACCATTTACCATTCATTTACCATTTATTACCATTGATTAGCGAATTATCATCAAAATTGAGGAAGCAAAACTCAAACTAATCAATTAATTACAACCATATAAAGATAAGACATCCTAGAGTGTGGAAACCCCACATGTGTATATCATCCTACATGATCAGTCAGAGGAGAACAACCCAATAGATATACATGCCCAAAATCTCTCACACACCCCAAATCCCCTGTTCCAAAACAATATATATATATATATACGTAATACAAAAATCACCTACGTAGCTAATTGGAAGGACGTGCTCTAGTATCCTCAATGAAAATCCCGAAGCTTCGGTGCCTTTCCCTTGCTGGACTGTGGATCTGCATTCCGTCAAACACAAGAATGACGAGCCCAGGTAAGTAACGCTAAACAGAACAATAATACAACATTTCAAAATAAATAAACATCAGTCCACATTCATACTGATAGAAAGAAAGGAATAAGGAACGCATGAAATGTATAAGACTGTAAACAGATCAATTGAAAAGTGAGTGTCCGAATAACGAAATGGAATAGCAAGGGGTCTCGACAACAATCATTGAGTCGAGGTAAAACCTACAAGACTCGGGTTCAGGACGAGAACACAACCTACCAGCCCTAACCCTTGCGACTATGAGATATTCATAGACCCGAATAAGAGCGCCCAGTGTACACTCAACCGGGAGATATCAACAGCGTCTAGATAAGAACTCATATCACAGATAAAGTAACCATGACCCTCTTTCCAATGGACCACTCAGCCAAAAGAGATTTCAACAGATATGATGATAAACAGAGCAATAACAACAAATTAAAGATCAAGAAATAACTGTAAAAGTTCTCACTTGTAATCCAACTAATTACGCACTCAACGAATCCCTGATACGTCTCCTATGACCTCCCGTGTCCCGTTAATGTTCAAAAACCCCTAATATACATTCAAATTGAAATTCCCATTATTAACTCTCATTTTAACCAATTTTCAATAATTTCATTTGTTAATCCATTTGGTCGATTACCCGGGTATTTCAGACCCATTTGGATACCCGAGAGATCCCTGAAAGTTTTTGAAAATTTTATAAAAATTTACTCATGTGAACAGTAACACGCCGTCAGGATGTCGTGGGTTCAATGAACTGGACGACGTCTTCACGGTGTCGAGACTACCCTTTACTGCCCAACATGTATGTTGTAACGACCCGTTACTTTAAGCACGTGATTAACAGTAATCCGAATATTAATTAATCCGAGTTAGGTTCGTAGTTAAGCCCGATATGTCTCGATTAACGTGTGCGTGGAATTGTGTGATGTATAGTGTTTGTTTGGTGTGTACTAGTACGTATAAATGAATAATCGGACCAATGATGAGACGACTAATACCATGTGTGGGTCATGTGGACACACATGAGACGCGAGATAGCGTTGACGTTCGAGTGTGATTAGCGGCGAAAATTACGTAATTATAGGAATAAATATATATATTATGGGTATACATAAATATATATTAAAATAATAGTAAATTGTCGGGCGCAGAGTGATACGTGGGGTCATGAGTGACAGGCGTAGGATGTACGGTGGAGTGCACGTTCGAGAGTTCTTGTTGGCGTGCTAACTGGAATTTGAGGCGTAGTATATCGATATATATATATATATATATATATATATAAATTAGTATATATAAATATATAATAAAATTAGGTAAAATGTGAAATTACCAAAAAAGGGATTTTGGTTTAAAAAGAGAAGTGGATGAGATAAGCGTATTTTGGTCTTTTCCTCTCCAAGCCAACCGTCTTCTTCTTTAAGTCGAAACCGAGAGAACAGAGAAGAGTCGAGATCGAGAGAAGAGAAGCAGAGAGCGGAGGAGAGCCGGGAGTTCGATGGAGTTGAGACCGAAGAGAGCTCGAGGTGAGATGATTTAGTTGTGTATGTTGTTGTGTATGGGTGAGTGAGTGATGATGAGCTCGGCCATGACCGAGAACCGAATCAGGAAATAAGAAGGGTGGAGACGGCAAGGGAGTAGTCTCCCTTGCCAAATTGAGTTGGAGTTGGGGTTGGGGTTGGGAGCCAAACTCAATCGATGAAGAAGAAGAAAAAAAAAGCTACTGTGTTGTCGAGAGGAAGGGGATGACCCTGAACCGGGCCAGTTCGGCTCGGTTGAGCCGAGCTCGGTTCAGGGCCAAACCAAAGAAAAAAAGAGAGAAAATGGAAAAGAAAATCCAGAAAAATAGGGAAAAATATGAAAAATAGTATTTTAACCAAACAAATAGAAATTGAGGGATTTCTATGGAAAATGAGAAATTTGAAAGTCAGAGGAGACTTTATACCAAGATTTTTACCTCAAAAAGTGTGAAATGATCATAAGAGGTTAGAAACTAGATCCCGGGATTCCAGATTTGAATGAGACTAGTTTAGAAGTATTAGTAATTTAATATTAGACTTAAATTGATAAGAAATGGTTTATTTTAGGTAATGAACCGATGTGGAAAGGTTTGAGGACTCCGAGGAGTCGTACAAGTCGGTAAAACATAGAAAGCTTAGGACAGATAAGTGAGACTCGTACTTTTTATCAATTATGCAATGTAAATTAGTATTATTAGAGCAGTAGTGTTCGGGACTATGGATGGGGCGATGTACCAAGATTTGGTTTTGTTTTATACAAATTGTTTTGAAATGAAAGATGAATTCGGAAAGAGGTTTGACGGGACGGATTGGCCTGAGGTTTGGAATTGTGGTAGAGTTGTTAACCATCACCGCGCCCCCAGTAACTTGGAAATTATTCCGAACAATGCTTTCCATTTGAGTTGGCAGATCATCAGTCATAAACCAATCAGATGAGCAATGATTGGTTTAATGATGATGAGAGAGTGCGACTTTAGGTTTTATGAGTTGACGACACATTGACAAGAACTGATTAGATGCCCAATGATTAGTTCTTGAAAATGTGAAAGCGTCTCAATGCAAATACTGAAATTGAAAGTACAAATCATAAGTACATTTCAATAGGCTAATGAACTTGCATTTGTTTATGTATTGATTATATTGATTCAAATGTTCTTTAAATATGCATTTGTTGCACATTGCTATATATTATCTCTTTATAGTAATTGATAATTGATGGTCTGTACGAGAGTCACTTACTGGGCATGTAGGAGCTCACCCACCTTAACATCTCCAGGTATGGATGTACGCTAGGACCTGAAACTCAGGAAAGGAGAAGACCAGGGGTTTAGTATCTCTCTACAGTGCAGTGAGTGTCCCTATTATATATATTACATTGTTTTATAATTTGTAATAATTGGGGTGGGAATACAAGTGTAATATCGATGTTTATGCCGGCATTATATATCATGTGTTTTATCGAAAAAGTTTTAAATTTTTCACTGCGTTATTTTCATGGTTTTGCATTAGTATCAAGATATGCAGGTTGTTGTCAGGAAATATGGCAAGGCTGCTGGCTCTAATTAGGTCCGATCTGGATTACCTGGACTTAATAAGGGCCGAACATTCTCTAATTGAGAATAGGGGATGTTACATACGTGAGTGACGCCGTGACCTCATTGGTCATGACGACACCCTCACGACATCTTCCCCTAGTGTACCTGCCAAAGACGTACGTGGGTGACGCCGTGAGTTGGAACACTCATGGCGTCGCCACGTCTTTTGCAGAACGCCTCTGAACTGGGGTTTTCAACACCTTGGCTCACGTCGCCGTGCTTTGAGCCTATCCTAACTACGACTACACATCCAAATACATACCAAACTAGCCTCGGCTCACTTCAAAACCCGACCAAAACATCGATTTGTCGAAATTACACAAAATTCACTAAAAATTTTCCAAAATTCAAAAAAATTCCAAACTCCTAAACCACTTCAAAATTTCTGTTTTGATCCTCCCATGATTCCAAATCAATCAAAACAATTCATAAAAATCAAATCTCCCAATTTGTTGTCCTAATTCCTCGCGACAAAAACTCACAAAACACTGCCAAAATGTGATGCTGACGTGAAGAGTGGGATTCTCACCTTAGATTCGAAGATTGGTCGTTCCTTTGGCGTCGAATTGCGTTGAAAACCCTGAAAAATCCACCGTTAATCCACGTTGTTTCGATGATGAGAGAGAAGGAAAACAAAATGAGAGAGAAAAGGTGATGAGGTGGGGTTTTTATACCCCCTTTAATCCTTGCTCCCACACGGATCTTGAGGATAATCCCTTGGTCACCCTTTTACTCTAGCCAACAACTATGACACCAAATGATGACTCCAATACAAGAAACGCCACGCTTAACTTGGTGATTTCTCGCACAATACTCGCGTTTTCGGTCCCGCTTCAAATACTAAGCTTGTTCATCACGTCGCCCTGGATGTACTAACGTATCGAACGCACTTTACACTTTTAATTATTATTCATTTTATATTTTGTCAGTGTTTTTAATTCATTTAAGTCCCTCGAACTACTAATTACCCGACCAACGTTCGCCTGAAACCCCGTTATTTCACGTAATTCTCGAGTTGAGTTACTCCCCATACCAACGTTCACACTTAAATGTCCTCACATGTTTGAGACATTGGAATTATACATTCGGGTAATATAATATAGTACAAAACGCTGAACACAAATAATATACCTCGACGTCAATAACCAGAAATTGGGCTTTGAATTACGACAAATGGGCCCACGTACGACCTAAATTGACACATGACACAAGTTAGAATTTAGGGTTGTTACACTTGCACTTATCCTTTAAGCAAAATATCTCATTTTACAGATATTCCGGTACTCAATTCAGCACTACGACTAGCACTCAAAACATATTCGTATATTATTTATTTATTTCATTTATTATTTTTAATAATCTATTAATTATCATTTTCTATGTTTAAAATACCCAAAATTTACTTGGTCATCTAAATATTTACGTTTTCCTAGGCGAAACCTCACTCGCAAATCTGGTACGATAAACAAAATAAAATCACGCACTAGGACATTCGATATCCACATTCGGGTATACATAATGATACACACATTAAAAAAAATAAAATATACCTCGGTGTCGACTTCCCAAGCTTAGTCAGTATGACAAGTCACAATAGTCGGGTCACAGTCCTGAAACGTAACACGTTGCACAAGTTAAATTCGAGGGTCGTTACAATATTTCTCTACATATTAAAAAAGTTTGTTTGTTAGGATTAATTAATACATTTATAATAAATAACTAAAAAATAAAATTAATTCTTGTCTCTACTTATATAAATTAAATGCATTTATAAAATATAAATAATTGGCATAACACATGAAATTTAAATTGAACACAACATAAACATTATACTTAATCAAAATACAAAGATTAAAAACAACATAAGCATTGATCATATATATATATAAACAACTTTTTTTTATCATAAAATGCATTTAATCGTCCCAATGACCGTGTCGCTACCATAAATGATTAATTAGTGCATTTCAAAGGTTGAAGTGAGCATCATGATCCCTGATTTTTATTTTTTTCAAGGAATTATTTAAATCGTTCTCCTTCTTTGTTTTGTGTTTCAACATCTGTCATTGGCGACTCCCTTGCATCTTCATTAATTTCAATTGGTGCATTGAAATCACGTTCATCCTCAATTATCATATTATGTATAATAATGCATGTCATCATTATGTAATGTAGCACTTCTTTTCTCCAAAAACGTGTTGGTCCAGCCACAATAGCAAAACGTTGTTGAAGAACTCTAAAGGCACGTCCAACATCTTTCCTGCATGCTTCTTGTCTATTTGCACCTTGTGGTTGATTAATTGTTTGGACAATTGCATACCACTTTGGATATATGTTGTCGGCTAAATAGTATCCCATATCATATTCTTTTCCTTGAATAACATAACGAGCATGATGGGAGGTACTTTGTGCTAGATTAGAGAAAAGATGTGATGACTCCAATACGTTGATATCGTTATTTGTTTCGGGCATACCAAAATATGCATGCCATATTCACAAGTCATAATCTACCACAACTTCGAGAATAATCATCGACGATCCACTGTGATCGACATATTGTCCAACCCAAGCGATTGGACAAAATTTTCATTTCTAATGCATGCAATCAAGGCTGTGATGGCCCCAACAACCACAAACTAGGCCCCACCCGACCTAAACCTACGTGGACCCTCGAGCCAGTTTCTGACGAGTCAACGCAAGTCTAGTCAGCCTTAACTTACCAATTTATTCATTACGTTACTCATCAACTCATTGTGGTTACTTTAAGATTTCCTTGACTCTATTTTATTTATCTCTTTTTCCTCAAGTTAGATAGGTGTGCAATGGAATTAGTTCTCAACACCAATTTAAAATAAATTAAACAAATTTACAACTCATCACCTAGATGTGAGAAATCCTGTCCAAATAAGCATAACATATATATAAACGATCAATTGAAACGCAAAACAAGTATATACATGTGCCATCAAGTGTTCCAACTCCCCGAATACCCCAAAAGATACAAACATAGGAATACATAGCCAAAATATATAACAAAGTAAACACCTACTGAGTACGAGCAAAAGAAATGGCTTGTCACGGCCCAAATCTCTAACCTTTTTTTGATTTCCTTAATCAGGATCATCGACCCGTCACGTGGGACCTACACCGTGATACGCACACCGATCGAGGCACGTGGTCGAGGTATGTGGTATTTTTGTATTGGTTGTATACCTAGTGTAATGTAATGTGTAGATTTACTAAGTCGGTTTGTACAGTGTAGGTGTCGAGACGAGAGCGAGGACACGCCTCGAGTTGCGTGCGAGCCATGGAACTGGGTAGTTGGCACTTTGGTGAGTTTTGTCTAGTATTAATATGAATTTATAGAATATTCTTATGACTTGAGAAAATTATTTATAAGCCTATAGTATGTTACTTATGTAAATCAAATTAGAGCCCTATAGTTTGGAACTAAAAATCATCAACCATAGGACTTACCTCGAGATACATGCAAGCACACACTCCCATGTTGTGGTGTCACACATTTGAGTCACTTAGTTGGATTTTAGTGGAGAGTAGGAGCAAAGGATGGCCACAAGATTTTATAGAGATTGGATGAACACATTAGATCAAAACTCCCACTATAAATATTATATTTTCTCATACATTGTTTTATAATGCATGTCTTTGGCTAGAAATTTAGAGTTGTGGAGAACTCTCTTGCTGAAAATTTGGGATTTCATTGAGAGTTTTTATCATAAAGAGTTGAGGATCATACACATCTCATCGACCAACATCATCGAGGTAATATGTTGTTCAATTCATGCATCTAAGTTAAGGATTTTTGAGTTCTATTCAAAGCGATTTTCTGTGAGGATGATTCTAAAGTATTCTAATGTTGATTTGATGCATTTCTAAACTTAAATTTCAAGCAGCAAGTTCTATTTTAGGATTTTACAAGTTTTTGCAAAAAATGGGGTTTTTCTTGTGATTTCGATTTGGAAAATGCTAAGTGTACATGCTTGTCACACCTGAAAATTAGTTATTATATACACCTCGAACGCGTATCTCAAGGTGTATCGATAACAACTAATTTTCAGGTGTGACAAGTGGGTACCTTTAGCATCTTCCTTTTGATTTTTAGGAATTTCAAACTGTAGTATGAGTTTGTTTTTAAAAACTAAGTTCAGATTTGGATTCTCCATTGAAAAACACTTAGAATTCCATAAGAGCCTTTAAAAATTAGTGGAGTTTTGGTTTGATTAAATTTCCAGTTTTGAGTTATGTTCTTCATGTTTTAAAACAAATGCATGCATGAATGTCTCTTTAAATTGCTGTTTGGATGAATGCATGTATGGGAATTGAAGTGTCTGCTTTGTTGAAATATTGGAGGATGTGTTTGGACCCTAGTGGAAGAGAACATGGATTCAAAGGGGCTTGGGAGTTGGCCAAATTTAGGTTGCAGAAATCCAAAAAATTCTGGGTTGCTGCACTCAACACTTTGGGAGACCTGAACAACAGGTGTTCTTGCAATCTGCTCAATTTTCTTGCAACACTAAAACCTACCTAACACCCATCTTAACCGACCCTAATCAACATAAAACCATGTCTAAACCTTCCAGGACCCTAAGGGAGTGTTCCAGGAGATCGGGGTACAAGTGTCTGGGTGTTGAGAGGTCGGATAAGCTAGGGAATTGTTTGTTGTGAGTATACCTAATGACATCTTTACGTAGCATTTCATTCCATTAATTTGATATTCTTACATAGTCATTGTTGACTTTATTTCCTTTGTATTCTGATATCATGTGTTTGATTGTGTTCTATGCTCACTTGATTGAGTCTTATTATCATGATATCCTTTGCATTTTGATATTCATTGATTCTATCATTGTGCCATGCTTATTTCTTGCTGCTTAAATGATTAATCAAATGATAAATAGCATGCTATTAGGCTAGTGAATATCATATGAACATAAATGTGGACTTGTATTCTCTATTTGTTTAGGTGTTAGACTTTCCTATACATTGACATTCCATACTTGGTCTTTCTTGAAAATAAAAAGTAGTTTTTGTAATTACGTCTCGTACTCGATCGAGATGTGCGTGACTCATGGGGTTAGAGTCCATAGAGAGGTCAGCACAGGTTACCTGACATTGTATGACACTCGGGGTAGAGTCCTTGAGGTGGTCTACACACTAGGGTTAGAGTCCCTAGCAACACTTGGGTTAGAGTTCCTTGTGATTTATGATTATGGGGTCAGAGTGACGCGATTCACTACTGACCGGACCTAATTCACCACTACTTAGTCCGGTGTTAGTTTCACTTGTTTAACTCTGGTATTTATTTGCATATGGTTTATTTTTTTTAGCTTTCCAATTTATATGCTTTTAAATACTAGACGATTATATTTGGAAATGCAATTTAAACTTGTCATCGGGGATTACTGTTTATTTCTTGTACTTACCTTCCTTTTTATGACGGTGGGTGCAGATCCGTCTACTAGCCATCCAGACAAAGAGAAAATAGGTGATTATCCCTGAGTATCGACACGTCACGGCTTTTGTTGTAGGTCCATTTTGATATTTTGTCTGTATTAGATACTATATATCTTTTTACACATTGGGATGTATATTTGGGTTGAGCGTTAGTTTCCCGACCAGACTTAGACTGCTTTATTGTATTTTGAGGTTATCTGATATATATGATGTCATTTCCTGATTTTCCACACTTAGGATTATATCAATTGGCTTTCACATACTAAATGTCATAAATGGATTTGGACACGAGAAACGAGACAAATAGGTTGTAAGGTTGACTAATACGTAGTTAAGTCATACGAGGCTAGGATTATAGCTTAATTACGGGATTAGGTCGGGCTGTGCCCTAGATTAAAAGAGGGGTCGTCACATGGCTCTAAGTGTGCGTTAAAGGATATCGCCAAGCATAGACGTCTTACCCCGACTCGTCTGCGTATATGCACCCATCGTCATAAAAAGGACGCTGAGTACAAAAAGTAACAGTAAACAACAACAATAAGGATCTCAACATAAATTCTGAATCCACAATATGCAATAAGTCTATATATCATGTGGTACATAATAAGAAACTAAAATAGATATCAATTTGTATGATAAACAGATTCAACAAGCTTAAACAATGATAATCAAGTGATCGGGAAGCAAACAGATAGGCGGATAGATAATCCCAAATCAAACTGCGAGTCATAAGACCTTCTCAGCTTGCAATCGACAAAGTGGGCTCGAAGGTTGCCTCTACTGTTCGATACTCTATATTTGATCCAGTGGGCTTGAGGGTCACCTCCACTAATCGTACATTATGCTAGGAAAAGCCACAGACAAGGCCGGCTGATAAATCCCTAACGCTCCAGCGAAGGAAAACCACAATCACATGCCGGATGCTAAATCCTCCCGATAGGCTCTAACGAGAAGCCACAGTCAATGTCGGCTGCTAAACTCGTTGAGACTCCTCTCCATTGGTGGACTACCTAAACCCTAAGTCACTCGAGCTGGAATAGAGTACAAATGACACACATTTTAAGGAAATAGTTAGTCAAGAAATAGAAAAGAATTTATGTTGATGCTAGCGTTGCCTTTACTCACCTCAAATCCCGCTAATACAACTCTCCTGCAGCTCCACACATTTCTCAATCTCAATCCCCAATTGATTAGTCAGCGTCCCGTTGGTTACCTGACATCCATTTAGGTTCAATTTTCGTTAATTTTCCAATTTTTCATAATTTTATTTATTCGTGTAATTTCACATTTTACGAAGAAAAAACCCTGACAAAAAGTCTCATCACGATTTCAAATATTTCACTTTTCATAGGAATTCGTAAATTTCTATTTATTTGGTCAAAATATAATTTTTCCAGATTTTTCCTATTTTTTCTAGAAATTTTCTTGATTTTTCTAAAATTTATTTAATTTTAAATCATATTTAATTAGTTTATTATATATACTATAATTTAATAGTGTGTGGGGCCCCGAGTTAGGTCTGGTCCAACCCAACTGTGTCGGATCAGGTCCGCCCCAATTGGGTCAGACTAGGGCCGGCCCACCCGGGTTAGCCTAGGCTACCTTGATCCGGCCCACCAAACTCTTCTTCTTCAAATGAAAGAGCTCGCTCTCTGTTCGTTTCATTTTTTTTATATTTGGGCGGGGGAATGGTCTCCTATGCCATTTTCTTCCTCGGACGAACTGCGATGCAGTTCGTACGAGCCTCCTCCTCCCCAACCGATCTCACAACATCAACAACAAACACAACAATCACCACAACCATAAATTCACAACAACTCACCTTCAAGCTCGCCTCCTCCCACTGACTCTCGAGCTCTGGCAAGCTCCCAACTTCACTCGACCAATCTCTCTCCTTCTTTCCCTCTTTCGTTCGATCCAGTCTCTCTCTTTTTGGTTCGATTGAAATGTGAGAAATAGGGGTTTCGGTGGATGCGTTGATATTTTTAAGGGTTGTCAAAATGACAATTATACTCGTCCATTCTTATATACGTTTCAACTAAATCAATACCCCTTTTGGTCATTTCATATTTTTATTTATATAAATATATACAATTGTATTTTTGCACCTATAATTTCGTTGTGCGCGCTAACGAGTTCACTCGGGTGTGCATACTACTATTCGACCAGTGCGTGTTGCCCATAACCCCGCATATTACTCGATGCCCACTAATTTATTATTTGTCATAGTCACTTATTTTTGTATATGTTATACATTTTCCTAGCCTCAGTATACTCGTCTCTCGTTCACCTGTTACCCGTATTGTCATGTTTTTCCAGGACGAACTTATTCTACGACACCAATGTGCACTCACAACGTCCTCGCACATTTGGAACATTGAATTTAATGTTCGGTTAGTAAATAAATAATACAAACTACCAAACCAACATAACATACCTCGGTGTCGACTCCCGATGACCCAAAACAAGTACAACACGACTAGCTGGACCCACAATACAACCCTGAAATGACACGTGACACAAGTTAGAATTTTAAGGTCGTTATAAAGGCTACCTAACATTCCAGAAAACCACGTGTTTCGTTGACATAAAGTAGTCTTGTGGTATCTTCGGCTGCTGGTGTCTTAAGATAGCTATCTCCAAATATTTCCTCTATCGCACGACAAAATCTCTTCATGCTCTCTATTGTAGTTGACTCACCTATTTTGAGGTAGTTTTCCACTGCATCAGTTGGAAGACCGTAAGACAACATGCGAGATATGACAATCATTTTTTGTAATAGTGACAATTCGAGCCTTCCAAGTCCATCGACTCATTGTTCAAAATAGTTATCGTGTGCTATCACTACTTCAACAATTCGCAAGAATAAGTTTCAAGACATTCTAAAACGTCGTCGAAATGTGGCATCATCGTAGCGGGAGTTTTGAGTGAAGTAATCGATGAAAAGGTTATGGTTGACAATTTCTCGCTTGCGATTAACTACCATGTGTCCCAGAATCGAACCACTATGTTTGACACACTTTGAATGATGCTTAAGTAGTTGAGCAAGGATCATATTATTGTTTGCGATTACAAGACATATAACTTCTTCTGAATCATCATCATCATCAAAATCGGGAAGTCTTAATACTTCCTCATCATTATTCGAAGATGAATCATAATTCATTTTTCTTGTATAGATTTTGAGAAATTGAGAATAATGAAAGAAATTGTAGTTGATTAGAGGATAATGAGAATAGACAATTGGTGTGATATTTATAGATATTTTCAAAAAGTATTCTCCTTAAATATTCCCTAAAAAACTATTTTAATTTTTTCGATTCTCTGAAAATATTTTGATTCTCTGAAAAGTTCTTATTTTTTGAAAATATTCTGATTTTCTAAAAAAGTTGCGATTCTCTGAAAATATTATGATTCTCTGAATATACTCTCTGAAAAAGTTTATATTCTCTAAAAATATATTATGAAAATATTCTAATTTTCTGAAAAAAGTTTTGATTATCTGAAAATATTTTGATTCTCCGAATATATTCTCTGAAAAAGTTAATATTCTATTAAAATATTCTAATTTTCTGAAAATGTTTTGATTCTTTGAAAATATTTTGATTCTCTGAATATATTATCTGGAAAAAGTATATTTTCGGAAAATATTCTGATTTTTTGAAAAAGGTTCGATTCTCTAAAAATATTTTGATTCACTCAATATGTGAACATAATACGAAATTGTATTGGTTAGGGTAAAACAGAGTAAATTGTATACAACGAGTTGCTCTTATTTATAGAGCAATATAAAACAATATACATGGAAATAACTGATTTACACAATTAGTGGGGAAGTTACACAATCAGTGAAGAAGTTATGGTATATACAATCATTGTCCTAACATCTCCCCTCAAACTCAAGGTAGTGGCAACAAAATCACTTGAATTTGCAGACGAATAAGATGAGGAAACATTAAACTGATGATAGTTCTGCGTGTGGACACCAGATCACGATGAACGGGTACAAGTGATCACGAACATAATCGATAGATAACAAGCAAGACAGGTAGGCGAGATAGGCAGATCTACAACAACATTGCAGCGAACAGGCATGATAAACATCGCTAACTGAGCTTGGCAACATACAGTACACGGGGTAACAGGCAGGATTACATGAGATGCGCTTGTATGAACAGGTAGACAAATGCAAAGCAGATTGCACTTCAAGTATACGAGAAGCTTATTGGTAGATGCAGTACCAACATCACAAATTGTAAACCTTCATTTTTCTTTTTCATCACTTTTGCTTTCTTATGATGTGTGCCTGTTGATGTAGGCCAACATGAGTTGGAAGCCTATGAGATTCCACAATCAAAATTGCAAAGAACGGAACTGAAAGGAAACCACGTGGAGATGCACGAGTACGGACAGTCAAAGTAAGCGTATACCAAGCGGAGCGCTAATGAAGAAAACTAACCTAGACAGGTTAGGGCTCTGATACCATGTGAATGTAATATTAAATTGTATTGATCAGGGTAAAACAGGGCAAATTGTATACAACGAATTGCTCTTATTTATAGAGCGGTACAAAATAATATACATGAAAATAACTGATTTACACAATCAGTGGGGAAGTTACATATCAGTAGAGAAGTTATGGTATACACAATCAGTGGAGGAGTTATGATATACACAATCAGTGTCCTAACATAATATATTCTCTGAAAAATGTTCATATTCTTTCAAAATATCTCTGAAAATATTCTGATTCTTATTCTTTCAATATATTTTTATTGCATTTTTCATTTATTTTTGTTGTATATAAATAGCAAAGAACACATTACAGTTTCTCACCCAACTTCCTATCCATTTCACTTTTTCTTAAAATATCCTTCTACATCGACTACATTTCTTTTTTGCTATAATACTGAGTAGAAGTTTATCATGCATTATTGCAGAGGATACTCTCCTTTGTATGATATACACAGAAATATCCCAAGATCCTATAGGCAGAAACCAGTCTTCAGTTCAATTTTGGAGTCATGCGGAGGAAGCATACGAAAACCAAAAATCGGAATCATGGGTTGCTCACCCGATTAGATCCATATCATCACGAATGAATATCACACAAACGGAAGTTAAAAAGTTGAATGGATGTGTTCGTTGAGTTGAACATACTAAACCAAGTGGTGCATCCAATGAAGATATAGTAAGTGTTTTTTGCTTTCTAAAAGTTTTTTTTTGTTTTTTAATAATTTTTTGACTCTGATTATTTTAAACCTTGTACTCAAACTCATATACAGCTGAAATGGGCAAAGGATCTACTCGCACAAGAAGCAAAGTACAAAAAAGATTTCGATTTGATCATGTTTGGGATATTGTTAAAGAGTATGAGAAGTTTAAAGACAACACCACCAATAGAACAAATGTTTCGCAACTGCCATTCAAAAATCTTGATTTGTCGCAGTCCACCTAACTTCCAATTCTACCCCATTAGCATCTCCTGGTTTATCATCATTCTTGCTCAATTTAGAAGACACTGATGATGCTGATGACACTCAATCTCGATGTCCAATTGGAGTTAAAAAGGTAAAGTTGAAAAGAAAAACGGACGAGAACATGTCATCCATTGCCAAGTCAATCTCCAATAATTATGAAAAACTTTTTGAGTATTTGGATAATCGTGCTTCAAACAAGCAACAGAAAGTTGAAGTTCGTATGACTTGCAAGCAAAATGTAACAAAAAAAATTAGCAGTGGAGGAAATGAAGGAAGAAAATAAGATTTTGTTGAACGATGTGGATTTGATCAGGGATCCAATCTTACGTGCATTCGTTGTGGGCGAGCAAACAAGAGTTTTACGAAAAAGAGTTGGACAGGAAGGTTCTTTTGTCACATCTTCAAATGTCGAGTTGTACCTAAATGATATCCTACTTCTAGGAGCAGATTTACGTGATTAGTTATATGATCACGTCCTTAGATTATATGTACGATGTGTTTATGTTTTTACTTAGTTAGATTGGGTTTATTTATGTCGTTGCATGTAGGTCTCTTTTTTTTCGATGGTATGTAGGTCTTGTTTTTAAGAAAATCATGTAGCTCTTTTTAATTGTCTTAATTGAATATTTTATATGCTTTTATATATTATACGTGTTTTTAATTATTTATAAATCATTAGTATTAATGTGACTTAATTAATTTTAAAAAAAGAACGTATTGATTAAAAGAAGATTAATATACTTTAAAAATAAAAAATATATCTTTTTGAAAAAATAGTTAAATAATAAATAATTACTGATTATAGTAAACTAATAAGATAAGCACAAAGGATAAAGCTAGATTATTAAAGATAAAGGATATATACAAAAAGAAAAAAATAAAAAATAAAAATTTTTTTGGCGTTGTGAACAATGCCGACTTTGTTGATATGCGCTATCCACGTAGGATAGCACACATCAAAATAGGGGATATCGCACATCAAAATAGGACAGAGTTGTTTTGAGCGACACATTAGCCAACCAACGCTATTTGGTTGGAGATGCTCTAAATTACTCATGAGCTTGCATCAAAAAATTAAAAGAGAGGTTATACCTACCAAAAAAAGAGTAGTGCTATTTGAACTCTTAGAGTCTGGATTCTTATAGAGTTCTTTAAAAAAATTTATTTCAAAGTCACTCTCAAATAATAAATGACTTTGAAATAATAACTTATAACTTTCCTTTGATAGTAGAGTCTGAACCGTAAAAGTTTAAATAACACTTAAAAAAAAAAAAAAAAAAAAAGAGGTTATACTTCTAAAAACTCTATTAAGAAAGTTAGAGAAAATCTTCCACGCTTATCGAGGCCGATTTGGTGGAAGTTCAATGTTGATTGTGTTTAAACATCCGTAGCACAAGCATTAACATTTTAATTTAATTAGACACTTGTGTCGCCCAACTCCTCCCCACCCTGACCCACCAAGTTTGAATTCTAGGCTCTAAATTGATGTGCTAAAACCAACTTTTTATGACTCAAAAATCCCATAGAGGTTCCATCTCCATTGATTCTGAAATGACTTGTGAATGAGAACTTTAGCAAGTCATGTAGGACTACTACTACTTGTTGCATCTCTCCTTCAAAGTGGGAACTTGTACGTACAGTTTGTTCTGTGTATTGTGTTCTATACATGTATGCATGTTAACAAATTTCATGTGTTATGAGACAAGCTAGCTAACGAGTTAGTTTTTGGTGTGCTAGGTTACTTGGACACAATTGTGTCTCTGTGTCTCATTTTGTCACTTAAATTGTAAGGCCCTTATGGGACAGTTTGGGATTTATATGTTGTTTAAGTAGGATCCTCAAATGTGCGTTTTGTAGTGAGAGGTCAACGTCATGGTGGGTTTTTAGGGGACTCTTTGGGGGTTTAGTGGGCATGTCAACCTCTTTGCAGCTTATAAGCAGGGGAGGCCTATATGCGCCATGTAAGTGAGTATGTGACCCACTTTGCCCTTGTGGATCTTAAGTGAAGTGTTGGTGCGGTCCAGTTGCCTTGCCTTGCTTTCACACCTTACAATTAGAGCAAAAAAGCTAGCTATATAGCTCTGTTGAAAGCATGAAACATATATGCATGCCTTGCTCAACAACACGCTATTTAGTGTAAGCAACAACTTCATGTGGTTGAGCTTGGCTTCACTTATTTGGATATGAAACCCACTTTTTTTGTCAAACATAATAATAAAAATAAAATAAACGATGTTACAATGACAACCCTACTTGGTGTCAGTTTTTCAGGTCTGGACGTGCTTAGATCGGAGCCACCCTTAGTATAAACGAGCATACACTAGGTGTGCCTTATCTGACCTAGTTTACTTTAAAATTGAGTTGTCCAGATTTGTAGAGTTTTTTAAAAATTATCTTTACATTTACAAAACAAATAATGTTATCTCAAGCAACTAGGTAAGTCTTGCAATTAAAATAATATATGGTTTTTGAAGTAAAATAGAAACTTCATTAATCATGATCGCTCAATACATTCAATATAACAAAATGAGTCATATAATCAATTACCTTGAGAAAAGTACGTTGATTGATTAATCCTCATTAGAGCATTCAACTGCCACATAGTTGATTTTAAAATTAAAACATCGATTACGACAATGGAACAATATGATAATCAATGACTATTCTCTTGACAAATGTCTGGAACACAACAGTATGTACACATACATGCTAAAACCAAAATGAAAAATAAAACTTTTAACAAAGAAAGACAAACAAAGACTTCCAACAAGAGAGTACAAACACAAACTTCTAACATTGTAAGACAAATACTTATTAAAAAAGATTACCTAATAAAACTATCAAACCAGCAATTATAAGCACAAATTCGCACACGAGCAATAGAAGTGGAGATAGACTTGAATGATGATAGAAGCATGTGTGGAGGGAGAACAAGTAGTGCCAATGATGAATCTCACAACTGTTGTATGATTGAAATGTTTTATTGAAAAGATAATGCAGTAAATAATGTTATTGAAAAAGGGTTTTTACTTAAGTGACCCGTATTAACGAACGACAATGTAATGCAAATATTCAATGGAAGTAATATTTAACAAAAGATTGATATACGCCGGAATTCGATTAAAGGAGTAAACGTAGGGGTGACCACGAATTGGATTAAGTCATATTAGGGTAAATCCACAATCCAATTCAATTATTGCAGATTGAAAAATTAGAGTCCAATTCAGTCCAAATAATTTATCAATCCAATTTGCAAAATGCAAACCAGATTGGATCAAGTTCCACGTATTGACGTTTTTCTATCCAAAGATTCATGAAATTAGACTTAATCAAATGAATCACAAGAATTATACATCTTGTGAATGACAAATTTACAACATACATTCCACAAATCTATATATAACATATTTTTCATAAACTAGTTATTACAATAACCTTCAAAATGCAAGTTCCTACATAAATAAATATGTCATCCACAAATCTTTACCATATACCTTCACAAAAGCTCAAAAAAATGCATATTGAACATACAACTTACAAAAAGAAAGGTCAGAAAGCATAATAAAAGAGTTAAGATCAAACAAGTCTTTTAGATATTATAATTTAGAGTTGATAGTTTGAACTAATGCTCTTTAAGGTACTATAGCACATATGATTAGATATGTATATGTGTTGATGTGTTAAACTGATTAAATCAGATTGGATCCATTGTTTTTTAATGTAGGATTCGTAATCTAATTCAATCCAGCCGGATTAATGATTTTTCAATCCATTCCAGTCCAAGGGATCAAAAAATTGATCTAATTAGTGATATACTGGTCTGAATTGAATTGAATCTGCATATTAGTGCAATCTGTACATACCCCTAAGTAAACGAACCACATGTAATTAATGCAGTAATCACCTAATTACGCAAGATAAGATTATTGGGAAAATCTTGTAATTTAGTCCAGATTTTGGAACCCCATTCCAGTGGAATCTGTCCCCAAGGACTTTGAAAATAATCTCTTGGTACTACTATTTAAGGCTTAGCATTTATGGGTACCATAAATTTGTGTAGGCTATGGGGGAGACAATCTGTTGCATGTCTCTCATTAAAAAGTACAGTTCACACTCTAATGTCCACAACTTATGCTATAATTCATATAATTTGTC
Source organism: Stephania japonica (assembly GCA_039657345.1). Classification (NCBI taxonomy): domain Eukaryota; kingdom Viridiplantae; phylum Streptophyta; class Magnoliopsida; order Ranunculales; family Menispermaceae; genus Stephania; species Stephania japonica. The sequence goes on along the minus strand of CM077560.1, from coordinate 47,892,902 downwards.
AAACTGATCATTATCCATCAATAATAATATCAAGAATACCATGACATACTTAATTTGATCACTTAGAATAAATCGAAGACTTTTCCTTTTTTTGTTGAAAACAGAATAGAATAGATGGTTTAAGCAGCGGTTTTGAATCTAACAAATAAATTAAAGGGTAGTGCTATTTAGACTCGTGAGTCCAGACTTAAAACTTTTTTTTAATTTCAAAGACACCCTCGAGCAATTAATAAAATAACCATAATCACTTGTAAAATTCTTATTATACCTCTTAAATTTGTACAAAAAATTTAAAAACCTCCCTATGAATCCAGACTCATGCGTCCAAGTAGATTTATTGTAAATTAAATTGAATTAGAAAGGCCACCGTACAGAAGATTTGAAAATGTTTAAGCGTGGATTAATCAGCTTGATTTTTCTCGATTGGGCCAAACATAGTGCGTACAAGACATGTTTGGGGAACCTACCATAGAGTATTCCTGATGTGAGTGCCACAGTGGAGTTGATTCATGCGGAAAAACAAGTGGGGAGCATGAAGCACCTTCCATGGACGAAAAACACACATTTGGAAGAAAGTGTTGTTTGAACTTGGGGTCCAAATTGATCACACATGATCTTATAACGAATGCCGATTTGTTGTCACAAAATCCTACCTACCAGAAAATCAAAAGTTATTTTGTAGAACATTTTAAGATCTTCCAAGACACTGATTTACATTTCAATTTCTTCTCATCAATCATTTACAATACAAGTGATTCAGCATATACCCCACTTAATTCATAAGCACATATGCGACAAGATTGTTTGGGTCACTGTGGTAAACGCTTAGATTTATTACACTAAGGTCTCGTAAGAATAGTCACTCTTGAACACTCATTGATACAGACAAATGTAGATTTTTTTTTTTTTTTTGAGGAAAAAGCATATGTAGATCTTATAATATCGATGTTTAATTTGCTCTCAAGGAATGTGGTGTAATGGTAAAGAAAATAACATTTTGACTCTAACTGAGACAAGGGCCCTGATTTGATTCTTAGGGGCAACATTATATTTTCTTGGTTTCTCTTGGGTTATATATGGGGTTATGAGCACCCACCTAATTTCTATGAGATTAGTAAAACTAAAGTAATGAGTGGTTGAAAAATGTTCAGATACCCATGGTTATAAAAAAAGGAAAATGATAATCTAACACACTTTGGTCGCACACTTTGTCTTTTAGCTTATTTATAGTGTTTTGTTAGATGTGTAGCTTACACTTAAAGAGATAAGAAAGAACTATAAATAAGTTAAAAGACAAAGTGTGCGCTTAAAGTATGCGAGCAAAGTGTGTTAGATTATCATTTTCTATTAAAAAATAATAATAATACGGATGTTTAATTTGATAGATAAACGTCTTGGAATTGAATAAGAAAATGAGAAGAAGAGACAAGTGGTACAGTTGTAGCTGCAAAGTTTAATTGAAGGCATGTGCTGTGGATTGGAAGTATTGTAACTTGTAAGGCATCTTTCGTTAGAAACTTTGAATTAGATATACGTAGAGTGGCTAGCTAGCCAGCCAGGGATACTTTACTTGAAAAAAAAAAAGAGATACAATAATATTGTTTTTCAAAAATTTTCTATCAACCGTGTTATGTACCCCGAGATGTTATGCCTTTGCAACTCTAGATTAATCGATGGCTTTTGAGGCATTACGACGTATATTGTGACTTAGTAGTGCGTTAATTGTAGAACTTATATATAGAGAAAAAAAAAAATGTATATATAGGTAGCCCCATGTTATGGATTCCCTTAAATCGATCGGCTGGTCTCAATGCCTTCCTCGTGCATTTGACTCATCTTTTGACTTTGAAAGAACATATGTAAAGTTGAAAAAAAGGTGTGTCATCCAATTATGCACGGTTACTGCCTTGGCAAGCCTTGACACAGCCTGAGCAAGCCCAAGCACGGATACATCCTTGGCATCCTTGAGCATGCCTTGGCATGCTCAATTGTGTAAATTGGCTATATAGCTGCATAGTTTTGAACTGATATATATAGCATCGCCACCATTTCATCCAAAAAAAAGTTTTGAACTAATAATATTTGTAACGTTGTTCGGGATTAGATTTGGGTTGCCGACGACGGCTGCTTCGATCTACGTCGGTGTCCCCTCTCTCCTTTTATCCTTTTCTTCTTTTGCTAAAGGAAAGTGAGTTTTTCCTTTCTTTGTAGGGAGACTTTGAGTTTTCCTCTCCTTGTAGGAATGTTTGAGTTTTTTCTCTTCTTATTGTAAATATTTGGAGTTCTTTTTGCAAGAAAATTGACGGTACTCGTAGAACATACAAGCTAAAAGATGTGAATGATGTAAGTTTGAATTGTCGAGGGCTTGACAACCCTCAATCGATTCTTAATTTATGGATTTAGTTAGGTCGAATAAGCCATATGTACTTTTTCAGTTTTTTAGATTATTCTTGCTTTGAAGTAAAAAGAATGGTTGATTCGATACATTCGACAAGCGTATAAGTTGCACATGAGCTTGCAAACTTTTCACAATATTACCTTGATCTCGATGTGTGGAAAAATGCTGCTATTGATGTAATTTAATTATCAAATCAGATGTAATAGTGAGCAATTTTTTATCAATGGATATCTTTTTGTCAAAAAAATAAATAAATTTGTAACGTTCTTCAATCAATCCAAGTATATGTAAATAGGATACAGTTAGTAGTGTGATGCATCACACGATCGTCTAGCAAGCACATGAACTAATTCGATGGGCATTGAGTATTCCCATGCTTGATGGATAAGGAATATATCATCACTGACTTTACAAGGCTTGTGCTTCTGCTTTCCTTCATTTACGAATATTTGACATTGAAGCTCAAGACTCTAGTGCATTAAATTAGAAATTTAGGATAATGATAAAAAAATTTAGAAATTTAGGATGTATACACACATCAACATAACCTCAATTATTAAATTCAATTGGAGCTGGCTAAATGAATCAAACCCTTTCATTGCACGTGATTACTTCAAGATATATTGGTTGAAGTCGGCTACATAGACCAACATAACCTTATAATTAATGTGTCTTAAGTTAGCTTCAACCAAATTTGGGATATGTAAATGTTTTTTTCTTCTTCATTACAATAAAAATGCCAATTTTGCACTGATGGCCTAGCTAGCTCTCTCCCAAAATATCTAATATGGAAAACCCAAAAGAACAGTAAGAAGTACTATATTCTATACACCCCGTATATATACAAATTCATATTGAAGGCTCAAAATATTCAAATTAACAAACACATATACATAGGAGAGTTTCAATAATTCTCATTAGCATGAACAGTAAGGAAAATGCGACGGCCACATATATGTATGTATTGAACCTGTCCATTTCTAAGTTCAGTGAAATTTGGACCGGTGTTTCTTATGAAAGAATAGTAGTACTGATAAATATCTTACCTAACAAGATGAAATTAAAATGTAGATTAAAGAATCAATTGTGATATTTATAATTTCTATTGAGCGCACACATACATATACTTCGCAATAAAATAGTAATGTCTAGGATTCGTCAAAAATAAGTTTCAATTATTCATCCAAAAAAATATATTTAAGTTCAACTAAGATCCCTACTGATGGATCATATGTATATAACCTCACCTCATGCTTGTTTAGTACTTAGGACACGCTTGGAGGCATGTATATATAGAGAACACATGTATTATAGTACGAAATCAAGACCTAGTACATGTTCTTTTTTTTTTTTTAAAACACCTAGCACATGTTCTTATATATGTGTTTGGTGCAAACATGCACGTTCTTAATTACTAGTTCCGCACGTTGCAATTGGTATTCATGTGTGTATCATAGAGGTATTTTCAAAGCCTCTCTGGTGAGATGATAAAAACATCACTTGCCAAAAAGGCAAAACCTCGAGAGACCGTGGTTCGATTCTCACTAAAGTCAAAAAAAAAAAAGAAAACAAAAAACATAGAGGTATTATTACTGATAATATAATAATAAGGCTAAATTAGTTAAAATATCCTAACCTTTTACACCTTTTGTTATTATATTCTAACATTTTTAGATTGCTTGATTTGTATTTAAAGTCACTTTTTTAACTCTGAATTTAATGACTTAACGTACACTTAACTAATGAATTTAAATAATAAGTTTAGTAATTATTTTAGTAATTATTGGTGATGATGTGGCCTTTTAAATTTATTGTTTAGATGTCACATCATCAAATTTTAAATTAAAAATTGACTTAGGATACAAATTCAACAATTTATAAAAGTTAGGATATAATAACAAATTTGAAAAGGTTAGGATATAATAACAAAAGTTATGAAATGTTAGAATATTTTAACCAATTAGGCCTAATAATAAAGGTGTCGATAGATAAAAGTCCAAAATTCCTTAAAATAGGATAGTTATCTATATGATTAAGCCTCATCATTATTTTTAAATTATGATTAAGCCTCATCGTTATTTTATGGGCCCAAATCATGAGAGTGAAGTGTTGTAAGTTGACAAATGAGGAACTTTCATTGAGAACGGGGCGCCCTGCCTCGTTAGTGTGGAGTAGTATATGTCAATCTTGACCTCTATTCAAGGAAGGCATTACTAAGATTATTGGAGATGGATGGAGAACTTTATTCTGGAAGGAGAAGTGGGTGGAAAACGTGGACTCTTTCCTACCTTATGCTACCACTTCACTTTCCGACATGAACGTAGAGCAGAAGGTGGCTCCTTATACCACAGCCTCAGGAAGTTGGGACCACTCGAAGCTTGCACAGATTCTACCTAGTGAGATGTGTAACAAAATCTTGGTCATTCCTCACCCGAACAGTGGTCATTCCTCACCCGAACAGTAGCAAAGGAATGGATAGGATCTCCTGGATGTACAACAAGTCTAAGAAGTTTTCAGTTAAGAACCCGACAGTAGCAAAGGAATGGATAGGATCTCCTGGATGTACAACAAGTCTAAGAAGTTTTCAGTTAAGAAGGCTTATGAGTAAATCGCCAATGAAGACATCCAATCTGATTATCCAGGCTGGAGGTCAGTATGGGATTGGGAGGGTCCGCAGAGAATCAAGACTTTCTTATGGTCGGCTAGACATGATCGCCTCCCTACTGACATGTTGTGTTGTAAACGTTAGATTAATACCTCCGATGTTTGTAGGAGATGTAATGCAGAATTAGAGTCGGTTCTTCACGCCCTAAGGGACTGCCCTATAGCAAGGACGGTCTGGAAAAATCTTTTAATAGGAAGAGAGAGGCCAAACTTTTTAGTGATAGCCAAAGGTTGGACTATAATATGAAAAAATGTGTCTCTTCTTGGAAGACCCTGTTTGGTGTCACATGTTGGGTTCATTGGTTCAAAAGAAACGAGTTTGCCATCAAGGGTATCTAGGCGTTAATTATGGAGGTGATTTCTCAAGCTCGAGATAGAACAAATAAGATAATTAGATGTGGCGCTCGAACACGCACTGTTAGTCTTGAAATGCAAGCTAAGAAGGAGACACAATAAAGGAAACCAAATGAGGGTTGGGCAAAACTGAATTGTGATGGGGCAGTTACGAACGAACTTGCGTGCTCATCCACTGCAAGGTTGTTACGAGATGACATAGGAGAGTTTATATCTGGTTTCCGGGTCAAGTTGGGCAGTTGTCCACCGTTGTTAGCAAAAATTTGAGCGTTATGGTACGGAGTCCACATGACAAAGGAGAAAGGACTCACTAAGGTGGTGATCGAGACAAACTCATTAGAAGCTGTTTCGTTCATGGATCATCGCCAAACTCTGGTCTTCATGGACTACCAAATTGAGGAGATTCAACGGACTCTTCATCAGATGGAGGGTAGCTACATTAGATACATCCCCAGATATACTAATGCTTGTGCAGACTTCTTAGCGAAGAATGCGCTCGGATTGTAGTATGAAACTCATAGATTAGACATAGTGCCTCATTGCATTTTTCTCTTGTTAACACAAGATAAGTACGATGGCACAATGTATTTCTCGGCTCATTTTTTTGGGCCGTGTTCCTACCAAAAAATAAAAAATAAAATAAAAAAGTAATTAAATATATAAAAATATAAAAAGATAACGATAAAATATATATACAAGAGAGGGAGTAAAAATAAGAAGGGGAATTGGAAACATAGTTTCAAAAGAAATAACTAAAAAAATATAAAAGATAATATGGTAATAAGGAAACATAATTTTAAAAGAAATAATTTAAAAATATATAAAGGGTAATATTGTAATTTCAAGTAACGAATGAATATTTCAAGATTGGTGCTTATTATATGACTTAGATTAGATATATGTATGTATATGTCTTGTTATTGATGCCTTAGAATATTAATGTTAAGAAATTGCAATTCTTAAACTTATTTACAAAAAAAATAAAATAAAGCTATTATTTCTTATAAAACAATGTAATTCTTAAACATGATATACTAGCGTAGTACTATTAATTCAATCTCCAAAATCAAAACAAATTCATGTATTGGAATCCGACCGAGTATTTTAGCTATATATATCATTATGATCGATGAAATTCTTTGATGGTTAAATATATATGCTCAAATGAATGATCTTTCAAGATATATAGCTATTACATACACATTGAAAATTTTAATAAGATAGCCAAAAAAAAATTAACAAGAGGCCAAGGCAATTCACACCAAAATAGGAAATTAAACTCAACAATTAATTATTACTGGCTAGAACACATGAGAATATATATATTTATACATACTAAAATTTGAATTTTGAACACGTATGGATGAGTAGTGGAATGATTTCTCTTCAAATGAAAATTAAAATATCTTTCAAAAGGAACAAATTAAAGAGAATACATATATTTATATATAGTTACTAAACTCATCGAAAATAGCAAAAAAAGAAAATTAAACCATTAAACAAGCGGTTAGCTGAAATACATAGCTGGAGATAAGTATTTTATATGTGACTGTGAGAATTAGATTCATCATAAAGTGAAAGAGATATATAGAAATCAACAAAGAAGATATGAAATAATTGAAACCTACTTGATGATCATCTTCTTCAACTTCTCCAATCAGTGCTTCATCAAGCCTAATTGTATGTAAAGTTTGAGAATTTGCCTACTATTTTCCCAATTGACATGTCGATAAAGAAAGATCGCCTTATTTCTTCCCCGCTATAAAATAAAAGGAAAGATCTGCGAGCAAAGGAGGAATCCAAAAGGATTGCATGATCCAAACCTCCTCCACAAATCAAAATTTATTTGTGAAGAAGATAGAAGAGATATATGGGATCAATGCGATCCCTTTGGATTCATCCACAACTCCCACTGTTTCACATCACTAGTACTCTAACTCTCTCTCTCTCACTCACTCACTCTCTCTCTCTCTCTCTCTCTCACTCACTCTCTCTCTAAAACTCTCTTAAGTTCTATTGTGATGATAGAGGAAAGTGGTGCACAAGAGGGCTCAATATAAAAGGAGCTCTAACAGGACTTTTTTTTCCTCTTTTCTTTATAATAATATGTGTACATGTGTTTGTCAATTTTAAAGTTTTGATTTCTTGTTCATATATATACATTAATTAAGCATTATTTAATTTCTTTAGAGTAATCAAATATGTTTGTGATATTTGTTAAGGAGCGGACCCCATCCCTCCTAACAAGGGCCAGTCAAAAAAAAAAAAAAAAAAAAAAAAAAAAAAAAAATGGGTTTTCAACAGTGGTGGGTCAGCCAACTTTGTTTGGAAAATTCCAAACTTGTTGGGCTGTGCACTTGTTATTATTGCTACCGTAAATTAATTATAACATGCCCATGACACGCACCACATATTATATGTTGTTAGGATCCTAAAAACTCGACTATAGAAAACATGTGTCGACTATAGAAAGGGTGGAAAGGAATAAAGGTCAGCAAAAATGTAAAAAAAATATAAGGGGTCCCGGAGGTTAGGGGGCGATCGCCCCTACTCCCCTTCTAGATCTGTCAGTATATGTTATCCACTTACTTAACGTCCTCAATTTACTACCATACAATCAATCTTAATTTGAATGGTTTGAGTTTACTGCATGTTGGATTTGAATACTTGAGACTGAGTATATGTTGTATTAAATTTGAATACTACTCAATGTTCTCATGTTAGTGAATAGTCTTTTTGTATCATAGAGCCAAAAATTTTAAATTCTAAGATTCGATCTATCAAAGTGGGTGGCGCAGTTGCTCTATATATATAGGGCCTACCTATATTTGTTATGTATGCCTTTCATATATTAGTTCTCATTCATTTAGTATAATGAAGAAATTAGTTATATATGTCAATATGTCATGGTGATAACGATATATATTAATTTAATTTTTTTCCAAATTTGTTGCATAAAAGCTTATATATAGTTGATTAAAACCTTTATTAGATTATTATTTTTTTTTGTAACTAACCTTAAGTATTTTTTTATAAACTTAACTGGTTTTATCTCTTTTTGGGCGTGTCTTTTCTTTTCTTGCTAGGCTTTACAAATTAACTTAATTAGACTAAACGACATATCCATAACATAAAGAGTAAAATTGAACCTAAAAGAATTAATGAAGTGACTTGTAACATGACCAGCATCATTACACGCCATTGATTTCATATGTTGAGATTTGTGTTTGTCATTCAATGATGTATATGATGTTACAAGTTACGTCATCATTCTAGTACTTCAGATCTCCCTAAAGTTCCAAAACACGCATAACGATGCATGTTGAACGGTCGCTAATGTAACGTGGTTGGGAAACAAAGTGCTTAAAAACCCCAGCATTCTTTGTTTTTTTTTTTTTATTCATTTTTGTGAATTTTGTTTTTAAATTACCGTCGATTCTCTCAAAGATTGACAGTAGTTCCAAATAAATCTCTTTTGCTCTTTGTTTATTTAATAAACAACAGATCTAATCAGATTTGTAGATATTGATTCATCCTTATTGCGATGCATCTTCATCAATAGTGTTGCGTTGGATTGATTTATCATTAATTTTTACTTTATAATTAATTTTCTTTTCTAGTTGGAAGTTTTTAATTTATCTTCTCTTTGATAGAAAGTTTTTTGGTCTTCTTCTTGTTGAAAAATTTTAAGTTTTCTCCTTGTTAGAAAGTTTTATTATTCATTTTATGGTTTTAGTACTTTTGTGTATTGTCATGAGTTTTAATGTTGTAAAAAGTATTCATTGATTGTCAAACTGTTTTAATTTTGAAAAAATAAATAAATTAATAGTAGTTTATTTACATAAATAGGATTAACAAATCAATGTACTTAATTTTATGTTTAATCTTGTATCGAGTTATGAATAATTAATAAAATTTTGATTTCTCCTTTAACTAAAATAAAAAATAAAAAATAAAAAACTGTGGTTGGGAAACAAAATGAGGAACATAAATGATTTCCATCAAAGTCTGACAGTCAAGTGGGCTCACTCCCAACTGCTCAACCCAGTCCAGATCAGACGGCCTGGAGGACCCGATCATTAGGCGTATGCCAAGGCCTAGCCCACATTAGGGCTCACAAACCAACAAATAAAAGCAATCAAACTACACGTACAAAGCTCAACTGATCATGAGAAGTGGTAGTAGTAAATGGAGTGTGTTAGATTTGTCGGTTGTGAAGTTGGGAATTTGAAATTAAAATTTGGGGTTTTGATTCTTTTTGGAGAACAACACAAGGGGCTCCTCCATCGAATTTGGTCTCTTCTTTAGTGGACATCAAGTGTAAATCCAACCCCATCGTGTTACCCAACTAGTAGAGCACAAGGACATCTGATTTAACATGGCCTTAATAGATGTGCTGCCTCACTTGCAGGTCGTTTTCTACAGAGAATCCAATAGTGCCAATTACTCCCCCACTCAAAATCTCTTTCTTTGCTTTGTCTTCATCCCATCACTCACTATAATGAGTACTGTGGAACAGGACACTTTTGAAGGTGCCTGGGCACTGTTCACTAGTTAATGACCCTTCTTAATTGTGTGTCTGGTTTTTTTGGGCGTTTATTAGTTCCTTTGGAGAGTGCTTTTGGGGCACTCTGACGAGAGGGGGCCCTTTAATTTTTGGTCTCTGGCCCAATCCACTGTCTCTTCAAATTAAGGGACGTCTGCGGCTTGCGCGTATGTGCATTTGGAGATTCTGTTAATCGAGTTATATGTTTGAAATATTTGGGGGTGTATTCAATGTGACAAATCCATGAATAAAGGATAGATATTATGGAATTTGATGGATTTGGATGGACTTATCCAAAACCCATCCAAATCTCATGGGTGGGGTGAGATTTTGTCATGTTCATTTTTTGAATAGAAATCTATCAAAATCTTAATGTATTTAAAAATTGAAAACACCTAGACTTTTTAGAAATTCATTAAAATCTATCCAAATCCTAATTGAATACTTCTTAACTTTTCAAAAATCCATTAAAATCCTTTAAACTTCAAATTAAATACACCTTAGATTTCAAAGTCCTCCAAACTCTTTTTAGATTTCAAAGTCCTCCAAACTCTTTTAAAATCTTATCAAATCATCCAATGGAATACACTCCCCTAAATAAGACTTGAATCGACAACACTTTATTTATGACTTTGTTGGAGATGTTGGGATAGTCTCAAATCGACTAATTAAAAGTAAAAAGAAGACTTGTAAGTGTGGATTAGACGCTCCATCTTGCTTGCATTTTGGAGTGAATCTCATTTTTTGTCACGACTCAAAATTTTAATTCTAATTTTTTGCCGTAATCGGGGTCACTGACCTGTGATGTGGCCTGAGAGTGGGTACACAAACCAACACTCGACACGGAGACTGAGAAATATATATTATTTTTTGTGTGATCGATGCCTAATGTATTGTATGTGTGTACCTTATACTCAAAATTATTAAGTTCGATAGTTTCGACGATTCCGCATGCAAGGAAGCGCCTCGAGTTGTGTACGAGCATGGGCACCGAGTACCGAGTAGTTGGGAGTTAGTTTAACCTTGTAAAATAAACATAGAACCAATGTGACAACCTAATGTGCCTATGTGAATTAAATTGGTTCAAATTAATCAAATCCTATTGTAAGTGATGATTTATGGAAGCCTTAGATAGAAAAATTCTACAATGGAGACCAAATATATATCCATGCTATGCGAACCCCTGAAAATGGGTTGTGCATTTATGATTCATCGATTAATGTGTTGGATTAAAATATAATAGTTTTAAATAGTGTACCTATCGCATGTGTATATATTTGGTTCCCATGGTAGAATTATATATATATGGCCTCACTAGTGGGTTTGCTCATCATGCAACTAAATAATCACAAAAAAATCACATCAGGAGGAGGAGGAGCTTGCTTGAAATTGAGTTAGGGAGCTAGGAGGAGAGGACCAAGGGATTAAACACCAAGGTAACCAACTTCATTTTCTCCAAATAGTCAATATGAACCCAAAATTTTGGGGGTTTTCTAAGCAAACGAATTTCGGGGTTGTGATTTCTGTTTTGGGGGTTTTCCATGATGGTGAGTCTGTTTTCAGTCTGCAAATTAAAGTTTTAAACTGATTTTGGTGTTGGATTTGTGTTTTGGGGGAAAAATGTTGCATGCATGTGAGTATCTTGAAATTGATGGGTAAATGGTTGAATACATGTGCCTCTGGCTTGTTTGGAGTATTGTGTGACGACTCCAAATTCTCAATTCATTTGGGTAAGCCCGGCCTAGACCCGTGCAGACCCCGAATCGGTACTCAGCAAGCCTGAAAGAGTTATTGCAAGTTATACGCAACGAAAAATTTATTAAACTAACAAGTATTGGGAAATAACTCAATCAAACGAAAATCAGGAAATCTATATATGTGTGGAAACCCCGAATATTCATGTACCTCAAATGGAAATCAAGTAAAGCTGTACATGATATCAAATAGCCTATGATCCCAAGTTTAAACCAATATGATGCAAATATATAAAGAAATCAACATACAAGCAAAAGTCAAACATAACCTAGGCTAAGGTGCTCGAATCCAGTCGCAAGTCCTCACAATACCTCCTAAACAAAGTTCTTTACCCTTCGAAAACTCAAGTATATCTGCACCCACCGTCACAAACTAGACGGTGAGCAACTGAAAGAAAATTGAAAGTAATGCTAGAAGAAAATAACAGTAATTCATGAATATCAAATGAAACAGTCTAAATCATGCGAAAATTGAAAGACAGACAATATAACAAGATCAAGATGCATTATAAACAGACTATCAGGTATCAATCGAAAACATGTGTGTTCTAAGAAAACAAATGAGGCAGTAAGCGGTCAAAACACAGTATACGAAAAGAGGACGCTGGCTCTCCCCGGGCAATGTCGCAACACTAGCGCAGCATCAGAGGGACACAAGCCTCCTAGCATACGGAAAGAGGACGCTGGCTCTTCCAGGGCAATGTTACGACACTAGCACAGCATGATAAATGAGGGACACAGGCCTCAAGAATCACATCGACACGCTCACGCCAAGAACACACATACCAAGGAATCAACAAGATAGGAATGTCAACAACGGAAATCAACAAGCAACAATGAACGAACATGAATTACATGCAATGTTCTTACTGGCTTACTAACGTACACAAGCTTTAGGGCGAGTGCACTTGAACTATCGCGACCCGCGTAACAAACTCCGAGACTCTAATGCTTCCCCCGCGATTTCCCGACTACCTGATAAGGGTTTAAATCCTGAATATTAGTTTAAGGTTTAGCATTTAGTCTTAAGTTGATTTGCATGAGTTTGTTTTATTTGTTAGACTCTAATTGAGCTTAAATACTTAAGCCCATTTCCATAATATTATATGCTTGTTATGGGCTCTATTATGTAGTTGTTATGTTGGGCCCTTATTGGGCCCTAACACAAGCCCATTTACACACATTTTACTATAGTTATAAATTATCCATACTCTTTTTTTTATACACACACATGATATACCCCACATGATATACCCCACACCCCAGCCATGGGGTGCATAACACCATCATGCACCCCGAACTGTGGGGTGCACACACCTTGTCACACACCGCAACCATGGGGTGTACATACACATCACACTCCCAACTAAACTGTCTACACCACACACACACCTTTAAGCACCTCACTTAACTGTACACACCCAACTGAACTGTCCACACCACACACTCCAACCATGGGGTACGCACACGCCATCATGCACCCCAACCGTGGGGTGCACACACTATCATGGTTCATAATGCACCACAGTTTCACAACTGTTGCACATGGAGGGAGCCTCCTCCGGTCAGCAGCGTTGACGGGGTGTCGCCTCCGATCAGCCATGATCGGGGACGGTCCCGCCGGTCATGACAACCCCAAAAATAGAGAGAATCAAGAGCACAGGCTGAGAGAGGGAGAGAGAGAGTGTGTGTGAGTGAGTGAGCTACCTTCGGCGAGTTCGGCTTCCTAGGGACCGTGCAGCTCGTTGACAACGAGAGGAAGAGGGTGGTGGTGACGGTGAACGAGGAGAGTGACGCCGTGAGTGAAAGGGGAGAGAGGAAGGTGAAGCCATGATTGAGAGTGAGATCGTGAGAGTGGAGATGGAGAGGGAGTGGTCGTGAGTGGAGAGGAGAGACCGTGAGAGTGCGAGAGAGGAGAGACCGAGAGTGATGGAGAGGAAGAGGGAGAAAAAAGAGGGCGGCAGTAGAGGGGTAGAAGAGTTAGGGTTTTATTTACAGCAACATATATATATGTCAAAATGACCATTATACCCCTGGAGTTTGCTATAATTTCCTCTATATTTCATCTTAAAACACCCACACCACTCGAGGTCAATCCCATGGCTCCTCAAATTGAAGTTATGTCATTTTAACAATGTGACGGCCCCAATTTCCCCGTGCAATTGGGTACGCCCGGCCTAGACCCGTACAAGCCCCGAGTTATCACTCGGTTACCTGACGAGCCTAGTCAGCCTCATATTTACTCAATTTAGCAATTTATGAAAGAGTTATTGCAATAATACACAATGGAAGACTAAACAAAGAAATAACAAGGGAAATAACTCAATCAAAGGGAAAATAGAAATTCTAAAAGTGTGGAAAACCCCGGGTATTCATGTACAATTCAATAAATCAACATACATGATACTATTCTCAATAATAATACCAAGTTCTATAAACCAAAAACATATATATATAAAGCGATATACAAATGAGCAAAAACATATCACCTACTCTAGGGTTCCTCAAGTCCAGCCGCTAATCCTCACAAAAAGTCGCCTAAGCAAGGCTCTTTACCTCTATTGCACTCTGCTCTATCTGCACCCACCGTCACAAACTAGACGGTGAGCAACTGAGAGAAATCGAAAGTAATGCCAGAAGAATATAACAGTAATTCATGAATTATCAAACAAGGCGATCTAAATATCATGCGGTAATAAAAAGACAGAAGTTATATAAACAAGGTGCATGATAGGCGATCGAAAACAATAACAATCGAAACATGCGTGTTCTACGAGTCAAGAGAGGCCATAAGTGGTCTAAAATCCACAACAATACCACAACAATATCCACAACAATCCACAAAAATCCAGTACATGGTATCACACAATCACTAGGGGTGGTCAAACACTCGTGCCACGAGTGCCCGCGTTTTATCCCTTCTAGTGCAGGCTGCATGTACCTTCGAGACACACACTTATGCCAAGAACACACATACAAGGAATATGGAATGGAATGCCAATAAATAGATAATAGCAAACACAATGGAATGAAGATGAATCACATGGTATTTTATTAATTGGCTTACTAACGTACACAAGTTTTTGAGACAAGTGTACTTACCTGAACAAATCGCAACCCATGTAACAACACTCTCGCGTTCCTAGTAAGTATCCCCGAGTTTCCTGCTACCTGACAAGGTTGGAAACTCTAATTAATGGTTTGAGTCATTACTAATCCTAGGTTGATACCCTAGCATTTTCTCAGTGTTTTAATGACTCGAACACTTCGTTAACTCAATCGATAAATCAAACCAAAAATATAACGAAACACAATGACTCTTTTGGGTATCATAACCACACTTATGTAAGCCTAATTATAGGTCTTAAGCTCGGCTCAGTTGTATGTGAAATCACACCATAGTCTCGAGGACCGGCTGTGTGTCCACGACGTCACTACCGTTCAACAATCTTGAAACACAACTTCGATGTCGTCCAACAATTACGACTCAATACTAAACTTAACATGACCATACACCGGCGAGTAGGGAACTCAGGGTGTGGTCTAACATCCGTAGAGTGTCAACACAGCATGGAAAGGTCGTGTGCACGCCCTACGTCTCGTTGACAACTACTCGACGCAATATAAACAACTCACGCATATCTCCGCCATTACGACTCATCATCATTGATATGGACGCTCCGGGGCTATGAGACTCCATGATGGGCATGGTAAGGCCTCCGACAGTTCCCCATGTCATCGCGTCGATGACAGTACCGCCACGAAGGGTGGTTTCCGGCGAGAAGGTTACAATGCGCATGAAATCACATAAATGCATAACATAACAATAACACCGCTGTTTTTAGGCCACTCCAAGAGTCGTGAGACACAAGTATGATCGTAACTTGGACCCCGACTTCTTCGGTCATGGTGGTACAGCGATGGCATCGCTCACGGCAACGGATTCGGACGAGGAGATGAACAAAACACATGAAATCATGTCTACGTAAAATATCCAAGGTTTGCGCCTATCTTGCTGTTATTGACCACTCCTAAGGGCTGTGGGACCCAAGCCAAAGCTCAATGGGGTCCTCGAAAACCTCCGATCCCAATGCATCCAAAGATGGCGCCGCTCGTAGGGTGTTTTCCGGCGAAAAAAAAACACAAAACAGCGAAATATTGAAAAATTTACAAAATCAGCGAACACCACTCTCACGCTATGGGTTTTGACTCTAGGGTGACATCAACATGATCATTATGACCCCCCAGCAGTCCACCAGGCCACGGCGGTCACCGACAGCGACGCCGCCAGGACAACAACCAACAGTTCTAATAAAAACTAACAAAACAAGGCACAACGACACAACACAATTATTTATACACACACAATGGGGTAGGGGGTGCTCTGGGATCGGTGGACCTCCGGTGAGACACCGTCGAGTTGTCCCTAACCGGATCCTTGGTCACAGCGCCGCCCATTCCACCGACTGTACGTGATGAGGAGAGGGAAATACACTTGCAGTTCAAGATGTACAGCAGCCAAGGATGGCCAGCACCACCACCACGACTCACATTATCCCATATTTGGAGGTCCCTCGAGCTTCAGGTGAGGTTGTAGGGTCGTCTCCGACGTCGGCCAATCGGCCAGGGACGCACAGTCGTGGCGGCAGTGCCAAATGTATGACTGTTGTGAACGTGCTTGAGAAGAGAGAGAGAGAGAAAGTAAGAGAGAACTTATGAAGACCAGTGAGAGCTCCGCGGATGTCATTTCCGATCAGCAAAGAGAGCCGAGAAGGGAGGTCGAGATAATGGCCGAGAGAGAAGACCGTGAGAATAAGGGAGAGATCGAGAGAATGAAAGAGAGGCCGAGAGGGAGGGGCCGAGAGAGAGGGACCAAGAGAGAGGAAATCTCACCTCGTCGGAGTCGACGTCGCCGGTGGGACGTGGCAGTGGCGAGAGGAGGGTGGGGCGAATGAACAGTGGCGGCAGTGAGTTGGGAGAGATGATGAATAGTGTAGTAGGGTTTTCTTTTCAACGTTTTATATATATAGGACTCAAATGACCATTTTACCCTTGGACTAACACTTGAGTATTTTTAAATCCTTTGCCCTTAAGAGTCTTTTACCTCATCATCACATCTAGACATGAATACACATCTCAATGTCAATTTCATGGCTCCTCACAATTGGGCTGTGTCACTTTAACAATTCAAATTCCATAGTCCGTGTGTTACAAAATTATCCAACTCCCGCATCAGTTTTACATTTCCTCGGTCCATTTTCTCCGTAAATTGTCTCGCCGCACACATTTTCTCGCCACATCTCAACACTAATTAATTACATTTATTAGAAAATTCATTTATTTGTATGTTTTACTTGTTTTTATCCCCCGTTTAACTAGTCGAAACCTCACCCAATTAAATATCGCCCAACCGGCTCGAAACCCGTAAAATATTACAATACTAATACAAACAATCAAAGAATCATAAAATCACTTCGGTGTCGACTCCCGAAGTTCGAAATACTGTCCAGTATTCACGTAGCCGGGTCACAATTCTGACAAGTCCAACACAAGTCAGTTAAAAATTTGGGGTTGTTACAAACAATCTCTAATATGTTCTTCAACACTTGACTCGTAAGTCATTTAGTTAACTAACTCCCGGGTAAACCTTGTATTCTTCGATCCGTATTTCTCCGTTGTGCGCGTAGTCTTGCCTCGTCTAGCCAAATAATTATTTAAATTCTACAAAAAATACTTTTAACTACACGAAACCTCACTCAGAGTAGTATTTGCCCGAACGGCTCGAGACACGTAATGGACTATAATACTAATACACACATGATGGAAACATAAAATCACCTCAATGTCGACTCTCGAGGCTCAAAATACTGTCTAGTATTACATAGCCAGTTCACGGTCCTAACAAGTGTGGCACAAGTCGAGTTAAAATTTGAGGGTTGTTACATATTGTTGTTCCCTTACGAGTTAAGGACGGGGTTGATGATGGCGAGGGAGGTGGCTGCGTGTTACCACCCCAATAGCTGGACTGGAGTATGCTGGGCTTCGCAGCAGGATAACTCAGCAAATGACTGAGTCTCGGTGGACTCAGAAGGCTTCGGGAGACTCAAGTGACGGATTGGGGTTCAGTGAAAGACGTTTACCTAAGTAGGCACGGTGCGTACCTAAGAGGGAACGGTGTTTACCTAAGTGGGCACAACGTGTACCTAAGCGAGCACGGGCACGCGTACTTAAGTGCACACGGGCACATACCTTAGCAGGCACAGGCGCGTGCACCTTAGCGGGCACGGTGCATACATTAGCGGGCATGACGTGTACTTAAGCGGGCACGATGCGTGTACCTAAGTGAGTACGACCCGTACCTAGGTGAGCACGTGCGTGGGCAAATCACTCTTCCTGGAGCGAGCACAGCGGCGATTTGGCATGTACCTTAGCGAGAGCTTGGCACATACCTTGACACGAGCAAGGTCACGCCTTGGCAGGAGCACAATTGACTTTCCTTGACTCGAGTGTTGACCAGGTCAAAGTATGATTGATCTCACTTTTGGATGTACCCTATTGGAGGGCCAAGAACGGCTTAACATCTACTATAGGATGGGGACCTCTCTTGGGGGTGGTATGGGCAGGAAGGTAAGGGTGACCCTAGAGAAGGCCTTGGGCGTGCATGCCAAGGCCTTGCCCAAAGACCATCATGCAACCACCTCCGTATTGGTAAGACCCGAACTTGGTCAGGCTCTGACACGCACCCAAGGGTGCCTAGGCTCAGCTAGGCACCACCAAGCACGACCCTGAAATCAAGGAGCATCCTTAGGCTTGGATGGTCCAAGTCAAGCATGAAAGTTCCTAGGTAGTTATGCAACTACCTTAGTCATGGCTCATAGCATGACCAGGGCACGTCCAAGCAAGTCCCTAGCACATGGAAGATGTGCCCATTGACCCAGTGGTCATAGCAGTTACGAGGTCAGGTGGCAGCAAAGGAGGCAAGCATTTAGGCAACTGCTTGGCCATATGGGAGTGTGGCGTGGTTTACTTAGTCTTTGATGCTTGTAAACTAGGACATGTGTCCATTCGATTATGTAACCACTTCAGGCTGTTTTCTAAAAGCAAACCCCTTATGCTTGGGGAGCATAAGTTGGTAGAGTTGTAACCCATCAATCAAAGATCAGTAAAGCTCTCCTTTGTGCGTATTGTTGCTTGTTAGTGTGAATTTTATTGGATTGCTGAACTAAGGTGGCCCTTAGACATCACAGAGCGACATTAAGTGAGAAAAATTTTCTTAGGGTAAACCCTCTCATTAGTGACCCCGTGACATCGCGAGTGTCGGAAACACCAGAATTCTGGGTTTCGACACAGGTAGCGCACTGGATAGGGTCCCTAGCGCACTACTTGGTATGGGGAAGACGATGTTGTTCATGAAGAACAGCTGAAAAATTTTCCCTAGCGCATTAGGCACTGTTCATCAACATCTTTAAAAAACAAATTAAAGGGGCTAGTTTTACTAAGTGATTATAAAACCTATCTAAACGACTTGTATTCAATCTAAAACTCAAAAAAATGAACTTCAGGAACTAAAGGAAATTTTCGGGGATCCAGGTGTGCGAGTCGGGGTGTCGGGTGACCGGACAAATTAGGAATCTTTGCGTGAAAGATGAGTAGACAAACTAGACCCTTATTTTCATTTCATTTCCTCTTTAATTTCTGAATTTTCAATTGGTTCATGTGTGTTAATCCTTGTACTTAAAATGTCATGTTTGTTGTGTAATCTTTTATATTATGGAGTAATTTGATATGACATTCATTTGGAATTACTTATTTATTCTTTGCCGATATATTTCCTTAAATATTTACATAGATGTGCGCGGCTCACAGGGTATGGGACGTGTGGTGTTAGAATCTATTTAGTTAGTGATACAAATCTACTACATGAGGTTGTTAGAGAAATCTGCGATCAATTAGGGTAATACCGACTTGCACGGTTACTGACCTATTACATGAGGTCCATGTGTGGCTAATTAGGGTAGTACGAAATGCTCGTGTACTGACCTATTACATGAGGTCATTAGGACGATGGTCTAAAACAATAAGGGTAGTATCAATGTACACAACAAATATATTTATATCAGAGTCAATCTTACTTATTTTCTCATGTTATTTACAAGCATGTTTTCTATTTCAAGCAATATTTCGCTGCTTTATGCTTTTAAATACCCATTCCTTGTAATTGGAAATGTGGATAAATGCATATTTTGGTCTACTGTTATTTTATTGTGCTCACCTTCCTTTTTATGACGGTTGGTGTAGATCCAACGACTAGCATGCCTGGTAAGGATAAGATTGGCAACTATCTCTGAGCCTTTGGTGTACCGCTAACTTAATTTATGTAGGTTTTTGATATTTTAATGTAACTACTTACGTTTTTTTTTAATATATATTTTAGGTTGTATATTGGGTTGAGCGATTAGTTCCCCAACTTGACACATTATCACACTGTTATCGCCATTTGACTATATTGATGTGATTGATGATGTTTTCTTGGTTTCCTCACTTAGGGTTTAAATTTGAATGTTTCCGCTAACATGTTAAGACTTTCACTGTGATTTAATAGTCTGTTAAAAAGTTTTAATTAACCCTAAATATAATGATGGTATAACACGTGTATTACTTATCCTGAACGCGAAGAACGATGATAATAAGTTAAAAGAATAACTAATACGTGGTTAAGTCATACATGGATGGAATTAGGGCTTACTTACAGGATTAGGCCCGGCGGTGCCGTCTTTAGGAAAATAGGCTGTCACATTTTCACACTTGTAGCCTATACATTAACTAGTCACCACACTCTTATCACCTTTTATTTTTGGATTAATTGTCCATTGTCTAAGGTTAGGATAGTCCCCATATTGACTTCTTAAAAAGAAAATGAAGGCTTATAAGTGCAGAGTGAACACTTTCATCTTGCCTTAACATTTTTGAGTGAATCTCACTTTCACACTTGTAGCCCATACATTAACTAGTCACCACATTCTCCTCACCTTAGATTGAGCCTTATAATATCAAAAATTGAAGAGATTCTATCTATATTGTTAGGTGGAGAATGGCTTGGAGTAGGCATATTAGAGGGAAGGGGATGTTGGATTTTTGGCTCAAACTCCATGTCCTAATTTAATTAGGAAGTATTTTAGCTTGTGTCTAATTAGTAAGTTTGAGTTTTAGTTGGATTTGATTGTTTTAGAAGAATTTGCATTTAAGTGGGATTGTGAGTCAAAGTTTGAGAGTGATTAGAAGTTCGTGGCCTATATAAAAAACTTAGTAGATTAGTTTTGTGTGTGCTTTGAGTGTGCACCCGTGGTGACCACGTTGGAGAGTTTGATTGTGTTTTCGCTGTGTTTGATGTGCATTAATGTTGGTATATCCCTAACAAGTGTTATCAAAACGAGGTTCCAGATGTTTGATTGTGCTTCATGTGATAAAAACATCGTGGTTGTGGTTCTGCCACAGTTAATTGAAGATTGATGGGTTTAAGAGAGATCGAGTCATTGATGTTTGAAAGATCAAAAGATTGGTCCAATGTGTGTGAGTGGTTGTGTTTATGTTTATGATACTTTGGTAGGGACCAATCATATATTGATATTGTTGATAGGATTTGCATGCAATTACTTGGTGGTGTGATGGTGTTAATGCCACAGAATGTTGAAGAAAAATCAATTAGCAATTGCAACACATATGCAGATAAATCGACCATTGTTTGATTGGCTATTTAATCTGCTTGAAGGAGATGTTTAGTTTGAGGTGGAGCTTTCTTCGAAATTAAGTGTTTGACTGAAGAGTGGTCAACCACGGTGTTTGATTGAAGAGTGGTCAAATATTTTACTACAAAGTGGTTGTTTGGTGGTTAACCGTTGATGGATGATTATTGCACGTGTTGGATGGATGCTTGTGTAAAGGATCAAGATGATTGAGTGTGTGTAACCAGAAAAACTGGTTGATTGTGTGTGGTGGAACGACATTGAATGGAAGCATAACATAACTCTTATATGGTTTGTCTTCTTTGCTTGTGATCCTTCATTGATTAGATGTTTGTGCGCACATGATTGGATATGTTGATGCTAGTGTTTGACTGGATGTTTGAACGTGATTGTTCACAACGGCTATGTTCGATTGGATTGTATATTTGGTAGAGTTTTTCGTCAAGGTGGAGATTGTTGGGTTTTTGGCTCAAACTCCATGTCCTAATTTAATTAGGAATTAGTGTTTTAGTTTGTGTCTAATTAGTAAGTTTGAGTTTTAATAGGATTTGATTGTTTTAGAAGTATTTGTATTTGAGTGGGATTGTGAGTTAGAGTTTGAGAGTGATTAAAAGTTTGTGGCCTATATAAAGGACTTAGTAGATTAGTTTTGCGTGTGCTTTGAGTGTGTACCTGTGGTGCCTTGTGCACCACGTTGGATAGTTTGATTGTATTTTCGCTGCTTTGATGTGCATTAATGTGGGTTTATCCCTAACAAGGGACAATTTCAATATTGCTTTTCAACTTCAGTTTGAGTCGAACTCACAACCTACTTAAGCCTTGCCCTTTTTTGATAAGTGATATATACCTCATCCATGCAGAGATGTTTTGGCGGACAAAGCTTTGAATATTGTGTTTTGTGTGTTGACAGTAGTATATAGTACCATTAATTGGTGTCACATGAGGATTGTTTAAAGTTGTAGTATAGTGGTTCTCTATGGAAGGACAAATGTATACTTCGATCGTCGATCATGGTTGATCAGTTTTATTTATTTTTAATAGATTTATTATTATTACTTAAAGTGCATAAGTTTTAAGACTAACCGAATGAAGAAGAAATAGTATTACAATTGTGTCTTTTTAACAAAAACTAATATTTATTACAATTTTTTTAATTAATATTACATATAAGTTGGTTGGTTTTCTGAGGTTGTCTAGATCGAATGTACACATTGATGATAATCAGCTTAAAAGATAATGTGTGTGGCTTCTTTTTGTGGGAGTGACAGTCATGTCAAGGAGATTGTGCCACCTCCATTTCTGGTCACCGTAGTGCCGTCACCATGACATTTCGATGCCCATTTGTGTCTGCTCTAAAAGCCAAATTCATCGATTGGAAATGTGTGGGCTACCTTTTAATTGTTTTGTGGTCCTTTTAGTGACAAATATATGTGAATGGTCCGATACTTAAATACATGTCTTTTAACGTTCCAAATCATATACTTCCATTCTCATGTACCATTTTTTTCTTGTGACCACATTATCACATGCATGCTTACTTTCTTTAACGATCTTTTTCTCTTTTGTGTCTGCCTATTTACACCCTAATTTTGAAGCCTATACACATGTAGAAAATGAAGCATCCTATAGTAGCTAGAGACCGAATAGGACGTAATTCGTGAGTATATATATTAGTGAGGCCCAAAATTCAGACCCACATAATATTGTTGTTGCATGTTCTGCTATCTCGATCTTCTCTCATCACCAATTAATTAATTAATTTTGTTGCATTCGTTTTTTTTTTTTCAAAAAAAATGGTTAATTGATGTTTTGTCTTTTCAGTTTTAAAGTACATCACGTGAATATTTTTTTTAGGCTTATTGATAATTTTTTTTTTTTACCCTTACAAGTTGTATTAAATATATCTTAACATTTGAGATTTTATCAATTATATCCTACCTTTTCAATTTAGCTTCAATTTTATCTTAACTAATTTGGCCCTATTTTTCTTTCATATATAATATGTGTCCACACATCATTTTTAAAGATTTATTCACACACATATATATGCAGTAGAGCTCATATTCATAATAAATATGTATTCATGTATAAGTATATATAATACACATAGTTGTGTATACATATACCTACTCAATCACACATTACGTAGTTCTTTTGTTAATTAATTAAACAACTATGAGTAAACTTCTAATAGTTAAGTCCAATATGGCGCCATTTCCATATGTATATACTTATAATTTTCAACTTGCTATTGTTGATCTATGAATAACTAAATTTGAATTAGAGTACTAATTAATGTATCATTGATTTATAAGTTATTATTTTTGTGAGCCTTCATAAACAGATAAACTTAATTTAAGCATAGGGGTGAAAAATTTTTGATGTAAATTGATCAATATGGATAATCATGAAAAGAAAAGTTAGAAGATTAAGATGATTTCAAACAAAAAGTACCCCACATTAATTGATGAGGATAGAATTGATGCCAAATTGAAAACGTTAGGGATATAATTGTGAAATTTCAAAAGTTAGGATATATATATATATATATATATATAATTCAAAAGTTAGGATATATATATATATATATATATATATATATGAAACAACTTATAAAAGATTAGAATATTTTTAATCATTAGGCATATTTTTTAAATCTATGTGGACAACCTAAACTAATTTTGAACTTCTACTTAATTAGATTTGGACGACCATAATCTATGTGGACGACCAAAACCCTAAATTCGAGGTCGCCACATCATGCGTCGCGGGCCTACAGCTCTGCCACGTCATCCCTCTGTTATGTCCCGGCCATGCGCACCACGTTATTCACCAACCTCATTCATCAGAGTTTATCATTTATATTTCAATAATTTAACATTTTAGCAGAAGACTTAATATCATGAAAACTTATAATTTCATTTCATAAAAAATCAGAGCATCAGTCATATGTGGAAAACTCAAAACTATACATTGTATATAAGGAGATAACAATATATATATATATACATGTACCTAAGTCACAAAAGCCTCCCAATAACCTAACATAAAGAAAAATACCCAAATGTACACGTACGAGTAAGTCCTGGACTGTAAATCGTCAAAAGTAGTCGCCCAGTGTCTCTACTGCTCTCCTCGTACCCGGATCTACACTCAGTCACCCAATAAATACAGTGACGAATCGAGTGAGTAAACTCCCAAAGAAAACCATCGAGTAGATAATAACAAAAGCCAATAAATAAGGTTATCTAAACACACAGTGAGTACGAGCAGCCATAAAACCTTGCGTGTGTAGTTAGCAACCATTACAAAGTGATCACATATAAGCATAATGTAATGAATACATGTTCAACAATAATACTGATAAAACCAGACGAATGTGTGACGCAAATTCACAAACTAGATTATACTTCGTCAATCCAGATGCCCCAGTTGAGTACATTAAGCCTGGGTCACACCCGAACCACTAACAGTGACCGAAACGAATCACGACGGACATGTCCACTGATGACGCAAGTACACACGCTACAATCTAGTTTGCTCGATCCCGTACCACAACCGTCTCGAATAATCCCCGAGGTGAAAACCAAACAACATTTAAACATACCCACAAATGATATAACATGGGAATATACAACATGAATAGTAAATGCAAGAATTGAAACCATTAAATACTCCATAAGTATTTCTGTTGGGGTTTACGCACCTTAAATTGTGCTCCAACTTCCCAAAAAGATCCCATTCTGACCCCACTCATGTCTCGGGATGCGTGTCCGACACCTGACTATAGTCTCCTAAGTCCTTGGCCTCTAAATAAACCATTTTATTTGATTTAGTGTCTATAACGACCAAATTTTAATTAGCCGTTGATTATTACATGTGTGTAGACGTGGACAACATCTCAGCACCCCATGTACCCCGTAAATAGGTCAGGGTGTGCTCGGAGCTACGTAAATAGTGAATTTGTGTGTTGTTGTTCATTATTTGCGATGCTTATATATAATTATGTTAGATTGCATCGCAATGTGTGTATTTATATTGTTATTGACCGTGCGAGACAGTGTGACGAGTATTCGCCTCGATTAGCGTGTAGACACGGGTACTGGGTAGGCAAATGATAGTACACTAGGTTGGGTAGTAATACATACATGAAAATGACTAAAATGCATTAAATAATTAATTACAAACAGCGTATGTTCGTCCGTGATGCGAGAGTACACGAGAAATGCGAGACTACGCACGGGAGTCGGGTATGAGAACGCCTATGGGTTTGGTTGTTGATTTGAGCAAGATAGGTCAAGGGAGAGGAGTTACATACCTAAGTCACCTTAAGCTGGACTTGTTGACTGTAACGACCTTAAAATCTAACTCATTCCACGTGTTAATTTAGGTCGTATGTAGACCTTTGCCGTGATACAGTTGTCAATTTCTTGGTTGTCGATGCTAATGTATGTTATTTTTATTTGATGTTTTGTATTATATTTCATTACATGAATGTAAATTCCAATGTCCCAAACGTATTAGAACGTTTGAGTGTGAGCGTTGGTGTTGAGAAATAGGTTTGCCTCGAGGAGAATGTAAATAACGGGTTTCGGGTGAACACTTGTCAGGTAATTAGCAGTCTAGGGGATTAAATAAATTATAAACACTGAAAAATGCAAAATAAATAATAAATAAAAGTTGTATACCATATTTGATACGTTGGTACATCCGGGAATACGCGATGAGTGAGTTGTGGTGCGGAACGGGTCTGGGAACACAAGATTTGTGCAGAAAAATGGCTAAGTGTGAAGTGAGAGTCACCTATTGATGTCACAATATTGTGTCAAGGTAGTTGGATAGAGTGAAAGGGGCCAAGGGATGTACCTCGGGATACGTATGTGAGTATGGATGAGGGGAGGGGTATAAAAATCATCCCATCAACTTTTCTCTCTCATCTCATCTCATCTCATCTCATTCTCTTCTCTCTCTCCTCACGATCAAACGAAACTTGCGTTGGATTTTTGGTATTTTCGATGTGGATTGACACCAAAGGATCGACCTACTCCGTTTGATAAAGTGAGATCTTGATGTGGTTGCCCCACATCTCGAGGCCGCACTTGCCACGTCCTCGGTCACGTCACTAACTATAACGACCCGTTACTTTAAGCACGTGATTAACAATAATCTGAATCTAAATTAATCCGAGTTAGACTCGTGGTTAAGCCTAGATCGTAACGATTAACGCGTGTGTGGATATTGCGTGATGTATTGTGTTTGTTTGGTGTGTACTAGTATGTATATGTGAATAATCGAACCAATGAGAGAATGTCTAATACCATGTGTGGGTCATGTGGACACACATGAGACGCAGGATAGCGTTGACGCTCGAGTGTGCTCGACGGTGGAAATTACGTCATCATAGGTGTAATTATAGGCATAAATATATATATATATATTATGGATATATATAAATATATATTAAAATGAAAAATAAATAAATAATAGTGAATTGTCGGGATGCCGAGTGATACGCGAGGTCACGAGTGACACGCGTATGGCGTACAGTGGTGTGCACGCCTGAGAATTCTCGTTGGCGTGCTAATCAAAATTTTAGACGTAATATATTGATAAATATATATATATATATATATATATATATTTATATACAAATTAGAAAATATGAAATTACCATTAAGGGTATGGAGTTTATAAAGAATGAGATAACATTGGAAGGACAATCTGGTTATTTCCCCACCTAAACCTCCTCTCATTCTTCATAAATTGAGAAGAAGAAGAAATGTGAACAGAGAGAGATCGAGATCGGGAGAAGAGATGGAGAGAGAGAGAAGGCGGAGCTCATGAGGTTGAGGTCGCTGGAGCTTGGAGCTGGCATGGTCAAGGAGCGAGATCAAGGTGAGTTCGATTGATGTTGTTGTTCGACCGTTTCCATTATTGTGATGGGAGGTTCGGCCGTGGCATTATTGTGATGGGAGGTTCGGCCATGGCGTTTGCCACGGCCGAACCAGGAAGAAAGGAAGGGAAGATTGCCTCCCTCCTGCTACAGGTTGAGCTGGGTTGCGTTGAGAACCAACCCCAGCAATGAATAGAAAGAAAAAAAAGAGAACAGAGCATCTGCTCTGTTCTTGTGGAGAAGAAGGTGGTGAACCGGGCCAGTTCGGCTCAGTTGAGCTGAACCCGGTTCGGCCCGATTCACACCCAAAATAAAAGAAAAAAAAAGAAAGAGAAAAAGGAAAGAAATTCTGGAAAAAATTCAGAAAAATTGGAAAAATATGAAAAAATAGTATTTTGACCAAACAAATAGAAATTGAGGAATTTCTATGGAAAATGAGAAATTTGAAAGTGGGAAGAGACTTTATACCGGGGTTTTTACCTCGATAAGCGCGAAATAGTCAAAATAGGTTAGAAATTAGGTTCCGAGATTCCGAATTTGAATGGGACCAAGTTAGGAATGTTAGTAAATAAGTATGGGACCTAAGTTGATGACAATTGGTCTATTTTAGATAATCGACCGATGTGGAAAGGTTTGAGGACTTGTACAAGTCGGTAAAACATAAAAAGCTCAGGACAGGTAAGTGGGACTCGTAACTTTT
The DNA here is from genome assembly GCA_039657345.1 of Stephania japonica. NCBI lineage: Eukaryota > Viridiplantae > Streptophyta > Magnoliopsida > Ranunculales > Menispermaceae > Stephania > Stephania japonica. The sequence goes on along the minus strand of CM077560.1, from coordinate 47,864,850 downwards.
ATCAATTATACAATGTAAAATAGTATTATTAGAACATATAGTGTACTGGACTAGGAATGGGGCAATGTATCGTGATTTGACTTTGGTTTTAAAAAAAATGTTTTGAAATGAAAAATGGATTCGGAAAGAGGTTTGATGGGACGGATCGGCTTGGGGTTTGGAACTGTGGTGGAGTTACTAACCATCACCGTACCCCCCAGTGACTTGGAAATTATCCCAAACAATGCTTTTCAGTTGAGTTAGCAGCTCATCAATCATAAATCAATTAAATGAGCAATGATTGGTTTAGTGGTGATGAGGAAGTGCGACTCTATGTTTTATGAGTTGACGACACATTGGCAAGAACTGGTTAGATGCCCAGTGATTAGTTCTTGAAGATGTGAGAGGGAAACTCAATGCAAATGAACCAATGAACTTGCATCTGTTTTATATATATATATATTGTTTATATTGATTCATATGCTCCTGTAGATATGCATTTGATTTATGTTGTTATACATTGCCTTGATATTAATTGGTAGTTGATGCTTGGTATGAGAGTCACTTACTGAGCAAGTAGGAGCTCATCCACCTTAACATCTCCAAGTATGGATGTACGCTAGGACTTTGAGCACAGGAAAGGAGAAGACCAGGGGTTTAGTATCTTCTCTACCATGCAATGAGTTTCTTGTTATATATATAAATTGTTTTGCTCTATAATTTGTAATAATTGGGTTAGGAATACAAGCTCAATACTGATGTTCATGCCGGTATTATATAACTTGTGTTTTATCGAAAAAGGTTTAAATTTTCCGCTGCGTTTGTTTTATTTTGTTTATTGAAATCAAGATATACAGGTTGTTATCAGGAATTAATATAAGGCTGTTGGCTCTAATTAGGTTCGATATGGTTTACCGGAGCTTAATTAGGGTTTCAGGCTGAATATTCTCTAATTGTAATTACGGGTTGTTACAATTGGTATTAGAGCCAAGGCTTTACAAACCTTAGTTTATTATTGGTCTCGAAGTAAGAGACAGTTTGATATAGTGTTATATGTAACGGTCCGAATTTAATTCGTCGTTATTTGTGACGTATTGCAGACGTGGCGGACTGCTCAGACACCCGTGGGACCCACAACTAGGCTAGAGCGCTTGGAGTTAGGTAAATAGTTATTTTGTATGTTGTTTTATTTAATTTGCGATGTTATGTTAAAATAAATTAAATGACATCGTGATATGTGTAATTATATTTTAATTGACGTGTGAGATTGTGTGTTAAGTATTCGCTTCGATATGCGTGTCGATGCGGGTACCGAATAGACAAAAAGATGAAATATTAGGCCGGAGAAAATATTACACACATTAAATGAATTAAATGTGATAAAATGGTAAATTGGTGGGCGCCTAAGGACACGCGGGGTCGTGGTCAACACGTGTGGGTGGTACGGTAGTGTGCACGCCCGAGTACGCTCGTTGGCGCGCACGAAGAAATTGTAGGCGTGAAAATATAGGTGTGTATATATATTTATAAATATATATATATATATAAGTAATTTAATATATATATATATATATATGGAAATCAGAAAATAAATAAATAATGGTGAAATTACCAAAAAGGGTATGTGGTTGTTTAGAAAAAGTGGATGGACACAAGGGTATTTCGGTAATTTTCCACCATCATCGCCTTCTTCTTCGTTAAATCGAAAAGAAGAAGTGAGAAAAAAAAAAAGCTGAGAGAGACGAGACGAAGAGAGAACGAAGGAGGTGAGCTCGCGGGATCGAGGAGAACAAGGTGAGTTGATTGTTGTTCTTGTGGGTGTGTACTGTTATTGTTGTGTGCGTGTGGTGGTGGAGGTGGTGAGCTCGGCCATGGCGGAGCCATGGCCGAGAATTGGAATCGGTCCGAGGAGGGAGACGATATGTGTCATCTCCCCACCCTCCCAACTCCATTAGTGAAGAAAAGAGAGAAAGAAAGGAGGAAGGAATGAAAAAAAAAAAAAAAAAAATGCGACGGCCCTAAATCTCCGGGGCCGCCCCGTGACCCACGCCTTCTGCCCTCAAGCCCAGCAGCGCCTGTCACATCACCGGACACGTCATCACTGCTGCCACGTTCGCAACTCTGTGGAGTGATGCTCCGTGTAACTAATCCTACTATATTAAGTTGTCTGACACATTTAGCAGATTAGTTGATAATTACAATTATATCATCAGCGGAAGCACTTAATTCATATTTTATGAGAAATTATTTAACCTAAGTAGTGGAAAACCCGGATACAAACACCATGTATATAACTGAGACGAACTAAACAGTAATCCATATACATGTGATAAAGTTATAAAGTCCCCAAAACCCAGCAAAATAGTATATACATACATGATATCAAAACACTAGCTATCAAAAAGAACGGCCTTAGAGATAGTCGCCTAGTATCTCCTTTCCCTTGCTCTTGCTCGTACAGATCTGCGCTCGGTTGCCCAACACATACAAAGAACGAGCCCAAAGAGTAAATTCCCAAGAGAAGTCTACACGTTAATCATGAAAAACCACCATAATAACTCATGAGACATATGAATATGACCCGACGACAGAATCATATTCCTATGGTGGCGTAAACAGATCCAAAATAAAACCATTCGATCACACACAGTAGAAATAACACACCATTCGAGAAATCTGGTCCAACCACGATATCATTTATAAGAAAACTAGATAGAAGTGTGACGAGTCTAACCAAACTAGATCATACTTCGTAGATTCGGATGCCCCTACCGAGCACATCAAGCCTAGACCACACCCAAACTACTAACGGTGACCGAACAAATCGCAACCCACCGGACACGTGCACCCCCGCCTCGGGTAGCTACTCACCGGCTATGCCCAGTACACGCGCTACAACCTAGCCTACTAAATTCCGTACCACGACCATCTCGATTAACCTCCGACAATGTGAACACATCAAACACCGTCCAACACATGATCGCAGTGCATAACATGGCAACCAAAATATGTAACAAGGCGATAAATAAACAAATGAATAAACACATCATTTATATGGACAAACCACGCATGAATTAAAGTGTAACATTCTCAAGGGATTTACGCACCTGTAACTACGCACTCCGACTTTCCGGACCCGTCAATCCGACCCGCCTAGCTCTCCTATGCCCGAGCTATGGTTCCCCAGTCCCTGAAGTCCATTTATAGTGTTTTATATTATTAATAACACATTTATAATATTATATCATATATTCCATTTTGCAGTTGTGGTACCTCTTCCGGACAATGTCGGGGTTCCAAAAATACCCGAAAAGTCCCGTACCTACTTTTCTACCTTTTTCAAATTTTCTATATTTTTCTAGAATTTTTCCCAATTTTTCGATATTTTTTTCCTATTTTTCCTATTTTCCGAATTTAAAACTGTTTTTTGTTTTTTTTTTTTTTTTTTTTAATAAATAAATAAATATATTATTTAAATATATTATTTAAATAATATATGTGGGTCCCCCGAACCGGGTCGGACTCGACCCAACCGGGTCGGCCGGTTCGCCCCCTCTGGCGGGTCCGGTCGGGCCGGGTCCAGCCCACCCGGGTTGGGCCGGGGCGGTTTGGCCCGGCCCGCCCGGGATGGGCTGGGCTGGCCCAGCCCGGGCCAGGGGTGCACGCACGCGCACGCGTGCGTGCCCCCTTCTTCTTCTTCTCCCCACCAGAGGCGCTGAGTGCGCACCAGCCTGCCTCTTTCTTCTTTTTTTTTTTTTTTTTTTTTTTTTTTTTCTTTCATGCTTTCTCCTTGCTTCTTCTTCCCTTCTATCCATTTCTCTCCTCTCTCAATCCATTGGAGACCCCAAAAATCTCAAAATCTCTCCTCAAATCAACACAAACCATACCCAATTTTCGAATTTTATGCATGTAACCCCAAAATCCCAAAATTCACAAATACACCTCAATTTTCCACAAATTTGATTCCAATTGAAATGGTTCATCAAACCAACCTCAAACACATCAAATTTAAACTAAAACAGTGTAAATTCACTCAAAAATTCGAATTTATCAACAACCCATTTAAATCACATTATTATCGAAATTTTCATTAAAATGGTAAGGATTACCTTGGATCAATGTTGTGTGGCTCGGATTTCCCTCTCCAAGCTCGATTTCGTCCCTCCAACACTTTGATTTCTCTCACAAAATCTCCTAACGATTTGAGCAAATATTAGATTTGCATGCATTTGATCCATCGGGTTGTATATATAGGTGGTATTTTAATCTCACGTGCACACGCATCTCGAGGTAAATCCAACCGCCACTGATCACCTTGTGTCACCAAAGTTCTTGACACCCTATCATGACAACATTTGCCTTGAATTACCTTGTTGAGCATCTCGAGGATTATCCTATGCATGCTAATTCTTCCTATCAAACTATAGGACTTTAATTAATCTATTAATACATTAATTCAACCTTAGGTTAATTCACCTTAATAAATCATATAAAATTCATAAATCCGTTACACTAGCACTCACATTTACCCAAAGAACCCATGCCCCGTACCCCGCTACCCAATACCCTGCACTTGGTCCTCGACACGCACTTCGGGACATATACCCGACTCGTAGTCTTGCCCGATGTCAACTTACACACATGTGATGTTTATATAAATAATAAATTTCCACATCACAATAATAGACATACAACATACACAAATAACACAATATAACCTGGGTACTCTTATTTGAGTCCACCCAGCTGTCACCGTAACGCCCGAATTACCCGTTAATCCTCGTGATTAATACTAATCCTGATTAAAATAATTTGGGCCGTTACAATTCTTCCCAACTAGGGAAAATTTCGTCCCCGAAATTACGATAACCAATATCTCTTCTCGAAGTTGCAAAATGGACGCAACTACCCGCTATTCAACCTGACACCCGTAGTCTAAATGAACTACTCAACTCTAACCCTTCAGTGAACGAATCAACTGAAATTCTTAGGGAACACATCTACCTATCCCAGGGAAACACATCAACCTGACCCTTGTGAACAAATCAACCTATCTCAGGAAACACATCACCGCCCCTGGTGAACAAATCAACCAATCTTTCAACCAAAATCCTGGTGAACAAATCAACCAAAGATCCCACCAAAACCTGGTGTACCAATAAATCAATCTCGGTGAACACATCAACCAATCTTCTATTAAAACCTGGTGAACAAATCAACCAAGATTTCACTAAAACCTGGTGAACACATCAACCAGCTCTTCTATTAAAACCTGGTGAACAAATCAACCAAGATCCACAATCCTCTAGTGTACTTATCAATTAGGATACACTAATCTAAGTGAACGAATCAACATAGATGCAACGAATGCATGAAATGCAACAAGAACAACAACTATAATGAATCAATCAACCTATATGCAACACACGCATAGAAAAACATAATAGTGACGTACCCTGCTCATGCTTTGTCGGTCGTCTCTCGATCATGGCGATACTACGGCGTGAACTCTTTCATCTGGCCTCTGTGGAATCTCTGGTGTTGGAAAGGCTCTACAACAATTCACACTAATGTGACCTCTCTCGACCGCACCTATAACATCTACGTCTCACACTTCCTCCGACGGTCGACCCTCGAGTGATGTCTATAATTACGGTCTATCTCGATCTCGATTTCTACCTCTTTGGTCCCGTGTATAAGGTTGTTGTGGTGCGACACCGCATATGCCCCGCCGTCTCGGTCATCGCCTCTCAGTGCCGTCGATCCCGCATTGTCTATCCTCATATCGGGGTCTACGTCCCGGTGATCACTCCTACTATCTCTATCGATTCCTCACATTGCCGTTTCGACCCCCATCCGCCGTGAACCCTGCCCTCTTCTCTCTATTCCAGACGCGGTCCTTTGGAATGCCATTCTTCCGTAGTAGGAATGTCTCATAAGTCAAGGCTCTCTCGAACATAGCCTCGTAACGTCGAAGCCCCGACGACACAATCGCACTCGCAATCACCTCCTCAACCCCCGAACAAAGTAGTAAATCTGCAAACGCTCGATGCCGGCAATGTCCATGAGAACTGAGAAGATAGCGGTATCGGTCCATATACTTTGTAGCATCGTACGATTTCCCCGCCTCGGGATAAGAACTCCTCTCTCAACCTCGCCGAACCTCCATAGGAATAAACTGATCGTAGAAGATCTCTCGAAACTCCGCCCAAGTCGCTGGATCGGCATGTGTCTCTTGGTAGTTAGTCCACCACACTGCTGCGTCAGACCTGAAGCATGTTCCGGATAATCTTGCCCTATGCCTCTCCTCTGTGTTCAGCTCTTTGTGCAGCCGCTGATGCGATACAATCCAGTCTCCTGCTGCCTCAGGGATTTCCACCGCCATAAAAGTATGTGGGCTGGAATTTAAGAAAATCCCTCAGTCTCCTCGCCTGTGGATCCATCCTATACTCTGGAGTTGTAGTAATCGCAGTAGCAGTTACAACCGTCGATAGAGGTGCCGGAGTTACTATCTCCGCTGGCACCACTACTGGTGTAGTCTCAACAGTCGGTGTCTCATGCTCTCTTGTTTGGCTCGCGGTCCCGATTCTCGAGGCCTCACCGCTGCTGTCTCTGTCGATCTGCATCGCAATCGCAGTCGGGTCTCTCGATGCTGTCAGGGCTGTTATGGCAGCTGTCTGAGCTCTCATCATGTCCAGTAATAGCTCAAACTGCCTATCGTGAGCGGCAAGTCGTGCTGCAACTGCAGGATCCATAACCTCATCTCCAGTATGATCCCTCGCCTGGCCAGTCCCTGACCCTGACGGTGCCTGCAGTCCGTCCATCAAGATCTGCACCGAAAGTCGTGCGTCAAATTATTACGTAGTCCGTATATATATAACATACAACCAAATCATAACACACATATAAGTCCTTACTCTACCCGACTTATACCACTTCCCAACTAAGATTTTAAGTTAGGATCTTCGGGTTTCCACAACTACTTTATTTTAAAGTTTATGCTCTTGAAAGTTTTTATCCGAGGTTCCTCAAAACTCTCGCTCGATACCAACTCGACGGCCCTAAATCTCCCGGGGCCGCCCGTGACCCACGCCTTCGCCTCAAGCCAGGCGGCGCTGTCACATCACCGGACACGTCATCACTGCTGCCACGTTCGCAACTCTGTGGAGTGATGCTCCGTGTAACTAATCCTACTATATTAAGTTGTCTGACACATTTAGCAGATTAGTTGATAATTACAATTATATCATCAATGGAAGCACTTAATTCATATTTTATGAGAAATTATTTAACCTAAGTAGTGGAAAACCCGATACAAACACCATGTATATAACCGAGACGAACTAAACAAGAATCCATATACATGTGATAAAGTTATAAAGTCCCCAAAACCCAAAGAAAAATAGTATATACATACATGATATCAAAACACTAGCTATCGCCAAGAAACGGCCTTAGAGATAGTCGCCTAGTATCTCCTTTCCCTTGCTCTTGCTCGTACCAGATCTGCGCTCGGTTGCCCAACACATACAAAGAACGAGCCCAAAGTGAGTAAATTCCCAAGAGAAGTCTACACGTTAATCATGAAAAACCACCATAATAACTGCGAGACATATGAATATGACCCCGACGACAGAATCATATTCCTATGGTGGCGTAAACAGATCCAAAATAAAACCATTCGATCACACACAGTAGAAATAACACACCATTCGAGAAATCTGGTCCAACCACGATATCATTTATAAGAAAACTAGATAGAAGTGTGACGGAGTCTAACCAAACTAGATCATACTTCGTAGATTCGGATGCCCCCGGCTGAGCACATCAAGCCTAGACCACACCCAAACTACTAACGGTGACCGGAACAAATCGCAACCCACCGGACACGTGCACCCCGCTGCTCGGGTAGCTACTCACCGGCTATGCCCAGTACACGCGCTACAACCTAGCCTACTAAATTCCGTACCACGACCATCTCGATTAACCTCCGACAATGTGAACACATCAAACACCGTCCAACACATGATCGCAAAGATGCATAACATGGCAACCAAAATATGTAACAAGGCGATAAATAAACAAATGAATAAACACATCATTTATATGGACAAACCACGCATGAATTAAAGTGTAACATTCTCAAGGGATTTACGCACCTGTAACTACGCACTCCGACTTTCCGGACCCGTCAATCCGACCCGCCTAGCTCTCCTATGCCCGAGCTATGGTTCCCAGATCCACGAAGTCCATTTATAGTGTTTTATATTATTAATAACACATTTATAATATTATATCATATATTCCATTTTGCAGTTGTGGTACCTCTTCCGGACAATGTCGGGGTTCCAAAAATACCCGAAAAGTCCCGTACCTACTTTTCTACCTTTTTCAAATTTTCTATATTTTTCTAGAATTTTTCCCAATTTTTCTGATATTTTTTTTCCTATTTTTCCTATTTTCCAGAATTTAAAACTGTTTTTTGTTTTTTGTTTTTTTTTTAATAAATAAATAAATATATTATTTAAATATATTATTTAAATAATATATGTGGGTCCCCCGAACCGGGTCGGACCCGACCCAACCGGTCGGCCCGGTTCGGCCCCTCGGCCGGTCCGGGTCGGGCCGGTCGGCCCTGCAGGCGGGTCCGGTCGGGCCCAGCCCAGCCCGGGGTTGGGCCGGGGCCGGTTTGGCCCGCCCACCCGGATGGGCTGGGCTGGCCCAGCCGGGCCCAGGGTGCACGCACGCGCACGCGTGCGTGCCCCCTTCTTCTTCCTCCTCACCGAGAGCGCGCCAGGTGCGCACCAGCCTCTTCTGTTCTTCTCTTTTCTTTTTTTTTTTTTTTTTTTTTTTTTCTTTCTGCTTTCTTTCTCTTGCTTCTTCTTCCCTTCTATCCATTTCTCTCCTCTCTCAATCTATTGGAGACCCCAAAAATCTCAAAATCTCTCCTCAAATCAACACAAACCATACCCAATTTTCGAATTTTATGCATGTAACCCCAAAATCCCAAAATTCACAAATACACCTCAATTTTCCACAAATTTGATTCCAATTGAAATGGTTCATCAAACCAACCTCAAACACATCAAATTTAAACTAAAACAAGTGTAAATTCACTCAAAAATTCGAATTTATCAACAACCCATTTAAATCACATTATTATCGAAATTTCCATTAAAATGGTAAGGATTACCTTGGATCAATGTTGTGTGGCTCGGATTTCCCTCTCCAAGCTCGATTTCGTCCCTCCAACACTTTGATTTCTCTCACAAAATCTCCTAACGATTTGAGCAAATATTAGATTTGCATGCATTTGATCCATCGGGTTGTATATATAGGTGGTATTTTAATCTCACGTGCACACGCATCTCGAGGTAAATCCAACCGCCACGATCACCTTGTGTCACCAAAGTTCTTGACACCCTATCATGACAACATTTGCCTTGAATTACCTTGTTGAGCATCTCGAGGATTATCCTATGCATGCTAATTCTTCCTATCAAACTATAGGACTTTAATTAATCTATTAATACATTAATTCAACCTTAGGTTAATTCACCTTAATAAATCATATAAAATTCATAAATCCGTTACACTAGCACTCAGCTACCCAGCAACCCATGCCCCGTACCCCGGCTACCCAATACCCGGTACCCGGTCCTCGACACGCACTTCGGGACATATACCCGACTCGTAGTCTTGCCCGATGTCAACTTACACACATGTGATGTTTATATAAATAATAAATTTCCACATCACAATAATAGACATACAACATACACAAATAACACAATATAACCTGGGTACTCTTATTTGAGTCCACCCAACTGTCACCGTAACGCCCGAATTACCCGTTAATCCTCGTGATTAATACTAATCCTGATTAAAATAATTTGGGTCGTTACAAAAATAGAGGAAGTAGCGCCTCTGTTGCGCTGAAGAAGAAGACGATGGGGGGAGGGTGCACGCACACACAACCCGGGTGGGCCTGGACCGGGCCCAACCCGGTTGGGTCGGGTCGGACCCAGTTCAGGGGACGCACCATAATATTTAAATAATATTTATTTTTTAATTTATTTTATTATTTTATTTAAATAAATTAAAAACAGTTTTAAATAAAATAAAATACAGAAAAATAGAGAAAAATAGCTAAAAATTCAGAAAAATTCAGAAATATATGATAAATTAGAAAATGGGTCAATAAATGAGTTTTTGGAATTTTCTCGTGATTTTGGCGAGATGTTGTCGGGGTTTTTACCTCGAAAAACGTAAAATTGACATAATATGTCAAATTGAAGCTAATTCAAAGATAAATAATCTTAGGTACATTTGGGTGATAATTGTGATTGTCGGGTGATTATTGGAGCTAGACCGGGGTTTGGATTTCAGGACGCGGAGTGCGGATTGAGGTGTGTAGTATCCCAACTGAAATTACTTGAGTATTTATTTCTTTTGGCATTTGAATTCAATTTCTTTCATTTCAATACTTTATTCTTGGTTATTTTTATATGGGCGGACGTTGAGCGAAGCTCCCTCCGTTCCATTCCTGTGTGTATGTCCACTAAACCATAACATGTGCTACCAGATTGAACTTGGTGAATAGAACGACCCGAGTGTCACGTCGTGGCATGTGTCGATGCGCCGTAGGTGTAACGCCGGCCATCGAGCGGATCCAGATGCTTGCCTTGCTTGAGTTGGACTCGCCGGCAGTATTCTGTGGAATAGTCCGAATTATGGTGTAGTCTGACCCTGGGAGCTAGGAACACACTTTGAACTTTTCCTATTAATTATTCATGCGATGAGCTCAGTTGCCTGTATTTATTTATGCATGTTTATTTAATAGTTTTATTTAAATTCCAGTATTTACTTTCATTAATGTTCACTTAATTTCCTTGGGAATACTCACTCTGGACTCGTCATCTGCCTTTTGTAATGGCTTAAGTGCAGATTCTAGTACGAGCAAGAGCAAGGGCAAGGGCAAGCCGCCAGAGTACTGTTGAGCCGAGATAGCCTGACTCGTACGTTTGTATTATATTTATTTTGTTTTCTTACGAGTTTGGGGTTTTGAGAAACTCTATATATATTGAACTTTTTGGTGACTTCAGAGGTATTTATGGTTGTGTAGGGGTTTTCCACATTAGGGTTATGGTTTATGTTACACCTTTATAGTATTATTATCCTAGTAAAGGTGATGATGAAGCTTCCACTGTGTGAATTTGAGGATTTCAGGATAACTTAATACGTAATTTGATTTCCTTACAACATTTATCAGTAAAATGGTAATTAATAAGGTTTAAAAATTATGAAATGGAGGATATAATCCAATGTAGAGCACAGCTGTAGCTGGTAAGACAGACTGTGGGTCCGCATTGGCCCCGTGGCGGTCTATTTGGAAAATGGGCCATTACATTATATCAGTGATTGGTTGGTAAAGCTTGGCATAACTATTCCACTAATTAGTTGATGGAATAATTTTTATACAGTGAGTATCATAGGCCGAAGTTATCACTTTCGAATTGGTTCGAATGGTGTGATAACTCTGATACATAAGGATTGATATCTAAAAGTTGTACCTGTATATTAAAATGAAAATTTATGTTAATTGACTTGGAGATTGGTTCTCAAGTCAGGGATAACCTAGGGCTAAATAAATGGTTTTTATCGATGTTTTGGGGGAGTAATAAAAGATAAAAGCTTGAAACATGTATTTTTGAGTTGATATTATATCTATGTGATAGATATAATTGTACTGTCTTGCCTAGGAATGAATTTGGAAGTCTTATCTCACATCTATGACTTGGTAAGTCAAAGGAAATTTGATGGCGAGGGTTCTTAGGAACCTGGACTTCAGAGATAACGAGATAAAGGAAGACAGTGAAATGATAATAAGATAGTTTGTATCCATCTATTTCTCATAAGATGAGAATATGTATATATTAAGGGTTAGGGTTTGTAGAACCCTGAACACAAATGATATAGATATGGAAAAGAGATGAGTTATAAATAACTATTTCATTGATTAGTCTCTAATGGTCTTGATTCGCACTGATATTGTCTAATGAGAAATAGTTTGTGTTAAAGGAATAATGGGTCCTGGACTTAGAGACGTATGTCAAGTGAATTGACTTTAAAAATGGAATGAATGACTATAAAAGATGAAGAAAATATGAAATGATAGACAATGAAAGCGAGTCACATTTAGTAGGAGATATACTAGTGTTGAGACTAATTAAGAAGGATGAAAGGTTATACACTGAGGAAAATAGTGGTAAAAGATGATAGGAACCTTATTGAGGTTAAGTAACCACTAGATTATTTATACTTCGTGAATAATAATGAAGTATACAATTTCAAATATAGTGCTAGTCTATATTGAAATAGTGAGGAAGAAATTTATTAGTATGGTTGCGGGGTAGCCGCATATACTGAAAGGTAAGAAAGACGTTTATTAGTGTTGTTGCGATGTAACTGCACGCACTAATAGTATGATAAGGAAGCCTGTCAGTATAGTTGAGATATAGTTGCACATACTGAATGCAGAATAGATAGGGCTTATTAGTGTTGTTGTGAGTAACCGCGCTCATTAATAGAGCAATGAAGAGGAAGGAATGATGATGTGGCATAACCACACATAGAGAAATGAAATATGAGGATACTAGATTGAGTTGAAGCTCAATGTTGAGGTGGTAAGAAAATGATGAAGGTATACTAAAAGTGAACAATTACAACAAAAGCTGAGAGTTGAAGGATTTGAGAGAACTTTATGTTTTTGATCAACTCTATCTTGTTGAGAAAGTAGAATCACTTGTAAGGTAAGGGTAAATTAAAAAATAAAAGTGGAAGGTGAGTAACAACTGCATAAGCCTAAGGATTGGAAAAGTCAAAGGTAGAAGGCTTAACATCAAATTATTTAAGAATCTTTCGAGGTATTAATATAGGAAGATTTATAGATATAACACTCATGTCATCAGAGATATCTGATGTAGGTATGAAGTGAAGGGTAAGTTGCAAATACGTGAGCCTAACGATTGGTAAGATTAGGGATAGAAGTTTAACATCAATTCATTTAGGAACTTTCTCGGCATAAAGGCAAAAAGATTTACAAACATGATAATCTTATTATCGGAGATAGCAAATAGGTACAAAAAGTTGTATTGTTTGAGTAAGTTGAGAAAAATATAACAATGAGTTAGTGAGTTGTTCAATGTGATCATTTGGACTGGTACAATTTAAATTGGGGAGAATGAGTTGTCAATTAAGTTAAGGATTGAGAATCCAGAGAATGATGTACAATACTGGGAATGAATAAGTAAGTAGTATATCAAGAGGTTGGTATTGACTGCAATCTAAATTGGAAAAGGTTAGAATTTATAAACTCTGTGAATGATAATTCTTAGAAATTCAATAATCACTCGAAATTTAAATGGTTGGGTTGTGTGAACTAATAAGAAATTAGAAATGAGAAGTTAAACTTGATGTATAAAAGTTGTGTTATTAAAGTTTTAACAAGGTTAATTATATGAATAGATTGAAATCTTATCATAACTTAAGTTAGAAATTCATCAAACTATTTGAATGGTTGATACCAAATCAAGGATCAATTTTAATTAAACTTGAGGTATTATGAGAATTGCAAGAGTTTGAGAACTTAATGTAAGTACTGTGTTTAGTAGCATTGCTTAAATTTTATCACAATATAGGTTAGAAGAATCATCAATTACTTGATTTTCAATATCCAACTAATGATCAACTTCATTTTACTTTAATATATTATGAAGATGATATGAGTTTGAGAACTTAATTCGAGTGATAAAATTAATTTGAAGTGAATCCCAAAGGAATAGTAATTCCCAGAATTGACAACTCAAGGGTTTAATTAAATGAAACTAATAGTTCTCAAAAGTTGATTGAAATTTGATTATCATGAAGTAAAGATCAAAATCTTAGAGTATATGATCAAACGATGGCTTGATAATATGAGAAAATTATGGTATAGACCATAGAAACTCACTAGAGCTCATGCTAGGTTTAATACTAGAAAGATGTAGAGTTGTGGAACTCTATTGAGATAAGATCATCATTAAGTTGATAATGATGACGAATGTAAAAAAATAGTTAAAACTTTACCAGAAGCACAAAGTACTGTTGCAGAGTTATGTGGAACTCTGACAATAGATTGACATATATTAAAAGTTGTACGTGCAATGGTTAAGTTCAACTGAAAACCACTAGGATATATGTTGAATCTTAAATTATGAATCAAGAGATTTGACTGAGATTAAGACAATTGAAGAGTTGTTTTATATTCAACACAAAGATAGAAAGTTGTGAAATGTGAAATGATTGAAAGATACAAACAACTTATTCAGATAACTGTGATATAGTTGTATTGTATATCCAATTAACACTATAATGGAATGAGGATGAGTTGTACATGATACAAAGGATGCCTTGAGGAAATTGAAATGTAGTTTGACTACAATAGTTGCTTAATTATACTTGAATTATGAAAAAAAATTAGAGTTAGAAGTGTATCTTAATATTTTTATCCAAGTAGTTATCTATTGTCACAATAAAGCAAAAAATTGTAGTAAATACATTTGATATAATTCATGAGGAATTAATGTAAAATAATTGTGTTGGTAGGAGTACCAAACTATTATAAGGCATCAGTTGATAATGAAGAATTGAAAATATGCATTTCAAATGATGGATTGAATGAATTGCAAGAATAAATCTTAGAGGAAAGACTTGAATATGATAAGATCGGGATGAGGATCCCAGTATTAGTATAAATTCAGCTGATTGGATAGAACGTGCAAGTTCATTAATTCCTTAAGAGGTTTTGAAGTACAGTTGTATCATGTACAAGGGTATGGATGTCGTTAGTTATTCCTAAGATTAGAATATCTTAGAGGAATCATTAAATGATAGATGAGAAATTTTGAGAACCAGTGAAACTGGTGAAATATGAATTGAGGAAAGCTTCAAACTATTAGAGTTTGAAGAAAATAATTTTGTCAGAGTGAAGATAATTGAGGTGAAATAAGTCATCAGAAGGTGGAAAAAGATATATTCACTCTGAGTAATCATCTATACAAAGTGATTGACGCGGGTCAATACTTTAAATAAGAAAAAGAGGTATGTGATGTAATGAGTTACTAGAGTGTGAAAGATGATATATTTACTCTGAGGAATCACTCATATAAAGTGATTGATGATAGTTAATAGTTGAATGAAAGAAAAGGGCAAGAGAGGTAATTATAATATTAACTTATCAGTGTTATCTCGTCAGAGAGATAGCTAAAATTGATGAATAAGGGAAATTCTGTGCAGGCATATCATCAATTGAGAGGTTGAAATTGATAATTATCAGTCCTTTCTTTGGAGTTCAAAATGAGACTGAACTCAGTAAATGAATGAATTAATGGGTGATGGAGATTGATTAAGAAATCTAATTGGAACTACTCAATGTGTTAGTTATTGATTATGAATGAGTAGTGTCCATATTAGATGTTATAATGAAAATTGTGCTGGACATATTAAATTTTGAATTGAAAATTGAATTAAGGAGGAAGGTTAGACAAGAATTGTAACGGCCCGAATTTAATTCGCCATTATTTGTGACGTATTGCAGACGTGGCGAACAGCTCAGACACTCGTGGGACCCGCAGCTAGGCTAGAGCGCGCCTGGAGTTAGGTAAATAGTTATTTCGTGTGTTGTTTTGTTTAATTTGCGATGTTTATGTTAAAATAGGTTAAACGACATCGCAATGTGTGATTATATTTTAATTGACGTGTGAGGTTGGGTGTTAAGTATTCACCTCGATATGCATGTCGACGCGGGTACCGAGTAGACAAAAAGATGAAATATTAGGCCGGGGAAAATATTACACACATTAAATGAATTAAATGTGATAAAATAGTAAATTGGTGGGCGCCTAGGGACACGCGGTGTCGTGATCGACACGCGTGGGTGGTACAGCAGTATGCACGCTCGAGTACGCTCATTGGCGCGCACGACGGAATTGTAGGTGCGAAAATATAGGTGTGTATATATATTTATATATATATATGTATATAATTAATTTAATATATATATATATATAAATCGAAAAATAAATAAATAATTGTGAAATTACCATAAAGGGTATTGAGGTTGTTAAGGAGGAGATAATATTGGAGGGGCAAAATGGTCATTTTACCCGAAATTTTGATAAACTCTCACCGCTTCTCTCTCGATAAATCGAAAAAAAAAAAAAAAAAAAAAGAGAGAGAGAGAGAGAGAGAGAGAAAGAGAGAAGCGAGACGAAGAGAGAGGAGGAGGTGAGCTCGTGGGATCGAGGAGAATGAGGTGAGCTGATTGTGGTTCTTGTGATTTTGTGTTTTGTTGTGTGGCGTTGTGTTGTGTGGTGGAGGTGGTGGAGAGCTCGGCCATGGCCGAGAATTGGAATCGGTCGGGGAGGAGAGACGGTGTGGTCTCCACCCTCTCGATTCCATTGATGAAGAAGAAAGAAATGAAAAGAAAAAAAAAAAAAAAAAAAAGGTTGGTTGTTCGAACCCGAGACGCCAAAACGTCGTCTCAAACAAACAAACAAAAAAATGGAGAAGATGCACACGCACGCCGTGCGTGTGCATCCTTTTCTAATATATATATATATATATATATATATATATATGTATGTATATATATATGTATATATATGTATATATATATATAAATAGGAGAAAAATAGGGAAAAATATGGAAAAATTGTATTTTGACTAAATAAATAGAAATTGAGGAATTTATATGGAAAATGAGAAATTCAAAAGTCGGAGGAGACTTTATACCGGAGTTTTTACCTTGAAAAACGTAAAATTGACATAATATGTCAAATTGAAGCTAATTCAATGATAAATAATCTTAGGTACATTTGGGGTGATAATTTGGATTATCGGGTGATTATTGGAGCTAGACGGGGTTTGATTTCGGGACACGGAGTGCGGATTGAGGTGTGTAGTATCCCAACTGAAATTACTTGAGTATTTACTTCTTTTGGCATTTGAAATTCAATTTCTTTCATTTCAATACTCTATTCTTGGTTATGTTTATATGGGCGGACGTTGAGCGAGGCTCCCTCCGTGCCATTCTTGTGTGTATGTCCACTACACCATAGCACATGCTACCAGATCGAACTTAGGCCAAGTGTCACGTCGTGGCATGTGTCGATGCGCCGTTGGTGTAACGCCGGCCATCGAGCGGATCCGATGCTTGCCCTGCTGAGTTTGACTCGCCGGCAAAGATTCTCGTGGAAGAGTCCGAAGTATGGTGTAGTCGACCATAGGAGCTAGGAACACACTTTGCACTTTTCCTATTATTTATTCATGCGATGAGCACGGTTATCTCGTATTTATTTCGCATGTTTATTTAATAGCTTTATTTAAATTCCGTATTTACTTTTAGAAATGCTCACTTAATTTCCTTGGGAATACTCACTCTGGACTCGTCATCCGCCTTTTGTGATGGCTTGAGTGCAGATCCTAGTATGTGCAGGGGCAAGGGCAAGCTACCAGAGTACTGTTGAGCCGAAATAGCCTGACTCGTACGTTTGTATTATATTTACTTTGTTTTATTATAGGTTTGGGGTTTTGGAGAAACTTTATATATATTGAACTTTTTGGTGACTTCGGAGGTACTTATGGTTATGCATGGGTTTTCCACATTAGGTTTATTGTTTAGGTTACACATTTATAGTATTACTATCCGAGTAATGCATTAGAAAGGCTTCCGCTGTGTGAATTTGAGGATTTTATAATGATTTAACATATAATTTGACTTCGATACAACCTAATCAATAAATGGATAATTAATAAGGTTTAAAAAGATAAAATGGAGGATGTAATCCAATGTAAAGCACAGCTGTCGCTAATAAGACAGACTGTGGGTCCGCATTGGCCCTGTGGCGGTCTATTTGGAAAATGGGCCGTTACAGTTTTGGTATCAGAGCCTAGGTTTAGGAAAACCTAGGGCTCGAATTTGAGGAAAAACTTGATCATAAACCTATTGAATAAGCTTTAGATGTGGAAACCCAAAGGAGTTGCCTAAAGTCTTAGTTGGGAAGCAATGAGAGATGGGTAGAAATCAAGATATACGTGTTATGTTTTTGTTTGTATATTACCTACGTTACACGTATATTCGTACCGAGGCACGTTCTTCGATGCGGATACCGATGGACGGGTAACCTTCAGGTACGACTCAGCCAGAGATTGGGAATACTAGCGATCCTGCTAGGTCGACATTGACGTTAGAGTCGTTAGCGTGGACAATGGATGATAGATTCGTACAGTTTTTGGTTTTATTGAGGACTCGTGAGATTGTGACAACTCCTACTACAGTTATAGCTGCACCATTGGTTACCACTTCTGCAGTTGTTGCTCCCACTACCGCTGAGACTTAGTGGCAGGCTGCGGTATCCGAGACACATGCCGAGAGGGCTATACCGGTGGTTATTCTAGCGAGAGGCTGCGTTAGTTGTAACTCCTTCGATTCATCGAGCGCCCACCAGTAGCGTCTTTATCGTGAGTTTGATGACAAAGGAGGTGAAAAAGTTGAAGGATTATCTTAGATTCCCTCCAGGATACTTTCATGGAGTCGGAGACCCGAGATAGTCGAGAGGTGGCTATTGGCTCACGAGAGATTACATGAGATGTTACTAGTTGATGAGGTGGATAAACCGAGGCCGAGTCGAGCACAATGTCGGAGGACTACCGCGGATCGAAATTTGAACTTGTTATCATTGTGGTCAGGTAGGACATATTATGGTGGAGTGTACCAGACTAGTGCTAGTACCATCACAGACTAATCAGGCCAGAGATAGGGGCCAAACAGCTGCTTTTTGGGTTACACAACGGATCGGGAGGTGACCAAACAGCTTGTTGAAGGTATGTTATCTGTCTGTGATACTTTTATGCATGTTATGTTCAATTCCGGCAGCACACTCTCCTTTATATCTGGACATATGGTAGGATTGTTAGGATTAAATGCACAAACTTTATATACATATCTTGTTCTCGACACGACGACAAATGGGGATAAGATTTATCCTAACCGAGTTTGCTTAGGGATTGTGCGGTTGAGATTGAGGGGGACATCGCTTACAACTGACTTTAGAGTATTAGAATATTTGGAATTCTACGCGATGCTCGGTATGGATTGGTTATCGTCGTATCATGCACAAATTGACTGTTTTAGCAAGACGGTGACATTTCACATCGAGAGAATTCCAGAGTTTTCATTTGTCGGAAATGCGTCAACATTACCTATCACTCGAGGCGGACTAGCTACGTCGCAGGAGATGAAGACGTATGCGGCTATGGTGGAGCCAGATATTAAGACAGTGATTAGGGTTGAGGATGTCCCAGTTGTTTGTGAATTTCTCGATGTATTTCCCGAGGATTTGCCAGGATTGCCACCACCGAGAAATTGTTGAATTCATTATCGAGCTAATTCCCCGGAACTCAACCGCTTTATAGCAGTCGTATAGGATGTCGGCATCGGAGTAGAGGGAGTTGAGGACTCGGAGGACTTACTTTGCAGAAAGGATTCATTCACCCTAGCATGTCACCTTGGGAGCTCCGCTTCTTTTTGTGAAGAAGAAGGACTCGCTCGATGCGGATGTGTGTGGATTATAGGAAGTTGAATCAGGTGACTATTAGGAATCGTTACCCACTTCCCAGGATCGATGATTTGTTCGATCAGTTGGCAGAAGCCAAATTCTTCTCAAAGATTGACCTCAGATCGGGATATCATCAATTGAGGATTCGAGAGGGAGATATTGAGAAGACCGCTTTCAGTACGCGATATGGGTTGTATGAGTTTACAGTCATACCATTTGGGTTGACTAACGCGCCGGCGATCTTCATGGATTTAATGCACAGGGTGCTCCGACCGTTTTTGGATTGGTATGTCATAGTTTTCATCGACGATATCCTGATTTACAGTAAGACTCGTGTGGAGCATGAAAGTCATCTCAGGGAGGTGTTGACGATGCTGAGAGAGCACCAACTTTACGTCAAGTTCAGCAAGTGTGCGTTTTGGCTAAGTGAGGTGAAGTTTCTCGGACATGCTATCAGTAATCAAGGGATATCGGTTGATGGGGACAAGATTCAAGCGATTATTGATTGGAGGACACCTGAGTCAGTTTCGGACATTTGGAGTTTCTTGGGTTTAGCAGGATATTACAGGCGTTTCGTACGGGATTTTTCCTTGATTGCAGCGCCGATGACGAGGTTGACCAAAAAGGATGTCATATTTGATTGGTCGCAGGAGTGTGCGGATGCTTTCTGGGGGTTAAAGAGGCAGTTGACTTCTGCACCAGTTTTAGCATTACCTGTGACAGGAAAGGGTTTCTTGGTTTATACTGATGCGTCAGGCACTGGGTTGGGTTGTGTGGTAATACAGGACGGACATCCAGTGGCCTATTTATCACGACGATTAAGACCACATGAGGAGAGTTATCCAGTGCACGATTTGGAGCTTGCGACAGTCGTGTTTGCGCTGAAAGCTTGGAGGCACTATTTGTATGGTGAAAAGTTCATACTATTTACCGACCATCAGAGTTTTAGATATTTGTTCACTCAGAGGGAGTTGAACATGAGACAGCGGAGATGGCTCGAGTTACTGAAGGACTACGATTTCGCTATTAAGTATCATCCGGGAAAGGCGAATGTCGTAGCTGATGCGCTTGGCAGGAGCGGCATTGAGAGTCAAACGGGCCTGCGGCATATGACACATGAGCATGGGTTACTTGAGGCTACATCGGTGTTGTGTGTAACAGAGTCTATTGCTGAGCTACATATTTGCGGCCAGATACGAGTTCCTACGGTGTCTCTAGAGCGGGTTGCTGAGTTGCAGAGAACTGATGACCGGTATTTACGGATCAGTGGACTGGCTCAGGATCCGGGGTGCACCGAGTGGTCTGAGGGTTCAGACGGGTGTTTGAGACACAGGGGTCGTTTGTGGATACCGGAGGTACCGGAGCTCAGAGATAGTATTCTCGAGGACACACACCGGTCGCGATTTACCGTTCATCCTGGTCGAACCAAGATGTATCACGACCTTTAGCGATTATTTTGGTGGCCAGGGATGAAGGCTGACGTGGGGAGGTACGTCCGGAGTTGTCATATTTGCCAGCAGGTGAAGGCGGAGCACAGAAGACCAGTTGGGTTGCTATAGCCGCTGCCCATTCCTCAGTGGAAATGGGAACATGTGACCATGGACTTCGTCAGTGGCCTACCGCAGACTACGAGGAGATACGACGCAGTTTGGGTAGTTATCGACAGGTTGACGAAATCGGCACATTTCATACCAATCTCCATGAGATATTCAGTTACACAGCTGAGCACTATTTTCGAGAAAGAGATTGTCAGATTGCACGGTGTACCGGTCTCCATTGTTTCTGACAGAGATCCGAGGTTTATTTCGAGACTTTGGGAGAGTATGCAAGAACAGTTTGGCACTCGACTACAGTTTAGTACTGCGTACCATCCTCAGACTGATGGGCAGTTAGAGCGGTTAATCCAGACTCTCGAGGATATGCTCAGGGCGTGTATTTTACAGTTTGGAGGATTGGGGAAAGATTATTTGCCGTTGTGCGAGTTTGCGTACAACAACAGCTATCAGGCGAGTATCGGGATGCCACCATTCGAGGTATTATATGGCGAGCCCCGCAGTTACCAAAGATGTTGGGCGGCACCGAAGAATACAGCGGCTATAGGACCTGAGGTTGTTGTGGATCATACTGAGAAGGTAAGGCAAATTAGACAGAGACTTCAGGCGGCGCAGGATAGACAGAAGAAATACGCAGATAGGTATCACGGGGGTCTGAGCTACGAGGTTGGAGACATGGTGTATTTGAAAGTTTCGCCCTGGAAGGGTCATTAGAGATTTGGCATTAAGGGGAAACTGGCACCAAGGTTTATTGGACCGTTCAGAGTTAATGAACGTGTTGGCAGAGTGGCATACCGTTTAGAGTTATCGCCACAGTTAGCAGGGATACATCCAGTGTTTCACATATCCATGTTGAGGCTAGCAAGGTCGGGACCGAGACCTATGATTGATATACGTCAGATTGAGGTGCGACCAGACGTGTCATTTGAGGAACAGCCTGTGTAGATCATGGATAGGAGGATTCAGACTTTGAGAAACAGGGAGATCCCGAAGGATTTAGTTCGTTAGCAGTATCATGGAACTGAGGGACTCACCTGGGAACTCGAGTCTACGATGCAACGACGGTATCCCCACTTATTTGCCAGTAAGTATTTAAGTTTAATCTAAATTTCGGGACGAAATTTCACCTAGTTGGGAAGAATTGTAACGGCCCGAATTTAATTCGCCATTATTTGTGACGTATTGCAAACGTGGCGAACAGCTCAGACACTCGTGGGACCCACAGCTAGGCTAGAACGCGCCTGGAGTTAGGTAAATAGTTATTTCGTGTGTTGTTTTGTTTAATTTGCGATGTTTATGTTAAAATAGGTTAAACGACATCGCAATGTGTGATTATATTTTAATTGACGTGTGAGGTTGTGTGTTAAGTATTCGCCTCGATATGCGTGTCGACGCGGTACCGAATAATAGACAAAAAGATGAAATATTAGGCCGGGAAAATATTACACACATTAAATGAATTAAATGTGATAAAATAGTAAATTGGTGGGCGCTAGGGACACGCGGTGTCGTGATCGACACGCGTGGGTGGTACAAAGAGTGTGCACGCTCGAGTACGCTCATTGGCGCGCACGACGACGGAATTGTAGGTGCGAAAATATAGGTGTGTATATATATTTATATATATATATATGTATATAATTAATTTAATATATATATATATAAATCAGAAAATAAATAAATAATTATGAAATTACCATAAAGGGTATTGAGGTTGTTAAGGAGGAGATAATATTGGAGGGGCAAAATGGTCATTTTACCTGAAATTTTGATAAACTCTCACCGCCTTCTCTCTCGATAAATCGAAAGAAAAAAAAAAAAAACAGAGAGAGCAGACGAGAAAGAGAGAAGCCGAGACTAAGAAAAGGAGGAGGTGAGCTCGTGGGATCGAGGAGAATGAGGTGAGCTGATTGTGGTTCTTGTGATTTTGTGTTTTGTTGCTGTTGTGGCGTTGTGTTGTGTGGTGGAGGTGGTGGAGAGCTCGGCCATGGCTCCGCCATGGCCGAGAATTGGAATCAGTCGGGGAGGGAGACGAAGTGTGGTCTCCACCTCTCGATTCCATTGATGAAGAAGAAAGAAATGAAAAGAAGAAAAAAAAAAAAAAAAAAAAAGTTGGTTGTTCGAACCAGAGACGCTGTTGCGTCTCTGGTCGAAAAAATGGAGAAGATGCACAATAATAATATATATATATATATGTATATATATGTATATATATATAATAGGAGAAAAATAGGGAAAAATATGGAAAAATTGTATTTTGACTAAATAAATAGAAATTGAGGAATTTATATGGAAAATGAGAAATTCAAAAGTCGGAGGAGACTTTATACCGAGTTTTTACCTTGAAAAACGTAAAATTGACATAATATGTCAAATTGAAGCTAATTCAATGATAAATAATCTTAGGTACATTTGGGGTGATAATTTGGATTATCGGGTGATTATTGGAGCTAGACGGGGTTTGATTTCGGGACACGGAGTGCGGATTGAGGTGTGTAGTATCCCAACTGAAATTACTTGAGTATTTACTTCTTTTGGCATTTGAAATTCAATTTCTTTCATTTCAATACTCTATTCTTGGTTATGTTTATATGGGCGGACGTTGAGCGAGGCTCCCTCCGTGCCATTCTTGTGTGTATGTCCACTACACCATAGCACATGCTACCAGATCGAACTTAGGCCAAGTGTCACGTCGTGGCATGTGTCGATGCGCCGTTGGTGTAACGCCGGCCATCGAGCGGATCCAGATGCTTGCCCTGCTGGAGTTTGACTCGCCGGCAGCATTCTGTGGAAGAGTCCGAAGTATGGTGTAGTCTGACCCTAGGAGCTAGGAACACACTTTGCACTTTTCCTATTATTTATTCATGCGATGAGCACAGTTGTCTGTATTTATTTCCGCATGTTTATTTAATAGCTTTATTTAAATTCCAGTATTTACTTTTAGAAATGCTCACTTAATTTCCTTGGGAATACTCACTCTGGACTCGTCATCTGCCTTTTGTGATGGCTTGAGTGCAGATCCTAATATGAGCAGGGGCAAGGGCAAGCCGCCAGAGTACTGTTGAGCCGAAATAGCCTGACTCGTACGTTTGTATTATATTTACTTTGTTTTATTATAGGTTTGGGGTTTTGGAGAAACTTTATATATATTGAACTTTTTGGTGACTTCGGAGGTACTTATGGTTATGCATGGGTTTTCCACATTAGGTTTATTGTTTAGGTTACACATTTATAGTATTACTATCCGAGTAATGCATTAGAAAGGCTTCCGCTGTGTGAATTTGAGGATTTTATAATGATTTAACATATAATTTGACTTCGATACAACCTAATCAATAAATGGATAATTAATAAGGTTTAAAAAGATAAAATGGAGGATGTAATCCAATGTAGAGCACAGCTGTCGCTAATAAGACAGACTGTAGGTCCGCATTGGCCCTGTGGCGGTCTATTTGGAAAATGGGCCGTTACAAGAATTATTTTGAATATCTCAGAAATCTCTTTATATGATTGATATATGTAATGCTATACTATATTTGAGTATAATATTATAAATTTTGAGATGATATACATAGAGATTCTAAATTTTGAGATGATGATATACAGAGATGATGATGATATACTATAGATTATAAATGGGTTGAAATGATGATATATAGGGAGATTATAAAGAGATATGAGATGTATTCAGTATATGATATTGAGTAGTGAAACATAAAGAGTTAGGTAGATTCTTGTCTATACCTGATAAGAGAAAAAGAAACACGATTGTAGATTTTTTCAAGTGAAATAGACGTCAACATAATGAATTGTACTTGATGAGGGAATCTAGTTTGCAAGATTCTTTTTAGTGAAAGTATATGTTATGCTCGAAATGATTGGGCAAAATAGTTGTATTAGAGATGTGAGATGGTATAATATTAAAAAAATTCCGGATAGAGATCCGAGACTTGCTTCCACTAAGGGAAGAAGTTATTGATGTAAAATGAAAACCAGTCTCAATCTTGGTACAATATATTTCCTTCGTGTTAACGAAGAGATTGTGTTACTAATCTTAATTCAATTAATATGATTGAGCTTGTGTCTCATCGTGAAAATCATTGAAAGAATCAATTTGATTATGTGAGTTCTCTAATGATTTTAGTAATTCGAGGGGTTACAGAATGAAGTATGCTCTTTCTTATTCTACCATAAGGGTGAGAGATAAGAATGAGAGATATTGTACTAGAATGAATGAAGTAATAAAGAACTACACAGAGGAAATAGAGCAGACTAGGTAAAGTATAACTATAATATAAAAGAAGCAAATAATATAAGGAAAAAATTGTAGCGTATAGATTGACAAAATCTATAAGTTTCAAGCAAGTATCAAAAAAAAATGATGATGATGAGAATGTTGTGTGGTTGACTTTGTCATTCACCGATGGGTGGAATGGAGGTAGGAGACACACATATGTTGACCTTGCTATTCATTTGTGGTGGACAGAGGTAGGAAATGTGATGCATACATATGTTGGCCTTGCTATTTATTTGTAGTGGACAGAGGTAGGAGGCATGATGATTGTCGACCTTGCCGTTCAGTTATGGGATGTACAGAGGTAGGAGACACGATACTGTCGATCCTCAGTGGATTCGTCAATGCTTGAACTACAACAATCCTTAAGAAAAAGAGAAAACGTGACAAATATCATAGGTTATGGATGTATCAAAAGATATATGAGATCTTTTGAGAATCTCACCTATGAATGGGCGACAGAGATTTGGATTAAGTGAAATTAATAGAATAGTGTTATTCAAATTTTATTAAACTGGAAGAGAAGAATAAAATGGTAATTTAGTTACGTTTATTCTTCAAAGTAAAGTTGAGATAAGTTTTGTGCTAGTGATAGGGTGGTGCAACCACATATACTAGACAAGCATAGAATGAGAAAGCTAATGAATAGAAAACATAATGGAATAATGAACCCCATTACTCTTCGAAATTTTTGGTGACTTGTACGTACCTTAATTTCGAGGACAAATTATTGCTAAATTGGGGAGACTGTAACGACCCGTTATTTTAAGCATGTGATTAACAGTAATCCGAATCCAAATTAATCTGAGTTAGGCTCGTGGTTAAGCCCGGGTCATCACAATTAACGCGTGTGTCAAAATTGTATGATGCATTGTGTTTGTTTGGTGTGTACTAGTATGTATACGTGAATAATCGAACCAATGAGAGAATGCCTTATACCATGTGTGGGTGGACACACATGAGACGCGGGATAGCATTGACACTCGAGTGTGCTCGGCGGTGGAAATTATGTAATTATAGGCGTAATTATAGGCATATATATATATTTATACATATTATGGATATATATATATAAATATATATTAAAATAGAAAATAAATAAATAATGGTGAATTTTCGGGATGCCGAGTGATACGCGGGGTCACGAGTGACACGCGTAGGATGTACAGTGGTGTACACGCCCGAGAATTCTCGTTGCCGTGCTAACCGAGATTTTAGGCGCTATATATCGATAAATATATATATAAATTAGTATATATAAATATATATAATATAAATCAGAAAATATGAAATTGCCATTAAGGGTATGGAGTTTATAAAGAATGAGATAACATTGGAAGGGCAATCTAGTTATTTCCCCACCTAAACCGCCTCTCGTTCTTCATAAATCGAGAAGAAGAAAAAAATGTGAACAGAGAGAGACCGAGATCGGGAGAAGAGAGGGAGAGAGAGAGAAGGCAGAGCTCATGAGGTTGAGGAGGTCGCTGGAGCTTGGAGCTCACGTGGTCAAGGAGGCGAGATCAAGGTGAGTTCGATTGATGTTATTGTTCGGCCGTTTCCATTGTTATGATGGGAGGTTAGGCCATGGAATTTGCCATGGCCGAACCAGGAAGCAAGGTAGGGAGGATTGCCTCCCTGCTGCTACAGGCTGAGCTGGGTTGGGTTGAGAACCAACCCCAACAATGAATAGAAAGAAAAAAAAGAAAACAGAGCATCTGCTCTGTTCTTGTAGAGAAGGAGGTGGTGAACCGGGCCGGTTCGACTCGGTTCAACCAAACCCAGTTCGTCCCAGTTCACACCCAAAACAAAAGAAAAAAAAAAGAAAGAGAAAAAGGAAAGAAATTCTGGAAAAAAACTCAAAAAAATTGGAAAAAATATGAAAAATAGTATTTTGACCAAAAAATAGAAATTGAGGGATTTCTATGGAAAATGAGAAATTCGAAAATCAGAAGAGACTTTATATCGAGGTTTTTACCTCGAAAAGCGTGAAATAGTAAAAATAAGTTAGAAATTACGTTCTAAGATTTCAAATTTGAATGGGACCAGTTTAGGAATGTTAGTAAATTAGTATGGGACTAAAATTGATGACAATTGGTCTATTTTAGGTAATGGACCGATGTGAAAAGATTTGAGGACTCGTACAAGTCGGTAAAACATAGAAAGCTCAGGACAGGTAAGTGAGACTCGTAACTTTTATCAATTATGCAATGTAAAATAGTATTATTAGAACATATAGTGTATTGAACTGGGAATGGGGCAATGTACCATGATTTGACTTTGATTTTACAAAAAATGTTTTGAAATGAAAAATGGATTCGGAAAGAGGTTTGACAAGATGGATCAGCCTGGGGTTTGGAACTGTGGTGGAGTTGCTAACCATCACCGCGCCCCCAGTGACTTGAAAATTATTCCAAACAATGCTTTCCAGTTGAGTTAGTAACTCATCAATCATAAATCAATCAGATGAGCAGTGATTGGTTTAGTGGTGATGAGGGAGTGCGACTCTATGTTTTATGAGTTGGCGGCATATTGACAAAAACTGGTTAAATGCCCAGTAATTAGTTCTTGAAGATGTGAGAGGGCAACTTAATGCAAATATGAATATTGAAAATACAAATCACGGGTACATTGCAATGAACCAATGAACTTGCATCTGTTATATATATTGTTTATATTGATTCATATGCTCCTGTAGATATATATTTGATTCATGTTGTTATACATTGCCTTGATATTAATTATTAGTTGATGGTTGGCATGAGAGTCACTTACTGAGTAAGTAGGAGCTCACCCACCTTAACATCTCCAGGTATGGATGTACGCTAGGACTTAGAATGCAGGAAAGGAGAATTCCAAGGGTTTAGTATCTTCTCTACGGTGCAGTGAGTTTCTTGTTATATATATAAATTGTTTTGCCATATAATTTGTAATAATTTGGGTGGGAATACAAGCTCAATACCAATGTTCATGCCGGTATTATATAACTTATGTTTTATCGAAAAAGTTTTAAATTTTCCGTTGTGTTTGTTTTATTTTGTTTATTGAAATCAAGATATACAGGTTGTTATCAGGAATTAATATAAGGTTGCTGGCTCTAATTAGGTCCGATCTGGTTTACCAGGGCTTAATTAGGGTTTCAGGCCTAACATTCTCTAATTGTAATTAGGGGTTGTTGCACCAACCACTGCCACATCCACAGTTCCATTAACGACAACCCGTCTTTTCTGACTAATCGCGCCATCCACATTCGTTTTAATAAGTTTGACATTTACTTGTTTGTTTATTTCAGCGGAAGTCTATGAATGAGTAAATTAAACAGTCATAGATAGTAAAAAATCCATAAATAATATCATGCATATAATTGAGGCGAAAATATAAACATAAATCCATATACATGTATTGAATGTTCTATAGTTCCTAAAACCCAACAAAAACATGTAAATTAATACATATTGTAGTACAAAACACGAGCTGTAGCAATAACGAACTTAAAGGTAGTCGCCTAGTACCTCCTTACCCTTGCTCTGGCTAGTCGAAATATCTGCATTCAGTCACCCAACAAATATAGTGACGAGTCCAGTGAGTAAATTCCCGAGAGAAGTCTATACAATAGTCATGAAATAAATCGATAAATCTACAAGACATGTGACTATGACCTTTGGCAACAGACAATCATATTCTCTTGGTTGCCAGACATGCAATACGTCATACGAAAGCACCAACAAGAAATATAAAGCATTACAAAATACCAACAAACTGTAGAATAAATAAATAGGCTCGAATGAATAACAATAAATAAATAAATCATCATTTGACTAACCACAAGAAACCCTGACCTAATCCGATCACACGATAGAATAAATCCAGGAATTCAAAGCTACCTCGCGCTACTTATAGAAGCTTACAGTGACTAAATTTCAATTTTAGTAACCAGGCAAACCCCACCAGACTCTATTTCTAGTCAAGAGAACCCCCTAATCCCTCCCGACAGTCGTTGATATATTCTACTGCCATCATCATGGTTGCTGTCACAATCTTGCCCGTGCAAGAGATCTAACCACAACCAAGGATGAAAAGCCTATGTGTGACCACTAGCAGTCACACATGAAACCGATTTAATATTCGATAAAAACAACGCCATGAAATAATTGAAGCATTCTCAAGAATTTTATGCACCTCAAAACGTGCTCCGACTTCCTTGAACTCCCAAATCTGACTCTGCCTAGCTCCTCAGTACTTGAGCTATGGCCCTCCTAGTCCCTAAAGTCCATTTGATATTATTTTAATTAATTTAAAGCCACAGTGGATTTAAAATATTAAACCAAAAGTTATAACTTTATTCCAAATTTCCTGTTGTGGCACATTTCTTGAGTAATATCGAGGTGCCAAATGTTCGAAAGGTCTCGAAAACTAATTTTCTACCTTTTTCCCAATTTCTTATATTTTCTATAATTTTTCTGGATTTTTATGGAATTTTCTAGCTATTTTCCCTTATTTTATGTAATTTATTTTATTAAATTATAAAATAAATAAATAAATAAATAATATTTTTTTATTGGGGGGCCCACTTGATCCGAGCCCGAGTTGGCTCGGCTCGGTCTAGGGGAGGCACGCGTGTGCATGCTCGTCCCCTTCCTAGAGACGAATTTTTCTCTGGTTTTCCACTTTTCTCTTTTTTCTTTTTTTTTCTTTCCTTTTCATCTTCCTCCTTTTCTTCATCCATCTCGTCCTCAACAACAATCCAATAGCCACACCAATGACAATATTAGCAATATTGACACAACAATTGAGTCAAAAATTAAGTTTTTAACATATATTGACCATGAGCTTCAAGAACACACTATCTGTAACAACCCAATTTTATTAAGCCGTTAATTATTATTTATTTTTAGACGTGGACGCCAGCTCAGGCCCACGG
Source organism: Stephania japonica (assembly GCA_039657345.1). Lineage (NCBI taxonomy): Eukaryota > Viridiplantae > Streptophyta > Magnoliopsida > Ranunculales > Menispermaceae > Stephania > Stephania japonica. The sequence continues at coordinate 47,834,448 of CM077560.1, read as the reverse complement.
GGACGCCTTCGACAAGCAAAATTGAGGTATATTAAGTTTTATAAAATAATTTGTATAAACAAATAAAATAATGTAACAAAATTATAAATTAGTGGAAAATTGGTGACACGCGGGGTTGTGGTCGACATGTGTGGATTGTACAATAGTGTGCACGCTCGAAGGCGCTTATTGGCGCGCACAATGAAATTGTAGGCACGAAAGTATAGACGAATATATATATTTATATATATATATATGTAATTTAAATATATATATAAAATATATGGAAAATCAGAAATTAAAAAAAAAATGTTCGAACCAGAGACCAAAAACCTCTAACCTAATATGTTCCAAATGCAAACCTCGGGTTTCCCAACCAAAAACCTGAAAATCACTTTGAACACCAAAACAACCACACCAACACCAAATCCACCATTTCCCACTTCAAAACCAACTCAAAAACCATAGCAACACCCCATTCATGTTGGTGCGCTCAAAACTCTCGCCAAAACCTTCGTGAAAATCCCCAAAAAACACCCCGAAACATAAAGAACGTTATGGAGATCGATGAGCTAACCTTAGTTTTGATGTTCCTTCACTCCTTGAGCCTAAAACCATCAACACAAATCACTAAAACCTCCACCATCCCTCTCATTTTTGGATTTTTCACTTGGAGGAGAGAGAAAAGTTGGTGAATGTGTGAGAAATCACACACACACACATATATATTTATAATTCTTCATCAACTCACACCCCCACATCTCAAGACATGTTTGATGGCTAGGATGAAGTCAACAAGTCCACAAGATGACAAAAACTTGACCCTTAAGTCACATTGTTCCTATTCGCTTGTGTCACCAACTATATACACTCCGGGCGTTCCAATACCTGGCTCCGAACTTCAAACTGTGCCATTCTCGCGAACCAACGATCCCGAACACTTCCATATAATTTATTATGAATTATTTATTAAATTTTATCATTTATTATGTGTGTTAAGTTCCTCAACCTAGTGTACTAGTCATTTGCCGCCCGATATCTGCGTATACCCGTTATATGCAGCGAATACCCGTCACACCAGTTCACTCATCAATAAACAAGGTAAACACACATATTTGCAATGTAATTTACCTAAATTAAACATATATATTGCAACTTCACCACAAAAGCATACAAAACGGACTGTAAACCCTATCTGGTTGTGCTCCATCTTCACTGTAGGACCTATGAACATCCCCTTTAGCATCCACATCTGTAATTTCATCATCAATAATGACTATTGAAAATTGAGTTGTAAACGTTCTTCCCCAGTAATTTGGAATTTTTTCCCAAAATTTGAGATACCACTATCTCTTCTTTGGGAACCGCAATACTGATGCAACTACCTATCAAGTCAACCAATCAAAACAAACACTGGGTGAACTAATCAAAACCCTAACTCAGGTGAGCAAATCAACCTCAAATCTAGGGGAATGAATCAACCTATTTCAAGTGAACCAATCGACCACTTTTCTACTAGCTCCTGGTGAACACATCAACCAGCCTCACAACCTCCTGGTGAACCCATCAACCAGTACCATGGTAAACCAATCAACTAGTCGTCCACTAACTCCTGGTGTACCAATCAATCAATCTCTAGTGAACACATCAACCAGTCCCTGATGAACCACATTAACCAATCCCCAGTGAATTACATCAACCAGTCGCTAATGGACTCCTGGTGAACTAATCAACCAATTTTACAACCCTAGTGAACGAATTAGCTAGGACACGCTAGCCCAAACGTAAACTAACCTGTCTATATGTAATGAATGCATGAAAAAATATGACAAGAAAAAATATACACCAACGACATACCCTGAGCATTTTGTCGTGTCGTCTCTCTGACAGGATGTGTCACTTCATACGCTCTCTCATCAGTCTGTGGAATCTCTAGTGCTAAAAAACTCTCGGACAATCCACTTCAATGTGGCCTTTCTGACCGCACCTATAACATCTGCGTCTGTCTCATCCTCCAGACTGTCGAACCTCAGATCTCTGACCCAACTCTGATCTCTCTGATCCTGGTCCTGTCAAAATGACTGTATCAGACGGCCGCTATGCCGATATGGGTACAATCTCATGTACCTCCTGGTGATCGTCATTGCTGAACTGATCATCAGTCTGATCCCGATCGTCCTTGGGACTCCAATTTGTCTACCCGTCATCATTCTCGTGTTGATCATCTTTCAGATCATGATCGTCACTGAAATCTTGATCCTGCTGTCTCTTTGGTCTCTGATCAGACCGAGGACTCCGTCTCGACTGATCCGATCGTTCCTCGCTCTGCAATAAGTATGTCTCACGAGTTAATGTCTGGTTATAAATACATTGTAAAGTCTGGTCTCCACTCGCGATGATCACACCGCCAATCTGCTCGTCTAAACCCCTCATAAAGTAATAAATCTGAAGTCTTTCATTATTCGCCACATCCATGGCGTACTACACTAGGTACCTGAACCTCTACATGTATGCAAGCATAGACATGGTATCCTGCCTCAACACAAGAAACTCATCTCTGAGTCTCAGCTGCACCTCTATCGGTATATACCCATCTAAGAATAGTTGACGAAACTCAGCCCAAGTCATCGACTCTAGATGTATATCGGTATAAGTTGTCCACCAGACTGTCGCCTGTCCTCTCAAATAATATCCTATGATTCATTCCTGCTCAGCCTTCGATGCCTCCAATAACTGATGTAGTCGCCGATGCGACATCAACCAACGCCCAGCTAACTCTGGGTCACTGACTCCAAGAAAGAAGGTAGGGTCAAACCTCATGAAATCCATCACCATCTTTACCGCCTCTAACATCCTACTCCTGGTAGTCGAAGCCACTGTTGGCTGCTCTGTAGTCCTCCAGACTGTAGAACCTTAGAACTCTTACCCAACTCCGATCTCTCTGATTCGGTCCTGTCGAAATGACTGTATCGACTACTGTACTGTTATGAGTACAATCTCATGTACCTCTTGGCGATCGTCATTACAGAACTGATCATTAGTCTTATCCCAGTCGTCCCTAAGACTCCAATCTGTCTGCCCGTCATCATACTCGTGCTGATCATCTCTCAGATCACGATCGTCACTGAAATCCTGATCCCGCTGTCTCTTCGGTCTCTGATAAGACCAAGGGCTCAGTCTCGACTGATCCGATCACTCCTCGCTCTGCAATAAGTATGTCTCACGAGTCAATGCCTAGTTATAAATACATTGTAAAGTCTAGGCTCCACTCGCGATGATCACACCGCCAATCTGCTTTTCTAAACTCCTGATAAAGTAATAAATCTGAAGTCTCTCATTATTTGCCACATCCATGGCGTATTGCATTAGGTACCTGAACCTCTCCATGTATGCAAGCACAAACATGGTACCCTATCTCAACGCAAGAAACTCCTATCTAAGTCTCAGCTGTACCTCTATTGGTATATACTCATCTAAGAACAGCTGACGAAACTCAGCCCAAGTCGTCGGCTCCAGATGTGTATCGGTATAAGTTGTCCACCAGATTGCCACCTGTCCTCTCAAACAATATCCCAAGATCCATGCCTGCTCAGCCTCCAGTACCTCCAATAACTGATATAGTCGTCGATACATCATTAGCTAACGCCCGCTAACTCTAGGTCACTGACTCCATGAAAGTAGGTAGAGTCAAACCTCATGAAATCTTTCACTATCTCTGCTGCCTCTGAAATCCTACTCCTGATAGTCGAAGCCACTGCCAGCTGCTCTGTCGTAGTCGTTATGGTTGCTTGTGTGGTAGGAGCAGCCAAAGTAGTAGTCGTAGGCGCCGCTGCAGGCACTCTGGTACTCCGAATGAACTCCAGAATCTCCTTCATCTGTCTTGATATAGTATGTACTGCTTAGTGACTCTTTGTGCCAACGTCTGTAGAGTCACAACCTCCTCAGTGGGCTTATTGGTCTCATCTACCTCTTGCTAAGTCGTCGGTGGAGTAGCACTAGGAGTCTGTCCGTCCATAGTAATCTGCACCACCACCGTGCATCGGATCAGACCCAATATATACGCGTATCATATGTATTACACAAACAAACATACACGTATATACATTTATGAATTTACCTTCCTCACATCACTTATTAAGGCTCTAATCATTCACTTATGGTTTCCATATTTAAGGTTTATCAATCAGGTTTATCCTCAGTTCATTACATATCTTTTCCTCAAAATACTGCCTAGGTTTCCAATCAACCTAGGCCTGATACCAAATTATAATGGCCCAATTCCACATTGAACCGCCACGGGGAGACCACGCGGGCCTACAACCGACCATATGGCTGCCAGTTGTGTCCCACGCCCAACTGATCATCCTTTCTCCTCAAATCATACAGCGGAAGTCTTAAACATCAAAATGTACAGCGAAAACAAGTTTTTATAATCACTTAACCTAATGTGGATACCATACCAAAATGTAATCAAGATATATACATCAATGATCCTCAAAATGTAAACCTTAAAGTTATGTACAGGGCAACATATATCTCTTACAACTCATACCCAGCATAAAACAATTAAGCATAAACAAACGTTCGGGCAGGGCAAGTTGTAGCCAGTCACAGATAATCATTAATCTTGCCCTTATCTCTCCGCTTATACCAATAGCTGCACTCAAGCCATCACAAAAAGGCAGATGACGAGTCTAAAATGAGTAATCCCAAGTAGTTACATAAATGTAAAGTTACAGAGATCAAAATACTATAAATAAATATGCGGAACAAAATAATACAGATGACTGCACAAGATCATCGCATGCATATAAATAGCAATAAAGCAAAGTACGTAGACAGTCGGATCAGACCAAACCATACTTCGGGCTATCAGCCAGGCACGACCCGCGAGTAAAACCATCTAATGGGTTGACCCTGGACTCTCTAGGTGGCCGGCGTATACCACAGTGTACCCACACATGCCTATCATACCCGGGTAGCATATTCACCGGCGCATGCCTAGACATATGTTATGGCTTAGTGGACCTTATGTCTCGCATGATAAACACAAAGTGGAGAGTAATCGCATCACCGTAAAGACACAAGGTAGGAATAAACTCCACTACCGTAAAGACACTAGGTAATGGTATGCTCAACCACCGTAGTAAGCACCAGATGGGAGTAAACTCAACTATCGTAAGACATTAAGGAATAAAGTGATAAATAGACAGGACTGAATTCAAATAAATTAAACAGTAAATACTAAAGTGAATTTTAATTGTGATACTACACACCTCAAAGTGCACTCCAAATATCATCCAAATTCAGCTAGCACGCCTAAACTACGTGTCAAATATCCATCCAATCCACCTAATACATCAATTCCCAATTAATCACACATATTCCCAAACTATGTAAACATCGATACATAATCCTAAATCATCGATTAAATACCTTAATTAGACCATATGAAACCCTAAGTCAAACCCCAATTGGTAAATTTTTATTAAAAACTTTAGTCTCAAACTATCCAAGACGCCACCGAGGACGCCGTCGAGTTTAACCCTCACGACGTCTTCACGGCGTCCTGGACGTCGTAGACAGGCTATCACATTATCTCATCACGGCGTCTTCAAAACATCTCCCCAAAATTTTCCAAATTCTCGCCTCTGGTCGAGACGTCGTGAGTGGCGTCGTGGGCGTTTACACGCCACGGTACCTCTTGCGGCGTATCCGCTAGTGGGCACCTTAAGGGTTTTCGGACCCTCTCGACTCATTTCCGTGGTCCGAACCCACTCCAACAACTCACAAAACACTTAAACAATATTGAGCAACCAAAAACCACCGACCTAATGTGTCCGAAATGCAAACCCTGGATTTCCCTACCAAAAACTCGAAAATCACTTTGAACACCAAAATAACCACCACACCAACACCAAATCCACCATTTCACTTCAAAATCAACTCAAAAACCATAGCAACGCCCCATTCATGTTGGTGTGCTCAAAACACTCACCAAAACCTTCGTGAAAATCCCCAAAAAATACCCCGAAACGTAAAGAACGAGATGGAGATCGAGGAGCTAACCTTAGTTTTGATGTTTTTTCACTCCTTGAGCTCCAAACCATCAACAAAAATCACCAAACCCTCCACCATCCCTCACATTTTCGTATTTTGCACTTGGATGACAGAGAAAAGTTTGTGAATGTGTGAGAAATCATACACACACACATATATATATATATATATATATATATAAATTTTCATCAACTCACACCCCCACATCTCAAGACATGTTTGATGGATAGGATGAAATGAACAAGTCCACAAGATGACAAAAACTTGACCCTTAAGTCACCTTGTTCCTATTCACTTGTGTCACCAACTATATAGACTCCGGGCGTTCCAATACCCGACTTTGAACTGCAAACTGTGTCATTCTCGCGAACCAACGATCCCAAACACTTCCATATAATTTATTATGAATTATTTAATAAATTTTATCATTTATTATGCGTGTTAAGTTCCCCGGCCTAGTGTACTAGTCATTCACTAGCCGGTATCCGCGTATACCCGCTATATACAACGGATACCCGTCACACCAGCTCACTCATCAATAAATAATTTAAACACACATATTTGCGATGTAATTTACTTAAATTGAACATATACATTATAACTTCACCACAAGAGCACACAAAATGAACTATAAACCATATCCGGTCGTGCTCCGTCTTCGCTGTGGGACCCATGAACGTCCCTACTGGTATCCACGTCCGTAATTTCATCATTAATAACGACCATTGAAAATTGGGTCGTTACATCTGGTACCCGCGTTAACACATACTTTGGGTCAAATAACCGACACCTGACATTAACTTACACGGATGCAATGTTATATAATAAATAATAACCTTCAACACCGCAATAATAAGTATACAACACACACAAATACCATATATATCTTGGGTTCTCTTACACTCGACTCCTCACATCATTATCTACGTTTTGGCATTAGTTTTGAGTGTTTTCGTCGCGATGGTTCCAGACGATAATTTTGGTTTCGATTTGTATTGGATTTCTTTTGTGGATTTCATGCTAATGGGATGGATTTGTAGTGTTCCAATGGTGATTTTGATGATTTGTGGATTGTTTGGAATTTTGGTGGAATTTTTGGAATTTTATCATGATTTTCAAAATCGGGGTTTTGTCCAGGTTTTAACGCAAGGCAAATGTGGTTTGTTGGTGTATTGGACGTCCCTTTGAGTTTGGGATAGGCTCAAAACACGGCGACGTGAGCCGGAGTTTAAAAAAAAACCCCGGATTCAAGTCCAGGGGTGCACGCCACGAGGAAAGCCGTGGAGCATTTATGCCCACGATGTCGATTACGGCGCCTAGAGCAGACGCTCTAGGCGAAGTCACGCTTTAATTGACGCTGTGGAGGGGAAAGCCCCATGACGCCACTTGCAACATATAAGGCAGAGACCTCGACTCCGGTGATCACCACTGGTCATCTCTGACGTCGACAGTCCCCTCCCAGTCCAGCAGCGTCACGGACAGCAGCACAACAATGGGGAGAGCCGTGACCGAGAGATGTAAGAAGAAACTCAAGAGAGAAGCCGAGAGAAAGAGAGAATAAGAGAGAGGAACAGTACATGAGATCGAGAGAAAGAGAGTACCTCCGGCGAGAGGTCCGATGAGGTCCAAGGCCGATGGTCGGCGAACCAGGGAGGAGGAGGGTGACGGTGGTGAGAGGTTGTGAGGACGGTGGTGAAGGTGAGAATGGGAGAGATGAGTGTGTGTTTGTGTACATATATATATGTCTGTGTGTGTGTGTGTATATATATATATATGTATATTTATATATAAAAATGATGATGAATAGTACATGAACAGTAAAGTAGGTTTGTGTTCTCACATTTGTGGTCTTTCATCTCAATACACACACTCATCTCGAGGTCCATCTCATGGTTCCTCAACTTACAACTGTGTCACTTTAACAATCTATCCCATGTATTGTATATCGCGTAGTTATCCAACTCCCCGCATTCAAACAACTTTCCTCGGTTCGATTCAACTCACCGTGCGCGTAGTCCCGCATAGTTCACTTAAATAATTATATAAATTATCTAAAAATCCATTTATTTGTATTTTAACAGTGTTTTATTCCCTCGTTTATCTAGGCGAAGACTCACTCAGTCTAAAAAAATTGCCCGAACAGTGCGAGACCCGAAATAAACTACAATACTAATACATACATCACAGAAACATAACATTACTTTATTGTCGACTATCGAGGCTCGAAATACTGTCCAGTATCACTTGGCTAGGTCACGGTCCTACATAAGTCGGTTAAAATTTGCGGGTTGTTACAGACTCCCCCACTTATTAGAATTTCGTCCTTGATATTAACTTAATAAGTCATAATCTACGAATTACTCGTTCCTCTTCACAATTCCTACAGAGATCGATAAAACTCGGATCAAACATCTCCATGGCTATGAACCATTCATGACCCTTCAGTGGGAAGAAATTCTTGTTTATATACTTTCATTGAATCATATTGAAGCTCATTGTGATACTCGTTAAGTATTTTTTCTGCCACTTCAGTGTATTCAAAAGTTTCAAAGGAATCTACCGTACTTTCTCACCATAATCATTAACAGTTCCAGACCTATCGGTCACAACATCCTCTGGCTCAGTCCAGCAGGGAAGAAATTCACAAGGCCTATCACAGAGCGCCTCGATCAGTGTCCCACCGACATTTGTTTGACAACTGTTATTATGCACAATCCCGCACAAGTGAAAGTACTGCAGATTCCATAAATTTTATCCGCGATTTCCCAGATGCTATTATGACCACGAGGAGATCGAGGCAAACCACTGACAAAAATTTATAGCAATATGTTCCCATTTCCACCGAGAAATGGGTAGTGGCTACAGTAATCCTCCAGGTCATCAGTCGATTAGTTCCTCTCGCGAACTTTCAGCTATTTGGATGCATAAATGATCACGCGGCCTTCCTGCATCAGTACGCATAATACTTGCGAAGATCTCCAATTTTCCTTCTCGTACCAAATGATCCAAGCATTGACTGCTATTAACCAGTTCATATCTTAATAAAAATATCGAACTCTAAAATTCCAGTACTCTCATGTCTTTTAGTAGATCTTAACTCCTTATCTTTATCGGAATATCAAGACTATGCAAATTCAGGTATATCTAATCCCAGCAACCATGCAAAGGATTGGGGTCTACTAAGTCTATCGGGCATCAATCCTAACTCGTCTACCATGCGCACAACAATAGATGGAAACAATATAACTCGAATCGAACATGGTACGCTTGAAAATACTGCAAATGAAAATCATACCCTCAACAAAGTCTCTGGATGCCCCCTGATCCGGCTCAACAACAGCCTGTACTTGCTCATATTGGTGCTGACGATGTTGCGGCTGAGCTCTTACTGGCTGAGTGCACCTCTTCTGAAAATGACCCACCTGTCCACACCGGAAGCAAGTACGAGTATCCTGAGTATCATGTGTCTGGCTCTGGTCTCCTGGTTATGTAGTCTGAGTTTGCACGGACCTCTGTCCATGTCTCGATCTATCACCTCTACTAGTAGACTGGCCCCGTGACTGCTGCGCGGGTCTCGTAGGCTATGGAGGGTAACTCGCAAAGGTTGGCATCGGTGGAATCATCTGTGTCGATCCGGTAGTCTGCGGTGTAACCGAACCCACGTTATGTGCTCTGAAATTTCGATGTCGAAACCTACCCCTTCTTTGTTTCTTGTCCTGATGTCGATCCTCATAACTAACCTCTGGCCTAACCAGTCCGGTCTCTGGCGGATGAGTAGACAGATAACTCTCCCTTGCCAAGCTTCTTTCGTACGCCCTCTGCAAAGTCTCAGGCTCAGTAGAGACAACAAAACCTCTGACTTCCGGTCATAAACCCTCCGTGAAGTAATACACTCAGTCAGTCTCAGAACTCGCGGATCCTCCAACGTACGGTAATAATGATATGAACCTGCCCATGTACTCCATCACGGACTCGTCTGCGCTCTGCCTCAACGCCATGAACTCGTTCCTTTTCGCTCGGAGGACAGTTGGCGGAAAGTATTTCTAATTAAACTGGGTCTTGAAATCGATCCAGTCTCTCGGGATACCTCGGGTAGCCACGATGGTCATCCACCTATCATCCGCCTCCCCCTGCAACATTGACGAAGAAATCGTCGCCTTCATGTGCTCCTCAGTGGCGATGATGGTGTGAATCTTCTCGTGATTCTTCAATAACAACTCTGTTGCTCTAACATCAGCACCGCCATAAAACTTTACCGGGTCATGCCTCTTGAACTCTCTCCACTGCCTAGCCTCGACAGTGGCTCCCGGACTCTTCGCTAGAGTCGTAACTGAAGTAGTCTCAACAGTGGCCATAGGTGTGGCTAATGTAGTAGGTGTTTCCTCTATCTGTGCTATCGGTGGTGTCTCAGCCTCAGTCTGCGCAACCGGCGCAACAACAATTCCCCTACGTATCGCCGCTAATGAAATCGGAGTCTCTGCTCCACGAGTAGTCTAGGGGGCAACGGTGTAGTCGAAGTCGATGGTGTCGCAGTAGCTGGTGCAGGTGTCCTCAACAATCGTACCAATTCCTCAATCCTCTAGTCCTGTATGATGCTCCTCTACATCAACGCATGTATCTCCTCTAGACATCACGTCAAAATCGCACCGATGTCATCGTTCGGACAAGGCTGATCCATCATCCTCATCTGATCAAGAGAATGAACTTCTCGAATCATTTTTTTTAGCTACCGCATATCATATTTTTATACATAACAATCATAAAATGTATGAAAATTATCCGACTCCACCCATTACTCCCCCAACTAATTTTCTATAGGATCATAGGGTTTCCACTTCTAAGTTCAACTGTTCCTAATTTCCGCTGGTTTAAATGGCTTGTGTTTTATGAAATTTCAATCGAGAGTTAGGTCTTTAGAACCTTGTGCTCTGATACCAACTGTGATGTTAGTATCAGGTTAAAGAATAACCTACACCTCATCCCTAGGCTTCTCAAACCTAGGCTTTGATACCAACTTTGACGGCCCCAAATTCCCAATGCATTTGGGTACACCCGGCCTAGACCCGTGCAGGTCCCGAGTCGATACTCAGTGAGCCTGACGAGCCTAGTCAGCCTCCAATTAATCAATTTAACAGTTTATGAAAGAGTTATTGCAATTATACGTAGCGAAAAAACTAAACAAGTATTGGGAAATAACTCAATCAAACGAAAAGTAGGAAATCTATATAAATGTGGAAACCCCGAGTGTTCATAGTATCCATCCCAAAAAGTGATCCCCACTTCAATAGCTAACATCGTATATATAAAAACATCATACAATCAACAATAAGCATAAATCAAATCTAACCTATCCCTGAAGTCGCGTACTCTGAGAGGTCCTCAGAGGAAATCACCAAGTAGAGGGCCCTTGCCCTTGCTGCACTCCGGGATATCTACATCGACTGTCACAAACTAGACGGTGAGCAACTGAGAGAAAATCGAAAGTAATGCCAGAAGAATTTCACAGTAATTCATGAATATCAAATAAAACATTCTTAATATCATGCGGCAATTTAAAGACAGGAATATAAATAGAGCAAAGTGCATGATAGGCAGACTGAAATGATAGCAATCGAAAACATACGTGTTCTAATAGTCAAAAGAGGCCATAAGCAGTCAATATTCACAACAATAACCACAACAATCCAGTGCCCAGGTTCACACAACACCAGGGGTGGTCAGGCACTCCTGCAGAGAGTGGCTCGCGTTTCCCAACTGGTGCGGGCCACATGACACCTTCATAATCAGTACCCAGGTTCACACAACACTGTAGGTAGCAGTAATTCCGATAAGAAATACCCAAGTTTCCCCAACCAGTGCGGGCCACATGATACTATATCGACACACTTACGCCAAGAACACACATACCAAGAAAATAAGGGAATTTGAATGCCAACAATGGGTAATAGCAAGAATAGCAATAAACGATAATGAATCACATGAGAATTTCTTAACTGGCTTACTAACGTACACAAGCTTTAAGGCAAATGTACTTACCTGAACTATCGCAAATCGTATCCACTCTCGCGAATCCTAACGCGTATCCCTAGTTTTTCGCTACCTGATAAGGTCGGAAACTCATATTAATAGGTCAAGTCATTAACTAACCTAGGTTGAATCCCTAATATTTTCCCAGTGTTTCAAATGACTTGAACAACTTGACAATTTAATAGAAAAATGAATACTCTCTATTGGACTTAAAAACTAAAATAACAACTAGGACTGTGATATCTCGACATCGATAATCATACTGCATGTAAGCCTACATCATGAATTATAGGCTCGGCTCGGTCGTTAATAGGTTACGTCATAGTCTCCCGGACTAGCGACTTGACCACGACGTCACTACCATCTAATCGACTTAAAACACAATATTAATATCGCTCGACAGTAATGACTCAATAGGAACTCAAAATGACCATACATCGGCAAGTAGGGAAACTCGCGAGTATGGTCCAACGTCTATAGAGTGCCAACACGACATGGAAAAGTCGTAGGCATGCTCTAAGTCACGCCAACAATTACTCGACGCGATAAAAGTACTTACACATGAATTCGCCATTACAATAACTCATCAACATCGATATAGACGCTCAGGGAGTTATGAGACACACACAAAGGTTTGGTTGTGATCTCTGGCACTCCCTTAGTCATGGCGTCCGGCAGCAGTGCCAACCATACATGATAGTTTGCAACGAGACGCGCAATAACGACATCACATGAAATGACGCTCACAAAACTTACCACTACTAATAGAGACGCTCCGGGGGCTGTGAGACTCCATGATAGACATGATAAGGTCTCTGGCAATCCCTCAAGTCATCGCGTCGACAACAGAGCTGTCGTGATAGTGATTTCCAACGACAAAAGCATAACTTATATAAAATGAACAAATGATATAAATAAATAACAATGCCGCTATTTTGGGCCACTCCGAGAGTCGTAAGACACAAGTATGGTCTTAACATGGTCCTCAACATCTCCGATCATGGTGGTACAGCGATGGCTTCGCCACAACAATGGATTCTGACAGAGAGAAGGACAAAACACATGAAATGAACATTAACATGAAATGTCTAAGTTTGCGCTCACCTCACTGTTATTGACCACTCCAGAGAGCTATGGGACCCAAGCCAAGGCTCGATGGGGTCCCCGACAACCTCCAGTCCCAGTGGTCCAGTGGCGGCGCCACCCATAGGGGCATTTTCTGGCGAGACACTAAAAATAGCCCACAATGTGATACATAACACACCCCACACATCACGATTGGGTGTTCACCCTACATATCATAATGCACCCCAACCGTGGGGTGCACACACACCATAGCCTAACCAAACCAAAAACAAGAGAAAAACAATGAGCAAGAACGAGAGAGTAGGAGAGAATAAGAGAGAACTCGAGAGAGATAGAGAGAGAGGGAGAGGACGTGATAGAGCTCCGGTGAGAATCAACGGCTGGCCACCAAGTAGATCCGAGCAGGGAGAGGGAGATAATGGTCGAGTGAGAGAGACCAAGGTGACACCGAGAGAGAAACTGGAGAGATCGAGAGAAACCTGAGAGGAGTAACCGGGAGAGTGAGAGAGAGTCACCTCGCTCCGGTGATCACCACTGGTCATCTCTGACGTCGAGAGTCCCCTCCCAGTCCAGCAGCATCATGGACAGCAGCACAGCAGTGGGGAGAGGCGTGACCGAGAGATGGAGGAAGAAACTCAAGAGAGAAGCCGAGAGAAAAAGAGAATAAGAGAGAGGAACAGTACAAGAGATCGAGAGAGAGAGAGAGAGAGTACCTCCGACGAGAGGTCCGGCGAGGTCCAAGGCCGATGGTCGGCGAACCAAGGAGGAGGAGGGTGACGGTGGTGAGAGGTTGTGAGGACGGTGGTGAAGGTGAGAATGGGATAGATGAGTGTGTGTTTGTGTATATATATATATATATATGTATATTTATATATAAAAATGATGATGAATAGTACATGAACAGTAAAGTAGGTTTGTGTTGTCACATTTGTGGTCTTTCATTTCAATACACACACTCATCTCGAGGTCCATCTCATGGTTCCTTAACTTACAGCTGTGTCACTTTAACAATCTATCCCATGTACTGTATATCGCGTAGTTATCCAACTCCCCGCATTCAAACAACTTTCCTCGGTCCGATTCAACTCACCGTACGCGTAGTCCCGCCTTGTTCCCTTAAATAATTATATAAATTATCTAAAAATCCATTTATTTGTATTTTAACAGTGTTTTATTCCCCCGTTTATCTAGGCGAAGACTCACTCAGTCTAAAAAAATTGCCCGAACGGCATGAGACCCGAAATGAACTACAATACTAATACATACATTACAGAAACATAACATTACTTTATTGTCGACTATCGAGGCTCGAAATACTGTCCAGTATCACTTGGTTGGGACGGTCCTACACAAGTCGGTTAAAATTTGCAGGTTATTGCAAGGACACTCATATTCAATTGCTCAGTTGATTTATTTATAGTCTTATTTATTTATGCATTCCCTGTCCCTTTCTTTCTATCGACTTGAATATGGACTGGTGATTTATTTATTTCGAAATGTTGTATTTATGTCCTGCTTGGTGTTACTTACCTGGGCTCGTCATTCTTGTGTTTGACGGAGTGTAAATACACAGTTCAGCAAGGGGATGGCTTCACAGCTAGGAGATATCATCTAAGGATACCGGAGCAGTTCTTTCCGCTTGTCTGATATAGGTGATTCTTTTTGTATTATTGTATATATATGTACATACACACACACACATATATATACATATATATATGTTTTGAAACATTGGGAATTTTGGGTTTTGAGAGATCTTGGGCATGTATATCTTGTTGTTACTCTCCTCTGACTTATTTATTGATGATATACATATGCATGGTTTCCATACTCTAGATTGTCTTAACTTGTGTCTTTAAGGTTAATTGATTAGATTGAGGTTTAATTGCTTCCGCTATAACTATAATAACTCACTAATTAATTTAACTCAACTTATAATTGTTTTTAAATGGTAACAGGTAAAGGAAGGCTGCTAAGCTTGCGTGACTCAGCGAGAGAGGCTCGAGGGTCCACATAAGTCTAGGTCAAACAGGAACCAATTTAGGATTGTCGAATTGGGACCGTCATGTAACAACCCCAAATTTTTTAACTGACTTATGTTGCATTTGTTAGAATTGTGACCCGGCTACGTGAATGCTGGACAGTATTTTGAACTTCGGGAGTCGACACCGAAGTGATTTTATGATTCTTTGATTGTGTGTATTAGTATTTTAGTATTTTACGGGTTTCGAACCGGTTGGGCGATATTTAATTGAGTGAGGTTTCAACTAGTTAAACGGGGGAGAAAAACAAGTAAAACATACAAATAAATGAATTTTTAATTAATTTAATTAATTAGTTGGCGAGACAAGGCGAGACTACATTGCGTTACGAGAGTCGGAACAAGGAAAAACGGACCGAGGAACGTCGTTTGAACGTGGGAGTTGGTTAAATATGTAACATACGGACTATAAAATAAAAAAATTATTATTTAAGGGTAACTTCCCCAAACTTCCTCAATCACGCTAACGTCTATAACGTTACTAATTATTTTTGAGAAATATAACGTCTATTTAAAACGTTATAAATATAACGTCTATTTAAAACGTTATAATTATAACGTCTATTTATAACGTCTAATTATAACGTCTATTTATAACATCTAATTATTTTTGAGAAATATAACCTCTATTTATAACGTTAGATAATTGAGGGAGGGAGTTAGATAATTGAGAAATATACCGTTAACAATTTAAAAGTCAACACTATTTAAGACAAGAAACTAACATTTTCATATCGAGATCCAAACCATCGGACCTCATTATCGCATAGATGGATGTCTTCTACAATAATATGTAGTAGACATGTATGTGAAAATTGAATCAGTGAGATTGAAGTATCTAAAAGACTACAAAAAAGACTCTTCGATCTGAACTATACCAAGGTTTGCAAGATGCAACAAATGTTGGAGAAGCATGTGCGAGATAGAGTAAAAGAATTATTCTTCCATCATCATATAATGGGAGCCTTATAGGTATGTACAACCGCTACCAAGATGCAATGGAAATTGTTAGAAGGTAGCGAGAAACTCGGGGATACGCGTTAGGAACGTGAGAGTGTCTACGGGTTGCGATTAGTCAGGTAAGTACAATTGCCTTAAAAAGCATTTGTACGTTTGTAAGCCAGTAAGAAAATGTCATGTGATTCATTATCATTTATTCAGTCTTGTTATGCTCTATTGTTGGTATTCCATTCCATTTCTTGTTGTGTGCTTCCCGGCGTAAGTGTTTTGTCTCGAAAGTACTAGGACCTGCACTAGAGGGATAAAACGCGGGCACTCGTGCGCACGAGTGTGTGACCACCCTTAGTGACCGTGTGACACCGAGTAGTGGGTGGATGGGTTCGAATCTCTCCAGTCATAGTTGTGCCTTCGCTTGTGTCGATGACCGGGAATATCTCGCGAGGTCTTCGCCGTTATGCTATGATTTAGACCACTTATGGGTCTCTTTTGATTCTTTGGAACACACTTGACTTTCGATTGACATGTATTAGTCTGTTTATCATGCACCTTGTTTATTTAAATTCCTGTCATTTTTATTACCGCATGATAGTTAGACTAATTTACTTGTATTATCATGAATTACTGTTATCTTCTTCTGGCATTACATTCAATTTTATTCAGTTACTCACCGTCTAGTTTGTGACGGTAGGTGCAGATAGGGCGGAGAGCAGCAAGGGCAAGGGACCCTGCCTAGGGGATCTATTGTGAGGATTAGCGGCTGGATTTGGAGACTATTTTATAGGTTTCTTTATGTTTTCCTTTTATGTATATCGTTTTATATATATATGCTTTGGGATTATTAAACTAGGCAAATTTTGATGAGATTGGTATCATGTACCTTTGCATTTCCAATTGTACATGAATACCCGGGGTTTTCCACACTTATAGAATTCCTCTACTTTCTTTGATTGAGTTATTTCCCCTTTATTATAATTATTTTAGTCTTCCGCTGTTTACTGATGCAATAACTCTTTCATAAATTACTAATTTGATTAAATTGAAGGCTGACTAGGCTCGTCAGGTTGCCGAGTGATGACTCGAGGCTTGTATGGGTTTAGGCCGGGTGTACCCAATTGCATGGGGAAATTGGGGCCGTCACACGTCACATTTCTCATAACCCTAGGATGGAGCCTTGAGATTCACAAACACATTAGATGACATTTTTGTATAAATATCCAAATTTGTATCTATCATCACCACCTTTTCTCTCTCGTAAACTCTCAAATTCAAAATGGTGGTGGTGATAAGGGTTTTGTGAAGTTCAAGTGATCATTCGGAGCACCAAATGACAAGGATTCGATGATCCAAGGTGAGATCCTCGCTATACTCTCCGTTATCTACGTGTCGGGTATAGATTCTCAGGTTTTGATGTGGTTTTCGAAGTTGTGAATCGAGCACACCAGCCTTGGGTGTGTTGCTATGGTTTTAATTGTTGGTTTGGAACACCAATTGAGGATTTGAATGAGTTGTTTTTGGTTGTTTTGAGTTTGGAAAGAAAATAGGGTTTTTATCAGGGTTTTCGTCTCGGACGAGTTCCGATGAGGTTTGATGATTGGAAATGGTTGTTATTTTGATATAAGAGAGGTTGGGACGAGTTCGGACCGTGATGATGAGCCGGGGTACTCGAATACCTCAATATAGCGTATCTGGTTTAGACGCCGCTAGGGGCACCATGGGGAGGAAACCCCCAAGGCGTCACTCGCGACGTCCAAACCAGAGAGCCACCGACACCCCACGTTTTAAGTCATGCCGTGGTGGTGGGCATGTGGCGGCGTGAGACATAACGTCGAGGATGCCGTGAACTATTGCTCATGGCGCTGCCACCCACGACGTCTCAAACAAAAAAATATAATAAAAATTAAAAAATGAATTTTCTGATTTGGTTTGATTGGGGATTTATTGGAGGATAATTACCAAGATAATAGGGATTTAAAATTGTGCAATTTATAGGTAAATGGGAATTAGGGAAATTTTGAGTTTGAGGTGTTAAATAATATTTTTGATTATCAGGTAATTGGATTGGCTGACTGGTGTTTGTACAAGCATTTAGAGGAATGATTGGACTAGTTTGAGTGTGGTTTAAGGTATTTCTTACGCATATACTTATTATTGGCATTTGAATTCAGTACTGTTATTCCATTATTCTATTTCCTGTTATGGTGTTAATATGGACGGATGTTGAGGCTCTCCCTCCGTGCCATTCCCGTATGTATCTCCACTAGGCCATAACACGTGTTACTAGAGATCTTAGTAAATAGGTCCCACCCAAGGATCACATCGGGGCACATGTCGGTGTGTCATAAGTGCTACGTCGATTACCGAGCGGATTTAGAGACTGGTCTTGCTTGAGTGCTACTCGCCGACAGTGCTCTATAGAATAGTCTAAAGTATAGTGCTAGTTTGACCCTAGGCTCTAAGCATACATTTTAAGTTTCACTATTATTTAAATCATGCAATGAGCACATTTGTCTGTTTTATTTCTACATGTTTATTTAATAACTTATTTAAATTCCAGTATTTACTTTCAACTAGCATCTTCAGCACAATAGAGTTAACCTGTACAGAGTTCTTGGTTTGATCAAAGGCCAAAGAGATAGAAGGGAGATCAAAGTCGACAGTGACAGAGCCAGAGACCTCATAGAGGTGATTGGCAGTCAGATCAGGGTCGTATAGGTGACATAGATAGATGTGAGGACATGGATAGACGTGATGACTGCCATGCGGTGTACTCTATTGCTTTAGTACCTACAGATCATCCTAGGCAATAATATAGGCAGGACAAAGGTTAGAGGGGCCAGATTCGGAGTCAGAGGAGTGTTGGTAGATCTGATAGTTATGCATGTTTTCGATGTGGTCAAGTAGGGCATATCATGGTGGATTGCACTAGACCAACACCATTACCACCATAGACTAAGCAGGCCATGGATAGGGCCCAGACAACTATTTTTGGGGTCGCACAGCCAGACAGGGCGGCGACCAAACAACATGTTGAGGATGTATCTGTTTGTGGTGTTTCCATGCATGTTTTGTTTGATTCCGATATCACGTTATCGTTTATTTTTTGACGTATAGTAGGAGAGTTAGGGTACCTGCATAGACCTTAGATACACATCTTTTCCTCAGTACGACAACTGGGGATAAGATTTATCCTAAACAGATTTATTGGGATTGTATAGTTGAGATTGAGGGACATTAATTACCGACTGATTTTAGAGTTTTCGAGTACCTGGAGTTCGATACGATTTTTGACATGGATTGGTTTTCTTCGTATCACACACAGATAGACTATTTCAGCAAGACTATGATGTTTGATATCGAGGGGATTCCAGAGTTCTCGTTCGCTGGAGATGCAGCTGCTCTACCGATCATTAGAGGTCATTTAGCGACGTCTCAGAAAATGGAGGTGTTTGCTACAGATGAGCCAAAGTCAAGTACAGTGGTCAAGGTTGAGGATGTCTTTATTGTTTGTGAGTTTTCTGACGTGTTTCCTAATGATTTGCCAGGTTTTCCACCACCGAGAGCTGTTGAGTTTATTATCGAGCTGATACTGGGGACTCAGCCGATCTACAGTAGACCATACAAGATGTCAACATCTGAGTATGAGGAGTTGAAGACCTAGTTAGAGGAGTTACTACAGAAAGATTTCATTCAACCTAGCATGTCACCTTGGGGAGCTCTAGTTCTTTTTGTTAAAAGGACTACTCGATACGGATGTGTGTGGACTACAGGAAGTTGAATCAAGTGACGATTCGAAATCATTACCCACTTCCTAGGATTGATGACTTATTTGATTAGTTGGCAGGAGCCAAGTTCTTCTCGAAAATTGACCTCAGATCAAGTTGTCATCAGTTGAGGATTCGATAGGGTGACATTGAGAAAACCGCCTTTAGCACGCGATATGGATTATATTAGTTCACAGTCATGCCATTTGGGTTGACTAATGCGCCGCCGATCTTCATGGACTTGATGCACATAGTTCATAGGCTATTTCTAGATCGATACATCATTGTCTTCATCAATGACATTCTGATTTATAAGACTCATGTGGAGTACGAGAGGCATCTCAAAGATGTTTTGGCGACACTGAAAGAGCATTGGTTGTATGAACAGTTTAGTAAGTGCGCATTTTGGCCGAGTGAGGTGAAGTTTATAGGGCACGTCATCAGTCACTAGGGAATATCAGTAAATGGTGACAAGATTCGAGCGATTATTGACTGGAGGACACTTGAGTCTGTTTCTGATATCCTGAGTTTCTTGGGTTTAGCAAGCTATTATCGACTTTTTATGCAGGATTTCTCTTTGATTGCAGCACCGATGACGAGATTGACCAAGAATGATGTTAGATTTGATTGGTCACAGGAGTGTGAGGATGCTTTTTGGGATCTGAAGAGGAAGTTAACTTTTGAACCAGTTTTGGCATTACAAAAGGTAGGTAAAGCCTTCTCGGTGTACACTGATGATTTAGGGACTGAGTTTGGTTACGCCTTGATGTAGGACAAACACCAGTTGCCTATTTATCTCGACGAATGAGACCCCACGAGGGGAACTATCTAGTGCACGACTTGGAGCTTGCAGCGGTCATGTTTGCACCGAAGACCTGGAAACATTATCTCTACGGAGAGAGGTTTGTATTGTTCACAGATCACTAGAGCTTAAGGTACCTGTGACGACCCCTCTCATAATCTAGGGCACCGCCGGCCTAATCTCGTAATTAAGCCATAATCCTATCCACATATGACTTAACTACGTATTAGTCAACCTTACAACCTATTCACATTTTTTTCTCGTGTTCAAGATAAGTAATTCACTAGTCCTATCAATTTATATAATTTAGAGTTAATTAAGACTTTTTATAAGATTATTTATTTAGCGGAAGTTTTAATCAGTTAATGCGGAAGCTTTTGATAATATGCAAAGCTAATTAGTAATTTATATGGAAGTTAATTGAAATAACCCTAAGTGTGGAAAACCAGGAAAATATATCACATATATGTAAACCTTAAAATATAGCAAACAGTGTGACAGTCTAAGTCAGGTCGGGGAACCAATACTTAACCTAATATACAACCCAAAAAATATATGAAAGACATATACGGCTAATACAACAAAATATCAAAAAGACCTACAATCAAAGCAATATCGTGCCGCCAGCTCAGAGGTAATCGCTGATCTTCTCCTTGCCCACTGGTAGACAGCTTTCTGCACCCACCGTTATAAAAAGGGCAGTGAGTACAAGAATATAATAGTAATCCCCGATGACAAGTTTAATTTGCATTTCCAAATATTCAAATGGTATTTAAAAGTATATAAATAGGAAAGCTGGAAAATAAACCATATGCGAGTAAATACTAGAGTTAAACAAGTGATACTGACACTAGGCTAAGTAGTGGTGATTTAGGTCTGATTGGCAATGAACCGCGTCACTCCAACTCAATAATCATATAGCACAAGGGACTCTAACCCAAGTGTTGTCAGGGACCTAACCCCAGTGTGTAGACCACCTCAGGGACTCTAACCCCGAGTGTCATACAATATTAGGTAACATGTGCCGACATCACTAGGGACTCTAACCCCGAGAGTTGCTGTAAATCTAGAATTTGGTGTGTATGCTTGATCTCCTCAATTCTTAATGATGAAAAACCCCTTCAAACTCCCAAATTTCCAACAAATTCTAGATTTACAGCAACTCTGGATTTTGTGCTTGTGGAAAAACATGTATTGTGAAGTGAAAATGCAAAGCATTCTTTTTATAGTTAATGTGTTCATCAATCCTCACTTCTCACATCACTAGAAGATCATACAATCCACATGAACTCATACACTCCCACTAATTCCAGCCAAGTGACTCAAATTGTGACAGAAGTAATATGGGAGTGCGTGTTACCACGTATCCCGAGGCTAGTCTATATGTTGTAGATTTTTAAATCAAACTATATGACTTCCATTTTTAATTTACATTAATATATGACTATAGGCTATGCAATTAGTCATTAATTCAAATCAAATATAAATAAGACTCACCATAATGCTAATTATTCGGTTCCCCTGCTCGCACACAACTCGAGGCGCGTCCTCGCTCACGTCTCGACGCTTACAACTGTACGAACCGACTTAGTAAGTCTACACAATACATAACACTAGGCATACATCAATACAAAAATACAATATACCTCAACCACGTACCTTGATCGTGCACTCCTATCACAATGTAGGTCCCACGTCACGAGTCAATGATCCTGATTAAGGAATCAAAACGTGGTTAGAGATTTGGGTCGTGACAATACCTGTTTACTCAGAGGGATCTGAACATGCGACAGAGGAAATGGCTTAAGTTATAGAAGGATTATGACTTCGTTATTGAGTACCATCCGGTTAAGATGAATGTTGTAGTTGATGCGTTGAGCAGGAATGACATCGGGAGCTAGACTGTATTGCGGTATATGACACATGAGCATGGTTTGCTTGAGGCAGGGTCGTTGTTGTGTATGACAGAGGCTATTGCTGAGCTACAGATTTGTTGTTAGATACAAACTCCTATAGTATCTCTTAAGCGGGTGGTTGACTTGTAAATGGCTGATGACTGGTGTTTGCAGTTCACCAGACTGGCTCAAGATCCAAAATGCACATATTGGTCTGATATGTCAAACATGTGCTTGAGACACAGGGGTAGATTGTGGATACCGCCGGTATCGGAGCTCAGGGACAACATTTTTAAGGACGCACACTGGTCGTGATACACTGTTCACCCTGGTCGAACTAAGATGTACCATTATTTGTGACAATTATTTTAGAGGCCAGGGATGAAGGCTGACGTTGGTAATTACGTCAGGAGTTGTCATATATGTCAGTAAGTGAAGGCTGAGCACAGGGGACCAGTTGGGTTGTTACATCCGCCGCCCATTCCTCACTAGAAGTGGGAACATGTGACCATGGACTTCGTCAGTGGTGTACCGCAGACTACGAGACGACATGATACAATTTTTGTGGTTATCGACAAATTGATGAAGTCGACACACTTCATACATATTTCTATGAGATATTCCTTCCCACAGTTGAGCATTATCTTTGAGAGAGAGAGAGAGAGAGAGATCATTAAATTGCACGGTGTACCGATCTCCATTGTTTTTGACAGAGATACCAGGTTGACATCGAAGCTTGGGAGAGTGTGCAGGAGCAGTTTGGTACCAGACTACAGTTCAATACAACATATCATCCTCAGACAGACGAGTAGCCAAATAGGTTGATTCAGATACTAGAGGATATGATCAAGCGTGTATAATGCAGTTTGAGGGATCGTGGGAGGATTATCTACCTTTATGTGAGTTTGCCTACAACAACAGCTATCAGGAGAGTATTGGGATGCCACCTTTGGAGGCACTTTATGGTAGGCCCTACAAGTCATCGGCATGTTGGGCAGTACTGGAGGATACACCGACTATAGGACCTGAGGTTGTTGTGGATAACACTAAGAAGGTGATGCAGATTAGGCACAGACTTTAGGCAACCCATGATAGACAAAAGAAATATGCGGACAAGTATCATGCGGATTTGAGCTACAAGGTTAATGACTTGGTGTACTCGAAGGTTTCGCCGTGACACCGAGGTTTATTGAACCATTAAGGGTCAAGGCACGCGTCGACAATGTGGCTTATTAGTTGGAGTTATCATCGTAGTTAGCTGGGGCTCATTCGGTGTTTCATGTGTCAATGTTAAGACTGGCTAGGCCGGGATCGAGACTGATGATTGATGTTAGACAGGTAGAGTAACGACCTAATGGTACTTATAAGGAACAACCAGTGGAGATTGTTGATCGTAAATTAAGTGCAGACTCTATGGAACAGGGAGATCCTGAAGGTTATAGTTTGTTGGCAGCATCACAGGACTGAGGGACTTACTTGGGAACTTAAGTCTACGATGTGTAGACATTACCCCCAGCTATTTGCCAATACGATTTGATTAATTATTTAAATTTTAGGAAAAAATTTCACCAACTTTGGAAGAACCATAACGACCCAATTTAAATTAGTCGTTAATTATAATGTGCGTGCAGACGTGGACAACAACTCAACACCACGTGGACCCAGCAGATAGGCCAAGGTGCGCCCGAAGCTAGGTAAATAGTGATTTTATGCATTATTGTGCATTAGTTGCGATGTTTATATGTAATTAAGTTATATTACATCACAATGCATGTATTAATGTTGTTATTGACTGTGCGAGACAGTGTGATGGGTATTCACCTCGATTAGCGTGTAGACACGGGTACCTTGTAGGCATATTACAGTACACTAGGTTGGGTAGTAATACACACATAAAAATGATTAAAATGCATTAAATAATTAATTATAAACGTCGTATGTTTGTCCGTGACGCGAGAGACGCGAGACTACGCATAGGAATCGGGTGCGAGAACACCCGATGGCTTGGTTGTTATGTTGAGCAAGATAGATCAAGGGAGGGGAGTCACCCACTTAAGTCACTTTAAGTTGGACTTGCTGACTCTCTCACGACCCCTAGGATGGAGCCTTAAGATCCACAAACACATAAAATGACATTTTTGTATAAATATCTAAGTTTGTATCTATCCTCACCACCTTTTCTCTCTCCTAAACTCTCAAATTCGAAAATGGTGGTGGTGACAAAGTTTTTGTGAAGTTCAAGTGATCATTTGGAGCACCAAACGACAAGGATTCAATGATCCAAGGTGAGATCCTCGCTCTACTCTCCGTTATCTATGTCTTGGGTATAGATTCTCGAGTTTTGACGTGATTTTCGGAGTTGTAAATCAAGCACACCAGCCTTGGGTTTGTTGTTATGGTATTCAATGTTGGTTTGGAAAACTAATTGAAGATTTGAATGTGTTATTGTTGTTGATTATTTTGAGTTTGGAAAGAAAATAAGGTTTTTATTGGGATTTATCAGGGTTTTCATCTTGGACGAGTTCCGTTAAGGTTTGATGATTGGAAATAGTTGTTATTTGGATATGTGAGAGGTTGGGTTGGGTTCGGACCACGACGATGAGCCTGAGTGTAACGACTCTCAAATTTATTGGTGACACGTGTCGTGTGTTTACAGGACCATGACCTACCATCGTGATCTGTCATATTACTCAAGCCTCAGGAGTTTACAGTGAGGTATATTTTATTTTTTGTGATGTTTGTATTATTATCTATACCCGAATGAGAACTTTATAGGTCATAGTGCGTGGTTTTCATTTATAAATTGATACAAATTTCTGTATGAGATTCGGCTAGGAAAAATGATGATTTAGGGTATAATACCGATAATTAAACACTGAAAAGTGATAATTAGTGAATTATCAAAAATAATAAATAATTAAATAAAATGTGGGAGCAAGGTTATGTCCGGGAATGTACGTGGTACAAGTTGAGAGTTAAAACGGGTCCGAGAACACGTGTTTTGAGCGAGAAATGGAGTGGTTTTAATGTCGAAGTCACCTATTGGAGTCAATTGCTTGTGTTAGAGCTGTTGGGCAAATTGAAAGTGAGCCACAAGATTAGCCTCGAGATCCGTGCATGAAGGATGATGAAAAGTTGTAGAAGTATCAACTTTTCTCTCTCCTCAATCTATTAGGTTTTGTTTCAACGTGAGAGGAGGAGAGAACGAACTAGAGAGAGAGGGTTCGGTGAGTTCGTGGACACGTTGCAACGTCGTGGAGCGACCTAATATGTGTAAAAAGGTGAGATCTTCACTCCTCTCATGTTTATCTACGTATTGGCATAAATTTTGGAGGTTTTCGTCGCGACGATTTTGGACAAATTTCAGGAAAATGTTAGGAAACGATTTTGATTGATGAATTTGGTATCAATTGATGGTTTCATTGAGGAATTTGTGGTTAGTTTATGGATTTGAAATGAATTAGAATTTGTTGTAATTTTTGAAGAATTTTGAGTTATTTTCGAATCGGGGAGTTTTGTCACGATTTTGATGGAAAAGGGATTTAAGTTTCAAGTATTTTTTGACGTCTCGAAGAGTTACAGATATAGTTAGAACGCGACGACTCAAGCCAAGGTTTCGAGAAATCTCGGAATGAGTGTTCTGCTGGACACGCCGAGAGGGACGTCGTGAGAAGGATCTCCCACGGTGTCACCCGCATACGAGTTGGGCAGAGTGTTGTTTCTCCACCCTGTGGAGACACTGCCCAAGCAAATGGTCATGGCGCCTATGGCGGCGGACACTGTTCAAAGAGACCAAATTTTTTGAAAATTTTAGAAAATTTTTGGGATCTATCAGGTATCCAATTGGGTTCAAATACGGCTCAATACCCTAAAAATTAATTCAATTACATTAATTTGATAATTATGGAAAAACTAGGTAAATTAGAAATATATTAATAGGATTTATAAAATTGGAAAATTGACAGACTTTGGGAATTCGAGTGGATTAGCAGAGGTGAGGATCAGAGATTTGCGTTTAACCGAAGTACGTTATCATAAGATTATAAGCCAGATAGGAAGTACGTATTAATTCGTTATCCATTTATTGGCATTGTTATTTGAATTGATCCTTTGTTTGGAATTCAATTCTTTAATTGTTGGTTGAGTGTCTTGGCGAAAGTGTGTTACGAAGGTACTTTTGGGTCCATATGAGTGGGTAAGAGTGAGCACTTTTGCGGTTGTGTTATTCCACTTCATTGATAACGGATTATACCCTGAGTACTGGATTGTTTGGACGTTGTGGCATCTATAGTTTGTTGGTTGTTGCGGTAACTATAAATGTGGTGTTGCAGTATTGCATTAATTTTGACCACTTATGGGTCTTCTTTGATTCGGTGGATGTGGTGTTGCAGTATTGCATTGATTTTGACCACTTATGGGTCTTCTTTGATTCTGTGGACACTCAAATTTTTGTTGCTCAGCTTGTCAGTCTATTTATCATGCTATTTGTAATTCTTTATGTTTTTCAATACTGCGTGATATTTGGACTATTTATTTGAAATCTTGAATTACTGTTTAGTTTCTTCTGGCATTACTTTCTCTTTTTCAAGCACTTACCGTCTAGTTTGTGATGGTGGGGCAGATAAAGATAGAGATAGAGGTAAGAGCAAGGGGAAGGAGCTGATGCTAGGTGATCTTCTCTAAGAACTCACGAAGCGATCTTTTCCTTTACTCAGAGTAGGTTGTTTTTTTTGTTGTGATTATGTATATTATATTTGTTAAACACCGGGACATATATTGGGATTTGAGAGGTTAGGGATATCATGTATGGTTGCTTTATATAGCTTTATGTTGGGAAATGTGCCCTAGGTCAATCCATTAACAGTCATTATGAATACATTTTAGTTAATAAAATAGAAGATTTTATTTGTTGTTTATTATAATTGATTTGCATGTTTACATTATAATAAGATCCATGGGTATTTACAGAAATATCCTAAATGTCCCTAGTCGATTATTATACTGGGAATTATAATGAATTAAGACTAGTGTGAGTCTTGATTGATGATCATACGATGATCATACGTATAGGAATACGAATGAAGATCATGAGTACTTATTAGGGAACAAAGTACTGGAACGACCCGCTATGAGAACATCACATGGATTAAGTCATAGTTGTTTCTCATGATAGGTATATTTTTCAGTCCTCTGACTTGAGATTACTAGAGACTTCAACATTAGGAATACAGTGATTTGACGCAATCAAACGTTGTCTTTAACCGGACCATTATAAAGGTTGTGATTGGTTACTATGTGAATAATGTGGTGAAGTTGTGTAATCGAGATAGAATTTGTCCCTCTCATATAAAGAGAGATATCCAGTGGATCCCTCGATGTGTTAGACTGTTAAAAGGCCTAGTCTAAGTGAATTGATATTGATCAATGTCACTTAGATGTTTTCAGTCTACCTGGAAATCGAGACTAGTACGATTGAACATGTTGGATGACAATTCCATGCCTTATGTTTGATCAAAAGGATATCGTGTGACAAAAGGATGTTATATACACAATTGATTAGGTTGTATCGATTTGATATTCGTACAACTTGGGTAGTTATAATGTCTTGCTAGAGGCCGCTTATGACTTGTATACCAAAATGTGTTTTGGTACACTGCCAACATTGTATGAGCCTATTAGGTCGCACACTGAGAATGGTTTTGCGAGATTTTAAGATGGTTCAGAAAAATGAATTTTATATGATAAAATTCATGACAGAAAATGTCCTTGTAGTATATTACACTTATACTTCTTTAAGTAGGGGTATATGTGTAATTTACTTAACCTTCTATATACAAGGGTTGTAAAAATAGACGCTTTGAGTTAGAATACAAGTACGAAAGATTTAAAAAGGGCTAAAACTCTATTTTCGTTTTAAGAAATGACTTATGGTTTTTTTTGGTATGCTCTCGATTGTTTTGGAGAGAAACAAAAAAGTTTGGTATTCTCTCGAAGCTAGCACTTCAAATCTCGGCCGCCGTTCATGTGTGGACTGCTGATAGAGGACATTCGTTGTTGGCAGCGCCTTAGAGATCGATTAACCTTCATAAAGGTACATTGCGAGTAAGGTATGATTAAGTTTTCATAGTATAAACGTGTTTTAATGGAATCAGATTCGGATCCTGTTGGGGTTTTTCTCAAAATAGTTTTGAAATCTCTGTTGTGCATGAACCCAAAGCCCAACACTTTGATCACCAGACATGCGTGTATTTATCCATTTCTCAGGGTTTCCACATGAGTAGGTTGTCCATTATTTCTGATTTCCATTATTGTAGTTATAGTAGATTATAATAATTTTTGTTGCAAATTTCCTGATAACTTTATAATCCTATAACTTTAGCATTTAAACAATTAACTAATGATGTATCTGAGGATTTGAGGCTAACTAAGATGCGTAGACTTCGCAAGTAAAAACTCGGGGGGCCACGTAGACCTAGACTGGGCGGGATCCAGTTTTATGTGAAACTGGGGCCGTCACAGTTGGTATCAGAGAATACTTGACTCTTGATTTACCTTACAACCAGCATAAAATACAAACCAGCGAAAATAAAAAATAGTTGGAACCTAGAGTGGAACCCTATAATCCTAAGTTGAGGTTTAGTTGGGAAGTTAGGTGAGTTGGGGGAAAAAGTAAAACACTATTCTACATGTTATATATGTTGTGATGTACTATACTATATCGGTAGCTATTAACTGATTCGGTGATTTGCTTTCGAATTCATATTGCGATGACTGATCAGACAGAACATGGTGATGATAGTGGGGCTGCTGGTCCTCGAATGATCAGTGTCGAGGATTTTCAAGCATTAAAACAACGAGTAGCTGCTCAGGATCAGAGGTTGGAGGAGATTTTGAGGATTTTAAGGACGCCAGTTGTTGCTACGCCATCACCACCATCTACCTCAGGAGTTCCTACTACTCAGGAGATGGACACACCGATTATTGCTACACCTACTGCTCCGACAACTATTGCAGCGATATCGGAGACTACTGTGGTACCACCGGTACAGGCTAAGGCAGTGCCTGTACAGTACCTTTTGCTCATACTGACATAATGCCTGCTTCAGTAGCAGAGATAGGCATTAAGGCCACAACTGAAGCTAAACAGTTGAGAGATTTCAAGAGGCATAACCCGAAGGAGTTCTTTGGGGGTACAAATTTGATGGCTATAAAGATATTCCTGAAGAGCCATGAGAAGGTGCACAATATTATAGCGACTGATGAGCACATGCGAGCCTCGATTTCATCATCTATATTGTTTGGGGAAGCTGATGACTGGTGGACTACAATTGTGTCTACCAGAGGGGTTCCGAAGGATTGGATAGAGTTCAAAACCCAGTTCAACCTGAAGTACTTTCCTCCTATAGTTCTGAGAGCGAAGAGGAACGAGTTTTCCACCATCAAACAACTCACAGACGAGTCTGTCATAGATTATATGGGTCGATATCTGCAGTTGCTACCCTATGCTAGGGTTTAATAGACAGCAAGACTGACAGAGTCTACTACTTCACTGAGGGGTTGTTGCCTAACATTGGAGGTATTGTAGTCTCCATAGAACAAGAGACTCTACCACGAGCTTATGAAAGTAGCTTGGCTAGGGAAGGCTATCTACGCATATATCCATAAGAGATTAGACTTGTTATGCAGGAGACACGTTTTGAGGGCAGACAGGATAGGAAGAGGAAGAAGAATAGGTAGGGTTTCAGGGACAGTAAAACCTAGAGTAGTGGTTCAGTTGCTCCACTACCATGACCTACACAGACTTCAATGATTGCACCAGTACCTGCATAGAGTTTCACTGGTTGACCACCACAGGCTACTAGACCTGCACAGAGCAGCTGTCTGAGAGTAGGGATACTATTAAAGGAGGTGGACAGACACATACACAAAGATTTAGATAGACACAGACTCAGAGGTCTGGTCAGACTAAGAGACCTCCATATGGACGTAGGAATGGTTGGACACAGGGGTAGGGTTCATCTAGTTCACGAGAGATGTGTACTTGTTACAAGTAAGGTCAGATCGGGCATTTACAGTTTTAGTGTCTGTTATTGACGAGAGACTAGCCACAACATCACCAGCATCAGCGGGAAAGAGTCTAGGTTGTTGAGCTGAACCAGGGAGCAGCTCATAACCTTGATACATACCATGTTTGATTCAGGTCCTACAGTTTCATTTATTTTTGGATGCATAAAAGATGCATTAGGGTTAAGACCCATTAGGCTTAGTTGACCTTTGATCCTTAGCACAGCTGCTAGGGACAAGAGATATCTGAACTTATTGTGTGTTGATTGTTCGGTAGTTATAAAGGGTAACGATTTGCCTACTGATTTGAGAGTACTAGAGTTCCTAGAGTTTGATGCGTTGTTATGCATGGACTAGTTAAGAGCTTATCGTGCATATATTGATTATTATAGGAAGATCATTACGATTCCATTGGCCGATGGTACGGAGGTTAGATTTCAGGGTACAACGGTGTTATTACCTATCACCAGGGGTAAAGAGGCTACTAGTGGTGAGATAGACATTTGCGAGTGTCTTAAACACTGGTGAGAGACTGGAGGTTAGCATTATTGATGTACCAGTAGTATGTGAGTTTACCAATGTTTTCCCTGACGATTTATAAGGATTACCACCGCCGAGAGAGATAGATTTCATCATAGACTTAACACCTAGGACACCATCATATAGGATGGCACCTCGAGAGTTGGAGGAGCTCGGGACTCAGTTGGATGGGTTTTTAGAGTTGGGATTTATTCATCCTAGTATGTCCGCGGGGTGCACCAGTGTTATTTGTGAAGAAGAAAGACGGCAGCCTAAGGTTATGCATTAACTACAGACAGCTAAACTGGGTGACGATGAAGAATAAGTATCCACTTCCTCGTATAGATGTTTTGTTCGATCAATTGACAGAAGCGACATGGTTTTCAAAGATAGACCTGAGATTAGGTTATCGCCAGCTCAGGATCAGGGATGAAGACAGCAAGAAGACTGCATTTAGTACGAGATACGACAATAACAGTTCACGGTCATTCCATTTGGTTTGACTAACGCGCCAACTTGTTTATGGATCCCATGCACAGAGTACTGAGGACTTATCTAGATAGATTTGTGATTATGTTCATTGATAGGATATCTACTTTAGGACTCGTGATGATCACAAGGGACATCTCCGGATAGTTCTTTAGACTTTGAGGGACCACTGGTTGTATGCCAAGTTCAGTAATTATGAGTTTTGGCTACCAGAGATTCAGTAAGATGGCTGATAATTCAGATTATCCAGACTGGAGTCGGTCGACAGACGCATGTCTGAGATATTAAGGGCGATTGTAGATTCCATTAGTGGTTGATTTGTGAACTGAGATACTTCAGGAGGCTCACCATTCGCATTTTTCTATTCATCTGGGTAGGACCAAGTTGTATGCTGATATGCGACGTCTTTTCTGGTGGTCGAGGATGAAAGCCGATGCGTTGGAGTTTATACGAACGTGTGAAGGCTAAGCATAGGCAACCTGGAGGATTGCTGAAGCCTCTTCTCATTCTGCAGTGGAAGTGGAAGCATATTGCTATGAATTTTTTCAGTGGTTTGCCTCTATTATCTCGTGGATATGACAGTATCTGGGTAAATGTGAACAAACTGACGAAATCTACACATTTCATTTCGGTATCCACTACACACAAGGTTGATAGATTGAATATTCTCTAGAGCGTAAGATAGTTAGACTGCACGGAGTTCCGTTGTATATTATGTCAAATAGAGGACCACAGTTTACATCATTGTTATGGCAGAGTATGCGCGCTCAGTTCGGCACGAGGATTGATT
This sequence comes from Stephania japonica, assembly GCA_039657345.1. Taxonomy (NCBI): domain Eukaryota; kingdom Viridiplantae; phylum Streptophyta; class Magnoliopsida; order Ranunculales; family Menispermaceae; genus Stephania; species Stephania japonica. Next base: position 47,801,975 of record CM077560.1, on the reverse strand, counting down.
TGAGTACGGCGTACCATCCACAGACAGACAGACAGTCCGAGAGACTAATTCAGGTGTTAGAGGATATGCTCAGGATGTGTGTACGGGAGTATAAAGGATCTTAGGAAGAGTACCTTCATTTATGCGAGTTTGCGTACAACAACACTTTTCAGGCTAGTATTGGTATGACACCATTTGAGGCACTGTATGGCAGAACTTATAGATCACCATCTTGTTAGGCGGAGCCAGAGGATGCAGTGACAGTTGGGCCTGAGATTTTTGTTGATCATATTGATAAGGTATCAGAGACTAAAGGGTGCTCAGGAAAGACAGAAAGAGTACTATGATAAGTATCACGATAAGTTGCAGTACGATGAGGGAGCCTATGTGTATTTGAAGGTTTCGCCTCTGAAGGGTTAAAAGAGGTTCGGAATCAAGGGGAAACTTACGCCAAGGTTTATTAGTCATTTCAGGATTGTGAATAGAGTTGGCAAGGTTGCTTATAAGTTGGATTTGTCGCCTTAACTCGTCGAAGTTCATCCAGTATTCCATATTTCGATGCTTCGACTAAACAAGTCAAGCGAGGGATGGCGACCTACAGTAGATCTAAGTCAGATTGATTTATATGATGATATTACTTATGCGGAGCAGCCAATTCAGATTGTGGACAGGAAGGTCAAGATACTGAGGAATAAGGAGATGCCTTCAGTACTCGTTCGGTGGCAGTACCATGGAGACGAAGAGTTGACCTAGGAGTTAGAGTCTTATATGCGCGAGTATTTTCCTTATTAGTTTGATTCTGGTAAGTCGTTATTTTAAGTAATTATTAGATTAATTTCGAGGACGAAATTCTAATAAGTTGGGAAGACTATAACAACCCTCAAATTTATTGGTGACAAGTGTTGTGTGTTTACAGGACCGTGACCTACTATCGTGATCTGTCATATTACTTAAGCCTCTGAGGTAAGTTTTTTTCCTGTGGTGTTTGTATTATTATCTATACCCGAATGAGAACTCTGTAGGTCCTAGTGCATCATTTTCGTTTATAAATCACTATGGATTTGTGTGTGAGATTTGGCTAGGAAAAACGAAAATTTAGGGTATAATATTGATAATTAAACACTGAAAAATGATAATTAGTGAATTATCAAAAATAATAACTAATTAAATAAAATGTAGGAGCAAGGTTATGTCCGGGAACGTACGTGGTACGAGTTGAGAGTTGAAACAGGTCTGGGAACACGTGTTTTGAGCGAAAAATAGAGTGGTTTTGATGTCGAAGTCACCTATTAGAGTCAATTTCTTGTGTTAGAGTTGTTGGGCAAATCAAAAGTGAGCCATAAGATTAGCCTCGAGATCCGTGCGTGAGGGATGATGAAAAAGTTGTATAAGTATCAACTTTTTTCTTTCCTCAATCCATTTGGTGGGTTCGCGTACACATTGCGACCTCGTGGAGTGACCCAATACGCGTAAAAAGGTGAAATATTCACTCCTCTCATGTTTATCTACGTATTGGTGTAAATTTAGGGGGTTTTCATCGTGACGATTTCAGATAAGTTTTTGAAAAAATGTTGGGAAACGATTTTGATTGATGAATTTGATATCAATTGATAGTTTTATTAAGGAATTTGTGGTTGGTTTGTGGATTTGAAATGAATTGGAATTTGTGGGAATTTTTGAAAATTTTGAGTTATTTTCAAATCGGGGAGTTTTGTCGGGGTTTTGATGGAAAGGGAGTTGAGTTTCAAGTTGTTTTGGATGTCTCAAGAGTTTAGGATAGACTCGAAACGCAGCGACTTAAAGCAGGGTTTCAAGAAACCTCGGAATGAGTGTTCTGCTGGACGTGCCGCGAGGGACGTCATGAGAAGGATCTCCCACGGCGTCACTCACGGACGTGTTGAGCATAGTGAAAACAATGAAAACCAGGAAAGACGCCGCGAGGGACGCTGTGAAAAGGATCTACCACGGCGTCACCCGCATACGAGTTGGGCAGAGTGTTATTTCTCCGTGCCGTGGAGACGCCGCCCAAGCAAATGGTCACAGCGCCTGTGGCGGCGTGACACTATTCACAAAGACCAAACTTTCTGAAAATTTAAAAAAAATTGGGGATCTCTCTAGTATCCAATTGGGCTTAAATACGACCCAATACCTCAAAAATTAACTCAATTACATTAATTTGATAATTATGGAAAATTTAGGTAAATTAGAAAGATATTAATAGGATTTGTAAAATTTGTAAATTGACAAACTTTGGGAATTCGAGTGGATTAGCGGAGGTACGTGAGGATCGAAGATTTACTGTTAACTGAGGTACATTATCATACGATTGTAAGCCAGATAGGAAATATGTATTAATTCGTTATCCATTTATTGGCATTGTTATTTGAATTGAGCCTTTGTTTGGAATTCAATTCTTTAATTATTGGTTAAGCGTCTTGGCTAAAGTGTGTTACGAAGGTACTTTTGGGTCCATATGAGTGGGTAAGCATGAACACTTCTGTGGTTGTGTTGTTCCGCCCCACTGATAGCGAATTATACCCTAAGTACTGAATTGTTTGGACATTGCAGTGTTAATAGTTTGTTGGTTGTTGCGGTAACTATAAATGTGGTGTTGCGGTACTGCATTGATTTTGCTCACTTATGGGCCTTCTTTGATTCCATGGACACTCAAATTTTCGTTTCTCAGCTTGTTAGTCTGTTTATCATGCTATTTGTTATTCTTTCTGCTTTTCAATATTGTATATTTGGACTGTTTATTTGAAATCTTGAATTACTTTTTAGTTTCTTCTGGCATTACTTTCTCTTTTTCAAGCACTCACCGTCTAGTTTGTGAAAGTGGGGCATATAGAGATAGAGATATGTGACGGCCCCGAATTCCACAACCCTAGAATCGGGCGCCGCCCGGCCTGGACCCGCGCGAACCCCCGAGCCAATCCCGACGAGTCGCGCGAGGCCAGTGAGCCTATCCTTACCATTCAATCATTTATTAATCATTTAAAAGTGAAGTCAATTAATTAGCGAGTTATCAAAGTAATAAGCGGAAGCAATAAATCTCAACTAATAAATCAACTTCGAAATCTCTAAGTTAGGACAAAAACCTAGGGTGTGAGAACCCTGTATACCATATATATACCATGTAAAGCAAGGAGAGAATCATCTAAGTCATAATATCCAAAAAGATCTCTCAACCCATTACCCCATGTACAAAAACAATATAAGTAGCTATTACAACAAAAAAATGTCACCTATATCAGCAGTGGAGGGCCGCTCAAAGTATATCACCTAACTGCATAGCCTTTCCTTTACTGGACTGCGGATCTGCACTCGGTCAAACACAAGAATGACGAGTCCAGGTAAGTAACGCCAAGCAGGAACAACAATAAATACAGTATTTCGAATTAAATAAATAAACAGTCAATTCATGCAGATAGAAAGAAAAGGACAGGGAGCGCATGAATATATAAAAACTGTGAATAAATACATAAGCAATCGAAATTGAGCGTCCCGGAATACAAGGGAAAGGCACAAGTGGTCCCGACCAATTAAAGTCGTTAAGCCGAGGACAAAATCTCCTCAAAGGCTAGGAGTCGAGGACAGAATCTCCTCTAAAACCCCTACGCGAGTGCAGAGTCCCCAGCAATCTGGTGGAGAACTCTCACCCCGTATATGTCATTACAACTAATCATGTATCCCCAGCCGTAAACTCCAGTATAATACACCGCGAGCCCGAAATTCTGCAAGGATCACGCTTGACACACTTGCCTTAGGACAACTCAAAATGAATGGAATGACAAGATAGTATTGAAACAATATCAAAAAAAATAATTAAAAGCTCAAGAAATACTGTGGTGTTCCTCACTGGTTTACTTACCTCGATCCAAGCTAATTCGCGCTAACACGGACTCTGACACGCCCCTTATGGTCCCCGTGTGCACAATAATCCTGATAATGCAATTTATATCAATTTCCTTAATTTCCTATGATTTTTTCAAAATTTTAGCTATTTTTGCCAAATTTCACGTTTTCCAAGGTAAAACCCCGACAAAACGTCTCACAAAAATCCCGAGTATTTCACTTTTCGTAGAAATTCTCAAATTTCTCTTTATTTGATGAAAATATAATTTTATGGAATTTTCTAAAATTTTTCCTGAATTTTTCCTATTTTTCCTGGAATTTATTTCAATTAAAATCAATTTTAATATATTTAATCAAAATAAATAATTTTTATTAATATAATATATAGGTGGGTTCGCGGGTCGAGTCTGGCCCGACCTGGCTGGGTCGGTTCAGGACCGGCTTGACCGGTCCGACCGGTCAAACTGGTTTGACCGGTCCACTGGGTCAAACCCGGCTCGACCGGTCAAATCGGTCGACCCGGTCTAACCCAAACCAGTCGGTCACCTTGACCCGGCCCGTTTCTCTTCTTTTTCGTTCTTGTGTTTGCTGGAAAATCCAAAGAAACACAAAGAAATGTCATTCATTCATTTTTTTTTTTTTATTTATTTTGTCTTTTCTAACAACATTAACAACAATACAACAAACAACAATCAACATACACTTAACCACCATCATCACCACCATTTTCACCATTTGAATCCACCATCCCCTCAACGACAACTTCGACAACAAATCTCGAAATCAACCACAACGACACACCAACAACGAAATCAATCCTTACCTGAATCTCGCCTCGACGTCGCGTCTACTTCGCCTCTCATGAACCGCCGCCTTCCTCTCCTTAGTTTCTCCTTCTCTATCGATTCCTCTTCTTCTCCCAATTTTTTTTTGATCGGCCATGGAGAATGGGTGGCGGTGGTGTGATGAAATTGGGTATTTTAGTTAAATGACCAAAATACCCCTAATCCTTATCCATATCCTTTACAACTTTGTTGCCCTTTTGGTCTTTTCACAATTTCACCTACCAACTTTGATAACTCACTTGGGTGACTTAGTTGACTTTTGGTCTTTTGATCTCATCCATTTCACACAACACTCAACATTTCCCTCGGGTATTCTCGCACCTGACTCATAATACTAACTTTGTTCGTCGCGTCACCACAGACGTACCGACGTAACAAACGGACTTTAAAACCTTTTAATTATTATTTATTTAATATTTTTGTCAGTGTTTCTAATTAAATTTGTTCCCCCGGGCTACCAACGCTCGTACACAACGCCTTTACCCATTAAAAACTTAAAATTGCACAAATGAAATATAATATAATATAAACAACATACAAAACTAACATACCTCGGCGTCGACGTCCGAGAATTGATGACTGTACCACGGCGTGGGTCCACGTATCACCTATTTTGACACGTGGCATAGGTTAAATTTTTAGGGTCGTTACAAGATAGAGGTGAGACGAGCAAGGGGAAGGATTTGATGCTAGGTGATCTTCTTTGATGACTCTCGGAGCGATCCTTTCCTTTACTCATAGTAGGTTATTTTTTTGTTGTGATTATGTATATTATGTTTGTTAAACACTGGGACATGTATTGGGATTTGAAAGATTAGGGATATCATGTATGGTCGCTTTATATAGCTTTGATCACCAGACATGCATGTATTTATCCATTTCTCAGGGTTTTCGCATGAGTAGGTTGTCCATTATTTATTATTTCCATTATTGTAGTTATAGTTGATTATAGTAATTTCCGCTGCAAATTTATAGATAACTTTATAATCCTATAACTTAAACATGTAAACGATTAACTAATGATGTATTTGAGGATTTGAGGCTAACTAGGATGTGTAGACTTCGCGAGTAAGGACTCGGGGGGGCACGTAGACCTAGGCCAGGCGGGATTTTGTTTTATGGGGAACTAGGGTTGTCACGCAGAGTGCTCGAACACCCCAATATAGCATTTCTGGTTCAGACGCCGCTAGGGATGCTGTGGGGAGGAAACCGCCATTGCATCACTCACGACACCTAAACTAGAAAGCCACCCACACCCCACGTTTTAAGTCACACCGTGAGTTATTGCTCATGATGGCGCCACCCACGACGTCTGAGACAAAAAGAGAAAAAAAAATCAATTTGGTTTAATTAAGGATTATTACCACTATAATGAAGATTTAAAAATATGTAATTTATAGGTAAATGGGAATTGGGGAAATTCTGAGTTTGAGGAGTTAAATAATATTTTCAATTATCAGGTATTTGGATTGACTGACTGGTGTATGTATACGCGTTTGGAGGTGTGATTGGACATAATTGGACTAGTTTGAGTGTGGTTTGAGGTGTGTAGTATCGCAACTGAAATTTCTTAAGCATTTACTTATTTTGGGCATTTGAATTCAGTATTGTTATTCCCTTATTCTATTTTTTGTTGTGGTGTCAATATAGACAGAAGTTGAGGCTCTCCTTCCGTGCCACTCCCATGTGTATGTCCACTAGGTCGTAGCATGTGTGGCCAAAGATCTCGGTGAATAAGTCGACCTAAAGGTTGCGTCAGGCACGTGTCTGTGGGCCGTAGGTGCTACGTCAGCCACTAAGTAGATTCGGAGACTGGTCTTACTTGAGTGCTACTCGTCGACAGTGCTCTGTGAAGAGTTCGAAGTATGGTGATAGCTTGACCCTAAGCTCTAGGCACACATTACAAGTTTCACTATTATTTAAATCATATGATGAGCACAGTTGCCTGTTTTATTTTCGCATGTTTATTTAATAACTTATTTAAGTTTCAGTATTTACTTTCGTGATTGCTTATTTAGTTTCATTATAAACACTTACTCTAGACTCATCATTTGCCTTTTGTAATGGATTGAGTGTATATCCTAGTAGGAGTCACGGCAAGGGAAATCTTGCTGACTATTTGTGATTTAGATACTACATACTGGATTCATACGTTTGTATATATATATTTATCTCTTTCATTTGGGTTTGGGAACTGTGAGATACCTTTGTAGACTTGTATTTTGATATTTTATGACCTTTTGAGGGCCTTTGACAGTTATATGATGATATATGGATTTTTCAAACTAGGTTTATGATCAAATGACATGACTTGATGCTTTTCAATTTGATTTGTCATTATTTAAGGCTTTCGTTGTGTTTTGAGGTTTAAAATAATATATAACAGATGACTGGAGTTCAGATAATAATTCAATATGTAAATTGTTTATAAATTGATGGTTTAAATGATGATTGGATGAGATGATGGTCGTGGGACATAGCTTGCCTTGACGTGAATTTTTATGGACCCGCATGGCACCCATGGCAGTTCATTGGGAAAATTGGTCGTTATAGTGTCAAATTAATTGATTTTACATTGTGACACAAAACTTAATTTTATTTCAATTTTTGGTATTGGCACATTTTTCAAGTTACACCGGGTAGCCAAACGCTCGAAAAAGTTTTGAAACCCACATTTCTACTCTTTTTCTAATTTCTGAGTTTTTTATATTTTTTTGTGATTTTTGCTAATTTCACGCTTTACAAGGTAAAAACCCTGACACAAAATCTCGCCACAATCTTGATACTTCACTTTTTATAAAAATTCATTAATTTCTATTTATTTGGTCAAAATACAAATTTTCAAGATTTTTATATTTTTTCCAAATTTATTTATTAATATTATTATTATTATTTTCTATGAAAAACTTTTTTTTTGTTGGGTCGGGTCGACCCTGGCCAGGGCAATGGGTCTAGTACACCCCATGGGTTGAGCCCACGTGTGCACCCCCTTCCACAATTTGAAACCAAAGAGCTCGACTCCCTGGTTTTGATACAAATTTTTTTTCTTCATTCGAACTAGGGTGCCACCCACGTCGTCTCCCTCCTCAGATCATCCGAGCCTTCCCATTCTTCATCATCAACATCAACAACAATCACCACTCAACTTCGTCTTCTTTGGGCTCTCGGCCTCGATCTCTCTATTTCTCTCCCTCTCTGGTTTGATTTCTCTTTCTTCTCTCTCTCTTTTGGTCTCCTCTTTATTTCAATTTTAAGAAATGTTGACGTCGGTGGTGTTTTGGTAATATTTTGGAGGGTTGGTCAAATGACCAAAATACCTTCATCCTTATCCATTTTCCTTAACAAAGCCAATGCCCTTATTGGTCATTTCACTTTTTTTTATTTTTTTCTGATTTTAATTTATATATATATGCCTATACTTTTGTGCCTACAATTCTGTCATGGATGTCAATGAGCATACTCGAGTGTGCATACTATTGTACAACCCATGTGTCACTAGGTGCCCACCAATTAACTTTTTTGTCATATTTACTTGGTTTGTTTATATAAATCATTTCTTAAACTTAGTGTACCCGTATTTCATGTGGTCGGTATCCGTATCGGCACGTTTTTCAAGATGAATACTCGTCAAACTATCTTACACGGTAGGGCAAATAATTTTACATATGCGATGTAATAAGTCATAAGATAATAATTACCATCACTGTTACATCATGAATCAGTCAAAAAATAATATTTTTTGCCCGACCAGGCATACCATAGCTTGTCCATGGCGTCTCCGTAGACCTGAACTAGCGTTAACGTCAGAAAAATACTCGAATAACGTCGTTTATAAAAATCTGGCCGTTACATAGATGTAGATGTTGTTATTATTGATGTATTTATGTTCCGGGATTCAATATGTGATAGAGTATCTATGACATTTTACTCGTTGAAATATTGTAATATGTTGGATTACCCTCTTGAGTTATGAATTAATCAATATGCATGTTTAAGCTTCAAAAAGGAAAAGCTTGATTTTTTTTTTTTTTTTGTCTTCTTCAATTAATGAGATCGGGATAGCAATTTTGTAATCCACTCTTGTATGTTTTAGTCATAACTTTTAATTTCTTTATGATGGAAGGCTTGCAATAGCAACACTCAAAATTAATATGACTAGCAAAAGATGAAAATTAGAAGAGTTGGACCGGATTCAAGTGTTTGCGGAACTAAATTGGCTTTTCTTTGGGCCAAATCCTTGACGCCCCCATCTCTGCACACCACAGATTGATTTAGTCCTAATCCTTGACGCCCCCATCAAGGCCCGGTCCAGGTCTTGAGTGCTAATAGTCTTCTTTTTTTTTTTTTTTTTTTTTTTTTTTTTTTTTTTTTTTTTACGAAAAGATATTTCCATTAATAGAAATTGCTATTACATCTAATTTAACAATGAAATTACATCAATAACATCATTTTCTCACTCCTTGATGAGACCAAATCGACATTGCGAAAGTTCACAAACTTATATGCAACTTATACGCTTGACAACAATAGAACCATAATAAAAAATAAGAAGACAAACAAAAACTTCTTACGATGGAAGACATAAACAGATTTCTAACAAGGGAAGACAACAATTTATTGAAAAAGAAAACTTAGTGAAAATATTAAACCAAAACTAGCATAGATCCATACATGAGCATATAAAAGTATGGACAAAATTGAATGATAGTAGATGCATATGTGGAGGAGAGTTAAGTGGTGCCAATAATGAATCTGACAACTATTGCAAGCCGAAAGAAACTGAACATCTCAAATCTGAATAGATCCGACTTTTATTTTATAAATAAAAAAAAAAATTGCTATTGGAACCACCGCCGATCAAAAGAAAAGATCGACGGTAGTTCTAACTAAAGAATCACAAAAAAAACAACTAATGCTTCAAATCCTAGCCGCCACTTTTTTTAACGCTAGGGTTTCTCAGTACAAGCTTTTTTTAAATGCATGGGAGATGTGTGCTAAATAGTCTTTTATCTCTAGTCAACATGGAATTATTCTATTTGTATTTTATATCTCTAAGACTAGTGATTATCATACATTTCTTATTATAAGTTATCAAGTTATCATACGTTTTGTTTATCCAAAAAAAAAAAAAAAAAAAAAAAAAAAACCTTATCATACATTTTTGTTTGACAGTAATGAAACATTATTTATTATAATTAAAATAATAAGAAATAAAGCAAGAATTGATGTGTTTATTTAAATAAAAAAAAAACTAATCATTATTATATTTGCTTGTATATAAACGAAACAATTTATAAAAAATAATGCGTTTTCTAACAAAAGTTGAAAAAACACAAATCATTATTATATATACTTATCTACAAATATGAAGATTTATTAAAAATGTGGAATCATGTACAATTATTGTTATTTGAAGCGACCATAAATTCTATGTACACAACAACAATAACAACAACAACAACAACAATAACAACATAACCTCAATTCCATATTAATTTGAGTAAGCTAAATTCTATGTACACACTACAAAAAAAATTAATCTTTCACAATATTTAATCATTTTGTTATACATTGTTAAAACTTATTAAATTTTAAATTAACATATAACTAAATATTATTTATGGCAAAAAATAATAATTAATGATTTATTTAATAATATCAAACAAAGAATTTTATTTAATTTGTAAATCATTACACATCAATTTTTTAAGAATAGATTTTTTTTTCATATTGATTACATAATAAGTATTAACACGTAGAACATAACAACAAATAAAAATGTTGTAAAATATATTCCTCTCCAGTTCCACCAAGATCTCCATGTATAGGGATTGTTGCATGGTATCCTAAGGATGAAGAGTCGATGAAGGTACAAATTGGCATATTTGTAATTTGGGTTGTTTTGTTTAAAATCAAGGTTGATTATACAAGCTTTTTCTGTTCACAGTTTATTAATCTTGCATCATATTTTTTTTTTCGTTATAGTGATGTATTGCATGTAAGAGCCAACTGAAAAATGAAATAACACTGCAAATATTCATTATTGATTTTATTAATTGTCATTTAAACAATTTGATATACGTTTGTTTTGACTTCCTTATTACTGACGTTGGAATCTCATATACATGTAAGATAAATGAATGTAACAATAAGAGCCAATATAAAAGCGCCCCATGTCGTAACAGTAGTATTAGAACCCACTCAGTTGTCTCTAACATCGAGGAAGGTCAGACGGCGGCGGAGGCAAAGAAGTTGAAGGAGTGGGCCCGTTCTCAATCGCGAAAGCCATGGCTAGGCCCCACGGCAAGTGGACGTCCAAGTGACAGTGCACGAACCATACACCTGTAATCAACAAATTCAAAAACAAATCTGAATCCACATAAAAAAAAATTCAAAAAATACATTTTTGCACAAGAGAAATATCTATGAAGTAAAAAAAACAAGGAAAATATCTGTGTTTGATTAATATAAAATATTGAAGCTAGGTGCTACTTAATACATAAACTTTTAAGTTAATTTATTTGAAATATATTTATCTAAGTTAGATAAGTCATCGTATTAGAATTGAATCTATACATGCTTAGAGCTACTTCAATGACAAATATAGATTAATTATAGGTGTGAATTAATGTCACGTCAGTAATGTGGAAAAGATGTCTATCTTAAGTGGCTTACATAGATATTGAAATTTAATTAAAAGTGTTTTCCAATGGTCAATATGAATTGCACTTTTTAATTTAAAGTTCTATTGGTTTTTATATATTGTAAACAGAATCGTGGATGTAGCTATGGATTGCACCTTCTATTGTCTACTTCTTATATATGTGGGTACTGCTACCATGAGAACAAATTATATACCCATGCCATAACTACATTATTTACAACTATTGGATTCTAATCCAATATATTAATCTGAGGCGTCATAAATGCAAAAAACATTTAATGCATAACATATTATGATAGATTCTCAACATAAGTATATATATTTAGGCTCTATTGTAGAATAATTCATATATATATATATATATATATATATATATATATATATATATATATATATATATATATATATATATATACTAGGTCAGATCGACATTTAAAATACACATTTGCATTAAAAGATGACTTTTTGTTTCAACCTCTATTTAGTCTTAGGTGGTGCACATTCTCACTTAATCCACACCCCATTAGAGTTGAGTTGGTGCACTTAAATAAAGTTTTAACATGCATCCACCTCAGCTATCAACGCAAGGTTTAAGTCTAGAAAACTAATGAAGGAAGATTTAGAAAAAAAAAAAAAAAGAAAAAGAAAAATTGAAAATCTCACCTGGATTGTTAGCTCTGAACCTGATAACAGCCCACCCTCCATCAGGCACAGCAATGGTATTCCTCTCCTGGGGGTTCACCAAATTAAAACTCCTCCTATCACTCCCTTCATTAAAGTTCCCAAACCCTTGTGCCAGCACATGAAAATTTAACCCATGAAAATGAATAGGGTGGTTCTCCGTCGTTAGTATCGCGGTGTTCTGCAACACAACCTCAACCGTCGCATTGTACTTCAGCTTCTTCACCTTTGTCCCCCTCGGCGCCACCCACAGCGCCGTGAAGTTCCTACTCACCGCCTCGTCAGTGTAGTTGAACTCCACTGGTGGCCTGTTCGGGAAATCTTCGGTGTAAGTCCCATTTATGTTAAAATGGAAAGCCTCCAACATGGACCTAGACGTGGGGAACTGGAAGGACACATTGTTCATGTTGGCGGCGAGACGGAACCGGGGGCCTAGCGGAGAGCCACTGCAGTTCATGTCTGCGCCGCAGGCCTCTGCGCCAACTCCCACCGTGACGAACATGCTTTCGTCCACCTCCCGTGGGGGAGGGGACCAGAAGGGGCTCGTGGTGAGGCCGGTGAGGGAGGTGTAGAAGCGGTGCGCGGTAGGGGTGTCCGTGACGTTGGGGAGGGGCGGCAGTTGTGGCGTGGCGGTGACAGGGGCGGTGGCGTAGTGAAGGACAGCGGAGGTGAAGTTGTCGTTGAAGGGGGCCGCGGAGGTGGAGTAGGTGCTGGCGGCCATGTAGTAGTTTCCTGGAGCCTGGTTGGTGGTTATGAGGACGTCGATGGTTTGGCCGGGGGCGAGGACGAGAACGTCGGTCTCGTAGGGATTGGTGTACGCGGCGTCGATGGCAACGACGGTGAAGCGGTGGCCGGCGAGCTTGAAGAAGAGTTGGTTATTGAGTGCAGCGTTGATGATGCGGAGGAGGTAGGTCCTGCCTTGCTCCACTGTTAGCCTGAACATTTCTGTACGTGTATACACACAAATTAATTAACCGCGTGGCATATAATTAAGGAAAAATTAATAGACCAAATATTTTTAAGATTAAGAAGTAAAGTTTTGAATTACTAATAAAGAATTTCTCGTTCAATATAAATCGATTTTTTCTTAAAGAAAAAGTTAATAAGTCTGAGAATATTATTATATATATTTTTTCATAATTTAAATTAACAATACGACAAACCTAGTACTCATATATAGTCAAATTAATTATATTTCTTTTGAACAAATAGAATTAGCGAATCAATGCACTTTTATTAGAGCAATTGACTATATGTCAGCTATGAGCCATGGATGATTAATGAGATTTTTACTTTTTTTCCTAAAAAAAAAAAAGAGAAATTGTTGGCTTATTAATTATTACCATTGCTAGAACAATTGTAGCGATGTCCGGGTTGGCCGTTGATGGTGTAAGCATCAGGGGCAGGAAATGGCGATCCAGTGCCAAGAGCTTCTCTATCCACGTCTACTGGGTTCCTTTTCCACCATTCCCCTAATAATCATGCATTAAATATAATTAGTGCATATCAAAAAAAAGTTAATTGATGTGCTAATCATGATCTACAACAGGTGATGTGAGTCATGTGACTAATTATATACTACTACGTACCTAAGATGATGGGAACCTCTCTGTATGGCCTTCGGAACGGGTAGTTCCGACCCAGTTTAGGCTGGATGAGAAGTGCACCGTAAACGGTGGCACGTAGGACTGACACGTGTGCGTGCCACCAAAGCGTGCCTTCTTGTCGAGTAATATTGAATCTGTAGGTGTAGGAGTTGCCCGGGCGGATGGGGCACTGGGTTATGTACCCGGGTCCATCGGCCCACCCACTGTTTAGCTGAAACACGCCATGCCTGTACGTCCACCAAATCAAAAAATTAGTTAGTTATCCTAATTGACTATCTTAATTGACAATAATAGGCTAAAACTTTAACTAACTAATGTGCTTAATTTCACGACGAGCCACGTGGCTATACAATCAGTTTTGAAAATTCATAGTTGGGTGGAAAAAGAAAAGGATTTTGGAGTCGTATAGGTTTGAAAAGAAAAATATATATTGGTTAGGCAAGCAAAGACTAATTTACATGCATAATGAAATTTGATAATTAGTTAATTACCAGTGGATGCTTATGTTGTAGGGTGACTTGTTATTGACATGAACAACGAGGGTGTCGCCTTCATGAACGTGGATGGTCGGTCCTGGCAAACTGTTGTTCACTACTGCTACGGTCGTCGATTGGCAAAGACGCGTCACAGCAAAATTCGCAACCTAAAAATAAAAGAATTTTAATTAATATAAGCTAAACTTATTTCTAAATGAGGATGTCGTAAAATTTGAACTGGATGGTTATGTGCGCAATGCACATTTTATTTACAACTCTATATGGCCTTCAAATATATGAATATGTACCAAAACTGATCATAAACAAATTAAGGCAATCTATTGATCAACTTCACTAATTGTACAGAAAATCATTAATAATGAAGTGAAAAACCAAGTAAAAATCAGGATTGTGAGCAAGTATGCATATAGAGTAAGTCAAATTACATCGAAAGTATGTTCGACAACAGCAGCAGAGGATGAGGAAGCGAGAAGACCAAGGACAATAGCGAGCGAGAAGATCATTATACGTGCCATGTTGTTTTGTACGCCAAAAATGTCAGACGTATAAATGTTTGAGATGTACATGAAGAGAAGAGGCTAGCTAAAGCTCTCCTTTTATAGGGGATTATTGTAGTGTGATCATATAAGGATATTGCTAGGAACGTGTTTGAATTGTAGAATTCAAGTTATCTGTATTTTGTCTTGAAAAGTCTCCCCCACATCATCTAATATTAAGTCTAGATTTTCTCATGGGAACAAACGTAGATAAATGTTAGATAAATATCAAACCAAGTACTAAGTCTTAATTTTTCTCACCACTCTTGCGTGACAGCGTAGTTAATCTGCTGTATGCTCAAAATTGTCAATGCCTTGGCAGAACTTTCTTTATGTTACGGTCCAATTAATCAAAGTTACTAAAAGTAAAACAGCTGTACTATACGGGTTGCTATCCTGACTCGAATGGCCTCCCACCCCATGTATTAGGTTGCTGGCTGGGCGGGTTCGATGGTTTGACCCGGCCCGGTTGTATGTATGTATTCTAAAAATTAGTTTGACACAGTTAAATGGGACATCACGAATCATAATTGAATCACACGAGCCATCTGTATACACCTTGAGATACGAGCATATGCAGATATTGATGCCAAACGCATGGGTTGAGGGCCTAATATGTTTTGGTGTTAGAATACTTATTTTTTCTTATTATCTGTAGGTATTCAGGCGAGCTTATACTATTCCCACGAGACTCTACTGTAATCAACTGGATGGATAAGAGCATGCTTGCATGTATGTATGGTTCTGTGTTGTGTGGAATACTGGTTTTGAATATTTTTATTTACTCTGGTTTTGAATATTAGCTTGCGTGTTAATGAAGTGAGTTAATTTAGTTATTGGATCCTCATCATTTGATCCGTGTTGATTTGCCAATTAAAAGGCCAAAATGAGGATGATGTGCCTTGGCCTAATTCTTTTGTGAGCGCGGGTCAATAGTCAATACTTAACGCCTGGACCTTAAATATTAACACTATCTCAAACGCAACTTCAAATCAAATCAAAAAAAAAATCAAATCAAACTAAAACTTGCTTTCGTTTTGTCACGTTTTTGGGTACGGATCATAAAATAATTGACGAAGGGGGTAAATTCAAGTATTTGTTTGTAGACAACAAGAACATTAATGCAAAAAAAGTCGCTTCCAACCTTTCTTTAAAAAAAAGTCTAGGCCTCAAAAAAAGTCTCTTTCAAAATAGATCGCAGGCTTTTTTTTTGGATTAGAAAGGGACATAATTGCCCAAATAGATCACATGCAGGCTTTACATCGACATGGCATTAATTAAGCTCTTTCTTTCCACTCGATTTAATGGAATTCAGTATTATTTGATTGCTGTGTTTAATTTAATTAGACATTATGGGGATGAATGGGCTGCTTAATTGCTGGCAACCTATGTGGGAGGCGAACACCCTTCAGACGCTTGATTTTAGTATCGTCACTTGTTGGGTCGGGTGTGCTAATGTGATTCATTTGTCCCTCTGGCCAGTGACTTCGGTGAAGCATGAGAGGAAGAAGTCATAAGGGTAATGGGGGTGTTATTGAGTTACTGGGTACGAGATCAAAGTGGGGGTTTAAGATGGGGGATTTTATGTTACGGGGTGTTTCAGGTTTTGGGATGACTTTCGGCTGCACTTTTGGTAATGAGGCAACCTTGTAAATTTTTGTTTCTGGGCCCTGTAAATAGTATACATAGCTAGGCTCATTTTTTAATTAATATTCTGATAGTGAAATGAAACTTCCGTTATAAAAAAAAATAATAAATAATTAAGACATTATAACTAAAGTTTATTATTCAAAATAATTTTAATTATGAGTAATGCAGCTAATGTTTGGTATTCAAACAAAAAGTGTAATTAAATTAATTATGGTTCTAGCTAGCATTATAAATTTATTTTTTCACTGACTATATAAATTTTGATTGGTGGAAGCATAAACACTAATTGTTCTAATTTGTATTGTATAATTTCGTATCACATCATGGCTATAATTTCACAAGAAATTGTTGAAATATTTGACTGATTCAAAGATACGATGGGTAGGTGGGAAAATGTTGAGTAACGCGTTCAAGCTAGCTAAATTTACTTGTTTTTCTTTTTTCTTTTTCTTTTTCTTTTTTATTTTGGGTACATCTCGATTTACTAGTTTCAACATATATGACATTCAGTGGCGGAGCCAAAAAAATTAATAAGGAGTGCGAGCTTTAGCCTAAACCCTAAACCCCATAAATTCCCTATTTCAAAATTCTAAATCCCAATTATTTGATAGACAAGCCTAACTAGTCCCACCAAGCCCACCAAAGTTTTTTTTTTGATAACTGTGGGTATCCAGACTCTTTGTCTAACTAGTCCCACGAGCCCTGAAATTGCACAACGAGACCACCAGTAGCCCGACATTTGGCTATCGTGGAGAATGCATCTACTAAAGTTTAAACTCATGATCTCTTCTTAAATCTTTTTTTTTATAAGAAAGAAACAACTTTGCATCCACCAGGGTTTGAACCCATTACCTCTTACTCCTATACCTCATACCAAACCATTGAACCACCCAATATTGACAAGTCCAACTACGTTAATTTATATGTAAATATAACTCAAGTCTGTCTTTGTGGAACTTATAAAACATTTATGTACTTTTACTTAAAAAGGAGTTGCACGTTGATCTAAAAAAGAGTTATCGAAGACAATTGTTCGAGTTAAGCTTGCTTAAACCCAACTAAGCTCAACCTGTATCGGGCTTACATAGAAAACATAGAATAAGATTTGTGTCAAATAAAATAATTATATTTAAAAATTCAAAATAATCTACCAAAAAAATCAAAATAGAATATAATAATATTAATAATATTAATAATATTAATAATATTAATAAATAATTGTAGTGATTTGCAATATAAATTAATAAGATGCTAAAAAAACTCACGAGAAAGTAATTGAATTATATGATTTTTTGACAAACAAGAAATACATATTAGATCACTAATGATTTATCCTTATGTTTTAATTTCTTAATTATTTTAAAGCAAACAATGAAAATCAAGACCATAAGCTTTTGAACTTCTATTTTTACAAGAGCATTTTGTAATAAAATATAATTTATTGTTGTAAGTGAAATGGATGTGGATGACTCTTCCTATTCAAACCATTTGTATTCCACCATTATGTGTGAGCGGTTACACATTCCATTATTATGTGTGAGTGGTTACACATTCCACCATTATGTATGAGTGGTTACACATTTCACCATTATGTAATTGTAACTTATGATCTTTGATGGCCTATATAAAGAGCTCACATCTATGTAATGGATATACCATATTGGAATGAAAGTTCTCTCTATTTCTCCCCTATCTCTTCTCTTGTTATCTTTCTAGTTCTTTATCTTTACCTTTCTGGCTTTGCCTTTAATTAGTTTACAACACGTTATCAGCACCAGCTTGCTCTAGCATTAAGGAGATCTTGAAGTTCAAGAAGGCTTGTTAAGGAGACATATGTGGACCTATTCATCCTCACTGTGGACCATTTAGATATTTCATGGTTTTGATAGGTGCATCAACTAGGTGGTCACATGTTTGTTGCTTTCGACCCGCAATGTTGCATTTGCTAGACTTTTAGCTCAAATCATTAAGTTAAGAGCATAATTCCCTGACAACCCAATCAAGACCATCCGTCTTGATAATGCCGGGAAATTTCAATATCAAGCATTTAAAAATTATTGCATGTCTATAGGAATTACCATTGAACATTTTGTTCCACATGTCCATACCCAAAATGGTTTGACAGAATCTCTGATCAAACGCATTCAATTAATTGCCAGACCTTTAATCATGAGAACTAAGTTATCAACTTCAGTTTGGGGACATGCAATCCTTCATGCAACATCTATCATTCGTTATAGGCCTACTGCATACCATAAACATTCCCCCATGCAACTCATTTTAGGTCAACAACCAAATATTTCACACTTAAGAATTTTTGGTTGTGCAGTGTATGTTCCTATACCACCTCCCAATAGAACTAAGATGGGTCCACAACGAAAACTTGGGATTTATGTTGGATTTAACTCATGTCCATTATAAGATACCTTGAGCCCTTAACAGGGGATTTATTTACTGCACGTTTTGTTGATTGTCACTTTGATGAAGCAATTTTCCCACCATTAGGGGGAGATAAGAAGTCAATTCAAAAGGAATGGCACGAAATTGCTTGAAATGCATCAACTTTATCACATTATGATCCACGAACAAATCAGTGTGAACTTGAAGTTCAAAAGATCATTCATTTGCAACAAATTGCAAATCAATTACCAGATGCATTTAATGATGCAAAACAAGTGACAAAATCACATATTCCAGCTGTAAATGCTCCTACAAGAATTAATGTCTCTGTGCAACAAAATGCACAAGAACCAACAAAACGCTTAAAGCGAGGAAGACCGGTTGGTTCAAAGGATACAATTCCTCGAAAAAGAAAAATGGGAGTAAAAATAAATACAAATCAAAATACTCCTGAGAAAGCACAAGAATCCTTTGATAAAGGTTTGTCATAACAAGTTGATTCTGATGAGGAGCAACTTCCTCTAGAAAAAGATGAAAAAAATGAAAGTAATGAGATCTCAATAAATTATTTAAACTCTGGTAAGATTTGGGATCGAAATAAAATTGTTCCTGATGATATATTAGCTTTCAATGTGTTCTTTGAAATATG
Organism: Stephania japonica; assembly: GCA_039657345.1. Classification (NCBI taxonomy): domain Eukaryota; kingdom Viridiplantae; phylum Streptophyta; class Magnoliopsida; order Ranunculales; family Menispermaceae; genus Stephania; species Stephania japonica. The sequence continues at coordinate 47,782,612 of CM077560.1, read as the reverse complement.
TGAAAATGATGATGATCCAGAACCACGATCAGTGGACGAATGTCAAAAAAGACCTGATTGGCAAAAATGGCAACATGCTATCCAAGCAGAGCTAAACTCGTTAAGGAAACGAGAGGTTTTTGGACCAATTGTCCAAACGCCAGATGGCGTAAAACCTGTTGGATATAAATGGGTATTTGTACGAAAGAGAAACGAAAAAAATGAAGTTACAAGGTACAAAGCAAGACTTGTAGCTCAAGGTTTCTCACAAAGACTGGCATCGATTATGAGGAAACATATTCTCCTATTATAGATGCAATCACATTTCGGTTCTTGATAAGCCTTGCGGTCTCTCGAAGGGCTTGATATGCATTTAATGGATGTCGTTACAAAGATATCTCAGTACGGATCTCTAGATTGAGATATATATGAAAATCCCGATGGATTTGTAATATCGATGAAATAAAATTAAAACCTCATAACATGCATTCTATAAAATTACAAAGGTCTTTGTACGGGTTGAAACAATCCGGACGAATGTGGTACAAACGTCTTAGTGATTATTTACTTGAAAGAAAGATATGTAAATAATCCGCTTTGCCCATGTGTCTTCATTAAAAGATCATCAACAGGGATTTGTGATTATTGCGTATATGTTGATGATTTAAATATAGTGGGAAACCACGACGACATCGTTAGAACATCCGAATACTTGAAAAAGGAATTCGAGATGAAAGAACTTGAAAAACAAGACTTTGTCTTGGTTTGCAAATTGAACATTTTTCAAGTGGAGTACTTGTCCATCAATCAAATTATATTGAAAAATTATTAAAAAGATTTTATATGGACAAGGCACATCCATTGAGCTGTCCAATGGTTGTCAGATCACTTGAAGTGGATAAGGATCCATTTCGACCTCAAGAAAGTGATGAAGAGCTAATTGGTTCGGAGGTACCATATTTAAGTGCAATTGGTGCACTTATGTATCTTGCAAATTGTACAAGACCCGATATTGCTTTTGTTGTCAACTACTTGCAAGATATAGTTCTTCACCAACTCGAAGACATTGGAATGGTGTTAAACACATTTTTCGATATCTTCGAGGAACAAGTGACATGGGTTTACTTTACTCGAGAGGGGTAAAATTAAATCTCCAAGGTTATGCTGATGCTGGATTTTTATCAGATCCCCATAAGGCCCGTTCTCAAACGGGATATGTGTTTACCTGTGGTAATACTGTTGTATCATGAAAGTCAGTAAAACAAACTATAGTTGCCACTTCTTCCAATCATTCTGAAGTACTTGCAATTCATGAAGCAAGTCGTAAATGTGTTTGGTTGAGAAACATGATTGAACATATTCAAGAATCATGTGAATTGCCTTCAATAAAAGATTCTCCAACCATATTATATGAAGATAATGCAGCATGTATTGCACAATTAAGTGAAGGATTCATAAAAGGGGACAGAACAAAATATATTTCACCAAAATTCTTTTATGCGCATGAGCTTCAGAAGAATGGTGAAATTGATGTCAGGCAGATCTAATCGAGCGATAATCTTGCTGATTTATTCACAAAAGCCTTACCAACTACGACATTTAAAAGGCTTACATATAGTATTGGCTTGCGTAAACTTAAAAACATTGCAAGTAAAGAAACTGAACAAGTTTCGCCCATGTTCACATGAGGGAGAGTTATTGATTAGTGTATTGCACTCTTTTCCCTTAGCTATGGTTTTATCCCACTGAGTTTTCCTAGCAAGGTTTTTAATGAGGCAATCTTAACAATATTATACCCATCTTAATATTTATGAGAATAGTGTACTCTTTTCTTTTACTATATTTTTCCCACAGGTTTTTTTAGTAGAAGTTTTAATGAAGCACAATCTCTTAACAAGTGTCATCCAAGGGGGAGTGTTGTAAATGAAATGGATATGGATGACTCTTCCTATTCAAACCATTTGTATTCCACCATTATGTGTGAGCGGTTACACATTCCATCATTATGTGTGAGTGGTTACACATTCCACCATTATGTATGAATGGTTACACATTTCACCATTATGTAATTGTAACTTATGATCTTTGATGGCTTATATAAAGAGCTCACATCTATGTAATGGATATACCATATTGGAATGAAAGTTCTCTCTATTTCTCCCCTATCTCTTCTCTTGTTATCTTTCTAGTTCTTTATCTTTACCTTTCTGGCTTTGCCTTTAATTAGTTTACAACATTTATGTCCTTAGTTTTTTTTTTTTTTGACGAAAATTTATGTCCTTAGTTAATTAAGTATTTTGTTCATAAATTTGTATCCGCATCTTGGAATTAAATATAACGATGTACTAGTCTCAATAACCTTGTGATAGATTATAGAATAGTGTGCAAAAATATAAAGTGTATATTAAGTACATAACCAAATTAAGTCTCACAACATGCATAAGAAAGGCAACTCTATATTGCCCTTCTCGGTCCTGATCGAGCGCTCACCAAGCTAGATAGTCGAAATTTTAAGTTGGGTACGAAAAGTTATGTTGGGTGAGCAATCAACTAGCTCAGTAAATGAGATTCATCTAGGTCGTCCAATATCTACTAGTACCTCAAATACAGTAACTACGTGGAATCATAATATCGACAGCAGTGTTTATGAGAACAGATAAGCTATAGAAACTCAACATGCAATTTCAATAGCCAATTGGCTCATGTACATAATACATAACAATCATTTCAAAAGATTAGTAAACATAAGGAACGATTACCCTCTAACTAGATCCGTTCAATAGGCGGGCTTGAGCGGGCTCAGGCCGAGTTTAGGCGGGGTTTTTTTTCAAACCTTTGTCCAAGCTTGCCCAGGCCTGGTTCTATATTTGTCCGGCTTAAGCTCACTTAAGCCCGGAATGGGTGGGCTTAGGTGGGCCGAAAGATGTTGTTAACTTTTAACAATAAATTAATATATTAATTAAGGGTGTGTTTGATAGCTTGAGAATTTTCTAGAGAAAAATAATTTTCATTTAAAAATTCTCTTAAAAATAATTTTAGAGGGCAAATTTTCTTGAAAATGTTTGATAACACATTAGAAAATTTTATTTTAAGAAAGAAAAAATGATGTGGGCCCACAAAAAAAGTGACTTGCACCTTTCTTTCTCTCTCCATTTATGTTTTCTAACAAAGAAGTTAAAAAAATTAGGCCCACTTTTCTCTCTCCTAAAACACCACGTTATTTCCTTATTTTTTCGCCTTTTAAGAGAGAAAATAAATGAAGAAAATTGTGGGGTGTGGTTTTTTTTCTCTATGTAGTTACAAAACTATCAAACAATAAAAAAATGGCTATACCAAAAAAATTGAAAGTTTTCCCACAACTTTTGTATTTTCTTTGCTATCAAACACACCTTGTGAAGTTATGAAAAATAAGTTTATTGAATGAATTGGAAAGTACAATATGGTGCCGTATTTATAGAATGGTACATAACTAATTTACACAATCAGTGTAGATATTAAACATTTATTGTAGGCATTTACACATTTATTGTAGACGTTACACAATTATTGCACACGTTACGCAATCAGTGTAAACGTTACATAATATTAGTTTCCTAACATCCCCCCTTAAACTCAAGGTGGTGGCAAGGAAACCAACTTGAGTTTGCATGTTAATTCATGAAATCGGGCAGGTGACAGTGCTTTGATGAAGATGTCAGCAAGCTGATCACGCAAAGAAACAGATGAAAGAGAGACAGTCCCATCCTTAAGATGTTGGCGAATAAAATGGCAGTCGTTTTCTATATGCTTAGTTCGCTCATGAAAGGCATCATTATGACCAATCTGAATGACATTACGATTGTCGCAATATAGAATGGTCAGAGAGGAGTGAACAATACCCATGTCTTGGAGCAACCATCGAAGCTGCAAAAGTTCCGATGTAGTGTCAGCAAGTGCACGATATTCAACCTCTGTACTAGATTGAGCGATAACTGTTTATTTCTTACTCCTCCATGAAATAAGTGAGTCGCCCAAAAAGAAGCAAAAACCGATTGTGGAGTGTCTATCGGTTGGATCACCAGACCAGTCAGCATTAGAGTATGCACAAAGTGTCAATGAGGATGATCTGGAAAAAAGCATTCCATGAAGTAAAGTTCCCTTGACATAACGAAGAATACGAAGAACAGCTGTATAATGGGTAGTTCGAGGAACGGCCATGAACTGACTTACAATATGAACAACATGAGCTATATCAGGTTTAGTGTCAGTGGGTGTGAGTCGAGCATTGTATTCCATAGGAGTAAAAGCAACCTTGCTATCAGAGATGTCAGCTTGAGATAGTAAATCAGATGCATACTTGACTTGAGATAGATAATATCCAGAAGCAGAAATTGAAATTTTTAGGCCAAGAAAGTAAGAAAGATGGCCAAGGTCTTTCATCTCAAACTGTTGACTAAGATACTATTTAACATCTGAAATACTAACAATATCATCTCCAGTAATGATCATATCATCAACATAGAGTAACAAGAACACATATCCATGATCAGTCTTACGAACGAACAATGGATTATCATGTGAACTAGAAATAAAGTCACATTGAAGAATAACAGAGCTAAACTTTGCAAACTAAGCACGAAAAGCCTACTTCAAACCATACAGTGTTTCTTTAGTTTGCAAACAGTGTTCGAAGGATGATCATATTCAGGAGGGGGTCTTATATAAACTTCTTCAAATATGTGACCATTAAGAAATGCATTTTTAACATCCATTTGAAACAAATGTCATTTCTTTATTACTGCGACAACCACAAGACTGCGAACAGAAGTCATTTGAGCCACTGGAGCAAAAGTTTCTTCATAATCAATTATGTACTCCTGAGCAAATCCTTTGGCAACTAGTCGTGCCTTGTATCGATCAACTGTACCATTAGCAGTAGTCTTGATTTTATAGATCCACTTATAGCCGATTGCAGTTTTGCCTAGAGGAAGTGGTACTAAGTCCCAAGTTTCTGTTTTCTCCAAAGCTTGTAATTCATCATCCATAGCTTGTTGCCACAAAGGATTAGTTCTAGCTTCCCTATAAGTGTTAGGCTCATAAAGTAATATAATGGTAGAATTCACAAAGGGACACTTGAGATTAGGAAGATTGACAACATAAGGTGCAAGATGGGATGTTATCTTAATTTCATGACGTGACGACTGGATAGTCTCAGGTAGAATAGGCAGACTAGACTCAGTTGAAGCAACAGGGACATGACTAGCAGGATCTTCAAACTGGACAATATCCTTATCGGAGACAAGCGGGTGTTCTGTAGCATCAACGGTACTTGAAATATACTGAGAGGAACTGTTAGAATCAACAGTATGAGGAAACAGATCAACTAATGGATCAGTGAAGTATGACATAGAAGGAGAGATTTGAAATGATGATATCGATGAAGACATTTTATGCTCCCAAAATGTAACATGCCTCGATATTCCAAAGCACTTTGAGATGGGATCCCAACATCGATATCCTTTGTGTTCAATTTCGTATCCCAAGAAACAATACAAACGAGCACGAGGTTCAAGTTTTAAACGTTCGTAAAGCTGGAGGAAAACAAAATAAGTAGAGTCAAAAACACGAAAAAGACTATACTCAGGGTGCATCCATAAAGCCTTTTAAAGTGAGATTGATTATCGATAGTAGGAGAAGGAATCCGATTGATGGTAAATATAGCGGTTAGAGCGGCTTCTCTCTAAAAATGCCCAGGACATGAAGCAAAGACAAGAAGAGATCTTGTAGTGTCAAGAATGTATAAGCTTTCGCTCAGTTCTTACATTTTGTACAGATGTACTTGGACAAGATCGATGAACAATGGTACCATTCGTGGATAGGAAATAAAGAAGTGATGAATCTTTATGAGTAACAACTGCATAAACTTAAAGACTGAAAGGGCCAAAGGTAGAGGCTTAACAACAAATCATTTAAAAATCTTTTAGAGGTATTTATACAAAAAGATTCACAAATACGACACTCTTGTCATCAAAGATATCTGATGTAGATAAGAAGTGTACCGTGTAGATAAGTTGAGAAAAACATAGCAGTGAGCCAGTGAGGTGTTTAATGAAATAGTGTTATTCACATTTCATTAAACTGAAAGAGAAGAATAAAATAGTAATTTAGTTACGTTTATTCTTCAAAGTAAAGTTGAGATAAGCTTTGTGCTAGTGATAGGGTTGTGCAACCACATATACTAGACAAGTAAGGAATGAGAAAGCTAAGGAATAGGAAATATAATAGAATAATAAACTCCATTACTCTTCGAAATTTTTGGTGACTTGTACGTACCTTAATTTCGAGGACGAAATGATTGCTAAATTGGGGAGATTGTAACGACCCGTTACTTTAAGCACGTGATTAACAGTAATCTGAATCCAAATTAATTCGAGTTAGGCTCGTAGTTAAGCTCGGGTCATCACGATTAACGCGTGTGTTGAAATTGCGTGACGTATTGTGTTTGTTTGGTGTGTACTAATATGTATACGCGAATAATCGGACCAATGAGAGAATGTCTAATACCATGTATGGGTTATGTGGACACACATGAGACGCGGGACAGCGTTGATGCTCGAGTGTGATCGGCGGTGGAAATTACGTAATTATAGGCGTAATTATAGTATATATATTATGGATATATAAATATATAGTAAAATGGGAAATAAATAAATAATAGTGAATTGTCGGGATGCCGAGTGATGCGCAGGGTCATGAGTGATACGCGTAGGACGTACAGTGGTGTGCACGCCCGAGAATTCTCGTTGGCGTACTAACCAAAATTTTAGGAGCAATATATCGATAAATATATGTATATATATATAGTATATATATATAAATATATATATATAATAAAAATCAAATAAATGGGAAATTACCGTCAGGGGTAATTGGTGTGAAAAGAAGAATGGATGAACACAAGGGCAGTTTGGTCTTTTCCCTAACCAAACCGCCCTTCTTCTTCGATAAAGATCAAAAATGAGAACAGAGGGAGAGATCGAGAAACACAAAGAGCGAGAGAGATCGTGAGGAAGAAGAGGAGAGCTCGGCGATGGCGAGCTCGCGTGATCAAGACGAAATCAAGGTGAGATGTGTAGCTGTGTGTCGGTTGTTGTTGTCCTGGTTTTGAGATATGGTGATGGAGAGGTTCGGCCATGACGTTAGTCATGGCCAAACCAGCAACAATGACAGGGAGGATCGCCTCCCTGCTGGTTTTTGAAGCTAGGGAGGGTTGGGGTTGGGAGCCAACCCCAGCAATGAATAGAAAGAAAAAAAAAAGAATAGAACTGGAGAAGAAGGTGGTGAACCGGGCCAGTTCGGCCCGGTTCACACCCAAAATAAAAGAAAAAAAAAAAAGAAAAAAAAGGAAAATGGAAAAGAAAATCCAGAAAAATAGGAAAAAATATGAAAAATAGTATTTTGACCAAACAAATAGAAATTGAGGGATTTCTATGGAAAATAAGAAATTCGAAAATTGGAGGAGACTTTACACCAGGGTTTTTACCTCGAAAAGTGTGAAATGGTCAAAATATATTAGAAACTAGATCTCGGGATTTCGGATTCGAATGAGACTAGTTTAGAAGTATTAGTAAATGAATATTAGACTTAAATTGATAAGAAATGGTTTATTTTAGGTAATGAACTGATGTGGAAAGGTTTGAGGACTCCGAGGAGTTGTACAAGTCGGTAAAACATAGAAAGCTCAGGACAGGTAAGTAGGACTCATAGCTTTTATCAATTATGCAACGTAAAATAGTATTACTAGAGCATGTAGTGTACTGGACTGGGAATGGGGCAATGTACCATGATTTAACTTTGGTTTTACAAAAATGTTTTGAAATAAAATAGATTCGGAAAGAGATTTGACGGGACGAATCAGCCTGAGGTTTGAAACTGTGGTGGAGTTGCTAACCATCACCGCGCCCCCAGTGACTTGGGAATTATCCCAATCAATGCTTTCCAATTGAGTTTAGTAGCTCATTAATCATAAACCAATCAGATGAGCAGTGATTGGTTTAGTGATGATGAGTAAGTGCGACTCGATGTTTTATGAGTTGGCGGCACATTGATAAGAACTGGTTAGATGCCCAGTGACTGGTTCTTGAAGAATGTGAGAGGGCAACTCAGTGTAAATACGAATATTAGAAATACAAATCACGGGTATATTGCAATGATCCAAGGAACTTGCATCCGTTATATATATATATTGTTTATATTGATTCATATGCTTCTGTAGATATGCATTTGATTCATGTTGTTATACATTGCCTTGATATTAATTGGTAGTTAATGGTTGGTATGAGAGTCACTTACTGAGCAAGTAGGAGCTCACCCACATTAACATCTCCAGGTATGGATGTACGCTAGGACTTGGAACTCAGGAAAGGAGAAGACCAGGGGTTTAGTATCTTCTCTACAGTGCAGTGAGTTTCTTGTTATATATATAAATTGTTTTGCTCTTAATTTGTAATAATTGGGGTGGGAATACAAGCTTAATACCGATGTTCATGCCGATATTGTATAACTTGTATTTTATCGAAAAAGTTTTAAATTTTCCGCTACGTTATTTTCATGATTTTTCATTAATATCAAGATATACAGGTTGTTGTCAGGAAATGTGGTAAGGCTACTGGCTCTAATTAGGTCCGATCTAGTTTATCGGGGCTTAATTAGAGTTTCAGGCCGAACATTCTCTAGTTAAAATTAAGGGTTGTTACACCGTTACACTAATCGTCCCATTTAATGATTCTCAACTGGATCAATATTTCTCTAGTTCAATTATTTCAACCTAAATCCTATGATTGTAAATAATAGTAGAAAAATAAGTTTGACAAGTCGAAAACTTGTCACAATACCAAGCAAAGATACGAGATGTTCCTCTAGCTTATTGGAGCCTTTCCCTTGTCTATTGCAGAAGAGGAACCTGTAGGAGAAAAGTAAGGGTGAGCACAAAGGGGCAACGGTGCTCAGTAAATTTAAGTAAGTTATCAGTATTATAATTATTCCATAAGTATAATACATGAGCTGCAAAAATATTTATCATGACGAAAAAGATAATTAAGAAACATAATAACGAGATAAATAATCCATGCAAATCAAAATGTGCAAATGCTAGGCATGCATGAGTTAAAACAACTTAAATTCCCAACCAAAACTAAAGTTCATGAAGGTTGACTCTACTATGGTCGTAGCAGTGTCAACACTCCATTCCCAACACTATGGAAGTTTTATCCTATCACTAAGTCCGCATCTTGTCCAACTGGACATAACACCTACTACTAAAGGTTAATGAGAATATTGGATCATATTCTTATTCTCAATTTGTTAGTCGAACTCGAATAGCGACTCCGTTTGACAAGTCTAGGCAACTACCCTATTTCGTTCTTCCTAGCTCGGTCCTAGTGTCCCAATCATTCTAGTCGAACTAGTAGTTTCTTGGTGCAAGGACTTATAGCGAGCTCCATTAAGTGAACAACATACAATGTCTGATAATGCACCCCATTTAACCCATTGACCTAGCTACATGATTCACCTAACCATATACTCCTTCCGGTCAAATATGTAAGTCATTCTAGGTACTCAATATTGGTAAAAAAATGTAAGTCATTTACACGAGTTAATTTCATACATGGTCACTTAAGTGTATACGTTGTAACACTTTGGTCACTAAACTCCACTTTGTATCAATAAAATCATTAAACTTTATAAAATATTTCACTAAAGTTACTTTGGTCTATTTCTCACATGACGTGGCACTTATGTGGCCATATAAACATCGAGATTTGCATTAGTTTGCCTCGAGATCCATTTTTTCTAATCAAGATGATGATCTAACATTCCTTATTAAATGTGTCAAAAAGAATGTCATACTACCAACACAAATAAGCCCCAAAATACAGAGAGATCGCTCTGCAAAAAAAAGTACAGAGAGATTGAGAATTTCTAAAAAAAAAAGCAAAATAAAGAACAACAATGATCAACATCAACGAAGAAGAAGACAATGCCCATGCCACCTCTTCTCTCTGCCACTTTTACCCCATCGTTCTGCTCCACTCTTCATCGCCCTCACCCTGTCACCAACTCACCTTCACCATCATTACCTCCTCCAAAGTCAAGCCCAAACGCAGAGGTTAGATCCGAATTTGGTGGAACAATTATCAACATCAGCAATTGATCCAAATCCCCAACAAATTATTTTGATTTGTGTTTCTTGTTCATTCCCCCAAGGGTAAGGCATGGTACAGTCGCGATGAGGGCGATGAGCATATAGTTTTAATTTTGGAAAGGATAGAACTGCGATTGAAGATTAGGGTTGTGCTTGTGCTGATTGTGAAGGAGATTGTGGAGAGAGATTTGGGAGATATGAGGTTGTGTGTTTGGGGACGATGATGCGATGTTCTTTTTGAGGAATTTGCCAATTTGGTGAGTTAAAAGAAACTCAAAATAAATAATAAAGTCGTCTTCTTCCTTGATCTCATTCTTGATCTTTGTGTGTTGAGAGTCTTATTTGGTGAGTCTCTTATGATATTCTTTTTGACACATTTAATAAGGAATGTTAAATCATCATCTTGATTATAAAAAACAGATCTTGAGGCAAATTAATACAAAACTCGATGTTTATATGGCCACATAAGCACCACGTCATGTGAGAAATAGACCAAAGTAACTTTAGAAAAATATTTTATAAAGTTTTATGATTTTATTGATACAAAGTGAAGTTTAGTGACAAAATATTACAACATGTACACTTAAGTAACCATGTATAAAATTAACCCTCGTTTACACAATTCTAGACTTATTTTGATTCTTTTACCCCTATTAAGGAATGTAAACAATCTCTTTCTCTCCCTCGATCGAGATTGAAACAACGAAGAAAATCCATAAGAGACCAAAAGAGAAGAAGAAAATGTAGGGGAGCAACAGATAGCAGTGGAGATTTCAAGATCAGAGGTTTTGTTCAACACGATTTGCAAGAAGAGAAGTAGATCTTTTGTTCAGTGACGCAGATCCGAAGGTTTGGAGTATAGGTTTGGAGTGGAGATGAAGAGATTTTGGATCTGGACTAGTATAAGGTTTTGAAGATGGTTGGGTTGGGAATATATTTTCATTCTTGGTGAAGAATTAATGGTTTTTTAAATAGTGCAAAATCTAAACATCCTTGAAGAATGAGAAGAAGAAAAAGACGTCCAGCTTATGTGGGGAGGAGACCCAACAACTGTAATTAGGGGGTTTTGGCGTGGGGATTTTCACTCCGGGATGGAGTTGGTGGTTGAGATGAATTTGAGGGGAGGGGGCCGAGGGGCGGTGGAGAAGACAGGTATTTTTTTTCGATGCAAAGATGTCTTGGTTTATTAAACAAAAAAAACCAATAAGACTATCAATGGGAGAGGCATTATAGTAACATGAACCATAATTAAATGAAAAAAACAATCTGTATAGTTGACAACTTACCTCTTATGCTTAATTTCAAAATTCCTAGTATGCACTCACGAGCCTAAATCTAACTAAATTAGATATTAATTAATTACATATCAAACTTGAATTTTTGATAATTGAACTTATTCTTGAAAACTATTCAAAAACCCGAGATACACATTTAAAACATTTTGAATAATCCCCTCAAGATCAATGTTTGAAATTTCACTATTTAAGTTATTTAATTACTGTTTTTTATTATTACTATTTTAGAGAGGGGCCCACTAATTGTTAAACCTGCCCTAATTTTGTAAAATTACCCAACTGCCCCTCATATAAAAGGATTTTTACTCACCATACCCCATTAATTGTTAAACGTACTCTAGCTTGTGAAATTACCCAACTACCCCTCTATATAAAAGGGTTTTTACTCACTATACTTCACTCATGATCACCCCACTCACCACATACCCCAGTTAATTCTCTCAAATTACACTCACCAAAAACTAGCTAAATTTGACGAAATTCAAGCAAAACTACATGGATCCAACATCGTATGTACATTCACCTTCTCTTTTAGTGCTCATTTCCAAGTTTTTTTTAATTTCTTTTCTTCTTGAGTCGTTTTGTTTGTGAGTTTATTTTCGGGTTTAATGCTTTGATTTGAGGCTTGAATCTTACATTTTTGCTACAAAATTTTTTGATGAAATTGAAAATATTAAGTGATTCCAAGCAAGCCTCACTATTTTTTTGTCATTTTCATGTATTTTTCGAGGGTTTTGAAGGTTTTTTGTTCACTCTGGTCGTCCGCGAGTTTTGCACTAACAGAGCCAAAACCTCTAGAGAGGTGTCGGACGAACAGAGTCAGCCGATACCTCTAAAGACGTATCGGACAAACAGGGTTGACACCTCTAAAAGGTTTCGGTTGGATCCCTTCATCACCCACTGAGATCGAGTATGTTCGCATTTTCGGTCGGAGTCGGCTAAGAACTCCAAAGAGGTGCGGCCTTATATATCCAACACCTCTTCAGAGGTGTCGACTTTGTTCATTCGAAACCCACGAGCAAGGGTATTGCGGTGAAGGTGAAGGTGAAGGTGAAGGTGATGGGGTACACGAAGTAAAAAAGTGTGGTACACTAAGCAAGTGTATTTTTGGAATTTTTAAAAAAAAGTGTGGTACACGAAGTAAAAATTTAAAACTGGGGTACGTTTAGCAATTAGTGAGGTCCGTTTAGCCGTTCCCTTATTTTATTCTATATATTTTTCTTTGGTTTAATTGGTTAAAATATCCTAACTTTTTACATTTTTTGTTATTATATCATAACTTTTCTACATTAAAAAACTTGTATCATAACTCACTTTTTAACTCTAAATTTGATGGAGTGACACCTAAATAATGACTTCAAAAAACCACCTCATCATCTCTAATCACTAAAATAATTACTAAATTTATTAATTAAAATTTATTACTTAAGTGTCACCTCATCAAATTTGGAGTTAAAAAGTAAATTTGGATATAAATTTATCAATCTAAAAAGGTCATGATATAAAAACAAACCTGAAAATATTATAATGTAATAACAAAAGTTACAAAAGGTGTGGATATTTTAACTAATTTCACATTTTTTTTATTCTTTGGGTTTTGGCAGTTGGGCCTGGGTTGCCCCAATTGCCTTGGTTAGGCCTGCGTTGAACCCAGGCCCAATCCCCAGGGCGACCCGGTGGGAAGCGTATGCGCATTCCCGCCCCACACCTCACGAATTAATGAATTCGTTCAGTTGTGCCTTAATGGCCCAACTGTGTTGCTGGGCCTAGATTTGTTTGGCCTAGAAAATCAAGGCCCAGTCCGTGTGCGCTCCCCTCTTCCTCCTCCACTAATTGCGTTGTGCAGTTCGTTCCATTGTTTCTTCTTCTTTTTTTTTCATTAAATCTTTAGCAATCAACTTGGTGACTATTTCAAGAGTGATCAAACCAGAATTTTTAAACTAAAAAACGCATGCTTTCATGGTTTGAAAAACTTATTATATATGTTTTAAGGGATTGTCAACTAGCTCTTCAGGTTTGGAAATCCCTATCCCAAATGATATCATCTCCACTCTTCTATGCATCATCATTGGTGGATTGGCTAGTGTTGAACCTCGGTGAAAAAAACCATCGCAAGAAGGTTATGTTTAGTGTCTCCGATTGAAAGTTGTGGCCCTGGAGAAATAACAGTATGTTTGGGAATCAATCTTATACAGGATATGAGGTCGAACACTGCATTACTTACAGATGAAATCCTTCATTCAGAAGGCTTGTAGTCGACCTCGAGTCAAGCTCTAGCAAGAAGAAAAATTGTCATTGGGTAGTACCGGAGGAGGAGTGGTTGAAAACAAATTGTGATGGAAAGGTTTGAGGGGAGGATAGAGAAGCTACAACGGCATGAGTGATACGGGGGATGAAAGTCAATTTTTGAACATCATTTCAAGCAAAGTTGGATCGGTGTTCACCTATTTGCGTCAAACTATGAGGAGTTAAACATGACTTGCAACTGGCATGGGATAAAAGATATAGGAAACTTGTCGTAAAGCTATACTTGTAGGAAGCAATTGATCTTATTTTGGACTCATCACATGGCCAATTTCGAAATCTACTGATTCATGATATTCTAAGGGAGACGGACCGGGAGTGGAGTGAAGTTTTCAGCCACACATTTAGAGAGAATAATGCAAGTGTAAAACCCATCTCCAATGAAGCTATTTAGTGTAATGTTGATTTTAAGATTTGAGAACATATTCCCATTTAAATTTTCATATTGCTAAAGCAGGATATCATACCTTGAGTAGGTAATTAACATTAATCTTAACACTAATTAATGTAAATTAAACTCGTGATCGAGTTCAATTTGTCTCAATTAACATGTCAATATAGTGGAGTGATTGTATTGTGTTTGGTTAGAGTGAAAAATAATGAATGAACTATAGAGTATTAATGTAAATTAATATAAAGCCTATGGTTGAAAAATGAATAGTTAATAAATGGTTGATACGCCTAGTGATACACGTGGGTCGGGGTATCACGTGTTGGTCGTGAAGAATAGTGTACACGTCCAAATGTGCTCATTGGCGTAGGTGTATATTTATATATATTTATATATGGTTAAATATATAAAATTAACAGTCTTTGAGTTCACCTCGACATATGCGTCGCGTGGAGAGGCAATGAATAGTGCAAGTAGGATGCGGTGATCGTTGGTGTTGTTGACATTTTATGCATCGAGATGTTCATGATCCATGTGCTAGCAAGTAGAAGTAGTTGTCAAAAACAAGACAAATGAATGTAGTGTTGGTGTGTTCTTGACACATAAGATCAGCGTCCAAACTTGTGTTGTGAATCTCGAGGAATAGCTAGACTTAAATAACAAAAAGGAAGGGTTTGCTCACTATTCTTAATACTTGATTCTATGTCTGGTCCAGTATTGAGTCATGAATAATTAATGAAATTTCAATTTCTTTTCAAAAAAAATATCATGCCATGAAAACCCTTCAAAATATATTATGCATTAAATGGTTTGTGCATTTATAACACCTCGATTAATGTATTGAATTAAAATCCATTGGTTGTAAATAGTATAACCATGAAATGAGTATATATATATGGTTTTCATGGTAGTAGTACCCATATATATATATATATATAATTTTATTTTATTCTAATAAGTTATTTCTACAAGGAGTTTTCTCATAAAAAAAATTAATTTCACTATAATATTATGGCGATGAACTGAGCGCAAGCGTTTGATATATGTGGTCAACACAACCTAATCAAGTTAGGATTGGAGCACAAAGTGGATAACTCGTTGATTTGGTATATAGCCACTTGAATGAGAGGTTTGAGTTTGTGTAACAATCCTAAAATCTAACTCGTGTCACGTGTCAATTTAGGTCGTACGTATACCCTTTGGCGTGATATAGTTGTCCAATTCTCAGTCGTCGACGCCGATGTATGTTATTTTTTTCGATATTTTGTATTATATTTTATCACCCGAATGTAAATTTCAATGTCCCAAACGTATGAGAACGTTCGAGTGTGAGCGTTGGTGTTGGAAAACGGGTTCGACTCGAGGAAAACGTGAACAACGGGTTTCGAGCAAACAGTTGTCGGGTAATTAGCTGTCTGGGGGATTAATTGAATTAAAAACACTGAAAAATATAAAATAAATAATAAATGAAGGTTTTATACCGTGTCCGATACGTTGGTACATCCGGGAATACGCGACGAGCGAATCGTGGTGCGGAACGGGTCCAGTAACGTGAGGTTTGTGTGAGAAAATGGTTAAGTTGTGAGTGAGAGTCACCTATTGGTGTCATAATGTTGTGTTAAGGTGGTTGGATGGAGTGAAGGAAGGCCGAGTGATGTGCCTCGAGATACGTGTATGAGTGTGGAAAAGAGGGGTGTATATAAGTGTTCCACCAACTTTTCTCTCTCCTCACTTTTTCTCTCATTTTCATTCCAACGATCAAACGAAACAAAAATGTTGGGTTTTCGTGGGTTTCGACATTGATTAACACCAGGGATCGACCAACTATGTATTCTAAGGTGAGATCCCGACTCCCCATGTGTGTATATACGATTTAGCGGTAATTTTGAGTGTTTTCGTTGCGATGGATTTGGACCATGATTTTAGGATTTCATTTTTATTGGATTGGTTTGATGGATTTGATGTTAATGGAATGGGTTTGGTGTATTTTAATGATGGAATTGATGATTGGGGAGTTGTGGGATTTTTGGTGAATTTTTGAAGATTTTTCCTATGATTTTTGAAATCAGGGGTTTGTCGAGGTTTCGACGCGAAACGAAGGTGGGTTGTTGTTGTTTCGGACGTCTCTAAGAGTTTAGGATATGCTCGGAACACGGCGACGCGAGCCGGGTTTCGGAAAACCCCGGATTCAAGTGCAGAGTTGAACATTGTGAGGGACGCCGTGGAGCGTTTATGCCCACGGTGTCGATCACAGCGCCCGGAGCAAACGATTCGGGAGAAGTCACGATTTAAGTGACGCCGTAAAAGGGAAAGCCCCACGGCGCCACTTGCGGCGTCTGAGGCAAAGAGTTAAGAGCAAGTCACGTTTTATGTGACACTGCCGGGGTTTTGACCCCCACGACGCCACCTGCAGCGTGACACTGTTCACAATGAACAATTCTGAGAAAAATTTAAAAAATCTCGGGAATCTCTTGGGTATCTAAATGGGTTTGAATACACCTAATACCTCGAAAATTAACCCACTTACACTAACGAAATAATTATAAAAAATTGGGTAAATTGAAGGTAAATTAACTATAAATTGTAATTAATTGGCTATCAGGAATTATAGTCATTGACGAGTCACACGAGAATTTGTAAGAGGTGAGTCAGAGTTTGTGTGAATGCGTATTAGCTTGGATACAGGTAAGTAAATCAGTGAGGAATTTTACAGTTATTTCTTGAGCTTTAATTTGTTATTGTAATTGTTCTATTCCTGTTTTGGAAATTGCATTCCTTTGAGTTGTCTAAGGGCAAGTGAGTCAACGTGATCCTTTGGTAGGACGGGTTATCTGAGATAATATGCCAAAGCTACAAACTCGAGATGCACGATACTATTTCTGGTTCTATATGGGATGAGAGTTCTTACCTGGACTACTAGGAAATCTCATCCTTATGGACTTTAGGATGGTGTGAGTATACCACATCCTAAACTCCGAGTCTTGTAGGTGTTTTCCTCACCTCAACGACCGTTTGGATAGGACCACTTACATCTCTCTATTGTTTTCGGAACACTCATTCTTTGATTGATTAAGTTATTTACATTCTTTATTTATTCATACATTCCCTGTACCTTTCTTTCCATCGGCATGAATATAGACCGGTAGTTTTATTTCAAAATGTTGTATTTATGTCTTGTTTGGCGTTACTTACCTAGACGTGTCATTCTTGTGTTTGATGAGGTGCAGATCCACAATCCATCAAGGGGAAGGCTCCACAGCTAGGAACTATCGAGGACACCGAAGCAGTTCTTTCCTCTTATCTGATATAGATGATGCATTTTGTATTACTTTATGTATATATTTTGAAACACTGGGATTTGTGTTTTGAGAGATCTTAGGCATGTATATCTTGTTGTCTCCTCTGACTTGTTATTGATGATGATATACATACGCGGGGTCTCCACACTATAGGTTGTCCAGACTAGTGTCTTTGAGGTTTTTTATTTAGTTTGAGGTTTAATTGTTTCCACTATAACTATGATAACTTACTATTTGATTAACTCAATTTTTAATTACTTTTAAATGGTAAATGGTAAAGGAAGGCTAACTAGGCTTGCGTGACTCAATGAGATTGGCTCGGGGGTCCATATAAGTCTAGGCCAGGCGGGGCCTAGTTGAAGATTGTGGAACTGGAGTTTGATGAGTGTTTATTTAGGCATGATTTAGTATAGGATATTAGGAGTTAATGAACTATATTTATCGCGTTTTAAAGTAACGAATGCTTGTTTTATGTGTTTCAAGAATTTTACATGAGTCGGGCATTATTGGACTAAAGGCGTGTTATGAACTTAATTGAGTGATGTTTAGTTCACAAGCCATAACTTTCACATCACTAGTTGGAACGAATCGTCGTTGGACTTGTTGGAAAGAAGACATTGAGACGGACATTTTTATCTCTCACAAGTATCATGAGATACGGATTTGAAGTGGTCAAAAGAGCAACACACAATTAGCAAAGTTTGACCAAGTTTTTTAATGACTCATATTCAGTATAAAGGACATAACTTGCTCATCTCAAATCCAAATGACTTTTTGTTTTCTTTGTTAGAAATTAGACTCAAAGCTGAACATTTTCATGCCTCACAAGCTTTTTCAGATTCGATCTCTAAGTGGTCCAAAATCACGTTGTACGACAGAGGAATTTTTCACACCTTGAGGATGCCGTGATTAACAACTTCTAGCGGCGCGACTTACGTACGAGTGGACCAGAAGATACCAGAAAACACGCCACCGCCCTGAAGACTCGAAATTTCAGGATTTTATCTACTTTTCATGATTTTTAAGTTTTTAGGTGTTCCTATAAATACCAATAGACTCCAATTAGAAATTAACTTTTGTTTTACTTTCTTTTTACATTAGAAACTAGGTTTTTGGCTTGATTATTTCTAGCTAATTTCCTTCCTTTAGGTTGAAGGTTGATCGGTCAAGCTTTGCGACTTGGGATTTCATTATGAGGTTTATTTATATTTAATTCTTTTGATTCTTTTCTATAGTTTATTCTCTTTAGTATTGTTTATAAAAATAGGGTTAGGTTTGATTGTGTGTATAGCGTTGTGCATGCATATTCGATTGATCACCCTTAGTCATTGAAGTTGAAACGTCCGTCTTCATGCGGTAGACTCAAACTTGTGACAGTTGGCTATCCGGTCAAGTACCTTAAGGATCTAAGCTAAATCGGGAGCATTAGCGATCCAGTTGTCTAAGTGTAGTGCCTTTACGGACCGAGGTAATGCGGTCAACGCGTTAAATCTGGAGCACTAGCGATTAGGTTGCGTGTTTGGTTAGAGAAGTAGTCAACGGTCGTACCTTGGCTGCCGGCACCAGGAAATGCGAGGAACCAAGTGCGTCATCGGATCTATAGCTGCACTAGATCATAGATTAGTCTCATATCTTTTATAAACCAAGGATTAATAGAATCAATCTCAAGTTGTATTGCGAAGACCGTAAAACTGAATACCTAGATTTTCTTCCATTGCATTACTCTAATTCAAAAGTTTTCAAAGTTTCCAAAAGTTTTACAAAATCTCTCGTTTTCTCTTCTCTCCTTGAAACTTAAGTCAATTACCTAGTCCTTAAGGTTCGACCCCAAGTTTGCCACTACTGCAGTCCTTGTGGTTCTTGGTAATAAATCGAGTAATTTACTTTGACGCGTTCGATGCGCGTCAGGGTCGTCACAGTTTGAGTCTCAAAGAGCCAGGTTTTTTTTTTGATAAGAAAGAACAACTTGATCACTAACAATCGATTGGTTCAAGTGATACGGAACTTGATTCCTTTAAGCAATATCTCATTTTTAGTCTGGTGGATGAAAAAATTGGATTACGAGGGTCGCCGGTGGGCCTGACATGTCTTTCTTATTCAAAAAAGTCATGGGGAAGATTGAAGGGGCCTTAAACCTGGGTCAACAAGGCTTCTCTTGGCTGCATGTCATCTTCACCGAAGGTACTGCCTACCAAAAACATGTCAATATGCAAATTTCTAGTCGTTAATGGTGTAGTCTCTCAGTCAGTCGAAGTCCCACCAGTCTCTTCTCTCCTCGAAACCCATCCTGGTAAGCCAATCCACACTCTCCGCACTTTCTTTTTCAGTTAATCCAATCTACGTCTCTTCGTATTTCAAAAATCGAATCTGTAAACGGTCAGGAGCTTACACAACTTCTCGCACTCACTCTAACGCTTCATACCTACTGTTTTGGGAGAGCCATTTGCAAAGACTCGCTGATAGCACTAGAATTCTCGCCGAACGGAGACCCGATTTGCTGTTTGGTTTGGGGGACAAAAGAGTTCTTCCCAAATCTCATTTCGCTTCGTTTTCTTTGTGGGAATCTGTGATTCTTCCTCGTGTTGATGAATCGTTGAGGAATGTGTTGCCAATTGCGTTGGAGGGTAGGAGTAGTGGAAAAGAATTGGCGATCACGACGCTTGTGAGTGGGGATTCGAGGAATTTGGGGGGTTTGGATGGAGGAGGTGGAGAGAGAGAGCAAGATTGGGTTTTTAGGGCACTCAATGTTTATGTGCATATTGGGTTTTATGTTCCGCCTGTTTTTGGTGACGAATTGAATTGTGGGCGATTAGCTATTGTGGGAAGAGGGAGAGAGATTGCAAGGGCCAAGTTTGCTGAGTGGGTTTGGTGAGTAGGGATTGGAGTATTTTTGAGGTTTTTTTTTAAGAGTTTTGTACCATCAATTGCACTAAATCAGAGCACAATATAAGAGTTTGATCAATGTAGCTTGGGACTGATGCTATGTTGTTGTTAAGAGTTCTATAAAATTAGGTGACTTTTGTTCGTGTTATCAGGCAAAGGAAAAAGTTTGATGGATTGAAGCCTCCCATGGTGAATGAGATCTTGTTGACTAATGATGGTGATCGGATTCTTGAAGGCGGCGTGACTAACTTCTTCGTTGTATCTCGAATGGTGAGTGTGAATTACAAGCTTGTTAAACTTTTTAAACAAGGCTTTTTAAGTTTGATGTGGCTGATTAAGGAGTATTGCTTTTGGTTTTACAATCTATTGTTAGATGATGATCCATGCAGACAAGTTTGGAGTTAACTACGTTTTCAAAGAATTGTGCTATTGCTTATTAGCGAAACTAAAATTGCTTGTTAAAATCAATGCTCAACAATATTTCTGATTGAACTATTGTAACAGGGAAAGTTCAAATAGTGCATATCATAAGTTTGTTGTTTTTTTGTTGTTTCACTTGTTTGTATGATGAAATGGTTTAATTGGTTGTGTTTTTGCCATTACATAAACTATAAGACTAGTAAAATTCAAGAAATGACTCATAAATTTGGGGGAGTTCTTAGAAATAATCCCTTCATAGTCGCCCATAATTTGATAATGGATGTCTAAGAGTGGCTTTTGGTACAGCTTTCAATTGTGCAGTTTGTGCAATTGTGTATGTGACAGTTTATTATTGGGTTACATGTACAACTAAGACAAGTTAAAAAGAGGAAATATACAGTTGCTTGTTGTAGTTAACGATTATGCCCTTACCTTTTTTCCATAAACTGGTACACAAACATAGAAGATTACGAAGAACACTATCGCTTGGGTTTGCCCTTCAATTTTGGATTGATACGAAGTCGATCCAGATTGTAGGAAATTGGATCTTGTTGGGACACATTAGTTATAACGTGATAAAAGAATAATTAGTTTTGATAACTGAAAAATGTTTGATATCTAAACGACCCTTATCTCTTGGTATTTGACTTTATCAGAAAGTCCCAAGAGTCTTGCGGGTATATAATCACAATACGTACTTTTTAGCAATTGGGAGAAAACAGAGAGTTCTATTTGGTAGTATTCTATAAAACTCTTGGGTTGTTGTACTTACACAACACTAACAAATAGAACTTCGGTTTTCTCCCAATGGCTAAAAAGTGCGTATGAAATCACAATACGTGATTATATGCCCGCAAGACTCTTAAGACTATCTGATAAAGTCAAATACCAAGAGATAAGGGTCATTTAGGTATCAAATATCTTTCAGTTGTGAAAACTAATTATTCTTTTAACACGTTATTACTAACATGTCCCAACAGATCTTAATGGGATTGCGGTGCTTCATTGGGTCGTTATTGGGAAATATTTGAGAATTGAGGGTGATCTTTGAAAGGGGTTTTTGATTTATTTTGTTGCTTTTTAGGGTTTCTTGTTGTTGGTTTTGGCGATAATTTATTGGGAATTCTTGATTTTTAGTCCTTCCCTATATCTTTGTTTTGATCAATATAAAGTAGAAGAAAAAGAAACTCGATGGAATTTTGGTTAGATATCTTTGGTTTTTTTATTGAGTGGGGGCAGAAAACAATCGCCTAATTACATCAAATGGATACCTCTAGATCTTCAATTTTAATTGGATATTTTTTGTTTCTCAATAGTTGTGATCTACTACTTCTGCAACACCCAATTTGAAAAAAGGGTGAAACTGCAGTCAAATTCATAGTATACGAATACATTAATTGATTTGACAATGCAATTGCTACACTCATTCATGTCGTTGTCGTTGGTGCTCGTGTGACTACTACTACTATCTTGACTAATGATGTCCCCATTGTTGCTACATTTGACATTACACAGCCTCTTGGTGACATTATTCTACTTGTTGTACTGCTAATGCGCAAAGCCATTTCGAAACATCTCAAAGATAGGAGATTTGATGGGAAGAAGTTCAATAGATGGCAAAAACGTGTATGGGAGTTATGGACGGGGTCACGTACGCAATCACTAGCCCTAAGCTGTCGAAATTATCATCAAAGCAACCGGAGATATTGACTCATGCCAACAAGGTTGACAAATATAACTTAATAAGTTGTTTATCTAACAAGTTATTCGATGTTTATTGTTCTTATAAGGATGCAAGATGGTTGAGAGTTTATGATCATGAAATACATCGCTAAAGATCTCTAGAAACAAAAGTTTGTCTTCAACGAGTACTATAAATGGGAGATGGTGGATGACAAAGACATCAAAACACTAATCAATGAGTACCACAAGATCTCGAGGATTTGAATTCTAAAAGCATCGACCTGCAAAAAAATTCGTAGCTGGTTTGTTGATCAAGAAGCTTCCCCCCAACATGGAGCAACTACAAGCAACAATTGAAGCACACGCACACTCAATTTCATGTTGGGGATGCTTCTCTATCAACATGCCAGCTACAAATCCTTCTTGCAAGTCGATGCCTGCAGACTTCAAATCTTCGAGGAGCTTGTGGTACTCATTGATATGTGCTTTGATGTCCTCGTCATCCACCATCTTCCACTTGTAGTACTTATCAAAAACAAACTTTTGTTTCTATGGATCTTTAGCAGTGTATTTAGTGATTATAGATTCCTAAAATCCCTTTTACTTCCTTATAAGTACACATTGAATAACTCGGTAGATAAAGTACTTATAATGGTATTCTGCAAACCTTAAAAACTTATATAAGGGTATCTCTACACAGTGCAAATTAAAGAACTTATAAGGTTATGATTGCAAACCTTGTTGGCATAAGTTCATATCTCCAATTGTTTTGATAATAATTTCAATAACTTATGACTAGTGAATATGCCCAACCCCATGCATATTTAGAATTGAAAATACGCATTCTTCGCATCTCTTAGGTTTCCCCATCAAACATCTCCATCTTTGAGATGCCCATAAATGGCTTCGTATAGTGGGGAACGAACATTAGCGGTACAACTAGTAGAACATTGTCACTAAGTAGCCGCGCAATGTCGATTGTAGCATTAGTCGTGGTAGTCGAAGCAGTTGCACGAACGGGGGCTGCGTTGGAGTCCATTAATGAAGGTTTTCCTTGTGGTTGTTATATATTTAAATCAAAACGTAGACTTGCTTGAGGCAAGTAGTCGTCCTCGAGGATAGTTATCATCAAAACCATTTCCCCCGGGATGCAACAAGCCCTTACTAGAATAGGAGTAGAAACGAGAATGTCAACACATGAACAATAAAACAAAACTGCATAAACAAAAGAACTGCAAGTGTAGAACAGAAGAACTAGAGTGCATAAATAGGGAGTAGTTATAGAAAACAAGAAATAGAGAGACGTGCTTAAAACAATATTTGTTCTTTTTTTTTCCTCATTGTGTATTTGGTTTGAATTTAAACTCAATAGAGTGAAACTTAGTCTCAAAGATGTGTCCAAATTTACCAAAAGACCTGCACACAAAATGCTTACAACGGTAAGGCTAAGAAAAGAACAAAAACGTGCGGAAAGTTTATGAGTTTTAATCCTTTTGAAATGCCTACTTTTTAGAGCAAAATTAATGGTCAAATTCATTTAAAATAGAGGGGTTTGGGTGTTTTTTTAACTCCGAATGCAATTGAATAGAAGAATAAAAATACTTAGACTTTAGTCTCATCAAGAGGTTGTTTTAGGAGGATGACTAGAAGGGCGTAGTTTTTGGGAACAAGATAAGTGCAATATCGTCAATTGCAAACAAGTAGTTGTATTGCCTCTTTTTAAATTTCTCTTTGTTGTGCGCGTGGCCAACAATAAATTGTCACGTGCACAACTATCAAACTGCACAATTGGGAACTGTGCCAAAGCTACTCCCTAGATATCTCCTAAAGCATACGTTTGAGACTTTGAGACCTCTTTTCTTTTTTGTTTTCGTGTAGTAACAAAATCTCGATACAAAGGTGGATACTAAGGTGCCAAGTACGTATAACAAAATCCCTTAAAAATTTGAGAGCTAAAATAGACTAAAAAATAGGAAAAACACAAAGAAAAGAGGCGTTTGGTGTTTTTCTCTTTTTTATATTTTTGCAATTTGAAGTCCGTAGGAGGAGCTATGCATTTTTCTTCTTTCTTTCTGTTTATCTCCAAAACTTTAAGTCCATAAAGGCCTAGAAAATTGGAAGAATGCCTAAGGAGGCACTACTCGTTTTTCCCTATTATACATACTCTCGAGATTTTAGTCGACCCCAACAAATTTTGGGATTGAGGCTACGTTTTTTGTATACGTACTTTGAAATTTAAAAAAGCTAAAAATGCCAATGTAATATGTAAAAACGCCCAGAAAGAGATGCGAGGCGCTTTTCTTTTCATTGCTCTATGGCTGTATCTATATATCATTAAAAAGGAGGCAAGACTCCCTCTTAATCCCATGGTCTTTACCAGGATGATTCCTCAAGCAATCGTGAGAAAGGATTTACTTATGAAGTGCAAACTGCCTCAATCAATGAAGGTGTGCTTCCAGGAATTGTGCGCCAATTAATCATTGAGTAAGTTTGATACAGATCTTACAAACAATTGCCTTTTAAGCAAGCACTACTAACTCAAGCATTTTATTTTCAACTCTTTTGAAAAACATTCTATAAGTTTTTTTTTTTAACCATTGATTATGGATGTTTTTGGTTTTGCATATCATTATTCTCAACAAGGTAGAAATTATGGTTTTTAAGCAATCAGTGTGGTCATATGCTTAAAGAAAGCATTTTAAGTGGCAGATCTCTTAGATGATTTGTTCATTAATTTCTTCATCTCTGTTGAAGATGTTCGATTCAATAGAATTATATTTCCTTCCTTATTTCTGCTCGTCCAAAAGGAAATAATCATATTATTACCAGAGTCAATTTCCTCATTTCTTTCTTCTTTTTTTTTTTTTTTTGGTTTCTCACGTGGTATCTTGTGCCAACCGCATTGATTAATCCACACTCAGGCATAATCATGCCCTAAGCAAGGGGCGACCCTCCCAACCCAGTTTGCTCCATCCACAAGACTCAAACTGAAACCTTGCTCAAGGGGAACAATGCCTCTTGCCAATTGAACCAATCAGTTGTTTGTAATTTCCTCGTTTCTTTAGTTTATACATATTATTTTCTAGTATGATATATGGTTACTTTTTTTCCTTTTGTTTTGTTTTTTTTGTTTTTTTTTTTTCATATGTTTCATACTATTTCTTTCTTTTCTTCTCTTTCTTCCTGCAATTTTTTTTCGTTGAGGGTTTCCTAGATAATTTTTTTTTTTTTTTTTTTTTTTTTCTGCAAAGTTTATATTATCCGCTCATTCTTCCAGTTTTTAGTTTATGGCCGAGGTCCCTAGAGTTTATATACATCATTGTCACTGCTTTGTTGTTATTGCTGTTACTAGTTTACTGATATTACTATCGATTGCTATTCTTGTTTTACCAAGCATTACTAGAATCTATTGAAGAACAATATATTAAATAGTAAGAGCCTAAGAGGTTCTCAGGTTAAATGCATCAGTAGAATAAAGACACTGAGCTTCCTGATTGTCAACAACAAAACCCCCACTATCAAAAAACGATTGTGACCGTGAAATAGACATAGGAGAATAGGACATCTGGAAACTAGCTACATAAGAAGCTAACCCTGTGATATGTTTTCTTATTGCTATCATCTGGCAGGCTTGCAGCAGGGACCTAGTAAATTTTTAAATCAAGCTGACATCAATATCCTGTTTTTATCATTCAATTCAATGGCAAAACGCTGGAACATGAATACGAAGAAAAAGGTTGGTTATACTGTAATGTCTTTGAGAGAGCCTTAAAGACAGCAAAATTTTTTTACCCAAACAAAAAAAAGGCAGCAAAAATTGGAGAACAAAAATGAGGGGAAGTAGTTTAAAAGCAGTTTGCTTCAGTTAAAATGAAATGAGTGGTTGTAAGAGTCAAAACTGATGGGATGTTTCCGAGAGCCTTAAAGATGGCAAAAATTAGTAGATAAAGATGAGGAGAGGTTTTTTAAAGTGGTTTGGTTCAATTTAAACGCAAACAATGGTTTGCATGGGTAAGAACTGATGTGATGAGTCACATGTAGTGCCACAAAAGAAACAATGCTGTCTAGGTTGAAATTGCGAGGAAAGATGTGTATGCCCTTTCATAGATAGAAATCTAATTTAGCAATACCCTTTTCACTGAACACTTTCCTGTTAAAACGCTAAATCTAAATTTTTTTGTGAGTTTGAGATGATACCATGTTATGTAAATACTCGACGTATCATGCTATTAAGCACTCTAATTTTGATGACTTCAATGTTTCAAAGGCTTCTTGTTAGTAGGGTGGCTGTCTAATCTTCATAACTAAAATGTTTCAAAGGTTTCTTCTAGAGAAGGTGAATTCTTTTTTTTTTTTTTTCTTTTCTTTTTTTTGTGGCGGGCAACTATAGTTGAACCATGATGTTAACCTAGAATTTCTCCAGCTGTTACATGGAAGTTGGGGCTGTACGAGTTAAAAACTTGCATTTCTCATGCCATGCATTGAATGTTTGTTTGTCATATTTTAGCTAGAAATATATTCGTGAGCATGTTATATGTGGATTTTCATATTGTGGTATTTGGTTTCTCCAGGGTCTGCTTGGCTATGGGAATCCCTGTCAGGGAAGTTGCACCATCTTGGTCTAAGCGGGAACTATGGGAAGAGGCATTCACCACAAGTAAGTTCGTCATTCTTTCAATGCACCGTTCTCATGCTTGCAAACCATTATTCTTACTGCATCCTCATTTTGGTAATGTTTAAGCAGAATATATGATTTTGAAAAAGGAAATATTGTAATATATGGTAACTACTTAAGAGCATCTCCAATGGTAATGTGGATTTAGACCATGGATTGGTGCCTTGTCATGGATGTGGGGAGGATGTCTATCCTATGTGGCATTAGATAGACATTCAAACCCCAAAATGATCTCCAATGGAAAATGGGTTTAGACCATGGATTGGGAGTTGTTTTGACTTTCTATAACAAACAATGATGATGTGGCAGTGGAGAGAATCTCTACCACAATGTCTAGAAGTAGACATTGTGGTAGACACCCTCCACTTTGATTCCCAGCCACATAGGATAGAGATTCACAATCCATGGTCCCATTGGAGACCAGTTTTTGGGTTGGATGTGGATTGTGTCCTAGGTGGATCCTTTTTTATCCCAATCTATGCTCTAAATGGTTAATCATGAAGCAGTGATGAATGGCAGTAAAAACTTGGCATGGTAAGGCGAAATTGAAGAAAAAGCAAGGAACGTTCTCTAATATACATTAGATTGAACATCTTGAGATGTTTTGGCAACAAGACTGAGGTTTGTTTGACACATAAAAATACTGCAGATGGTTTGAGACTTGTGCAGCATGTGGAGAGTATTCAAGCTCCCAGTTCATTGGAACTGAAGTCCTGGAAAGATGTGTTTTGGGAGAAGAAGTGCTTTAAGGTGGGTCTTTCCATGCTTTCTCCTGCGTTTTCCTTTGAAATTATAGAAACTTGTCGCATTTAGCTGATGTTCTTATTTTTCTCCTTTAATTGGATGATCAACAGAAAGGGCCTGGTATTATCACAGCTACAATACAGGTAAACAAAAAAACTCTTTCTCCATTTGCCACACAGAACTAGTTAATTAGGGTCAACTTAATGGGCATCCTTCTGCTCAAGTCATTTTGAGCCCTCATTGAAATCTTTCATGCTAGATCATTTGTTTGAAATTGGACCATCCCTGACAATCGAAAGATGGTTTTCTTTACCTTTTCAGCTATGTCTTGCCGTAACTTCTGCTCAATGCTCGATAACTAGCTCGTTGGCCTAGTAAATTATGCTGCCTTCTTTTTATTTTTCATTTTTTCCATTTCTCGGACCCTCTAGGTCATTTGTTCGGTATGCTACCTTGGTAGGTTTAAGTTGGTAAAACAGGTTGAGATGCAGTCCCTTTTTTCTGTCTAAGAAATTTTGGTCAACCTGTTACATGTCCCTCAACAGAAATCCTATCAAGATGACCAACTCCATTTAAAGAGGGTCCCATGTTGACTCTGCAGTTTTCATTTCGATCTTATTATGAGTATAGAAAATCAGCTAAGTAGGTTCATGAATTGCTTACTTAGTTTTTAGGAAATAAAAATAGCTGGGTATTTTGAATCTATATGCATTCATTTACTGACCAGCACTCTTTCCCTAAACAGCTTTCTTAACTATATGCAGAAAGAAATAATGGTGAGAGCAGCACTTGAAGGATATGCAGTAAGTGAGTATGCATGATCATTGTATCGACAGCTTTGAAATTGTGGTGACCTTGTAGGCGAGCCGCTAAACCTAATAGTCCTTCGGCTCAACTGTGTCCGCTTGTTCAAGAGTAATGATCTCTAATAGATGGGGAAAAACACAAATGAAATCGAGATTTCCCCTATTTCAATCTGAATTTTGCACAATGGCTAATGAGGAGAAGATATGTTGTGTCATTTCATTTAATCAAATTGCATGTGTTGTATCATTGTATGTAGTTTAGGCGGATTTGTTCTTTCAATGTCGCGTATAGAAATTTCTCTGGTGAGACTTTAATGAGCATGAAGAATAAATACGTTTTTTTTATGATTACTAAACAAAGCTGAGCCACTCGATGAGACATGTCTGAATTGTTCCGTGAGGATTACTTGCCAAATTAAAATGCAAAAAAGTGCGGTACAAATAAATAATGAGGTTCTCTAAGTAAAAAGTGGGGTCAGTTTAGCTGCTCGTAAAATATTTTCAAATCCAAATTTAAAATAATAATAATAATTTAAAATAATAGTAATCCAAATTTAAAATAATAGTAATCTAACTTGTCTGAAGCATGTCTGAATTGTTCTGTGAGGATTACTTGCCTTCTCCTTGCTACCACTTTTGATGTATCAGAAGCAACTCTTGTCTACTCTCTCTTACATGAACCGGTTGTCTCTCAGCCGTTGATCATTTATTGTTGACGGATCAGAGCCATAGCCTCTTTTGAAGATCAGCCTCCCACCCGTTTACTTATGGCACTCCAACAAAAAAAGTGAAACTTAAAAAAAGGTCAATTCTATTATA
This sequence comes from Stephania japonica, assembly GCA_039657345.1. Taxonomy (NCBI): domain Eukaryota; kingdom Viridiplantae; phylum Streptophyta; class Magnoliopsida; order Ranunculales; family Menispermaceae; genus Stephania; species Stephania japonica. The sequence goes on along the minus strand of CM077560.1, from coordinate 47,753,131 downwards.
AATGATCCTTATGCCTGGGGGTGCAGACGGATTGCACTAATCCGTGGATTCGGACCAATTATCACTAATTGGATCAAAATTTTTATCCATTGGATTGGACTGGATTGAAAAATCACTAATCTGGCTGGACTGGATTGGATTATGGATCCTACATTAAAAAATCGCGAATCCAATCCGATCCAGTTCATTTAGCACATCAACACATATACATATATGATCGTATGTACTTTAGTACCTTAAAAAGCATCAACTTAAACTATTAACTCTAAACTATAACATCTAAAAGACTATGCTTGTTCTTTAACTCTTTTGTTATGCTTTTAACCTTTTTTTGTAGGTTGCATATACGTGTACTTTTTTGTGCTTTTGTGAGGGTGTATGGTGAAGATTTATAGATGACATATTTGTTTATGTAAGAACTTGTGTAGGAACTTGCATTTTGAAGATCATTGTGATGACAAGTTTATGGGAAATATGTTATATATAGATTTGTGGAATGTATGTTGTAAATTTGTCATCCATGAAATATATAATTCTTGTGATTCATTTGATTAAGTCTAATTTCATGAATTTTTATATAGGAAAATGTCAATCCATGAAACTTGATCAAATCCGATCCGCATTTTGCAAATTGGATTGAGTTAGATTGATGAATTATTTGGACTGGATTGGACTGTATTTTGTTAATCCGCAATAATTGGATTGGATTACAGATTGACCCTAATTGGATCACCTCTTCAGACACTCTCTTCTTATAATTTGTAGAGCATTATCGAGTGGTTCGGTCTCGTAGATCTGAATCACTTGTTGGAAAGTTAGTCATGGCCCACCGAACCTTTAGTTAGAGAGTCAATCAATGCATGTCGAACCTTTGATTGAAGAGTCGATTAGAATTCACTAAACCTTTAGCTCGTTAGTTGTCAATCAAATTTTATCAAAAATATTAAGTTAAATAACATTCTACCTAACAAATAAGTCTCGATCAGATTTCGTCAAACTTAAAATAAATATCTCAACCAAAATTTTTGAGTTTGATGCTCGAGTGGAATAAAAAAGTATTTTAATAAACCTGTGAAGTGCTCTTATAAATTAAATTTAAATTTGAGATGCCCTCAAAATTGATTTGCTCTAAGTAAATTGTGGTCACTCGGTACGCTGCTGCAAATTAGCCATTGACTTTTTGATCTTGTATTCCAGATGTCATCAGCACGTAAACAGCCGACCGACAACCATAAAAGGTAGGCCATCGATCGGAGTCAGTTCCCCACTTACCCAACACGTCGTTGACATCATGACTGCGCCGTTTCGCACGTACTGTCCCCTCCAGAGTACAGTTTCCACATGTATCGTGTACTCACGTTCTCCACGTCTTAATCCATCGTTTCAAGTTTCAACGGCTGAGATCGTCTGTTGTTGCATCTTTGTTGTTTAACTGGAAGTGCCTTGTGAGGAGAATTTCTCTATTTCAATTAGAAAAATGCTCAAGTAACTTACATTAGTAGCCGACCTCATTATATGTTAGAAAAATGTTTAAGTAACTTACATTCGTGACCGACTTTATTATATGTGGTTCATTTCTGCCTTGTAATACGTGTGCATGCATTTTAAAGTGATTTGGACGATACTCAAAGAGGTCAGTGTTAAATGTGAGTTACTCTAGCAAAGCTCTTTCATAGAAAATATATTTTCTAGACTCTTCTATATAGTCACTCATCATTTCTATTTTGCTTTTTCATTGTCAAATTAAATAGAAACAAAAAAAAAATAAAAATAAAAACATTCACAAAATACTCTACCAAGTAGGTGCACACGGATTGAATCCAGTCTAGTTAGGGTCAATCCGCAATCCAATCCAATTATTGCGGATTGGAAAATTACAGTCCAATCCAGTCCATATAATTCACCAATCCAACTCAATTCAATTTGCAAAATGCGAATAGGATTTGATCAAATTTCACGGATTGACGTTTTTCTATTCAAAGATTTATGAAATTAGACTTGATCAAATGAATCGCAAAAATTATACATCTTATGAATGACAAATTTATAACATAGATTCCACAAATCTATATATATCATATTTCTCACAAACTTGTCATCACAATAACCTTCAAATTATAAGTTCCTACATAAATAAATGTCATCCACAAATCTTAACCATACACCCTCACAAAAGTGCAAAAAAAAATGCACATGCATACAACCTAAAAAAAAATGTTAAAAGCATAATAAAAGAGTTAAGAATAAACATAATTTTTTAGATATTATAGTTTAGAGTTAATTGTTTAAGTTGATGCTCTTTAAGATAGTATAGTATATATGATCATATATGTATATGTGTTAATGTGTTAAACGGACTAGATTGAATTGGATCTACGATTTTTTAATGTAGGATCCGTTATCCAATCCAGCTCAGTCAAAGGGATCAAAAAATTGATCTAATTAATGATAATTGGTCCGGATTAGACCGAATTCGTGGAATAATACAATCCGTGTGCACCCTTGCTACCAAGTACTCAATCAAGTTATTTCAACTTTGACCACTTTGAATCGTTTAATTGAAATAGAATATTTAAAGTAAGGAATTGGCAATTAATTAGTTCGAGTAGTCAGTAAGTTTGTATATATATATATATATATATATATTTTTTTTTTTATTTCGAGTTTATTCATTTTTCTAAAGGTCTCGATTTCAATCTCTTGTGGAATATAACAAAATAAGCTATCGTAAAAATATATATATATATATATATATATTTGGAAGGGATAATCTTTATATAAAGTTCGTCACAGGGAAAAAAAGGTGTTGATGAATGAGGAAAACATGTTAACATCCGAATCATCATGTAGTACAACAACAACAAAAACCTTAATTGTAATGAGTTGTAAGTTGATTATATGGATCACACTCTTACATTACCCCCCATTTAGTGTAATTGACAATGTGCTTTTTAACTCCTTTATATTATTCTTAATTAAACACGTCACAAATTAACTTCAATTTAGCTCTGCATTGTTGAATTTAACATTTTGATAATCAAAACACCGACAGTTAAAGCCTCACAAGTGAGATAAAAAAAGACACCACTTGCCCAAAAAACAATACCTCAGGAGATCGTGGTTCAATTTTTACTAAAAGTATACAAAAAATCAAAACACCAACTAAATATACCCCAATTAAATTGATGTGGTGGTTAAGTAAATGCCACGTTTTTAATGACTAGTTGGCAATGGTATCAAATCTTACAATTTTAATACCCTTCGATTGCCATGTTATATAAAATGATCAATTTTTAATGTACACTTTATGCATATATTGTTGTCTTTTAATTGTTTATAGTGTTTTGTTAGATGTGGGGCTATGCTTAGAAAGACAAAAAATAGTCATAAATAGTTAAAAAATAAGTGGGTGCGCCTAAAATTAAAGTTGAAAATGGAGTGATTTTATCATTTCCATTGCCAAAAGAGTGGAAATGGTGGAGGTACAATCACCTCGTGAGTTGATTCTACAGCACGTGCGGATGGATGGTGTGTTGCTGTTGTTGTCTGGGACTTAAAAAGTAGGCTTACCATAAGAGGTGAGTGAGGTGGGTTAAACGGACGGTTTAGATAAGCAAAGGTGAAGTAGCGAGGTGTGATCGTGGTCGTCTTCTGCTCCCTCTCTTCTCCAGCGTCCGATCTCCTACATTCAAGCAAAGCGACCGCTCTGCTCTCTCCATCATCCCATCCTCTCCTCGCGCGCCAAATACAAATCCCTCTCTCGAACTTTCTCTTTTTTCAGGTACTCCTTCGCCCCTTCCTCTCTCCCTCTCTCCCTCTCTCGATCGCCGTCTAGGGTTTGGTGATGGACTTGTTGGTTAGGGTTCAGGCGAGGAGGAGATGTCGGCCGAGGCCCCGGCGAGTCCCGGCGGAGGAAGCCACGAGAGCGGCGGCGACCAGAGCCCTAGGTCCAACGTCCGCGAGCAGGACCGCTACCTCCCCATCGCCAACATCAGTCGCATCATGAAGAAGGCCCTCCCCGCCAACGGCAAGATCGCCAAGGACGCCAAGGAGACCGTCCAGGAGTGCGTCTCCGAGTTCATCAGTTTCATCACCAGCGAGTCAGTCACACATTTCTTCTTGTTCATGGATTTCTGTTTTTGTTATTTGGTTTGTTAGGGTTTGGTTTTTGATTGTTGTGTTTGTTTGTAGAGCGAGTGATAAATGTCAGAGGGAGAAGCGGAAGACCATCAATGGAGACGATCTTTTGTGGGCTATGGCCACGTTAGGGTTTGAGGATTACATTGACCCGCTCAAGGCATACCTCAATAGGTACAGAGAGGTAAAAAAAAAAAAAAAAAAAAAAATCTCCAATTCTACGCAGTCCGCGGCCTCTAGTTTTTATGTCAAGTTCATGCCTTTTTTCATTTGCTAATGGTGATGATGATGTCTTGTGCTTGTTTTGGTTAATTTTGGGGATTAAACGCGGGGGCATTGCAGATGGAGGTAATTTTTCTTTCGAAAGTGATTTCTTTGTTTGATGATTCATTTGAAAAAAGAAGCTTTTTTTCTTGATTCTTGTTGGGGAATTGTAATCATGAACAGGGCGATACCAAGGGATCCGTCAAAGGCGATGGGTCCTCTAAGAAGGATGCTGGGGGTCAGCCAGGTCAAAACTCCCAGGTTGGAAATTATACTATATTGGAACTCGTTAAAATTACGATCTTGTGCATTTTTCCCTTGGCTTTGGTTGTTTATATAGTGTGTTGGAGTGTAAAAACATATGATGATTCACGGCCCGTATGCTTGAAATGCAAGTGTTTCTTGATTTTCTAGGAAAAAGTGAAATAATCTATAACTCAAACGAATTTGCTTTCCTTCCCTTTTCATTCCAAAGTAAATGAAATCATATGTAGTTTAAACAGCTTCTTGTTGCACGTTTTGCCTTAGTTTTTATGGAAGCACACATTGATTGTGCATTGTGGAGGCCATAAATTAAAATCTTGTATATCTTCTATGCTGTTGTACTCACGACCTAACGATTTATGCTTTTATCCCTTTGCTTACCTCATTTTAGTATTTCTTTCGCTTACAAAATCAAATCAGACATTAAAACTTGACTTATAAGATTCATAATACAGTGAAACAAGGTACTTTACTTCTATGTGTATTGTGTCAAAGTAAGGGTGTTGCACACAAGGATTGCAAGGCGTTAAGGTGATTTCGAGGCGATTTTCTTGGTCTAGGCGAGGCCTTACCTAGACGGAGCCTAGGCGAATGAAATAATATTTATTTAGAGGTCCCCGTATAAATATTTATTTATATAGGTTTTAAATAACATTAATCATCTATTAATCAATGTGATTATTACTTAATATACACTTCAAAATACTAATAAGTCTTTATGTCCGTATGTAACATTAATTGTGTCAAGATTTCATGTTCGAGTGGGTATTTTGTAATAAAACTTAATTATAAATAGCCTATTCAAATTTTTAAAAATTACTTAGGACATCGCCTGCCTAAGGCACCGCCTAGGCGATTTTGTCCCAAAATGCCTAGGCGATTTTGTCCCAAAATGCCTAGGCGATGCCTTGCAATCACTGGTTGCATATAGTAATAGTTTTGAAGTTTGAGAATAAGTTTTCTATCAAGAATAAAAGGTACGTGTGAGGGGGATGTGGTTGGGAACTTGGAGAATTTACTAACTAGTAATGTGTATTATTAACCACATATGTTTGATGACTTCTCTCTCTATTTTTACAAAAAAAAAAACAAAACAAAAAACAAAAAAATAAAAAATAAAAAAATACACATGTGATCATGAAGCCTATTTGGGATTGAGGCTTTTTCCTCTCTCTGTTTTTAAAAAGCATAAATATTGCACAACCGTTGGTATGGATTGATTTTATTTGTAATCCTGAATAACTATTTTTTATACAATTTTGTAGATTGTTCACCAGGGATCTTTTGGACAATCACAAGGTGCAAACTATGGCAATTCTCAAGTAAGATCTCCATTCTCCTACTTCGAAGTTAGAGAGTAAGACATAGAGAGTGTTTGGTTTTTTTCTACTGGTCGATCATTTTGCATCTTTTTGTTTTTTTGTTGTTACATAAAAGTCCTTATTCTATATGATATGAATTTCCTCTTATACAAATTACATGTTATTAGAACATGCATACTACATTATTAGGGACAAGATTGAGTTTTTAGGAGTTCAATTCCGTTGTTGGTGTTTGATGAATTGCTTTTAGGAAGCTCTAGTCTGGAACAACTCTGGTTGACCCTAAGTGGTAGCATCTTATAAAACAAATACACTAGCTGTATAGTAAATTGATTTCACAGCAATCGTGATTACTTCAATTTGTTATCCAATATAAAAATCACTTGATCCCATTTAGCTATCTATATGTTTTGTAGTATAGTGGGTTGATGCACACTCCACAACAGGGAATAGAGTGGACTCTTAGAAACGAGTAATTGTCCGAGTAGTTGTGCAAAATTCCTTATTATAATTTTGGTCGTTTATATTTTTTTTGGAAACATTTGAATTTTTCTCTAGTTGCTTTTTCTTTGTCTGAGAAGAACATATATGGTATTTATTGTAAACAAATTTGTTTGAGCTATTTAACAAACTTTCTTTCTAGACAAGTGATTCTCTAGTTGAAATGCAGACCCCGCTTGGTTCAGCTTTTGCTTATTGCTTATAACTTTAGCAGTTATGTCATAATTACTTTTGCTATAAGCAAATTTGGTGTGTTTGGATCATCATTTTAAAAAGTATTTTTACCTAAAAAATTTTATCAAATCGCATTCGCAATATTGATAAGCATGGGGAGGGATGCTTATTCGAAAAACAGCTTTTCTGCGATTTAGGACCCAATCACATGTTATCCAAACACCCTTTTTCAATTGCGTTGTGATGTCACATCATCAATAAGCAGGCTTATAAGCTGATCCAAACGGGGCTGCAATTGAAACAACAGAGCCGCAATACCAAATTAATTGGGGTCGCCTGTATGGATTAAACTCTTCCTTGTGCTTGGTTTAATGCCATTGATGGCGAGCTTTCCAAACTATTCAAAACCCTCCTAATTAATGCATCTCAAGTTAACTTCGGTGTACCCCTACCTCGTTGAATCTCTTAAATTTCTATAATTCAAGTTTTCTAGTAGGGGCATCTGTAGGCCGTCTTTGCAGGTGACCACACCATCGCAACTACCCTTCCTTAATCTTTGAGCCAATTAGTGCTACTCCTACTTGTCTTTGAATTTCTATATTTCTTATTCTATCTTTATAAGTTTCACCACACATCATCCTAAGCATCCTCATTTCTGCTACGTTCATTTTTTTGTAATTGTTATTACTTTACCGCCCAACATTCACTTCCATGTAGCGTAGTTGGCCTAATTGTGATTCTATAAAATTTTCCTTTTTAACTTGGTAAGCATAGTTTTACCACAGATCACATCAGTTGCACTCCTCCATTTCTTCCATCCAGCTTGAATTCTACGTGTGACATCATTCTCAATATTGTCATCATTTTGTATGATTGATCATAAATATCTTAAGTGTTTCTTAAGAACTTCTACTTCCCCTAATTTTACCACTTATTCTCAATATTGTCATCATTCTCTATGTCTTGCATTTCTAAACTTACAGTGCATGTATTCGGTCTTCGTCCTACTCGGCTTAAAGCCTTTAGATTTTAATGTATTCCTTCAAAGTTCTAATTTTTCATTCACTCCATTTCTTGTTTCGTCTACTAAGACAATATCATCTGCAAATAATACACACAATGGTATATTTTTTTGAATATGCCTAGTTAGTTCATCCATAACTAGCGTAAAGAGATATGAGCTTAAAGCCGATCCTTGATGTAGTCCTATCGCAATGGGAAGTTCTTTTGTAGTCCCTCCGAATGTCTTTATACTAGTTACTACTCCCTCATACATATCCTTGATCGTGTCAATGCATCTAACATGCACTCATATTCTTTCTAGAACCCACCAAAGAACATCTCTAGGAACCCTATCATATGTTTTTTCTAAATCTACAAATACCATATGAAGATCCTTTTTCCTTTCTCTATATTTTTTCGTCAATCTTTGTACAAGGAAAATTGCCTACATAGTTGACCTTCCAGGCATGAAGCCAAATTGATTATCTGACATTGTTATTTCTCTTCTTAGCCTATTGTTTATTATCCTCTCCCAATGTTTCATAGTATGACTCATAAGTTTAATTCTCCGGTAGTTTGAAATGCGATTGAAACATGTCGAGTAATTCATTTATTGGCTAAAAGTTTTGTAATACTTCACCGCACCCTTAATATGTTTCAAATAAGTCTTTGTCCTTTTTCGGTAACAAGTCGCAATGCTTCTTTCATAATGTTAACACCACACGTAAGAGAGTTAACTTCAATGTGAAAAATCTAGGATCTAGTCCATATTGTGCTGGAAATGAAGCAATACTAGAGCAACTGAACAATTGATCTAAACTTTCTTCTCTCCTTTTGTGGCTTGAGGCATGATTTCTTTTTTTTCATGATACCAAAGATTCAAGTAATGAGATCTAGGTTGTAAGCAAAAACTTAAATTTCATCTAGCGATTTTTTATGTTTTGCTAAGGAATGAAACTAAGTATCCCAACTTGGGGCAATCCTATCAATTGTTAACACTGTAGTGAATGGGTAAGGGCGATTGAATTTTCTTCATTGCGTTGATTTTTTAATCTAATGAAATATGTACGTATTTAATGTTTAGTTACTTAAATAAAAATACGACAAAAACAAAGACTCCCTCTCAAATTAGTTGGGGTCAGTTACATGGATCAAAATTTTCCACTCAGGTCGATTTAATACACTTGGCATGCTTTTAAAATCCTTTAAAATCTTTGTAATCAATGTGTCCTTAATTTTCTTAAGTTTACCCCTTTTAACGTTGAATTTCTTTAGTTTCTACTATGTCAAGTTTTGAGTTTTCTAATTGGGGCATTCGTTAGTTGTCTTTGTGTGTGTCCGTACCATTGCAACTGCTTTTTTGTTCATTGGTGTTACTACTTTTCTTTGAATCCCCATATTTCTCAAATTAATTATAAATATATTAAAGTTAAAAATCCATGCATCGCATACAAGTGAGAATCGTGTTTGTGGTCTTCCTACCTTATGGGATTCCATCTAGTCTAATAATTTCTGGTCGTACGAAATATGTACCAAATAGAATGAAGTAATATTTTTTTTTTAATAAAACCAAATATTTCTTATCGTGTCAATATTCTTCAATAATCTACCATTAGTACACCATCAATTTCAAACTCTTCCTAGTTCTGATTGCTGATGCCTTCTCCTCTTAACGTACTTTTGTTTTGTCTAGTGGATTGTTCACCTTTTTCAATGTTAGATGATGGTTATTGTTCTTCATAAACCTTCCCATTGTAAAGTCCTTTGCTTCCATCTCAATTTGTTTGCTTACTGCGTTACTCTTATTATGTCTTGAAAAGCGAAAGATAGTTTGCACCAAAGAAAGAGATAGTAGTAGTAGCACTAACATATCCTTTTCAAATAAAAACAACTGGCTTTTGGTGGGAGTTGTTTTCCACCAGTCCAATTTCTTAGAACATTAAGTATTGAATTCCTAAAAATTGACATTTTCTGATTCTCTCCAGATGAAATTCATAATACATCATAGGTCATTCTTCAAATGAATGGCTTAGCCTATTTAGTGTATTAGCGACTGTATGATACTTTTATGAATTGGTAACTTCTTTTTTCCCATGTTAATTATCACTAGCTAGCTCGTGAATATTTTTAATGATACTCCTAATCAGTTTTAACTTATATCTATCATGATTTAAGCATTGAACTGGACAATTCATGATCCAATTCACTCTAAGTTGATCAAATCAAATTGGTGAATCTCAATATCGGTTTTATATCTAAACAATATCTAAAAGATAGTTTATCTCTTTTCCATGTCCTGCTTGAGCACGTGCTTATCACTTGTTTTCATTTTTTTCTTTTTTTGTTGAAAGTACCTAATCTTTATCTCCTTTTTATTCACGCCACACCACCAGCATTATTGTACATCTCCCTCTGCTATGCGACCTCACATAAATTCCCTACATTTGACATAGATCTTGAGGTGATCTCGAGGGGATTTTCCCGAATTAGGCAAGGTGGTGCTCAAACATTGTTTACATGACCAAAAATATTTATTTAGAGGTCCCTAATTAATTAAGTAGTCCTTAAGTACATTAATTATTTATTGTTCACTATGATTTATATCCAATTTATATTTCAAGAATACTTATAAGCCTTTACATCCTTATTGTTTACATGACCAAAAATATTTATTTAGAGGTCCCTAATTAATTAAGTAGTCCTTAAGTACATTAATTATTTATTGTTCACTATGATTTATATCCAATTTATATTTCAAGAATACTTATAAGCCTTTACATCCTTATCTAACAATAATTGTGTCGCGATTATGTCATTGGGTAGGTATATATGTCATTAAACATAATTATGATCAATCCCTTCAACTTGTAAAAGTTGTTTTGGAGGACAGCTCGTACCTAGGCAACCCACCTAGACGCTTTTGGCCTAAAATGTGTAGGCGATGCCTTGGCAGCGCCTTACAATCGCTAAACCTCGTAGAAAGTGCTGAAGTTATTTTGAATCCTTACGTATAGTGAGGTTATGTATGTCTCTATTTGGCATTTCTTGATAGCTTCTCTTATGCAATAGGTATTATAAACTTATATTTCACAGTTTCATCTAAGAAAAACATATTTCCATGGCCTAATCACTAATCAAAAAGGAAAAGATACTATTACTAATTTGTGTACTACTTACAACCCAATATCCCTTTTGATGGTGTAGGAATCCAAATTCACTTTTTCCCCACCTTTGCTGATTCTTAATAAAAAGGAAAATAGTTAGTAGCATTTTTGGGTTTTTGAAATACTGACAATGCCTAATTGCATGTTCTTGCTAACATGAATTTGTATTTGACCTAAATGGGCCAAAACTATATGTTTTTGAAGCATCGATCAAGTATATTATATTATGAATCCATGGGTTCCAGCGATCAGAAGTGTGTATCCACCCTATTAGCCTATTATCTAGCTTAGTCTTCATATTGTTAAACTTGAATTGAGTTGATTTGAACTCCATTTATGTAGAACATAGGAGCTTCTCTTATACTTTACACAGTCTGTCCCAAATCTGGATGAAGGAGTTCCAAATTCGAGTAAAGGAGGGTTGCAATTGGTTTGCAGCCAACATTAACCATTTGTCACTATTTATGAAATAGATCAAATAGATGAAACTTTGGGATATTCCCATCTAGTGACACGCTGCATTAAAGTCCTAGTGTCGTGAGAAATGACCAAGGGTTTGTTTTATATCACTACTTGGGTGCAAAGAATAATGAAGATAACCTGAGAAGCATTGTTAAGAAAAAGATTGAAAGGATTTTCAATGCACATCATCTAGGGCATTGAATTGAGCAAAGTGGAAAAGTTGGATCCATGTAGCTGAGCCCAGCTAATTTGGAATTAAGACTTTGTAATTGTTGTTTGATTTACTGACTAACCAGGCCACCTAGGAAGGCTTAAATAAGCAAGAGGTGCAACTGTGAAATTGAGGCATTTAAATGAGGCAAGGATGAAACCTCAAGGACAAGGTGATAGGAGGCATACATTTCAAATTTTGTTTTCTTGAAAACGGAAGAAAAATTGATAAAATACACATGCACACAGAAATTGCAAGTAATTGCATTTATTGCAAAAAAAAGGAAGGAAAAGATGACAAGGATCTGTGCATTCTTTCTTATGCACGAGGTTTGAATGGTGGAATGATATAAAGTTGCTACTTTGATCAATTATTATTTTATTGTGGTTTTAGTATTTTATTTTACTGATTACTAATAATAATTAGTTATCACCATTCAAAATTGTTTTTCCTTTTCTACAGTGCATGGTTGATTAAAGATAGCCTGTTGTAGCTATAGGTGCAACATAGGGACCAAGAGAAAACAATTTTTGTTACTTTTTTTTGTTGTAGTAATAGCATACTAGCAACACCTGTGGTGGAAAGCTTCAATTAGGAGTAGCATAAAGACTGTTGCTATTGCTACACTTTATAGGAATGATTTTAGAGAGGAGCTTCTCTACTTCTCTTTTCTTGTTGATGTTGATATAGGTTTAGGGTCCAAAATGCGAGTAATGTGTATGGGGTTTCAAATATAACAAATATGCCTACGAAATGCAAATCAAAAGAAAGGATTGCAAATAAATAATGTAGATTTTGAAGCCTCAAAATGCAGGCTTATGCTTTACAGACTATTGTTTGAGGCTTAAGCCTCAAGGGCCAAGGTTTGCACCTAAAATGCTTTTTAAATTTTAATTCTATCAATTATCAATTGCGGTTTGTCACATTAGAATTTGTGCAAATTGCTTTTTAGTGTGAATAGAGTCATTATAAATTTAGAGTTTCTAACCTCGCCTCTACTTTACTCTTTGATTGTCATGTGGTCGTCGTAATCACTCGCTTGTAAGTTTCAATGGTTTGCTACTTATATGATCTTTTTGCTCAAATCAGTGTATGTAGGTGCATTGATGTGATGTAAAAATTTTTCAATGAAATAGACTTAACTTCTCATGCTGAATTGCTTATGGTTGATTGTTTTGTGAATTAGCTTGGTTTATCTCAGAATATTGTGCCTAAACGTTGAGGATCTCAAGAATTGCATATTTGAAGTTTGGATAGAGAGCGGTGGGAGCATAGATAATAGTAAATAATAGTCAAAGAAACTAGAGATTGAAGCATTTCTTTTATGTTTGGTGTGCTGAATGTTACTATTTTCTTTGAATTTGGATGATTTGGAAATATTTTTTATTTCTGTACAAAATGTTTAATTGAAAAGGGTCAATTGAAAAATCCTGGAATGTGAGGATGAGGATGGAAAATAGAGTAGTGTAGGACAGAAAGAAAGATAACATGTTTTCTATGTATCATAATTTTGCTGAGTTCTCTAAATGCTCAATTGTGCTTCCATAAAAATATTTATGTTAGGTGCATTGGTGCTCCACAGAAAATAGGTTTCTTTTTTCTTTGAATGGTTGAGTAAAAAGCCTAGTCAACTTCTTATATGGGTGTGCGGTGGTCTCCGCACAACCGCCCAAACCGTTTTGCTCTGGTCTAGTTTTCAACTTTTCATACCTTGTGGTCAGGGGACGGTTTATAAAATCTAAAAACCGCAATCCTCGGTTTGGGTTTTTGAAAGCAAAACCGCAGTTCACCAGACCTACTATCAAATTTTGTTCTTTCTCACTCGCCTCCTCCGTCGCCGCTCACACTTGCGCCTCCCCTCCCCCCTTTTCACTCTATCTGCTCTCTACGCCTCTCCCGTAAATAACTTTGTTGCTATTACTGAAGTTGTTTGTTTTGGGCGATGGATGTTATATTTCCATGGTTTTGTTGGGGGCAGCAAGGGGTGAAATAGTATAAGCAGTAGGACTGGGGGTGTGCAATGAGATCCATGATGATAAGGTTGTTTCATCTCTGAAGAAGAAGTTGTCTGTTGGTTTATGTTTAAAATTTTTTTCGAGGAGATCTGGTTCCGTGCGGGCCTAAATTTTGCAAGGGTGATGCTAGGGGTAGATCAAGGGGTGCACATGGGATGTTTGAAGGTGGTACATGCTTGTTAAATGGTTCTTCCTATATAAATGATATTCTACAAAAATTACAGTTGAAGATGTTCTATAGATGGAAACAACAAAAACTGCAAAACCAAATAGAGCAAACCTTGGTTGGTTTGGTCACCGTTTTAAGGTTTCATGGTCAAGTGGTGGTCTGCAACACTGCCAAACTGCCAAACTGCCAAACTGCATACCCCGGTTTGGTGGTGGTTCGAGGGTGTCCACCACGGAACCGAGGTTTGCACACCCTTAACTTCTTATGTATCTACAGATTGTAGTTCTTCATTCAGAATGCTCCCTTGACATTTTTTTAATGAATTTGTTATACATTCCACATAATGTCATCTTTGCGTGAGTTTGTTGGGCTTGCACACAAAATATCTATGAGATCCGAGTTTCTTGTTTTGTTGCTATTTTTTGTTTTTGGCCTTGCTCAGTGTGCATCTTGATTTCTTGTTCTGTCCCACTGTCAGTGACTGCTGCAAGTTGTAGTTTCCCTTGAGTTTCCTTTAACAGTTGTACTTCCCTTTTACTGAACAAGCATTTATTCTTTCTACTTATATCTCATTTCAAATTAGCTTTGGTCTACCTCATTTGTTTTAGTGACCATCGACTTACAAGGGCATTCTTTTAACACCTCTAGAAGGATGATGAGTCAAGATGGCATGCTTTCTGTAGGAGTTTAGCTAGAAATCTAATGTTTTAGGAACTATTAGAGTCTAATTAGGATTAGGGTTTGATTTTGGATATTGTTTTTAAGTGTTATAGTTAAGATTAGGAAGGTCGGTTTGTCTATTTGATAAGAACCTACTTGCTCAAACTTTAATTCAACACATAATTGAAGAACAAAAGTAAACATCCGGTAGTAGTGATAATGAAGAAGAAATCTCATAAGAGGAAAAAGAACCAACATCTATTCGAAAGGCTGGACTGAACCCTAAATTCTAAACACTTTTCTCATATTCCCTCTTAAAACCCTAAACCCTGTACTTATACATTTTGACAATTGGAAAGTGACTAATATATCCACTGCAGCTCCATGCTAGGATCTATATGAACCTCGTATTGGGGAGCCAATTAAAAACCATCAACAACTGTGCAACCAAGGAAGTTCAATGTTGTATGCATAGCAGAAGAGTAGATTCTTGCCAAATCTCTCAACAACAGCCATTCCACATAAACCATTGCAGTAGTGGCCCAAACAAGAAAATGAAGCACAACTTTGCTACAACCAACCAACCAACTCTTGACATCATCCTTAAAGTCCACACCATGAGCTGAAATGCCCAAATGGAGGAATCGATGGTCAGCCTCATGATCCTCAAATGTTTTGCAAGTCAAGTGGTTCAACAACTGAAAGAAAAAAAACATCCATGTGCAGATTGATGATAATCAATGCTCCAAAACATAACTTGTAAATAATTGTGGAGCCTATAGGAATTGAGAACAGTCATAGAACACACACACACACTTGCGTTGGCATAGCTTGCACTGTGTGATCTTGAATAACCCATTGCAACAACATTGCCACCTTCCTTAACTCGATCCATGTAAAAGTATTGAGCAAAGAAGAACGAAAGCAACAAAGGCAATACGTGCACTGTCGACAAGGAACCTAGTGAAGGTGAAGTGACAAGTTGCTTGTGAAAAACTCTCTGAGGCGACGACCAAGGTGGCGGTGCAATGGCGGTGAAGCATTGGCCTCGTTCGTAGTGTTTGCCTTTGATGTACACTCCCACGAACACAAACACTCACTTTTACGACAAGGATTGTAGTTTTGTAGTTAAAAGTGTAATGGGAACATTGTCAATGGCAAATCAAGTGGTCGAGCTTTAATCAACAACGATGAAATTGGAGATGACTTTTCCACCTATCTAAAGTGCTTCGTGCCATCATCGTGAAACTGAACATTCATGCTGGAGAATGTGCCCAAATCGAGATTTGATTTAGAAACAATAGCGGTCGCAAGATGATCTATATGTCTTGGTGTTGGTTGTCGGCACTCTTCTTAGTGGGTGGATTAGAGAACAAAAACTCCTTTGAAGGTTCGCCACTATGCAAATTTGTTGGAGTTGGTTGTTGTGAAGCTAGATATGATAGTGCAGCGACTTTCAAGATCGTTTGGGAATTGTAGCGCGAAGGAAGGCTGTCTGCTAGATGTTGATTATGGTGGAGCATGAGGATTCGACATTGGAGCTACTGCTTGAGAACGTGATTGAACTTGCATCCACTCATCCATATGTTGAAACAGTCAATTAATTTTCATCTTCAACTCTCCCATTGAAATCTCCTTGACCAGTGCCTTAACTTCCGTTCAAGATGATGATAATGCCTCCAAGATCGTATTCCCTGATACCAATTTGATAAGAACCTACTCGCTAAAACTCTAATTACAAGTTACTGAAGAACAAAAGTAAACCTCCGAAATTATGTTAACAATGGAGAAGAAATCTCAAAAGAGGAGCAAGAACCCACTGCTACTAGAGTGGCTGTACTCTCCCAACTACTCCTAAGAGTAGATCCCTAAATTCTGAACACTTTTCTCATATCCCCTCATAAAACCCTAACCACTTATTTTTACATTTTGACTAGAAAAATGACTAATATAACCACTGCCCCTTTTAAAATCTTTGATTGCTTTACATCATTATCACCAATTTGATTTATTAATTAAGATTGAGTTTGTGTTGTTGAGTTTGGAGATTGATTGTGTTCTTACAATCTCTTTATTGTAATTATAAATATTGACACTTCCTCCTTTATACCTTCTTACAAGCGTTATATTTTAAGTTTCAAGTTTGGTCTAGCTTATATTTAATTTTGTTGCATTAATTCTTTGCTTGAAGATGCTCAGCATAAATATTTTTATGCAGAATGTTGTGTTATCACACTAAATTCCTTGTCAGTGTCATGATAACCATTTCCTTTTGACAATCTATCCATACTTAAACGGAATCATGCAAAATCTGTTATTTTGTTTGATGACTTTTTTTTTGTTCTCTTCTCTTCCCAAGGAGCTGAAAATAGCATTATCTAGGACATAGGAACTCAATTAGAATTGAATGATCATGTTCATGTTTTGAGTTGGTCACAGAACTTCAATTTTATTTTTTCACTAAACTACATGGGTGATGTTCAAGTCCAATTGTGATGAACCAAATGAAAGTTCTTCCAGTGTTAATCAATGGTCCAGGTGTTTCTTCACACTGATAATGTTGAGGCTTCAATGCATTTTGCAGGCACATCTCATGGTTCCAATGCAAGGCACAGAATAAGCGCCAACCTACAAGCAGCCATTGTTGCCTCTTTGGATTGCAATTATATTTATTATAGCACCTCTTATATGTTATAAATATTTATCTGATCCTAGCCGCTGTACCTGTATCTCTCTTTTTTCTTTCTTTTTTTTTTTTTTCCCTTTTTTGGAGGTGGTGCTGCTGCTCTTCTACCCACCAGGTGGCAAGTGATCTTCAGAGAGAGCGGGGTTTACTTCCATTTTTTACTCTTCATCTTATGTTCTCTTCTAGGTAGAGTATGTGTACAGGAGACAAACAGAAAACCTGTTTTCTACAGTAGCTGATTTAAGAAGAGATGATTTCTTCAAGAATTGTAGAATTTAAATAGTTTGGATATGTAGAAAATGATTTATTTATTTTGTGTTGCAAGTTTGAATTTTGCCTCTTAGATCGTATCTTTGTTTGCTTCGTTCTTACGAAAGCATTGCATCCTTTGGTACGTGACTCATAGAAAATGGAATGCCACTTGGATGTATTTAGTTGGAAATGTGAAAAGCGTTCTTTGAGGTTATTGGTTTTTTTTTTAGAAAAATGGTAATCTAATACACTTTTAACTCTTTCTAGTTTCTCCATGTGTGCCTTAGAGTTAGATTATCATTTTCTCTCCTTTTTTATTGTAGTGTTTTGAGATTGCAAAATATCTTGAGACCCACTTTGGACATTCCGTTAGGCATGCCTTTAATTGGGTGTCCAATTCTCTTTCTTTTTTAAAAATCTTTTTTTTTTCTTTCTATCATACTTCTACAAAATCCTTTTTTCTCTTTTTTTCCTTACAAAAACTTTTACAAAACTTCCTAAACTTACCAAAATAATTTTTTTTTTCAGAAATATATCTTCTAATCTTGAAAATAAAATGCTAGGCATTTAGTATTATTAATAGGAAAATGATAATCTAACACACTTTTAACTTACACTTTAGGCACACCCTTATCTTTTAACTGTTTATGGTATTTTATTAGATGTGAAGCTCACACTTGAAAAAATAAGAAAGAGATATGAATGACTAAAAGATAATGGGTATGCGTCCAAAGTGTGTGTCAAAATGAGTCATTTTATTATTTTTCTTATTAATATTATTGATTCTCAACGTAGATAAGAACATCTCCAACAAATGTATTAGAAGCCGTTGATGCACATAGTGATGCTTCTCGTCTTTTGTGTTGATCCAACGGTCATGATTTGTAGTTAGCGAGGCAATTTTGTTGGTCGTTGTTATTCGCTTAGATTCTTCAATTTGGCAACTCAGTTACGAACCCCGTCAAACGTACTCCCTTACGTGTAACTCCAGATCTCAATAAACACCTACGGACTACAACAACTGTGTGACAAATCTGAAGTATCATTGGAAAAGTGGTACCAAATCACACGCCGTTAGACGGTACGGACCCAGGCATAGAAACACTGACCGCGTGCAATGGCGGTGACAAAAATCTCTCTGGCTTCAGCCTCTCACTCGTGCGTGATTCGGTGACGAATGTATGTAACCCTAATTTCAATCATCTTATCATTGTCTTCGTCGTCGTGTTGTCGTTGTTGTTGTTGAAGAAGAGCAAAATCAAATTGGTTTTGTTTCGGATGATCAGATCATCACCACGGTTGCTATTGCGCTTGCTTCCGATTCGGTTCGATTTGATTCGATACGCAGTGATTTGTTGTTGTTTTTGTTGAATAATTTTGAAGTTCTGTTTTGATTTTGAAGGTTTACGGTGGATTCGATCCCAAATGGATAGCCGAGGCCGAAAGCGGGTTGAAATGAACGATCAATTGCCTGTAGACAAGCGAGCTTGCACTTCCTCGGCTCAAACTCACATTGATTCTGTTTCTGAACCCCCTGATTATTGCGAGATGGAGACGGCGGCGGCGACGACGACGTCGTCTTCGGCGTCGGCGTCGGTTGAAGGAGACAAGGATTCCGCGTATGGTTCGTGTGATTCGGATGGATTGGATGAATCCGAGCAAGGAGGACACCAAGGTTACCGCGGTTACTATCATAGAAGGGTTTCGGAAGATCAAGAGAGATTCAGGAGAATCTTGTCTAGTTTAAAGGATGACGGTTGCGCCGATCGGCAACTTTCGGCGCTGACGGAGCTCTCTGATGTTTTATCATTCTGTACAGAGAGCTCCATTGCTTGTTTTTCAGGGGAGACATTCGCTCCGGTTCTTGTTAAATTGGCTAAGCATGAAAGCAACACGGATATAGTTCTTCTTGCTATCAGGGTCGTTACTTACCTATGTGATGTCTCGCCGCGGTCATCTTCGTATCTGGTTCGCCACAATGTGGTTCCCGCTCTTTGTGCGCAGCTCATGGCAATTGAATACTTGGATGTGGCAGAACAGGTGTGTGTTTGATAAGTTTGCTAATTGGTTGTGTTCTGTTTTCGACATTTTTACCGTTGCATTTTTGTGTATAGTGCTTGCAAGCATTGGAGAAGATTTCGCGGGATCATCCCATTGCTTGTTTAGAAGCTGGAGCAGTTATGGCTACGCTAAATTATATCGACTTCTTTTCAACAAGCATTCAGGTGCCTAACTCTCCTGCCCTTTATTATTTGTGTATGGAGATCATGATACAGCTTTGTTGTTGAGTTATGATTAGAAGTAAGAGTGCTAGCTATGGAAATAAGTGAGAAAAATAATCAGTGGTTAAAGCAGTTGTGTAGGGTTATTTTTAGGAAAATGATAAAATGACCCACTTTGGACGCACACTTTGGACGCACACCCTTGTCTTTTAGCCGTTTATGGCTCTTTCTTGTCTCCCCAGGCGTGGGCCCCATATGTGACAAAACACCATAAATAGCTAAAAGACAAAGGTGTACGTTGAAAGCGGGTCATTTTATCATTTTCCTTATTTTTATTGACCTCTTTCAGAAGCATTGGTACTATACCATGCTTTAGTAGAAATACATGAAGTAGATAAGTTAATTCTGCTATTCATGCTTCGAGTAGAACTGATTTTTATGTTGGCATCAGATGGTTGCGCTTTCAACTGTTGCAAACATCTGCAAGAGGCTTCCATCTGATAAATCTTCATCTCTCATGGATGCCGTTCCAATTTTTTGCAATCTTCTCCAGTATGAAGACCGGAAGGTAGTATTAGCTTTTTTGTGGATAACTTGCGGCAGTTTATTGAATTTCTCGTGATCTTTTTGGGGGCCTCAAAATAACTGTAACTTTTCTTTTCTTTCTTCCAGGTTGTAGACAATGTATGCCTTTGTTTGATGAGAATAGTGGAGCGAATCGACAATTCTTCTGAACTGCTGGATGAACTTAGCAAGCGTGGACTGATTCATCAAGTCCTGCAACTTATCTCCTCGAAGAGCCGTATTACAATTAGTCAACACATCAGTGTTGTAAGTGAATTTTGCTATTCTTGTCACTGATATTAGCTTGTGTTCGATCTGTATCCAATTTATCATTAAGATTTCTTGTTTTTGTAATGACATACCAGGGATTGATTGGAGTGCTTTGTAGACTTGCATCCTACTCTGTTGCTGCTGTCAAGACTCTTTTAGAGCTTAACGTGGGTTGTTCTTTGAAGCATATTTTATCTACTTGTGGCCTTTCTAGTGGTATCTCTTATCCTACTGCAAATGATGGACAATGCAATCAGGTCATGACACATTTACAAGTTACAGACGTCTGTTTTATATCTTCTCCTCTTAAGCGCTTTTTTTTGGTTCACTTTCTTGATCAGTTCACCTTCTTAAAGAATCTGAAAAACTGAATTCTGTTGCTGGATATGGAGATCTATTGAATGATATTAAGAACAACGACATTCCTATTTAATTGACGCGTGTTCCTGTGGATAAAAGATAATAAGAACCATGCAAACTCTTGTGAAAAGGAACTAACCAAGCCATCTGAGTTGTGCACCTGGAATGTAAATTTTTAATTTTAAGTACATGCTGAAATGGAAGGTCTTTTATGTTTCTTAATCATTCATATGGATCAGAATCGTGGTGTGTTTCTAAGAGGGTGAGGTAGGGACTGGGCATTTATAGGTGGACGGAAAAATATTTACTTATACCCTCTAAGAAATTATATAATTTATTTAGAAACTACTTAATACAACAACATAGCCTCAGTCCCAAATTAATTGGGGTCGGCTACATGGATCAAATTCTTCCATTGTGCTCGATTTTGTGCAATTGATGGTGAGCATTCCAAACCATTCAAGTCCCTCTTAATTAATGCATCTCAGGTTAACTTCGGTCTACCTCTACCTCATCGAATTTCTTCAGTTTCTATTGAGTCAAGTTTTCTGGTGGGAGCATTTATAGGCAGTCTTTGCAGATGTTCAAACCATCGCAATCGCCCTTCCCTAATCTTTGTGTCAATTGGTGCTACTCTTACTTTTCTTTGAATTTCTGTGTTTCTTATTCTATCTTTAGGAGTTTTACCACACATCCACCAAAGCATCATAATTTTTGCTACGTTCATTTTATGTAATTGTTGTTGCTTTACCGCCCAACATTCACTTCCATAGAGCATGGCTCGCTTAATTGCAGTTATATAAAATTTTCCTTTTAACTTGGTAGGGATATTTCTTTTACAGATCACGCCTGTTACACTCCTCCATTTCTTCCATCCTGCTTGAATTATATGCGTGACATCATTCTCAATGTTGTCATCATTTTGTATGATTGATCCTAGATATCTAAAATGTTTCACCTTAGGAACTTCTAGTTCCCCTAATTTTACCACTCCATCTCCATGTCTAGTATTTCTAAACTCACAGTGCATGTATTCGGTCTTCGTCCTACTCAACTTAAAGCCTTTAGTTTCTAATGTATTCCTCTAAAGTTCTAATTTCCTATTCACTCCATCTCTTGTTTCGTCTACTAAGACAATGCCATCTGCAAATAACATACACCTGGTATGTCCTTTTGAACATGCCTAGTTAGTTCATCCATAACTAGAGTAAAGAGATATGGGCTTAAAGCCCCGACTATCCTTGATGTAATCCTATCATAATGGAAAATTCTTTTGTAGTTCCTCCAAATGTCTTTAACTCGTTACTACTCCTTCATACATATCCTTAATGGTATCTATGTATCTAGCATGCACTCCTTTTCTTTCTAGAACCCACCAAAGAACATCTCTAGGAACCTTATCATATGTTTTTTCTAAATCTACAAATATCATATGAAGATTCTTTTTTTTTTTTTGCTCTATATTTTTCAATCAATCTTCTTACAAGGAAAATCGCCTCTATAGTTGACCTTCCAGGCATGAAGCCAAATTGATTATCTGATATTGTTGTTTCTTTTCTTAGTTTATTGTCAATTATCCTCTCCCAAAGTTTCATAGTATGACTCATAATTTTAATTCACCGGTAGTTTGAACAACTTTAAATGTCTCCTTTGTTTTTGAATATTGGTGCATGGGTGTTTCTTCTCTAATTCATTGGCTTCCATTTTGATTTTAAAATTTTGTTGAAAAGTTTTGTTAACCAAGTCAGTTTAATTTCTCCTAAGGATTTCCAAACCTTTATATGGGTATTTCATTTGGGCCACATGCTTTCCTTTTTTTTCACCTTTTTCAATGCCTCTTTAACTTCTGGAATCCTAATATTGCGTGTATAGTTTACATTTCTTTTTTGGTGTGGATTTTCATCTATTATGATATCAACTTGACTATCATTAAATAAACTATCGAAGTAGCTTTTTCATCTCTCCTTAATATCATCTGCGTGCGTTAAAACATTTTGGTTTTTGTCCTTAATTCATCTTACATGACTTAGATCTTGTTCTTTTTTCTCTTAATTTGGCTAGCCTATAAATATATTTTTCGCCATCTCTATTACCTAACTTTGTATATAGATCTTTCATGAAGTTTGTTTTAGCTTGACTAACTACTTTTTTACCTTGTTTTCTAGCTGCTTTATATTGATTGTATGCATCTTCATCTTGACATTTACGTATTTTCCTATACATCTCTCTTTTAGTCTTAATAGCTCTTTAGACATCCTCGTTCCACCACCATATTTCCTTTTTTGGTGGTCCCAAGCCTTTAGATATACCTAACACGTTTGATGCTACTCTTTTTATGCAACTACTCATTTCTAGCCACATCGTATTGACATCTAAATCAAGATTCCAAATGTTTTCCTTTAGTAGTTTTTCTCTACACTCTACTCGTTTACTATCTTTTAGGTTCCACCACTTTATTCTAGGGTTTTTGTCTCTTTTATTCCTATTAAGTTATTGTTTTAACTTACTATCAAGTACTACTAACTTACGTTGGGTAGAGCGCGCTTCACCAAGGATTACTTTGCAGTCTCTACATATTTTTCTATCTACTTTTCTTGTTAAAAGAAAATCTATTTGACTCTTGTTATGTTCATTACTAAAAGTAATCAAGTGTAACTCCCTTTTCCTAAAACTAGAATTTGCTAAGACAAGTTCGTATACTATAGCAAATTCTAAGATTGATTCTCCTTCTTCATTTCTATTTCCATAACCATAATCTCCATGAACTCTCTCGAACCCATCATTACTTGCCCCCACATGCCCATTTAAATCTCTTCTAATAAAAACCTTTTCATCTAATGGTATACCTTGCATAAGTCCTTCCATATCGTCCCAAATTTGCGTTTGATGCTCTTGTTTAATCCTACTTGTGTTGCATAGGCGCTGATTAATCTTTTCGTCTCCAATAATTAATTTAACTAGGATCAATTTATCCCCATTCTCTTAACCTCTATGACCTTATCCTTATAATTATTATCCACAAGAATTCCTACTCAATTGCATTTTCTATCTATACAAGTGTACCACAACTTAAACCTTGTCTTTCCTATTTTCATACTCTTTTCTCCTATCCTTTTTGGCTCTTGAAGGCAAGCAATATTGTCTCTCCTTCTAATCATAGTATCTACTAATTCCATTGACTTCCGAGTAAGTGTTCCTATGTTCCATGTCCCTAAACAAATTTTTTCTTCCTTTTGTGCTTGTTTTCCTTTTCTATTTCTATTTTGTCTAAAAGATCTAGTCTCATCATCTATGTTTTTGTTTTTGTTTTTGTTTTTGTTTTCGTGTTTGTTTTGAACTAGCTTCTTTACCCACACACGTCCTCTGTGTGGGAACTTGCTCATTTTTCTTCACATCTAGGCGGCAATTCGAAGGGACTAGCTTATGTACCCATACACGTCCTATGTTTGGGAACCCCTTGCTTATTTTTCTTCACCCAAGCGGTGATGTAAAGCTCACCCTTGCTCATTTTTCACTACACCCGAGTTCCGATGTAGCGCGTCGCTAGGTGAGAACACCCCGATGTTTATATTTGTTTGATCCATTTCATGAAGATTGACAAAGGTTTTACGTTGGTTGTCAACCTATCGCAACCCTCCTTTATCCAGACTTGGGACCTACTAAACTCCTTAATGGTAGGGCATATATTTTCACTCGTATTCCAATCATATTTTTTTAAATGAATTAAGTAATATCTCTCAAAATTTAAGAAGCACAATATGATTCTCATTTATCATACGATACACACAAAAAGTCGAATGTGTGATGCGTCAATGAGAGGATGCTACCGAAGTTGAGGGTGGTAAGGGTCGGGGTTAAGTGGTGGTTAGATCAGGGTTGAATAGTGTGTGTATATAAAGCATTTTCTCATATTTGCTAAGCCCTCCTATTATTATATTTACTAGGGCTCATCGCTTGTCTAATCAACGGCCTAGGCGGTAGGCCTCTTAATTGCCTAAGGTGTGTGGCCTAGGCAACACTTACACCAGTGTTTTCAAGGCGATGAGGCGGGCCGAGGCGGTTCGCTTTCCATAGTTAGGCAGACAAGAAAAATATTTACTTAGACCCCTTAAGAAATTTTAAAAGTTATTTAGAGACCCCTCAATAGTAGAACACATATTTTCACCTATATTTTCAACTACATTTTTAAATGAGATTAACTCAAATTCTAATGACTTATGATAAGGTATTAGTTAATCAGGATTACTTTTCGTTTCATATTTGTTGGCTAAATTGGATAGATGTTGATCACTTTCTTAGATTTTATCAATCACAAGTCCTTAACATGTATATAGACATGGGTTAGATGAGAATAAAGGTGTGAAATTTTTGAGTGTTGGAGATGTGTGGACCGATAGTTAGTCCCACATTGGATAACTGTAACTTCATAATGAAGTGTATAAGTGTGAATCTCCTCCCAATTAGTACTGAGCCCTTTTGGAGTAAAATCCCACACTTATGAGTTGAATGAAGGTGGGTAAAGAACAATATCAGTACTGGCCGAGCAATGGCCTAGACGGTGGGCCTCCAAATCACCGCGGGGGGGGGGGGGGACAGTGGGTCTCCAAACCATCTGTGCCAGATGGTAGATGAGTCTGATGGCTGATTGTTTCGTTTTTCCTTCTATAGGTACATGAGGTATTGAAGTTATTAAACGAGCTACTTCCTCAAGCTAGAAAGAATGAAGACATTTCACCAACTGTAGATAAGGAAAAGATTTTGCGAGATCAGCCTGAACTTCTACAACAGTTGGGAATAGAGATCCTTCCTGTCTTGATTCAGGTTGGTTAATTGGTGTGTGTCTTTCAAATTGTTTTTCCAGTGAGTGCTAACATTTTTTCTTTTGGTCACTCTAAAGGTGGTTAATTCTGGTGCAAACTTGTATATATGCTATGGATGCCTTTCCGTTATCAACAAATTTGTTTATTTCAGCAGATCTGACATGCTTGTTGAGTTGCTTAAGGATTCCAATATCTCAAGGTAAAGAAGATCAAACTTGTGTCAGCCACTGTGGTAGGCATCTGTCGACTATTATGTCTGATAACTTTCATTATCTTGTTCTTCTTTTGCAGTTTCCTTACTGGTGTTTTTGCTCAGAAGAATCGACATATGCTGATTTCAGTTTTAAATATAGTTGAGAACATCTTGTTAAAGCTTCCTGATGTGTTCTTGGACATTTTTATAAGGGAAGGCGTGATTTATGTTATTGATTCTCTCCTAAAACCTGAAAAGTGTTCATGGTTGACTTTTCCAACATCTAGTGGCATCCAGGTATCATCAGGATCAAGTTCAAAATCAACAGTGAATGATATCACTAGGTGCTTATGCTTTGCTTTTGATAATGACTGCCTGCCTTTGTCAAAGCGGAAAAGTTGTTTGCTTGATAAAGATTGTGTTGAGACTTTGGGAGCACATATAAAGTCCACATACTTTACTTCAAACCCACAGAACCTGCAGATTGGGTTGACCGAAACTATTCAGAATCTTAGAAACTTGTGTTCATTGTTGACTGATAAGGTGCAGGCATCAATGAATGGTGGTACTTGTGCCCATAATCAACAGGAAGAACAATTATTTGACATACTATATCGAATTATGGCAGAGCTTCGTGGGAGAGAGTGTATGTCTACTATTGAATTCATTGAAAGTGGAATAGTAAAGTCATTAGTAACATATCTTTCCAGTGTTCATGTGGAAAGAGAGGTGGCTAGTCAACTCAGTCTATTTAATGGTTCCAATGTATTTAAGAGGCTTGGATTGTTTGCTAAGTTGGTTTCTTCACCCACTGGTTTCAACCCGCAAGGAATGCCTCTTGCCATGTTGGTAAAGAAACTACAAAATGCGTTAGCTTCCTTGGAAAATTTTCCAGTTATTCTCAGTCGTGTTTCCAAGTCAAATAACAGATTTGCTACAATTCCCCACGGGCGTTGCACAGGTAGCCCATGTATGAAAGTTCATTTTGTGAGAGAGAAGGGAGAAACTGAACTGCATGAATATGGTGTAAATGTTGCAACTGTCGAGCCATTTTCTTCTTTGGATGCCATTGAAAAATTCTTGTGGCCTAAAGTCTGTCCAATTAGAGATGAGCGGGAGAAAACTATGGCTGGTCGACTTGGGGCTGGGGGACATTCAAAAGATGCAGTATCTCAAGAAGGCATGGATCAGAAATCTGTTAAGGGAACTGATAGTGTGCCATCCATTTTTGCTGAGGTAATTTCTCCTCATATGTATCATACACATTTTTCTTATGCATGAATGCATTTTTGTTTCTCAGTTTCTGTGTATGTGCCTGTTTTTGGTTCTTCCACATTTCGATACTTCCATTATTTGCACCTGACTTTTTTTTTTATTCTCATTTTAAATTAGAGCTACTTTTCTATTGATTTACTGTCCTATTCTGTTATAGGCTCCCTCAACTGAAAGCCCAACGCTTTCACCCAATTCTTGTACTGTTCCAAAAACTCAAGATTTAGCTAATGGTGAGTTCTTATAATATATAACCTTATGCATTAAACACTTATTTATTCTTGTTCATTTGGTGCTGGAAAATTTCTACTAGTCCCATGTATTCATAATTTCCTTTTGAAGGGCCGATCCTTTCCAATGTGACAACCACCTGCAATGTATCATCTGCCTATAAAGAAGATATTACCCTATCCAATGGAGATGACTCCCCAAAATTGGCATTTTACTTTGATGGGAAACATATTGACCGGAGATTGACACTTTACCAAGTTATTATTCAACAGAAAGGAATGACAGAACAGGATTTAGTGGTTGGCCCGAAGTTCTGGAATGAGGTATATGAGGTGATGTATGGGCAAGCAGAAGAAATTAAACAATGCCATTCTAATGAATGTGTTGATGAAGCACAAATATCATCTGGGTGCAGTAGTCCAGAAAAACTTTGGCAGAACGTTCCATTTTCATCAAGCATGCTGCGCTACAAGCTTCCTTTTGACTTGGATTTGTCTGATCCAACTTATGAATTAATTCATCTGCTTAAAATTTTGTATGGTATAAACAGATTTTCTTTTCAACTCTTATCTATGGATAAAATACTTGCTTATACAAGGGGAGAAAGGAAAGATTTGGATGACTTGGGGAGGATAGTTGCTGTATTGCCACAGGCCGAGTTTATGAACATTAAGTTAACTGAAAAAATTGAACAACAAATGAGAGATCCTTTGGTTGTATCTGCTGGTAGCATGCCTTCCTGGTGTTGCCAGTTAGTTGTTTCTTGTCCATATTTATTTGGTTTTGAATCAAGATGTAAATACTTCAGACTGACAACATTTGGTTCTTCGCGGTTTCAACCTTCATCGGGCCTGCAGTCCAGTAATAGGAGCTCAAATGCCCCAGACGACAGGCACGATAACACTGGAGGATCATTGAAGAAAAAGGTTCAAGTATGCCGGAACAGTATCCTAGCATCTGCTGCAAAAATGATGGATCTGCATGCCCATCATCAGAATGTTCTTGAAGTGGAATATGATGATGAAGTTGGTTCAGGTTTGGGCCCGACATTGGAATTCTATACTTTAGTTAGTCACGAATTTCAAAAAACAGGCCTTGGAATGTGGAGAGGAGACCTGGACAACTCCAGCATGGGGAAAAAGATAGTGGCTGATAGCACAGGATTTCTGACGGCTCCATTGGGAGTTTTCCCTCGCCCCTGGTTGTCTGACTTGATCGCCTCAAACAATATACAGTTCTCTGAGGTGATCAAAAGGTTCATCCTTCTTGGACAAGTTGTAGCAAAGGCACTCCAAGATGGAAGGGTCCTAGATATTCAATTTTCGAAGGCCTTTTACAAACTTATTCTTGAGCAGGTTTTCCTTACAAAAAATTTGAACGTGTTGCTTTATTATTGGGATGCTAAATTTGCATGCTCAATCATAATTTTCTCTTGCACTTGGCTGTAGGAACTTACAATATTTGATATTCACACAATTGATCCCGAACTTGGAAGAACATTGTTAGAGTTTCAAGCGATTGTTGATAGAAAGAAACTTTTAGACTCAGTTTCTGAGACAGCATTTGCCTCTGAATTATGCTTCCGGAGTACCAAAATTGAAGATCTATGTCTTGATTTTACACTTCCTGGGTATCCCAACTGTGTGCTTGTGCCTGGACATGAGCTTAAGAGTGTAAGTTATGGGTTATCTTGTGACATGATACACTTCCTTTTGCTTTCATTTTTGGTGACATGAAATACAATCAAACATGATCAACTGTGACCTTTGCTAGGTAAATCTTGCTAACTTGGAAGAATATGTTAAACTTGTTGTGGATGCAACTGTGCATGGGGCGATTTCCAGACAAGTGGAAGCTTTTAAATATGGATTTAACCAGGTATGTTTCATTATAGAAAGTATACTCCACAGAGTAGATAATTTTATGATGCTTCTATGAGATGATGATAACTAATAGAGCAGAGTTCCGCAAGGTGCCTTGGGTGCTTATGGTTGGATTGGGATTGGTTTCTAATTTTAAATTCAATTAATGAAGCCTTAGATATGAAGTTTAGAATCTTTAGATCTTTCAGGCGAAATAAAAAAGGAAAGCATACACATAGGAAGGAAAAAAAATATCTTTTTAGGACATGGAACATAAGAACGCTAACAAGGAAATCAATGGAATTAGTAGATATTATGATTCAGAGGCAACTAAATATTTTTTGCCTTCAAGAAACAAATAAGTAGGAGAAAAGAGTAGGGAAATACAAAATACACCGTTTAAGTTGTGGTACATTAGTTTATATATAAAAAAATAATGGAAAATGAATTATTATTGATAATATTTATAAGGATATGGTCTTAGAAGTTAAGAGTAGGACATATGTTGATTGTTAAATTAATTATTAGAGATGAAATGATTAACATTATTAATGCTTATTTACCGCTAGTAGAATTAGAGAAATGCATCAAACTTAAATTTTGGAATGAAATGGGTGGGCTTATTCGAGGTATACCCTTTAATGGAAAGATATTTATTGAAGGGAAATTGATTGGACAGCAGGTTCCTGTGGTATTGGATTTGTGAGAGTTCATGGAGGATATGATTAAATGACAATAGAAATGAAGAGGCAGAATCCATCTTAGAGTTAAGTTCAGCATGTGATTTTTTTCCTAGCTAATACCAATTTCAAGTAAAGGGAATCAGATTTTATTACTTTTATTAACAAACATAATAAAAACTGATTAATTTTTCTTTTAACAAGAAAAAAAAAATGTTGGACCCTCGTAACATGTACATTAACACTTTGTTCAACAACATATATTATCAGAGTGATAGAGCCCTATACATATCTTCAAAATGCGAAAGTTAAAATTATTACAAGTCCAGAACCTGATAAAAAAAGTACAAGTTATTTTTTTTTCTTCTTTTTCCAAAAGAGATGCGAGTCTATGGGATCAAAGCCTACAAGTCTCTACAAGTTTCCCAAAGTCTTTGTATTATATACATTAATACAAAACAAAGCATACATGGCAATGTGTAAACTCAAGCCCCTAATATCAAATCTGACAACCTTGGACTTCCCTTTATCAGCATTGGAACCTAAAATATTAATATTGGGGTGAGCAACGATATAACATGATATTTGAAGACCATATACATATGGTTAGAAATATGAATTCCAAACTCACATTCTCTCCGTCCCCAGTCAACAACTAATTGCCAAGTGATGGTAGGAATGCCTGCGAATGTATGTTGTGCAATTCGGGTGTTGTACATCCATTTCAGTGGACAAGGGCCAGGCATCAAGATATCAGATCCAATGACTAAGGTCTTTCCATCTAGAATACAGTTATCGTTCCACAATCCAGTGGACTAGGTAGTTCAAAGGAAGGTGTGGATTTCCCACCTAACTCCGGACCTCTCTTCATCCCTCATGTATGTATGAATCACAGAATCAATGAATTAAACGTGAACAAGCACAATAATCAATATATAACATGCTATGATGACATGGAAGATAACGTATATGTTTACTGTTTAGTTACAAACCACATGCAATTCAATCCAAGTTGGGTTTCCTGAGCGCTCCAAAATCCGCCTAACAATCCTTAATTGAGTCCCCCAAAACATGTGAGTTTTGCATCACAATTGCACACAAAATCCAATTACACAAAATTACCACAAATCCACACAATTTTCGAGCCCTTTGCCCTGGTCGTCACTATCGCCTCAGCGCGGTGCATTGGCGGTGACCATGAAAGAGTGTTTGAGAGTTTCTAAAAACCCTTACTTTTAAGGTGGGAATGCGCTACCTCACCAAAGCTGTCCGAATTTTGACTTAGATTAGGTGGTGTTTGGCAGCTCTACTTAAAGTTTTAAGTACTTATTTGTTAAGACTATTTATATTAAATTTTATCAAATAAGCTCTGTGTTTGATGACAATAATGTCAAACCTCTTATTTAAGGATAAAGGGTTTGGTAAGCAAATTTCAGAAATTCTTATTTACTTCTTTTTGGAAGGTAATTTGTGTCAAGGTTTTTAAGGGAAAAAAATAAATAAATAAATAAATGGGTTATGTTGAAGAAGCATTTCTTCAAACACTAATTGATCACTAATGGTTTCTGAATGCCAATTCCATTTGATTTGAAATTTTTTTGGAATTGAACGAGGTCACAATATATTCAAGAGCAATGCTACTGTGACATCCTATTGCGAATCTTAAGAGAAAGAGAGAGATCTGACTCCCTAACTCTATTAATCAAACATTAGTTATATACAGGTTGCAAATTGAAGTTTGATTTTGAAGTTTTCTTGCAATGTCTTACTAGTTATTACAGAGCAAAAGATTAAAAACAAGATATCATTGGTTGAGTTTTTTCATCGGTATATTGACAATTTACAGTTGAAACACAAGAACTGAAAGGCCACCCTCTCATGCATGTGTCGATCACCTACTTGTGGTTGAATTTTGTCATCATTTTTCTTCAACACGGATGAAGGTTTCTCTATAATCAAAGAACGCCATCAGCAAACAAAAAAAAAAAAAGAAAGAACACCATCAACAAAGACGTATTTAGTTCTCAAAGGAGTTTTACAGACCATTTTCTTGAGTGGAATATTAGGACATATCCTTGCTACTGAGGATTCTTGCGTCGACATTATTTTTGTTGTGTTTAGTTGAACAATAGAGGAGTCATTGTGATGGCGAGAGAGAAAATGCACGAAAATTTGGGCGAAGCCGATAAGAATGGGAGGCGGAGGCATGATGTTGAAATTGAAGGGTTTGGCAACAAGACATACATTTTTGGCATTTTAGGATTAGTCACCGATTCACAAACCTCTACCCGCATAAGTGGAAAACCATTTATTGAAAAAGTTGAAGAAACTAACTCTTTATTTAAGAGG
Source organism: Stephania japonica (assembly GCA_039657345.1). Lineage (NCBI taxonomy): Eukaryota > Viridiplantae > Streptophyta > Magnoliopsida > Ranunculales > Menispermaceae > Stephania > Stephania japonica. Next base: position 47,721,025 of record CM077560.1, on the reverse strand, counting down.
AATTTCCTCTTATTTAGGAAAAATCTTTTTCAAATTAAGATGCAAGAAGGAAGTTATCAAACACACTTATTTTATCAAACCTCTATTTAAATAAGACTTAAGTGAATAAGAGGAAGAAATAAGAGTTACCAATTACAACTTAAGGCAATGTTAGATAGCTCTATTTCTAACCTCTTATTTCCATGAGTTTTATTTAAAAAAGGTTTTATCAAAATAAGTGTGTTTGGTAGCTATCTTTTTTGCACTTATTATGAATACATCTTTTACAAAATAAGAGGAAAATAACTCATTTAACTCTATTTCTAATCTCTGATATTGTTGAAAGGTTTTTTTAAAAGAAAACAAGAAAAAAAACTAATAACTTATGTTTCTTAGGCCATTAGTATGAGATATAAGATTTTTTTAATTTACTTACCAAGCTTCACCTTTTAAATTAAAGGTTTCGAATTACCTTTTTATGAAACACTCAATAAAATCTTAACTCCTATAAAACATTCAAAGAATATTAGAAACTTAGAGTGTAAAATTTAATAAGTACATCTACCAAAGAAAAAAATAGATCATATTTAAATTAATATTAAAATAAATTATACTTGCTTGGAAAATAAAAGCCAACTAACTTAGGAAATTTTATTATTTCTTATAAGATTTAGACAAAAAGGCAACAAGTTTTAGAAATCAACCATAAATTAAAGTAAATGCTAATTGTGAAATTGTGAAAAGAGAAGTATTTGGTCACCAAAAAAAAAGGAGAAATATTTAAGATTAAAAGTTTTCAAAAAAAAAAATGATTAAAAGTTTTCACCAATCGTGGCATTGTCAAAAGTGACACAACCTAACTTCACGTTTCTATTCCCACTTTCTATATTATTGGTAATTGGTCCTTCTATCTCCCAAAAACAAAACAAAGGGCTTCTATGTGGGCACTAATACATTTTCTTTATGAATGTTGGCTTTGATTTTGATAATGTATCTTTTGGAGCTTCGCACTAGAGCTGTTGTGACTGATGCTGTAATAGTCTTGAAGTTTCAGCTCCCTCGAGCGCTACCGTGACATCACGACTGACCACACTAGAATGCAAAAATTGTTTATCTTGAAATGTTAGCCATAAATGAGCTTTACTTGTTTTATTTATTGAGTAGGGAAATAAGTCATTTTTCTTGTTGAACAATGTGAGCTTTGTTCAAGTTGATGAGCATTGAAAGAGCAATTTAACATTACTGTTGAATCGACTCTTGCCCCTTAAGCAATTTAAAGTGTTGTTTTGATTCATCTAATGATTATCCTTCATTGAAGTAGCCTACATGATATATTATTGCAGCACCTAGCAAGCACAATTAATACTCGATGTGTTGCTTGGGTGATTTCTTAGGGTAATCCCTTCCTAATTTAAAGTTCATCTAGAGTTTTGTTAGACATCTCTATGCAAACCAAAAGAGCAATTCACTCTCTATTGGTTAGATTCGTGCTATTGGTTAATGCTTTCATTGTGCCAAAGTTTTTTTTTGGATAACCGAGGGTATTTGAGCCACCATCACTGACATCGGACTGATGGTGGACTCGACTAGGAAACCTAATAAAGAAATCGAAAGGAAAGGGGGGAGGCAAGGAATTGAACCCAGTGATTGCAAGGTGTTGCCTAGGCGACGCCTTGAGCGTTTCTAGGCAAAATCGCCTCGGTGATGGAGGGGTTTCTTTGCACGTTTTGAAAGTCTTGAGGGAGATCTAACTAAATTTCTATAAAGATAAGGAACCACTTTATAATTAAATGTTTATATATAAACAACAAGATTTAACCCTAGTCTCCATCAATTTCACAACCCTTCCCCGCCTCATCATATGTTGTGCCCCATCACCATCCATTTTTCGATATTCAGCGAGGATATCAGTGAGCTTCCGACGCTCAGACAAGTTTCCGACGACTCTCCGACAACTCCCCGACAACTCCAATTTTTTTTTTTACTTATTTACTTCTGTTTTTTTTTTAATTATTTACTTTTATTTTTAAAAAAAGATAATAAAATTTATATTTTTAACTTGTCTTTTACTTCTAGTTTTTTATTTTATATTTAATTTTGTTTGTTAATGAGTTTATTTCTTCTTTGTGCTAAGATTTTAAAAACTTGTGCTAGATAATAGGTTGCTTGGTTTGTTGCTGAAACTTGAAACTTGAAATTGCATTGTTGGATGAGTTGTAATGTCATTTATTTTGTGTTTTTTGAAGAATTATTTTTATTATTATTTTTTATTTTTCTTAAGAATGAAGATTTAATATTAATGTTTATGATGTAGTAGATAAATAGTGAGTGGCAGTAGTATTATAGACAGACTGACAGGTATAGAAAATTAATTAATTTCAGGGGCCTCTAAATAAATATTCTTTTGTTGCCTAGGCAAAGCCTACGCATCGCCTTACAATCCTTGATCGAACCCCATACTTTTGGTTTGTTGACCCCAATTCTTACCATCCCACTAACTCCCATAGAGTCGTGCCAAAATTATTCTTAACTGCATGGATCACAGTTTCTGCAGCGTTCATTGAGAAAATGAATACCATCATAACGCGAAACACTTTGACTATTATTGGTTTTCATTGCACTAGAAAATATTAGAAAAATTACTAATATGACGAGTTGATCCATGAAATAATTGTAATCTGAACAAAAGTAAAAAAAAATATAGTTATTACATATTTGGTGAAAACAATGAAGTAAACGATCACTCACAAGTAATCTCCATAATTTTGAAATTACTTCGTGATTGATTCGCTTCATTGTTTTTCACCAAAATATGCAATAACTTCTTTTTTAACTTGTCTAGATTAGAATTATTTCATGGATAAACTTGCCAAATTACTTATCTTTCTAATCCTTTCTAGTGCAGTGACAGTCAGTGTTAATCACATTGTTTTACATCATGATGACAGTTAGTCTTTGAATGCAACTATAAATATTGTGGTCCTCGTGGAAACTTTTATCGATGTAGTTGAAAATAACTTAGACATTATGAGAGCATTGACCACTAGCACGAGTCTGACCAATAGAGATCGAATTGCTCTCGTGGTTTGCATAGATGTCTACCAAAACTTTAGAAGAGTGTTACATCAGTAGGGAAAGATTTAAAGGACTACTCTAGGAAATCTCCTAAGCAACATGTCGAGTATCAATTATTGTTGGTTGATGTTGCAGCAATAAATCATGTTACTTGCATCGACGAAGGATTATCGTTTGATGATACGAAAAAGTTATTCATTAAGTTGTTGAAGGGGAAAGAGTTGACACTACTCTCTTAATGATCATCGAGTTGAATAAAGCCTACATTGTTTAACACGAAAAAAGGTTTTCCTACTCAACAAATTAGACAAGTGAAGCTCCAACCCCGGGGGTTGTGGGCTGATGGCACGGGTCGAGTCATCCTTAACCAGATGTCTCGAGTTCAAGCCCTTAGAATGAAGTCACCTTAAATCTCTGGGAAGGGGCACCGCACTTAGTGGGCCTACCAACCTCGAATCAAGGACTAGTCTGGGCGAAGCTTTGAATACCTAGTCTTCGAAAAACTGGTAAAAAAAGTGAAGCTCCCTATGTCTACCATTTTTCATGATTGACGACTTCTGCATTCTAGTGTGGTGAGTTCTGATGTCACGATAGCGTTCGATGGAACTGGAAACTTCATGACTATTTCAGTAGAGAAGTTGCCAAAACCCCACTATGAAGCTCCAAAAGATACGTTATTAAAATTAAAGCCGATATTTATAAAAGAAATGTATTGTTGCTTACATGAAAGTCGTTTTTGATGTTTTGGGGAGATGAAAGAAACAATACTATAATTATTGGGAATAGGAAGGTGATGTTAGGTTGTGTCCCTTTTGACATTGCGACAGTTAACAAGTATTTTTTATCTTAAATATTTCTCTTCTCATATCATGATAGTTGGAATTTACTTAATTTATGATTGATTTCTAAAACTTGTTGTTTTTTGTTTAAATATTAAAAGAACTAATGTATTTTCCTTCATTTGTTGCCTTTTAATTTTCCATTAAAAAATTATTTATTTTAATTTTAATTTAAACATGATCTTTTTTTTTCTTTCATTGATTTATTGTAGGTGTTAGGGGCTGGTTTGAGGTGCAAAAAGGGCGCCTTGCTTCAAAGCATACCTAAGGCGTGCACCTTAATAACATTGATGTTGATCAGTGATTGCAAGGCATCGCCTAGGCAGTGCCTTAGGCGGGCGGTGTCCTTCTAAGTAATTTTTGGAAATTTGAAGGGACTATTTAAAATTAAGTTTGATAACAAAATACCTACTTAAGAACAAAATCTTGACACAAAAGATCTCAAGACATTAGTATTTTTGAAGTATATATTAAATTATAATCAAATTGACTAATAGATAATAGTGTTATTTAAGAACTTATAAATAAATAAATATTTATCTGAGGACCTCTAAATAAATATTATTTTGTCCGCCTAGGCATCCTCTAGGCGTCGTCTAGGCACCGCCTCGCCTAGGCAAGGGAAATCGCCTTGGGGTCACCATAACGCCTTGCAATCCTTGATGTTGATACAATGTGACTACAGATGAGTCCTTTGCATGAGAATAGTAGCATCAGACGTGTTAGGTGTATCCAAAGGCTTAGGATTGCCAAAGAATGAAATATGGTGGTAGCACGAATATGCTCAAAAGAAATCAAGACTAAAAGCAAATTATGTAACAAAATGCCTACACTTCAAGATAAAGACGTATATAATCAATGTCAAGAAGTTGGAAAGAAGGCCAAAGAGGTAGTTAGCAAGGCTAAAATGAACGTATGAAAGATTTATACATAAAGTTTTTTTTTTTTGACAAGAGTTTTTTACACAAAGTTAAGTAATAGATATAAGGGAAAATATATCCATAGGCTAGTCAGTTAAGAGATAAAAAGAGACTAGACCTAACTCATGCAAGATGTATTACAAAACGTGTTTAAAAAAACGAACTGAGGCACGATAGCATTTCAGTGAGGCTTACGCCTCACTTGTCTAAGGCGTTGTACGAACTGAGGTGTAATGAGGCTTAAGCCTTTGTTTTTGCTGTGTATTTTGAGTGTTGTGTTTTGATTTCTACAATTTCTTGACCACAAACTTTTCCGTTTGGTTGGTTCTTCAACTTTAAGGGTTTGGGTTGATTCAAAAGAGTTGTTGGGTACTATTGTTAGAGGTTTTGGTTGCTTCAAGAGAGCTGTTGGGTACTTTTTCTTTATTTCCTCTTTTTTTTTTCCTTCAAAAAAGAGAACAGAGCTGCTGTCCAAAAAGCATTAAGACTTCTGTTTGAACAGCAGCTCTCTGCTTTTGTAGCAATTTGAACCAAAAAAATGGAAAAACAAGCCGCAGGGGCACACATGACTGATACTTGATGACTTATAATTTAGAAAAGTGGAATCTTTTGGTAGACTAATAGTTCAGTATTGTCATATACTATCAATGATGTTTTTACTCCTTATTAACTTGCTAATTTGGTATGTTTGTTTTTAATAGTTGCATTTGTGAATGAGTTAATGTATATACTACCAATATGCTTTTACTCCTTATTAACTGACTAATTTGATATGTTTGTTTTTAAAAGTTGCATTTGTGAATGTGTTAATGTCTATACGAATTACTTATAATATTTAGCTTGTTTTTTATAATAAACTGGGGCTTACACATTATTCCGCTTTGAGGCTTACGCCTTGCTTCTTTTAAGTAAATCGCCTCAGTTACGCCCAAGGAACGAAAAATCGATAAAATTAGCCGAATTTTAGGCGAAGTTTATCGAGGTTGAAGAGATCGAAACGAAGTTCACGGGTAGTTTAAAAATTACAAAACTTCTCCGAAGTTTATGTTAAAAGTCGACAACTTTGAATCGAGTTGATATGGTTCGCTAAAAGAAAGGAGAAATTGAAAACTTTTCGGTCAAAAAATCAAGTAAGTGTATAGGGCAACGAGGTTTATACTTACCTCACATTAGAGAGAAGAATCAAGTTAGATTATCAAAATTTTACATTTATTATCGTATCTCAGACTTCTACATCTAATCACTTTTGCACAATCTCTACACTGATCATGTGATCCCTTGATTTTGCATCAAGATTCACTTAGTAGTTTTTTATTGATGTTTAATGTCTAAAAATGGTTATTTTCTTTTGCTTTAAACATAGACCCATATATTTCTCAAAATATATATATATATAGACCCATATAAAAAAATATATGTTTTATAATTTTAATCTTATGTGAATTTGCAATTGATAACATGGTTAGAGAATCAAATTAATTGTATTTATTATCACTAAAAAGTGATCTACCATACACAAATATGCATGACTATTGTCAATAAAACTGAGTTAAAACCATTAAATTGTGAATTTTTAAGGTATAAATGCATAATTGTGCTTGTTTTGACATCCCATATAATAAGTTTTAGTTTATTAACCATTTAAATAACAAATTCTTAAACTTCTCTAAGTTAACAAATTTTTACCAAAATTCTCCATGTCGAATTAAACTTCTCCAAATTAATTCTAATTATCAATAGGGCGAAATATAAGGCGAAGTCAAAGTTTTGATCATTGGTTACGCCTCAATAACATTTAAATATTGATTACAAATGAAGATCAAATTGTTTTAACGTGAGAAAATGATACCAAGGAAAGATGGAGAAGCTACCATGATGATTTAATTAACGATAACCAAACAAATATTGTAATAAAGAAATTTGAGTTATTCGTTGTATCAAGATTCGTAAAGTTAAAGAGGTCTTGGAAAAGATGAAAATGGGAAAGGCACGTGGTCCAAACGAAATCCCTATTGAGGTTTGGAAATGCTTAGGAGAAATTGGATTGACTGGGTTACAAAACTTATTAACAAAATCTTAAGATTTTTTTTTTTGAAGAGAACAAAATCTTACGATTAAAAAGGATGACAATGGATTGCAGAAGAAGCATCTTGTACCAATTTTCAAGAACAAATGAGACATGAAATTGCTTAAAGTTAAATTTACGAGCCATACTATAAAACTTTGGGAGATGATTATTGACATTAGGTTGAGAAGGGTAACTATTGATAGTATTCGAAAAATAGTTTGGTTTTATACATGAAGACGATTTTCCTTATTAGAAAATCAATGAAAAATTATGGAGAAAAGAATAAAGACCTCCACTTAATGCTTGAAGAAACTCCACCAATGTAGAACATTGTATGCGCTACATAGCTAGTCCCAAGTCTAGATAAAGGAGGGCTTCCTATCCTATTATCCATACCATAAAAATGGAGAGGGAAGTCCCAATTCCATTATCCATACCTGAGAAATGGAGAAGGGTTGTGATAAGTTGAAAGCAAGAGTAAAACTTTTGTCACTCTTTATGAAAAGGATCAAACAAATACGAAATGGAAGAGTCTGATCAATGCAGTCGACCCCAACTAATTTGGGATTGAGGTTTTTTTTTATGGAGTTAGAAAAAGTATATGATAGGGTGCGTAGAGATGTATTGTTTTCTTTTTAATTTTGATCTTGTCATCGCTTTTGTAATTGTAAACTCTTATTACTAATACAAAATCGTTTTCGATAAAAAAAAAAAATATATATATATATATATATATATATATATATATATACGAGGGACAGGTAACAAAGGCAAAAACCAATTGGCGAAGTTACAAGAGAATTTGTTCAATACATGTACGTTGTTAAATATATGTATGAAGGACATGTAACAAATACAAGAAAAAAAAAATGGAGTCATAAAAGAATATTTCAATAGGAGAATGCTAACGTGGCCCACTACGGACACTCCTACGAGCATGCACCTTGATTTTTTTATTTATTTTTTATGTTTTTAACAATTTTGTGGTCGTAGTGAGTATCTGTGGTGGGTAACCTTAGCACTATACTTAACCAAAAAATTGTAAAAAAAGTAAAAAATAAAAAATAAAAAACCAAGGCGCATGCTCGTAGTGAGTGTCCATAGTAGGTCACCTTAGCATTTTCCATTTCAATACAATAGGATTGCATCAAGGAAAATCCATATCTCTTTACCTTAGCTATGGACGAACTAACTAGGCATATGGATATATCATTGTGCATGCTTTTGAAATGATATTTAGTAGATGATACAAGAGATGGAGTGGATATAAAGTTTGAACTTTGGAGGAATATGATAGAGCTCAAGTTGAGCGGGTCTAAGACCAAATATATGTACTATGAGATTATGAATAGTAAAGATTAAGATAGTTTAGACCAAATATATGTACTATGAGTTTATGAATTGTAAAGATTAAGATAGTGGAGTAATAAATTAGGAGAAATAAAAGTTTCTAATATGAACTGTTTTAGATATTCAGGCCTAATCATACAAAAGAGTGGTCATATTGAAGACGGCGTTAAACGTAGAGCTAGATAGCTGGATGGAGTGAATTAGGTGTGATATGTGGTCCAAAATTCCAAATATCCCTATGCAGCTAAAACGAAAATTGTATAGGACTGCAATTAAGACCGTCATGCTTAGGCTTAATGGGAGTGACTGTTGGGCAGGTAAGAACTAACAAATACATAAAATGAGTAGCGGAAATGAGGATGCTTATTAGCTAGATGTGTGGTAAAACTCATAAAGATAGAATAAGAAATACAAAATTTTAAATAAAAGTAGTAGTGGCATCAATTAATGCAAAAATTAGAAAAGGGCAAATGTGGTTGGTTGGACACATCTAAATACGACACGCCAATGTCCCTATTGAAACATTAGACGCAACAAAGGTTGAAGAAGTTCAACATTTTACGGGTGGACTTAAATAACTCCGGATTTTTAATTAGGAAGAGGATGTAAAGGATTATAAAAGCACACCTCAAGTGCATCAAATTGAACGGTGTGGAAATATTTGATCAATATGACATACCTCAAATAATTTGGGGTTGAAGCTTTGTTGTTGTTGGACTTGATATGGACTTAAAATCAGATGGATAACGTGTTCATTATGCCAATTAGATTTGCTCAAAGCTTACAATATGCAATATGATCTATATAATTCATTGAGAATTAGTAAAGTACAAACCAGTTGAAAATGCTAAAGCTATCTAGATATTCAATTGACAACAATGATTAGTAATTGGCTACTGTTTTCTTCATTAGAGGATGACATGATGCCTAAGCTTGGAAGCCATCTAGGCATACTGGTGTGTGTCTCCTGATTAACTCGGAGCTTCAGATAGCTACTTAGTAAGCTTAGTCTATTTTAGCAACCACATCAGTGATACATTAGTGTTTCCCTCTTCTGTTCAAAATATATTTACCCTCTTTCCTCTTTGCACTTGTGGGTTTATGGTGGAGTTTTAGTTCCACATCAACTAATTGAGCACCCAATGTCTATATGAGGGATGATTCAGATGAATAAGGTGTGTGAGGTTGTATATGCATAATCAGATAATGTAATGGAACATCCGTTTATATTAGAAAAACCTTCAAGGTCTTTACATTCCATCTTTTTTATTTATTTGTGTTTACATTCCATCTTTTTTATTTATTTGTGTTCATATAAAAATTTAGATTTTTGGGGGAAAAAAGGCTAGGAAAAGAGACCCTCTTAACTGCACTTGCAATAAGCTAAGTGTACTAACCACTCTGGCTTTATCCAAAAAAAAGAAGAACAAAACCATTCTGGCAACTACTTCGCACAATCCACTCGCCTCCAAAAAAGTGAGCCAATTCACATACCACAAAGTAGCATTCCAGCCTCTCACCTTAACACTTATTTGCCTCTCCCAGTAGCAAAAATGATACTATAAACTTGACAATCTCCTGACAATGAAATAAAACCTTAACTTGTCATTGTTTTTTTCTCAAAAACCTTAACTTATCGTTTAAGTCTTACTATTTCTTGTCCCCATATTGCCTAAACTAATCTAAGCAAGCTATTTTTCATACCTTTATTTTTACTAGAATTACACACTTCCCCTGAACAATCAAACATGTCATTCCAAGTGTGGAGATCTCCATCTCCTTAATGGCCATGTCTACCTGAAACATACTGAAAACTCACACGAAGGAAATATGCTGACTGATTCCCAAACTTTTTTGCTCATGATGCACCAATGGTGGGTAATGGATGTTTAAGGGTCTACTTCTCTGCAGCATATTAGCCTATACATGGTCAAGATAAATGAGAACCTTTGACTTATGAACGTGCAAATAATAAATAAATGTAGCATGTCATATATACGCCATTTGTCGAGTATAGCTCACTTTAATCAGTGGTACAGTGGTCCCTGAAATTAATTTTCTGTTTTATCTTTTATTTTCAGAAACCATAAATTGATTATTGAAATGTCAAATTCACACTCATGAAATATAAATGTACACCCACACATGCATGCATTTATCCAATCAGCATTTTGAAGATCCAGAGAATTTTGCCTTGTACTTCATCACCGTTTTTGTTCATATTTTGTGAACTCAAAGATTCTTGCATACGAAGTTAAAATTTGTTTTTCATTTTGTATAATGGTACGGTCCAGCCTTTGTCAATAATTAACTGAAATTATTGATGAACTGAACCCATTCGTTTGATCCATTTGGCTGTCATTTTTATTGCAGTTTCAACAAATTGGTTTTCTGGTGTTTGTTCACTTATGGCTGTGTCACACCTTTGACTGGAAATATTTCTTTGGATGACTCTGGAAGTCCGACTTTTAAACCCAGCTTGCTTAGATGTTTGATTATTCTTAAACATACCACATTAGAAATGCAACCTTCTTGCTGAGGTTGAATGAGAAAGTTTGTGTATCAGCAGTTTAGCACTGATCATTCCCTGTCCCTCACTAAAAGCCCCACTTTTCATATGGTGCAAGTCATTAGTGGCCAGTCAGAAACAAAATTCTGCAGTGGATGAATTAGCAGATGTTTTCCGTACATCTAATAGCTATTGATTGGATCTTTCAGGTGTTCCCAATTAAAAACCTCCAAATTTTCACTGAAGAGGAGCTTGAACATCTATTATGTGGAGAACGTGGTGTTCTGAGTGTATGTATTACTCACTCTACTGAATGTCTCTACTCCATTGCCAATCTTTAACTTTGTTTTCTTTTTCTTTATACAGACGAACTCACTTTTGGAGCACATCAAGTTTGACCATGGTTATAGTCCCAGCAGCCCTGCTATGGTTAATGTGTGAATCAGTCTTTAAGTTTTAGTTCTTATACTAAATTTCTAAATGCGTCAACAGCTAACCCTTTTACCTTTAAATTGCAGCTGCTGGAAATTATTCAAGAATTTGGATTTGAACAGCAACGAGCGTTCCTGCAGTTTGTCACTGGGGCCCCTCGGCTCCCACCAGGAGGATTAGCTGCTTTGAACCCTAAATTAACAATTGTGCGCAAGGTGGCATTTCTTGATCTTCATTCTAAAATACTGTATTTATTTTTCAGATCTCTCTTCCACGTGGGATGCTAACCATCAGCATATCAAGCGCTTATGCTGTATTTGGTTTGTTTGCAGCATTGTAGTGAATCGATTGAAGGGGACTTGCCAAGTGTCATGACTTGCGCTAATTATTTGAAGCTTCCTCCATATTCTTCCAAGGTAACTTTCATTAATTTATCGGTTCATTTCTATTATTTTTGTGAAATTTGAGTATAATTGTGGAATGGGCCCAACAAATAGATCATCAATTTATCTATAATATGATCTTCTCGTGATTTCGCAGGAGAGAATGAGGGAGAGGCTTTTATATGCTATAACAGATGGACAAGGCTCCTTCCATCTCTCGTAGAAATCTCCCGCTGCATCCAGGTACATAAAACTGTCTATTTGTAATTATTAGTTTAGGGGCCATGTACAAATGGAAGTGAAGTGCGTTTTGGATGGTGGTGTTTCGTGGGAAATAGCAGTCAATGTAGCCACCGCCTTTCTCCATCAGATGATGGAATATGTAAATAGCTCACTAGGCAGAAAGTGGTTATTTAGCACATGATGTGTAAATTGTACAAGAAAAATATAGGTTGCATCAATAGAAATACTTCGTACCTGTTCTTTTGGGGGAAAAAAAATACCTGCAGTGTACAGGATCAGCTATGGTTTTATAAAATTTATCATTTTGTTGAACTTTGGTCCTCAGCTTATATTTTATTTTTTATTTTTATTTGTTTGAATTGGAACTGCTTTCTTTTATTTATCAAGTCATTTTCACTCATCCATGATTCGTAAACTCGCTTTTCCATTATTGGATGACTCATCCTTCATCCATCCTAGAGAATATTCAATGTTGAACACTTTTTGCTATCGGTTTCGGATTATTGAATCTTAGTGTCAGAACTAATTCAGGGTATTAGAGCGCCTCCTCTTTAATTTTGAATAAAATTGTTGCGTTTGGAGTAATTTGCCATGTTAGCTGTGCCCCAAGATAAGTCGCTCGCCAGGTAAGACAGGAATTGCAAAAACAACTTAAACATTTTGATTGTTGAAGAACAATTAGAAGGACAGTGTCCTGACTGTTAGAACTTTTATCTTAGAGCCAGTCATGGTTGCCATTTCTAGAAGGCTGTCGACTGTCCTCCCCTTAATATGTTACGGGCAGCCTTGGTGTAGTTTACTGTTAATTTGTTGCCTACAAACGTTCTTGTCGACATGTCGTCCAGTAGTTTTCCTGGCATGGTATGTTGTATCCATGGATCTGCATTTTGCATTAATGGCTCACCTTGCATCATTTATTCAGGCTTCTAGTGACATGATGAATAAATGTTTTACTATAGCCATGCTAATTGATTATGCATCTCTTGCATCTATATGAGTTTGAGAGGTCGAGCCTTCAAATGGGAGATTGGGTTGTTATTAGGGGTGGGCAAACCGCGGTTTAGTTTGGAAAACCACCAAATCGCGACCAAATCGAGGGTCTACGGTTTGGTGATTTTCCAAACCGCAACCAAACCGCAGATCACCAAAACCGCACCAAACCGAACCGCGGTTTGCGCGGTTTGGTCGATTTGGTTTCGCGGTTTTCATGCAATTTATTTTCGGAAAAAAAAAAAAAAAGAAGCCAAAAAAAAAAAAAGCAAAAAAAAAAAAAAAAAAAAGCAAGCCAAAAAAAAAAAAAAAAAGCAAAAATGAAAAAAAAGACAAGCCAAAATGAAAAAAAAACAACAAGCAAAATGCCCTCGGTTTGGTTTGTATTTACCAAGATGTGAGATTTGTGGTTTTTTTTTAATTTTTAGGGTTTTTGGTTTGTATTTACCAAAATGCCCTCGGTTTGGTTAAATCGCGGTTTTTTCAAAATGAAAACCGCGACCAAACCGCGAATCTGCGGTTTGGTCGTTTTCCAAACCGCGACCAAACCGCGAGCTTCAAAAACCAAACCAAACCGTGCGGTTTGGTCGGTTTGAGCGGTTTGGGCGGTTTTTTGAAAACCGCTGCCCACCCCTAGTTGTTATAAGCCGGTTAATTTGGTTTTTTTTTCAAAATTGAAACAATTTGACAATAAGGAGTGTTCTCTACAACGTTGTGAGTTTGAGAGGTCGAGCCTTCAAATGGGAGATTGGGTTGTTATAAGTCGGTTAATTTGGTTTTTTTTTCAAAATTGAAACAATTTGACAATAAGGAGTGTTCTCTACAACATTGAAACTCATAACAATATACAAAAGTACTAGAATCACAAAACGAATAACAAAACTTCTCAACAAGGAGAAGATCTAAAACTTTTCAACAAGGAGAAGACAATTCAAAAACTTTCAAGTAGAGAAGAAAACTAACTATAAAGTAAAAATTAAAGAAAAATCAATTCAGCGCTACACAAATTTGCGCAACACCGTTGATAAAGATGCACTGCAACAAAAATGAATCAATCTTCACAAATTTTATTAGATCTGTTTTTTATTGAATAAACAAAGAGAAAAATGGTCATTGAACCTATACTGCCTAATTTGTAATGCCCTCCCAAAAAGTTGGGGTGCGCATAATGCTACCTAGTACTTGATCATAATTTTCGTTGAAAAATGCTAATATACATGCAGTTGCTGGCATCCTTTGATTTTTTATCGATATACATGTCACATCTCAAAGTGTATTGCACGGACACCAGCAACAATGCGTCTTTCCTTAGTGCAATTGCTTGCCAGAGAGCGCCAATAATATCTGAGCACCCCTCACGAATTCTCTCTTACTTGAACACCAACACAACTTCAGTCCTAAATTAATTGGGTTTACCCCTACCTCGTGCTCGATTCTATGCAATTGATGGTAAACATTTCAACCCATTCAAGTTCCTTTTAATTAATGCATCTCATGTTAACTTTGCTCTACCCCTACTTCGTTGAATTTCTTCAGTTTCTATTAAGTAAAGTTTCTAGTGAAAGTATTTGTAAGCCGTCTTTGCAGGTGTCTAAATCACCACATCCGTCCTTCCCTAATATTTGTGTCAACTAGTGCTACTCCTACTTTTCTTCAAATTTTTGTATTTCTTTTTTTTTTTTTTTTACTTCAGTGAAAATTAAACCATAATCTTCTAATGTCTTACCTTTTTGGTAAATAATATTTTTACCATTTAGAGGATTTAACAAATTTACGTGTTTCTTATTCTCTTTCACTTGACCAAAAAAAAAAAATGAGAGAACGTTATCTCTTCACGTAGTCCCCAACCCGTCCACCCAAAAACAAACACTCTCCCTTCTGACAGCTAAAATATCATCCATCTATCAAACAGCAAACATGCCCTTCTTTCTCTCCTCCTCTCCCCAATGGGCCATCTCCCTCTGCCATGACATCAAACTCACTCCTCCCAACCTCACACCCCTGGCTACCCCCACCTCCCTTCACCACCACCTCCTCCAAGAAGCCCCCAAGCAGCAGCAGCAGCAGCAGCACCCCTCATCATCAGGGCCCAAAACACCCAATATCACAAGGACCCCCCACCCTCTCCACCTCCTCCATCACCTCACCATCCTCCCCACAAGACCAACTCCTCCTCACCCTCCTGAAGCAGAGAAAGACTGATGAGGCCTGGGTCACCTACGCCCAAACCCAATCCCAAACCACCCACCTCCCCTCACCCACCTGCCTCAGCCGCCTAGTCTCCCAGCTGTCCTACCAAAACTCCAACGACTCCCTCTCCAGAGCCCAGTCCATTATTACCCGCCTCCGCCGCGAAGGCCAGCTCCACCGCCTCGATGCCAACTCCCTGGGCCTCCTCGCCGTCGCCGCCGCCAAGGCCGGCCACACTCTCTACGCCACCTCCGTTATCAAGTCCATGCTCCGCTCAAGCTACCTCCCCCATGTCAAGGCATGGAGCGCTGTTGTCAGCAGGCTTGCCGGATCCCCGGACGACGGCCCCGCGGAGGCCTTGAAGCTGTTCGGTTCGATCACTCGCCAGATTCGCCGGTTAGATGATGAGGCGCTGGCCAAGGACTCGCGGCCCGACACCGCTGCTTATAATGCTGTGCTCAATGCTTGTGCCAATCTTGGGAAGGTTCAGAAGTTCTGGCTGTTGTTTGAAGAAATGCCTGAATTTGGTGCCAACCCTGACGTGCTTACTTACAATGTGATGATCAAGCTGTGTGCCAGAGCTGAGAGGAAGGACCTGCTTGTTTTTGTGTTGGAGAGAATCGTGGATCAAGGCATTGCTCCTTGTATCACCACGTTCAACTCGCTCGTCGCCGCCTACGTTGGTTTCCATGACTTGGGCACTGCTGAGAAGCTTGTTCAGGCAATGAGAGAAGGCAGGCTGGACCTGTGCAGAATCCTTAGAGACTGCAATGTGGCCAAGAAACCGGATACAGTTCATACAGATGAGGGAGAGGGAGACTTGTTCCGTAAATTGCTACCCAAGTCAGTGACAGGGAACAGCTCTGATCCGCCGTTGTTGCCCAAGCCGTATCCGCCCGACTCCAGAATTTACACCACTCTCATGAAAGGGTACATGAAAGAAGGCAGAGTCGGCGATGTGGTTCGAATGCTGGAGGCAATGCGGCATCAGAAGGACAGTGCCAGCCATCCGGATCATGTAACTTACACCACTGTTGTGTCTGCCCTTGTCAAGATAGGATCGATGGAGCGGGCAAGGCAGGTACTGGCGGAAATGGCTCGTGTCCGTGTGCCTGCAAACCGGATCACTTACAACATCCTACTCAAGGGATACTGCCAGCAGCTTCAGATAGACAAGGCCAAGGAATTGATTGGCGACATGGCAAGTGATGCAGGAATCCAACCTGATGTTGTGTCATACAACATCCTCATTGATGGATGCATTCTTGTCGATGATAGTGCAGGGGCACTAGCATACTTCAATGAAATGAGAGCTCAGGGAATCGCGCCGTCCAAGGTTAGCTACACCACCTTGATGAAAGCCTTTGCCTTGTCAGACCAGCCAAAACTAGCTCAAAAGGTGTTTGATGAGATGGTTAAAGACCCAAGAGTGAAAGTAGATTTGGTGGCCTGGAACATGTTGGTTGAAGGGTATTGTAGAGTGGGATTGATTGAAGAAGCAAAGAAGATGGTTCAAAGGTTGCGAGAGGATGGCTTCCACCCTGATGTATCAACATATGGTAGCCTTGCTAATGGGATTGCATTGGCTAGAAAACCAGGAGAGGCTCTTTTGCTTTGGAATGAAATAAAGGGCAGATTTGTAGGGGGGAAGGATAAAACTTCAACCCCTTCGCCCCCTCTGGTAAAACCCGATGAAGGGCTACTTGATACATTGGCTGATGTGTGTGTAAGGGCTGCTCTCTTTAAGAAGGCACTTGAAATAGTTGCTTGCATGGAAGAGAATGGCATCTCACCAAACAAGACCAAGTATAAAAAGATATATGTTGAGATGCATTCGAGGATGTTCACGAGCAAGCACGCCTCAAGAGCAAGACAGGATAGGAGGATTGAGAGGAAAAGAGCTGCCGAGGCTTTTAAGTTTTGGCTAGGACTCCCCAACTCCTATTATGGGAGTGAGTGGAGACTGGAACCGCTTGATGGGGATGACTCTGATGGTACATCTGTTTAACTCAGAGAATTGGCTGTGCAAGGAGAATGGCAATTGTAAAACAACTGTATGTGCTCCATTTTGAACAAGAAAGCTGGGAAGGAAGAGCAACAAACTGTAAGGTTGTAACTTTATAAGGTTAAGATTGGAACCCATTTTTAAATGGGAAAACCTAGAGAAACTTTTAGTTAAACTGGAATATATACCATTGAGACTTGTATTTTTTATATGAGAAATATATAATGAATTCATCTGCAACCACAGCGCAAAAACTTGCATGGCCATGATGAAGAGACTGACATGAAACACTGTAATACACACCAGATGCTTATGACAATTAGTGTTGGCTCTTGCTCTTCTTGAAATCATTCCTTTCCGCGCAAATAAGATATAGGTTGTTAAACTACCTGCAAACATAAATGCATTATTGAATTTAACTGAATGCAATTCTTTGAATTTAAAGATAGGCTACTGATAAATCTAAAATGGTTGCAGAAAGGAGGAATTAAGCGCATACCTTGTATTTGTTTTTCAGATTTTTTTTTTTTCTAATTACAGACCACAATGTGCACAATTAGCCCGTTGACCTTGATGATTGGCTCCGAGAGTATGAAGAAGATAAAACCTGACCAAAAAAAAGGTTTTTACATCTCTTGAAACAGGAAGTGCATCAACTGAAATAAATTGTGACGACGAGCAATAGGCCTCTATTATATGGTTTAAGTAATACCAAAGCGCAATGATCTATATGCTCCATAAATACTGTGATCGGATGCTTTCACTTTGCAAGTGAACTTTATAGAAATGTAAATCACCTTTTTGTCCTTTTATTTATCAAATAATTGTTTCCCTTTTATCTTCTCCATGTTATTATTTTCAAACTGAAAATTGTACCTTTTCATTGTTTTTTTATGTTGATTATGTCAACTAAACATGTTCAGGCCTAAATTTTGAAACTCTTCTAATATCATACTGTACAGTCTGTACCTGATACATCTTTGGCCCCTTCTTAAGTAGGTATCCAACACTGTTCAAGTTCTCCACAAATATGTCAATGTCTGGAACTCTCAGTCCAATCTTGTCTGCTAAGCTATATATTTCCTGTGACAATAATATATGTCAGTTTACAGATCCTGAAATGAAACCATGTTAGTGAGTAGACAAGCGACAAAGCTTACAGAAATTGAGAAGCAATCTTTTTGACGCAATTCTGATTCTTTGTTGAGTGCACTAAGAAATCGTTTTGATTCCTTCTGCTGACTCATGCCACCACTTCTACCAAAATCAACAAAACCATGTTCATCCACATATTTATCATACAAGGACTCTTTCATTATTTCAACCACGTCCTGCGAAAAAATGGACGATAGATGAAATAACCAACAAAAATTAATGTCCAATAGTAAACTTCATCCTCTTTATCGGTCTGTGAATAAATTGTTTTCTCCTGAACTCACCAAAGCATCTTGTGCTGTAATTTCTTCTCTTAGATCCACCCGTGCCCGTGCTTCTGCCAGCCTTACGAGGCTCTCCAGCTGCCTAGCTGTTATTGGTGTGGTATCAGCAGCGTTGCTATGATCCCTAAGCTGCAAGTAAAACTTCTGTATGATTTCTGCAGCAGGTCTCAACATCCTGTACAATAAAGTAAATAAAGCAATGATCAATTAGAGTTCATACTAAACTGAATGATGCATGAATCATTTTCTAGTCACCTGGGGAAGACAAAAGTCCTTGCATAAGCAATGTACTTCCGCAAAAGAGGAGTGGGAAGGGGAGCAAAGTCCCTATCCTTCGATGAGTTAAGTCTCAGTTTTGACACAAGGGAACCATTGATACCCAAGTTCACATCTTTACTATTTCTGGGTGCTGCATATTTTGGCACAATGTGGTGTTACATAAAATCTAGCAATCTGTGACTAGATGTATGTACAAGTTGCACTTTACCACCTAAACATGGCTTCTTTGATGCTGGTGAATTCCCTCCATAGCCTGCATGAAGCTGCAAAATACCCCATGCTATCAGAACATTAAATTATTTTCACACTGAATCAGTAAGTTTGTCTAGGATGCAAGTGATGTTAGACTAAGGATGACTCGACTTGCACCGTTAAGTTTATGTTCTGGAGCGCAGAGCTACATTAGCTGAGGCTATTCTAATCACCTACAGTTATTTTGTTCAGTAGGTTAATTGGATGACTTGTAAGACGTGAACTTACACCTCGGTTCACCTGATCATTGCAATATATGTATGTAACTCTATGACGCCTTAAGTCGATACAGTTGTATCATTGA
This sequence comes from Stephania japonica, assembly GCA_039657345.1. Taxonomy (NCBI): domain Eukaryota; kingdom Viridiplantae; phylum Streptophyta; class Magnoliopsida; order Ranunculales; family Menispermaceae; genus Stephania; species Stephania japonica. Next base: position 47,701,768 of record CM077560.1, on the reverse strand, counting down.
AATATGTAGAACGATAATGAAACATAAGTTTTCTTTGTTTCTTGTCTCTGTTCTTAAAATTAGATTTCTTCTGTGTTTTCTGATATTCCACAAGATCATCTAGTGGCGTTTATCCGGTTTAGATAAATCCACGTAGGATAGAACTGGATATGCATCAAGATTCAGCTGACCAACAAGCAAATACAAGAGGTGAAATGGTCAGATTCAACCATGTCATGAATTTTCACTGAAGGTTGCGTTGTCAAAAGTTAGTCGAGTCGTTGATGCTAACCAGAGTGGCATTTCTTACTGAAATGTCAGAAAACCAGAGTAGCCATATTCTATGAGATATCTCCTTCTGATCCAATTATGCCATCTAAACACTCGGTAAAAAGCAAGGTAGCTTCTCAACATCAATGCATGATACATGCTCAATTACTGAAAAAAGAAAGGCATACAACAACAAACAAGGCTAAATCCCAAATTAGTTGGTGTAACAATAATTATGCACTGAAAACACGCCCTCTTGAGAAGATAACTTACCGACATTATATGCTCAGATAATCGCTTATCTAGCATTTCATCTGGTCTGTCAAGTAAAATGAACACCAAATCAAATCGTGAAAGGAGAGCAGCACTCATTTTCAAGTTCTCATTCACAGTCTTTGCACGGCTGTAACAGAATTTTGCAAATGGTTTTTAGCAAGTGTTAGAATATTTAAGAAGGATGAAATTAATGAGTACAAAATGAACAAGACAGTGACTTGAGTATTGTTGTTGCAGCTAAAAAATAAATTAGATTAACATTATTTTAAAAGGTAAGCGGAATATTAAGTTGTACGTGGATAATTTTTACAATGGAGCCTAATGAAAAATTCCATGTCATGGAGAGTATTTATATTCATCAGATTTCAATCCAATGGTGAGTGGTGTTATGCTTTGAATATTGATGTGCATTTTTTACATTAAATGCACAACAATTTTGACCATTCCAATGGTCTTAAATACTAACTCGTGGCTTTTTGACATTATAACAGATACTAGTTTCAAACAAAAATATCATAACTAGTAACCAGTACAAAAGAAGAAATAATACAGTGAAGCATCATTGAACATCTTCCACGTCAATCAATTAATCCAGCTTAGGTACAAGTCCACAAGATGCACCTTCAATATATAGGTTGGGTATTCTTTACCAACTGCTTGTAACAATGAACTACGAAAGAAAATTACTAAGATTATACCCAATATGAGAGTTATCATGTAGGTGTTAGGTGAAACTGTGGTCTACACAGATTGTTCAAGGTTGATGGCCCTGAGAGCTGAAGCAGCAGTTTTCCTTGTTAGAGAGCCCGGTGAAAATTAATCATAAAGGAAAAAACTCCTATTAAAATTCTATGGACTAGGAATTTAAATCTCAGCATAAGAGTATTACTTGTAGTGACCCCCAACAGGATTTGCTGCTGCTAGCACAGAAGTTCTTGCTGATAAACTTGCAACCAATCCAGCCTTTGCAACAGAAACACATTGCTGCTCCATGGCTTCGAGTAGAGCCTAGAAAATCCAACTCTCAAAAGCAAGTAAGATCACATTTTGAGTTTATGTATAAGCAATTTGTGACAAAGAAACAAACCTGATGCTCTGCGGACATTTTATCAAACTCATCAATACAGCATAATCCACGATCAGCAAGTACCATAGCACCTGCAAGGAATGACACGTTTCTGCTGAAAGCGTACCGGGTACTTGATATTTGATAACCAATAAAATTGAACAACCGTTTCTTCCCCTCCATATTGAAGAAAATTACAATAAAGTAACCGACCATGTAGTCGTTCCAATTGTTTGGTATGTAGTCACTAATACTTGAGGTTGAGTGTTCAAGTCTCATGGTGTGCAAGTTAGAAGGGTGCAAGTTGCTTTCTAATAATAAAAATAAAAAAACCAAAGTACAACATAATTTTTGTGGGAGCATCAATAATATCAGGTTTATATATGCATAGTTGCTTTAGAAACACAATTGGAATAGCTTCTTGGGCAGTAATTCTAGATAAATGAAAACAAGAAAGAATAAATAAACAAAGACTTAAAAGGAAAACTTAGTAAATGCAGCCTAAAGCCTAAGAATCATCAATTTTCAAAAAGAGATGGTTGCGACATTTTGAATATTTGAATCCAAAAATTTGGACGCAACAGCTTAGATTCAACAATAGTCAATAACTGTTTGACATATCTATCCAATATCTCTGGTGTATTTATGTATAAACACATAAATATTTTCAAAAATGCACTCTCAACTTGGAAACAACTAATTTATCAAATGGTTGTTTAAAGCCCTAAAATCAATCCATCTTCCCAAAACACGTTTCATTCTTCTTCTTCGACTACTGCTTCTTCCATCTCTTACCTTCGCTTTCTTCTAAACCAGCAAAAAGTCATTATTACAGCAACTTCTTCAAGTATTCTTCTTAATTCATTACTCAGAATATGTGTTTCTTATCCTGACTATATGTAGAGTTCTTTTGTCTTATTTGTTGAACAGATTAGCAAAATCATGAATAGATAAGTCAGTGACTCGGTTGTCAATTACTTTAACATATAAAAGTGAGTAGTTTTGTAATTAAAAGTTAAAACTGCTATTAGTTTTTCTTTTCACTATTTTGAAGGTTTTCTTTTTTCTTTTTTAAAAAAAAAGAATTGGAGGTTATTTGTTGCTGCTCTATTTCACAAGGCAAAGATGTTCATAGCTAACTTTTTAGGCAACTTCCAAGTTAGGAGACAAGGTTGCATCGGAGCTTCAGTATTGGAAATCGCTGATTGGATGGAGAGAGAGATTGTTGATTATTGCTTCTTTGAAACTAAGGGAGGGAATCATTTTCTTTTTGGGTATAATTAGAATTGCAAGACTGGAGGATCAAATGGAATTTTTCTATATTTTGCAAGACGTAAGAGGAGATTGATGTTAATTGATTTGGGGAGCTTACATAAATATATATTAAGTTGAAGGTGTTTGTCCCAATACTTATTGTCAAACACCAACCTGTATTTTTAATTATTGGATCTCTCCATGGAAACCATTACACTTAATGTACAAGTTGAATATATTTATGCATTTTGCATCGAAGAAGTTAAAGCCAACTCTGAAATCTTCTTGTGCATTTGTTCATTATTCAGATTTCAGAGCAATATCAGCTGAATGCTGACTGCTGAGCATCATGGATAACAAATGCAGAGAGCCTCATGACCAACATAAATCTGCTGGCTTCTAACAAGAATGTGTCACACCAGCATTCATTAGCTTTTATAGGATTTTAAGTCTCCTGCTCGATAGTATAGAAATTTATAAATACTCTCCAAATGATCCAACTATTTCTTAACCAAACAGATGCTCACTATGCTCAGTTAATAAATAAATAAATGCTACATAATATAATCCTCTCCACCTGAAGCACTCCTGTTATACATATCAGCCCCACACCTATCCTGATCTCAAAAGTTTCCAAAATGAGTAGAGCAATGCTGCTGGTGCAGAACAAGTGCAACGGTTATTGTAAAGAAGGGACTTATATTTTTTTGAATTTTTGTGCAGCTGCAGCTACTTGTCAATCTTGGTTATTTGCCAACTAAGTTTACCATTTAATTTCATTAAGGAGATGAATGAAGTTAATTAAACATGTAATTAAGTATATGACATTTAAGAGTTAAAAAACATTGACATAACAAAGATAGACACACAGTGACAGCACCATGTAACCAAAAGATTAGGACTTCCTTACCTGCCTCAAATGCATAGTCACTTGTCATGGGATCTTTTACAACGGCTACAGTGAGGCCAGCATTTGTCGTTGCATTTCCACAGACGTAGATCCCTCTTGGAGAAACGGCTGCAGCTGCTTGCAGTAGCTGACTCTTACCTAAACCAGGATCACCTGCCAACAGATGACTTTAATGTTAGTCAGATCCATTTTTCTAATCTAGGAGCTTTGAAAGTCATTTCATAAACTTTACTAGTAATTGGTTTGGATGGATTGGAGAAGAAGCACGTTTGTATCAATCTTCAAAAACAAAGGAGACATTCAAAGTTGTTCAAACTACCGGGGAATTAAACCTAAGAGTCATACTATGAAACTTAGGGAGAGGATACAATAGGCTAAGAAGAGAAACAACAATATCAGATAATCAATTTGGTTTCATGCCTGGAAGGTCAACTATTGAGGCAATTTTCTTTTTAAGAAGATTGATGGAAAAAGGATCTTTATATGGTATTTGTAGCTTTAGAAAAAGCATACGATAGGTTTCCTAGAGATGTTCTTGGTGGGTTCTAGAAAGAAAAGGGGTGCATGCCAGATATATAGACACAATTAAGAATATGTATGAGGGAGTAGTAACTAGTATAAAGACATTCGGAGGAACTACAAAAAAAAATTCCCATTACGATAAGACTACTACATCAAGGATCGGCTTTAAGCCCATATCTCTTTACACTAGTTTTGGATGAACTAACTAGGCATATTCAAGAGGATATACCATGGTGTATGTTATTTGCAGATGATATTGTCTTAGTGGACGAAACAAGAGACGGAGTGAATAGAAAATTAGAACTTTGAAGGAATACATTAGAATCTAAAGGCTTTAAATTGAGTGGGACAAAAACCGAGTACATGCACTGTAAGTTTAGAAATACGAGACATCGAGATGATGAAGTGGTAAAATTAGGGGAAGTAGAAGTTCCTATTGTGAAACACTTTAAAAATATATAGGATCAATCACACAAAATGATGGCAATATTGAGAATGATGTTACACATAGAATCCAAGCTGGATGGAAGAAATGGAGGAGTGCAACTTGTGTGAACTGTGATAAAAATATGTCTATCAAGTTAAAAGGAAAATTTTATAGGACTGCAATTAGGCCAGCGACGCTCTATGGAAGTGAATGTTGGGCGGTAAAACAACAACAATTACATAAAATGAACGTAGCATAAATGAGGATGCTTAGGTGGATGTGTGGTAAAACTCGTAAAGATAGGATAAGAAATACATAAATTCAAAGACAAGTAGGAGTAGCACCAATTGACTCAAAGATTAGGGAAGGGCGGTTGCAATGGTTTGGTCACATGCAAAGACAGCCTAAACATGTCCCGACTAGAAAACTTGACTTAATAGGAATTGAAGAAATTCAACGAGGTAGGGGTAGAACAAAGTTAACTTAGGGATGCATTAATTAGAGGGATTTGAATGGTTTGGAAAGCTTGCCATCAATTGCATTAAACCGAGCACAATGGAAGAGTTTGATCCATATAGCCGACCCCAATTAATTTGGGACTGAGAATATGTTGTTGTTGTTGTTGTTGTACTAGAAATTGGTTTGGAGAATCATGTATTAATCTAAGAAAAAAGATTCAATGAATATGAAACTCTGCAATACTGTCATTTATAGAGAAACAAAATAACTAATCATCAATTCATCAGATCAAACATACCCACAACTATCACATGGATGTCTCCACGAACAGGCACCTTGTTCTGATCCATAGCATGCTTTCGAACACCTCCAAACAATGCTAATGTTATTCCAGCTATTGAAAAGGAAGAAAAAAACATTAGAATAAAAGTAAGATTAAGAAGAGAAACTTAAAAACAAAACAAGAAAAAACTGTGAGGGAAGCAAGAAATAGAATAATTCGGAGAAATAAAAACTAAATGAAAATTAAAGGAGCAAGTAAGAAAGCATAAAAGACAATGCAAATATAAAGAGTCCGCAACAAGTCCACCCCACAATGCTGGAGGAATAGAATATTAATTGTAGTCATATAATGGAAAGGAAAAAAGGACTAGAAAAGTAAAAACAAATGTAACTACTCAAATTTTTGAACTTCTACCAGATTCTAAGTCTCCAACATTTTGATAAATGATTCTAGCAACTCTAGCTTCTAGAGTCTAGACGAGCATTGCTGTCAGCATTAACAACTAGTTGATTGCTTTACAAACCTGAAAAACATTATGCAGGACTAGCAGTTATGTGTTGAGGATACAAATAATGATGACATCAAAAGCTTTAAGATCATTCAAATTAATTTAAAAAATCAACAGGGTATAATATAAATATAGACTGGTGACAAGTTGCCACCCCAAAATTTTGAATGGTTCAGTCTTAGTGACAGCAGCCAAATGGCAAGAAAGGCAAAGAGGAACGGCAATAGTTAAAGCACTCATGTTGAGATATTTGTGACTTAGTTGTAATTAAGATGCAAAATAGAGGACCTTTAAGAAGCTCATGGCCGTAAATAGAAGGACAAATAGATTGAAGTATTTGGCGGAAGACATCGGAACCATGCTCCTTAGAGAATTTAACAATAAATTCCAAATCCTTTGGTGAAAAGGAATGCAGATCAAATAGCTCCATAGCTCTGACATCAGTGCTAGTATCTTGCAAATTCTCTGGTAAAGAACGAGACTTGGAGTTCATAATAGAAATTGCCTCGAGATACAAGTAATATATTCCTTGATTCTTGCTCTTTGACTTCCCTGAAGATTTCAATTTAAACCAATATCCTTGTTAATATATAGAAGATCTTGTGCTTTTCTAAGTAACTTGTTGATTACAGTGATCAACAGAGCATCTGTCTCAGAAGTGTATAATTAACAAAGATATCTCAAAAAATATATCTTGTAGAGGCCAATAGCCCAAAAATGTACCTCAAAAGTAATCTCGAGTAGACAAGCAGATACTTACCAAGTATTCTACCACAAAATTACAAGAATTATATATTGCAACCCAAGGTTTCGGTTGAGATTTAAAATGATATATCTCCTCTCAAGGAAAAAGTCATAAAAATAAGGCAAACGTTAAAGATCTAAATAAATGTGGAGAACTATATAAATAGCATGTGTTAAACTACAACATGGCGTGAGAGCTATATGAACACCCTCCCCTTATATGCAGCACTGTCCACCTCATGGAGATCCAAACATGCAACTGGTAACCACGCAAATTTTAAGATGACCGTTAGCTCAAGAACTCCCACAAATCAAAGGTCTGATTATCATGTAAGGTATTGAATATAAACCAATAAGGAATAGCTGTTAGGTAGAGAGCTAACAATCTATACCAAACTATTTCAACAGCATGAAACCTTAAACTTAGAACATATTGAGAAGTTGTGAAAATATATGAAACTTTAAAATAAAAATGTACATCCTATGATATTTATGTCTGGATAGATTTTTCTTAGCATGTATCATTTTAGAGTTTTCACCGCAGTAAGTTGATACAAGGCTGTTTGTTTGTCATAGCCAACATATGATGCATGTTATTTAGACAATAACACTGGATGAATTGATAAACATAGAGAGGCGCAAAGGTACAGATTATAAAAATTTTAAGGGGATTGCTTCCATATTAAGATTTTTTATGGTAAAACATAGACAAATTAGAATAGAATGATAAAATGGAAATCTAGCAAAACTAGAAGCTAAGAAGTAGTTAACAATGATACTCATGAAAGACCCCCAAATTGATCATTTATACAGTATCGAATCAATCAGTCATCAACGTAAAATGTTAAAGAATGAGCTGCTCTCATAAAATTTAAATTAGCAGAAAAAGGAATGGTTCTGAATTCTATGTGGCTATTGACTAAAGGCGTAAAATGCTCCAGTGTAAAAACATAAACATAGATCAAATAATAAACAAAATGAACATGGAAATGGACTAATTCATTACAACAGAGTGAAAAAGGATTTGGGAGGAGTTATCTATCTGAAAAGATCACCAGAATTTATTCAAATTGAAAAACAAATCTCAAAACTGTTAATATACATATATAAACAAAAACAAGCTCTTCTAGTTTAACAAAACATCATTGTTCAAAGCACATACAGCAACAGATATTTTGTACATTTGTACTATAAAAAGAAGTCTTCAAGCTACTCAATTAAAACTAGGGTAAATAGACTGAATAATCCCAAATTTCCTTATCATTTTAGATTTATCTCAAACTAAAAAATTGTTTAGAGATATCTCAAGCTTTTCTTATTGACTCAATTTTATCCCGCTTCGACCTGAGGGATTGATTAGTGTTTGTGTTGCTAGTTTTTTTGGAAAAGCTAAAGCTTCTTGCTATGTTACTTAGCAAGGTGGGAGGATGCAATAGAAAAAAATTAAATTAAATTAAGAAAGGGATTACGACACGTCTATGGATCAAAAAAAAAAAAAATGTTCATCTACGCTTGCGGGCAAACCCATCCCTAAAGTAAAGTCCATGTACGTTTATGCCGACAACTCCATTGAGTTGGGTCACTTGGGTGGGGTAAAGGTTCCGTTGAGTTGACTAATACATTCATATTGCTTCAACACATCGTTGTTCAGTTTATCACATAATTATATAATCGACATTGATACTACAAGACATAGTTGTCCAATTATAAACAGTTCTAATAAGACTTTTATATGAATCGTACTTTTACCTACAAATTTAAAAGAATGAATCATCTACATATATTTGGCATTCTTTTATAAAGCCCCATAGCACCAACAACAAAGCCTCGACTCCAAACTATTTGGGGTCAACTACATGGATCAAACTCTTCCACTTCGCTCCATTTAATGCAATTGATAGCGTTCTTTCATAATACTCTAAATCCCTCTCAATAAATGCATTCCAAGTTTTCTTGGGTCTACCCCTTTCACATATAATTTCTTCAATTTCCACTATGTTGAGTTTTATAAATTAGGCATTTGCAGGCAGTGTTTGGATGTGTCCAAACCATTGCAACAACCCTCTCTATTTTTTGCATACAATGGTATTCTTATTTTTCTTTAGATCTTTGTATTTCTCATTCCATCTTTACGATGTTTTCACATATTTTCCATCCAATTTGAATTATATTTGTAAAGTCATCCTCTGTATGATCATCTTTTTCTAGGATTGATTCTAGATATCTAAAATGGTTAACCACTTCCCTTTAGGAACTTCTACTTCTCCTATTCTTACTACTTCATTACCTTGATTTCTACCATGTTGAACTCACGATGCAAGTATTTGGTCTTATTTCTACGCTACATAAAGCCTTTAAACTCTAAAGTATTCCTCAAAAGTTCTAATTTCCTATTCACCCCATTTCTCATTTCATCTACTAAAACAATATTGTCTTCAAATAGCATACCCCATGGCATATCATCTTCAAATCCCTAACAATGGAAAAAAAAAAAAAAGAAGTGTTTTGGGGGAAGAGAATTATTTATGTTGCAATGGGATTCAAACAATTGACCTCGGCTTTTCTTCGATTTGAACCCTTTATCTCATTTATGTTACGAACAATCAACATGTTTTGTCAAGTACAATATTCTGAAAACAAGAAAAATCTTCCAAGAAAAAGGCAACTCCAACCTTTTTCATTGCAATAATCATAAAACAACAAAGGGAAAAATATATGAAAATTAAAAAATAACAAAAAATAATTAGGAAAATGATACAAAAGGAATTAACTCAATTTGATCTTGCAGCACATTCAAAGGAGGGGATCATGTCAATGCGTCTAGCATCATATATGTCAAGCACAGTGGTCAAAGATATTGTAAATATCTACTTTCCTAAGAATATGTTATTGTATTTTTAGAATGTGAATAGATATTTTCCTTTGCTATATTTTAGGATGTGATTAGAGAGTTGACTTACTGTAATTAAGGAGTGAAATATACTATACTTTGTTGTATTTTAGGATGTGATTAGAGAGTTGACTTACTGTAATTAAGGAGTAAAATATGTTGTACAGTGCTATATAACCAAAAGCATGACTCAATGAAAGACAATTTCATACAAGAATACTCGTCTTGTTATGGTATCAGAGCAATTGAGGCTTCTTGTTTTTTGTTTTCCTCTTGTTTGTGCACTCTTTTCTTGGTTCATTATCTATTGAGCATTTTTTTTAGTTCTCTTGATATTGTATTAATGGAGAAATCTGAGATATTGTCAAGTTTACAGGAAAGAATTATTTTGTTTGGGAATTTCAATTCCAGATTTATGTTCAGGGAAAAGAATTATGGGGGATCATTGACGGCACAGACAACAAGCCTGCTGATTCGACCAAAGCCACCGAGTGGATTACAAAGGATGCTCATGTCAAGAGCTGGTTCATATAGACTATGGACACATCTCTTATTGTCAATCTGAGACCTCACGGGACAGCCAAAGCTGTGTGGGATTACCTCAAGAAAGTTTATGCTCAAAACAGCTCAGCTAGGTGGTTTCAATTGGAATATGAAATGTCCAACTATGCTCAAGGAAAACTGTCTATTCAAGACTATTATTCTGGTTTTGTGACATTGTGGACTGAATATACAAGCATTGTTTATGCTTCAGTGCAGGAGGCATCATTAGAAGCTATTATCACTCTTCATCAGATAAGTCAAAGAGATTCGTTTATAATGAAACTTCGACATGAGTTTGAAGTTGTGAGATCATAACACCTCCTCCATTTGTGGATGATTGTCTGAATGAGCTAGTTCGAGAAGAGCAACGTCTTATGACACATACTACTTTAGAGCAACAAGGAAACTCTGCCAATGTTCTCAATGTTGCATATGTTGCACAAGGTAAACCGCGAGCAATTTCCTAAGAATAGGTTATTGTATTCTTAGAATGTGAATAGATACTTTCCTTTGTTGTATTTTAGGATGTGATTAGAGAGTTGACTTACTGTAATTAAGGAGTAAAATATGCTATACTTTGTTGTATTTTAGGATGTGATTAGAGAGTTGACTTACTGTAATTAAGGAGTAAAATATGTTGTACCACTATATAACCAAAAGCATGACTCAATGAAACACAATGTTGTACCACTATATAACCAAAAGCATGACTCAATGAAACACAATTTCATACACGAATACTCGTCTTGTTAATATATGCCAACTACTAGCCCAAATTCAATTTGGCATCATAGTAAAAGCATGTACAAGTGTTGGGCTTTCTGGGAACAAAACTTATACAATTGAAGGATGACAATAAAAAAGACCATAAGCAATAAGACAAAACCCAATACAAAAATCTATCTCCAGTAAGACAAATCAAAAACAAAAACAAAACCCCAAAGTATAAATATTATAACTTCTAAAATCGTACCAGTAGAAGCTGTTCAGAATGTTTTAATTTCTAAGGAAAGTTAACAAGCTACAAGAGTAACATAAGGCTAAGCAATACCTCCTCCAACGTCCATGTAATTATTAATTACTTTTACAATTCCAGTAACAGTCACTACATTCCCTGGAATGCATGCATCTACAAGGTCCTCAGAAAGTTCACACTCCACAGTTCTCGGCACCCTTCCTTCTTCGTGATTTTCTGACCTTAGCAACTCCTGAAGTCTGAGCCATTTAAAGAAATTCAGATAAGATTCCAAAGTTGCATAAGTGAAAGCTAATAAGTTCAGAAAAAAGAAACTTCTCGGCTTGCCTTATTTTTTGAAAATCTATGGGTTTAGCAGAAGATCTGATTGGGTTAAAAGTTCTGCTCTTGCAACCCTGAAGGCTGCAAAACACTGGTGGAGAAAATTTTCCATCCGGAAACAGGCGTGGGACAACACATCCACATTTTACACATGTGAAGTTCATTTGCATCACTAAGGGCTTGACGGTGCTCACTTTTACAACATTACCCCGCACCGAAACAATTCTGCCTATCAGAAAACTAGCTCAAATCACTTCATTTTTCAGTGTACTGATTAATCGGTTGAAGGTTAAAAATAAAATAAACTAGCTAGGGTTAAAGCAGTAGAAAAATAAGATAGGAAAAGTGATCACCAATATGGACAGATTTTAGGTTCTTCAACGTAACCATCGACTTTAAGTAGTTATGCAACCGAATGTTTATCTTAACGTCGTCCTCCGATGGGAAGTTTGGCCACTTAGAAAGTAGAACCTATGTAAATGAATTCAAACATGGTTAGTTCAACAAAACAAATGTGTTGGAATAACCCCAATACCACCACAAGACAACAAACGAGCTCCTCGCCTTGTGAACCGCCGCACCCATGCATAAGAGAGCTGCCCTAGGTTCCATCTCTAGTTTTGCATAGAAATCCTCAACTTCACAAATCTTCTTAAGTTGCTCCAAGTCAATTGGCAAAAAGAAGAGGCCATTCTCATCCTTTACCTGAATACAAAGTAAAGCGTCCAAATGGTGAACTCCTTTCGCCGCTAAAAAACTTTTTTTCATAATTGAAAAACTGAGAAAAGCCAAATTCAAACAAAAGAAGTCCAAAACTATTTGTGCTCTCGCAAGTTCATCGAGTCATTTCCGCGAGACCAATTAACATGGCGAAAATAAGAAAGGAGTGCATATGAATACAATCGAATTCCACAACGAAGAAGAAGGAATCGGAGGAACAGAGATCGACTTTGAATCGCAATTCAATTAAATAGACAGATGAAACCCTAGTTCGAGCAAATCGCACCTGAGAAACCAAATTTTCGCCGAGTGGAGTGGAGAAGAACTGAGAGAGGACGATTACGAGCTTCAAGCGATGATCATCGACAGATAATTCGGTTTCGGGGAAGTAATTCGGCCAGATCTTCGCTATGTCGCTCAGATCCACATGCGCGGATGAGTGGCTCTTCGCGACGAACGCATCTGTTGCGTACATCGCACGCACGAATAGTGAATCTACGCGAAGAGCTCGACAAACACTTCTCTCAGAAACAAGGAGGGCTGTTTTGAGTTTGAAGCGGGCATTTTGGCGGGAAAAGATATTTCAGGCAATGGACGCGTGCCTACGTCGCGCCATTCCGCGGTCGATTCGACCGAAGCGCAATTAAGACGCAAACCAAACCCGAAGGGTCACTCGTTCCATCTAGGCCCCTAAAGGGTCTACTCTTATAAAACTAATTCATCGAATTTCTTTAATTTTATTGAGTTAAATTTTTTAATAAAAATATTTATAGACCAACTTTAAAGATATTCAACCTACTACAACCGCTATTTCTTAATAGTTTTAAAGTCTGGCTAAGTTTACCTTACCGTTTACTGAGTGCACTTCATAAAAAGTCAAACTTAAAAAAAAATCAATCCTACTACAAAATGACCCTTATGCCCCTCACTGTATTTTGTGCACCACACTACAATTTCTAATTGCACCCCACACATTCTCTTCTTTGTGACTTGTAGGCACCATCGAGTAGTTTGACCTCGAATGTTTGAATCTCTTATTGGAGTGTCGGTCACAGCTTAACGACCCTCTAATTGAAGACTTAGTCGGAACCCACCCCACAGAATCTTTAGGTCGACAGTTGTCAACTAAATCTCACAAGAGAGGTTCAGTTGGACAACACCGAACCTAGTGAATAAGTCTCGGCTACATGTCGCCGAACCTAAAATAGATGTCTAGACCAAGGTGTTGGAGTTAGGTGCTTCGGTTCAGATGAAAAGGTATTTTAGTAAAAATGTGGGGTGCACTTAGAAATTGAAATATGAATTTGGGGTGCCATAAAAAATGGGGTGCACTCAGTAAACGGTGGGGTGCACTTAGCCGGACTCTATTTTTATGTATGGTGATGCAACTCCTACGTTTTTTTTTTTATTTTTTTTTATACTACTTATTCTATCTTTACGAGTTCTACTACACACTCACTTGAGCATATTTGTTTATATAATAATAATTATATAATCTAATAATAACACAGTCAAGTAGCCAAAGCTTAGTAGTAGCTACGATAAGAGACTCTCTGATGGACTCGCTGGACCTTAAAGAAGCGGAAGCACTAGGTATAAGTAGGGGTGCACACGGATTGGATTCAGTTAATTCGCAATCCAATCCAATTAATGCGAATTAAGAAATTGCATTCCAGTCCATTATAAAATAATTCATCAATTCAACTTAATCCAATTTGCAAAATGCAGATCGGGCTGGATCAAGTTCAACGGATTGACGTTTTTGTAACGGCCCCAATTTCACAATTCAAAATTGGGCACCGTCCGGCCTAAACTTACGTAAACTACCGAGCCAACTTCGCTGAGTCGACGCAAGCCAAGTCAGCTTCCTTAACATTTACCATTAATCAAGCCATTTTAGATGTAATTAAGTGTGTTATTTCAGTTAGTGAGTTATCAGATCATAACGAAAAGCATCAAAATCTCAAACTAACCCAAAACAACTCTAAACACAAGTTAGAACAACCAGAGTGTGGAAACCCCGCATACGTATACCTCCAAAAGTATAACCGGTCAGAAGAGAATCAAATATGGTATACATGTCTCCAAAATTTCTCATAAAACTCATATCCCAGTGTATCAAAAACATAAACATATAATACAAAGAAACCTATAATGTAGGTAAGAGAAGATCGTCTAGCAACCCTCAATTTCAATCGTCTAGTTCCAGTCCTTTTCTCATATCGTCTCTGCGGTGTGACGGGGTTGTACCCACCGTTATAAAAAAGACGGTGAGTACAGAAAATAATAGTACAACCAAGTAGAGGTTCAATATAATTTCAAATGTCAAATAAATGGCTAAACTAGTGCCATGCAGGAATATCACGAAGATAGTACAAACCACATGATAGTAAATCACTGAAAAATCAACGATAGTTAAGTGTCTAAGAAAACGACAAAAAACGCAAGTAGTCCCGACCAAAGGTCATTAAGTGGTGGCAAAGCCAAGCAAACTCGAGTTCAGGATGAGAACACGGCCTACCGGTCCTAACCCTTGCGACTATGAGATATCCACAGATCTGGATAAGAGCTCCCAACGTACACCCAATTAGGAGATATCAATAGCATCCAAATAAGAGCTCATATCGCAGATAAAATAGTAACTATGACTCACTTAGTTTTGGACCACTCATTTGGAAATCCATGAAAACAACACTAATAATCCACCACGGAATAGAGATTACGAATGGAATTCAAGAAAATATATTTCACAAAGAAATACTGCTCAAGAAATATAACAGCCCAATTTAAATACACAAATGAAATAATATAAATACTCTCACTGGTTTTACTCACAGTATAACGCAACCTCCGTGCTTGCAATTTCACACATCACCAAAACGACCCCGCACGCTCGTCATCAGCCCACTAAACACTAGGTGATCATTGTCAGTCCAATTTGGTCATGTTAGAGTTTTATTTACCTTTAATTGTAAATTTCTATTAATTTTCACATTTTATCCAATTTTCCATAATTATTTTAGTAGTGTAATTGGGTTGATTTCTGGGGTATTGGATTGTATTCGGACCCATTTGAGTCCCCAAGAGATCCTCAAAATTTTTCTAAATTTTACAAAAACTACCCTGTGAACAGTGTCACGCCGCTAGGACGCCATAGGGTTTTACTCCTGGCGGCGTCCCTACGGCGTGAAAATGGGGCTCGCATGCCCGACAAACCATGTCAAAAACTCGATAAAAATCGAAATCCCAACTCGAGGTGCAAAAATATCGCGATGAAAACTCGCGAAATATATGTCAAAACGTAGAGTAACGCGTAAGGAGTCGAAATCTCACCTTAAATCACATAGTTGGTCGATCTGGGCTCGAAACCACCAAAACCCTCCTCTTCTTTTCGTTCTTCACGTAGAAAGAGATAGAAAAAAAAAGAAACAAATGAGAGAAATGAGAGGAAATAAAACCTATTTATAGATGAGTCCACATCTTGACCCACTTCCACATCTCGAGGCACATTCGAAGGTCCATAATCACACCAGCCACTAACCACTATAGAACATACTAGTGTGACTCCCCTTTTGTCCCTATTCAATTTTAACAAAAATTGAACAATCTTCAGGCGTTTTTGCACACATCATGCACCACGACTCGTACCGTCACGCACGAATAAAATTTCTAACGACCCAAATATATTCTCGAATTAATTTATTATTATGTTTTATCTTCTGGTCATCCACGAAATAGTTTCCCGGATTGTGTACCCGTATTTCGTTCGCCTTGTTACAGATTTAGTATACGTCATCGCACATAAATAATACGATTTTTGGGTCGTTCGCCGAAATACTAATCGTCACAAAAATTATGCATATCATCACGTTCTTCGAGGCGAATTCCATTTAAAACTCGATGTCACCGTCTTGTTACACAGACTCGAGTATACACCGATAGTATACGTCATCGCACATAAATAATACGAATTTTTGGGTCGTTACAGTTTTCCTATCAAAAAATTCATGAAATTAAACATAATCAAATGGATCACAAAAATTATGCATATCATGATTGACAAATTTACAACGTACATCTCACAAATCTATATATAACATATTTCCTACAAATTTGTCATCACAAGAACCTTCAAAATGCAAGTTCCTACATCTCACCCGCCATTCCTTTGCCCATTCATTGAATTTTTTTGATAAAATGTGATTTAAAATGGGTTGTGGTGAATCGGATTTTATTTACTTTTCTTGGTTTTAGGAGGTCAATTTGGTGTTCTTGAGTTTAGTTTATATTTTGTGGAAAATTTGAGGTGATTGGTAAATTTTTGGGTTATTTGCATGTATTTTGACTTTTTAAGATGAGTTTGGAAATGAAGGAGAAGAGAGAGAAGATCGGAAGAAGAAAAAAAAAAAGAAAAAGAAACCGATGGCGCCGGGTGCTACTCTGTGGAAGAAAGAAGATGAATTCGTGCGTGCGTGCGTGCCACCCACAGGCGGGAGCGGCCGGCCCGGGCCCATCCGGATGGCTGGAGCCAAGCCACTGAGCCCCTGACTTAGAGTGGGCTGGGCCAGGACCGACCCAGCAGACCAACTGAAGCCGAAGCCGAGCAGGCCGAAGGTTAGAATTCGAATCCTGACCGTTAAATGGTGGGCTGACCAGTTAAGATCGGAATCAAATCAGGCCGGTTCAAGGGACCAAAATATTATTTAAATAATATATTTAAATAATATTTTTATTTATATAAAAAAAAAAAACAGTTTTAATTCTTTGGAAAATAGGAAAAATAGGGAAAAATATAGAAAAATTGGAAAAAATTCAGAAAAATATAGAAAATTTGACCCACTAAAGTAGGGATTATCTTCCATTGCACACGAGATGATTCACGAGAGATTTCGGTCTTTCGGGGTCTCAAGCACTCGCCTTCTTGATGTTGTAAGCCAAGTATAAATGATTTAAATACTGTAAGAGCATGGCTCATTTTTGAGTTATTAGAAAGAAAAGAAAAAGAGAGAGATTTATTATCATATGTTGAGCAGGCTCTCACTCTGTGAGGGGAAAAGGTTAGGTGATAGTTCTCACGAAGACGTAGACTCATCTCGACTTAGCACAATGTGGTTTTGTGTCACTACTGTTAACGTTGGTATTTACTTGCATTATTTATTCGATTTCTTATTTCGGCTACATATGCTTTTAAATACCTTTTGTTTAAATTGGAAATGTAGTATTCGTTTCCCGAATCACTTAAATATCAAATACTCTTCGTCTAGTTTTGTGACGGTGGGTGTAGGTCCATCGACGACACCGGGCGGGGCAAGGAGAAGATCGTGACTACCTCCCGAGCTCAGATCGCGTATTGCCCCTGCACACGTAGGTACTTTTGTATTATGTTTACTTATGTCTTTATCTTTTGGGATGTTATTGGGATGAGTGTTAGATTACCCGACTTTGGCTTTCAACTTCGTTTATATATGTTCGCCGTTTACTTGCATATATATGGTGATCGTTATTTCCCTGGGGGCTTTAAAAAAAAAAAAAAAAAAAATTCCGCTAAAAATATTAAAGACTTAAGCTAAATAAAATGATTGTTTAAACAAGAGAACACGAGGTAATAAAGGTTGACTAATTCGTAATCGGGTCCTATGTGTTGTGATTAGGGCTTAATTACGGGATTAGGCGAGGTGTGCCACTAGATTAGAAACGGGCGTCGCAGTTGTTATCTAGAGAACGAACTTTAGAACACTAGGGCAAAGCATAGTGTTTAATAAGGATTTTGATACAAATTTTCAGATTGGTATCAAAGGGATTATGTTATCAAGGAGTAAAACATAAATTCGCATAAAACATAAACGCCAGAAGTGGAAACCGAGATGAACCTTGCCTAGGAATTATTTTGTTTGGTTGAGTGAAAGTGAGTTTGGAATTTTATATATATGTTATCTTTTTCAATATGTATACGTATATACGTGGCTTCGTAATAGTGATAGGAAATCGTTATCCACACAGACGACGATGACGGATGCACGCGAGGGTCTGACGATGGGGGTGCTAGCGAAATGGCTCTCCTACTTACATCGAGGCAGCGACTATCGAGGTTGGCGGATAGAGTAGGCCGCACGAGACGACAGATGGCGGCCTTCGTATTGACGCACGAGTCACATGCCTACTGCGTGGCAAGCTCACTACTCCTCCACGACTACCGGCGCATCCGAAACCAGGACCCTGCTTATACCCTTGACGTTCAGATCTCTTGCCCAGACCCGCCAATTCACCAGTACAGTTGGGACACTTGGTGGCAGACAGGACTCCGGTAGTGACCGGCGGAGGTAACGATGATGACTTTAGAAGCTTCCCGCTACACGGGCCGGCCGTGGGGATTCGTTGGCAGTGAAGGGACTTTCTCAGCGCCTTCGGTGTACTTCGACGGGAGAGAAACTTTGAGAAGATTGAGGGATGGATATTATCGCAGCACGAGAAGCTACATCGGATTTTGGGGATCGAGGATAGACTACGCCACAGAATTTGTCTTCTTATACTGCTACAGAGAGAGATCTCGGCATGCATGGCGTACCACGTGCTGCTCACGATGGGGACTTTGAGGTCATGGACGACACTTTAAGGCCAAATTTTATCATTCCTTTTACCCAATTTCATATGAATTTTTTGATAAAAATGTGATTTAAAATGGGTTGTGGTGAATTCGGATTTTATTTACTTTTACCTTTTTAGGAGGTCAATTTGGTGTTCTTGAGGTTTAGTTTAATGAATCTTATCAATTGGGATCGAATTTGTGGAAAATTTGAGGTGATTGGTAAATTTTTGGGTTATTTGCATGTATTTTGATCCGAAAAAATCGGGGTTTGTTTTTGTGGATTTGCGGTGAAATTTTGGTGCCTTATTGATCTCCATGATGTTTAAGATGAGTTTGGAAATGAAGGAGAAGAGAAGAAGATCGGAAGAAGAAAAAAAAAAAAAAAAAAAAAAAGAAACCGGAGCGCCGGTGCGCCTCTGTAGAAAGAAGAAGATGGGGGAGGGGGCACGCACGCGTGCGTGCGTGCGTGCGTCTGCCACAGGCGGGCTGGCCCCCAGCCCATCCCATATGGTGTGGGCCGGCCAAACCGGCCCCCGCCCAACCCGAGTTTTGAGGTTCGACCGGCCCGACCCGACCCGGCCTGAACCGGGCCGACCCGAAAGGCGACCTGGGCTCGGTTGGGTCGGACCTCCGAGTCGGTCAGGGGGGACCCACATAAATATTATTTAAATAATATATTTAAATAATATTTTTATTTATATAAAAAAAAAACAGTTTTAATTTGCTGGAAAATAGGAAAAATAGGGGAAAAATATCAGAAAAATTGGAAAAAATTCTAGAAAAATATAGAAAATTTGAAAAAGGTAGAAAAAAATGATTCGGGACTTCTCGAGTATTTTTGGTACCCCGAAATAACTCGAAAAATGTGCCACAATTAAATATTGACATAAAATTCTAAATTTTAGTTAAATATCATAAATCCACTTATTGAGGCTTTAAACCAATTAAAATGCTATAAAAATGAACTTCAGGAATTAAAGGGAATTCTTGGAAGTTCGGGTGCACGAGTCGGGGGTGTCGAGAGGCGGGATAGCTAGGACTACTTGCGTTGACTTGTAAGTGAAACTGGGAACTCTTTACTTTATTTCATTCCAGTCATTTATAAATTTTTCGATCTATTTGTAGACTAGCTAATTTATTTCCCACATCATGTTTTCCTTGTTTCCATTCGTATTGAATATCGATATAGCGTGATGCCTTGTTTATTATATCATTGACTCCATGTTTCCTATATGCTCAATTTTTGTCTTGGAATGTGGCTAATGAATATTTAGAAAATGCATGCTATAGGGTTATCTATTATGTTGGATTTGTGTTCTACTTCCCTTGGGGCTTTGTAGCCCAACTCTTGTTGAAATCATAACATTTTAGGATATATATTCTTGAAAACTAAAGTAGGGATTATCTAGTGTCCATTGCACACGAGATGCGCGGATTCACGAGGATTTCGGTCTTTCGGGGTCTCCGGCACTCGCCACTACACTTGGGCGGCACACGTGGCATGAGCCACGGGGTTGTCGGCAAGTATAAATGATTTAAATACGCCGAGCATAGCTCCGCCATTTGAGGTTATTAGAAAGAAAAGAAAAAGAGAGAGATTTATTATCATATGTTGAGCACAGCTCCATACAAGATAGTGGAAAAGGTTACTTCCGCTAAATAAATAAAAACATCATTGACAAACTCCATCATATACCCAAACAAAAGTACAAAAAACCTTCAAAATGCAAGTTCTACATTAAAAACATCATTGACAACCCATCATATACCCAAACAAAAGTACAAAAAAAATACTCATTGCAACATACAATCCACAAAAAATGTAATAAAAGAGGTAAGAACAGGCAAAGCCTTTGAGACGATGCTATTCGAAAGATGATAGTTTGAGTTGATGCTCTTCGAGATAGTATATATGATGAAATATGTATATGTGTTGATGTAATAAACGAATCAGATCGATTTGGATCCACAATTTTTAAATGTAGGATTCGTAATTCGATCAAGTCCAACCAGATTAGTGAATTTTCAATCCAATCTAATTCAAGGGATAAAAAAATCAATCCAATTCATGATAATTTGTCCGAATTGGATCAGATTCGTGAATTAGTACAATCTGTGTGCAACCCTAGGTGTAGGGGAAGCCTTCTGTTGGTTGCAACAAAGAGGTCATTGAGTCTCAATTGAGACACACTCACTGTCTGTAGTCAATGCATTAAAAGGCACTTATGTTGACTTATCTTATTTTCACTCACTATGTAAAAGGGCTTGTCAAGTAGTCAGAGTTTAGTATGAATCGAACTAGTGTAGTCAGAGCATAGTACGAATCGAACTAGTGTTCTCAACTCACCCACTATGTCAAAAGCACTAGTTGGTGCTTACTTAATATGAATCCAAAATTTAAGTCAAAATTGCTCCCATAGAATTTGATGTTATGAGTTCAATTTTTTAGTGGCAACAATATATGTTCTTAGTTTTTCCTACGTTCCGACCTAGTCCTAGCTGTGACATTAACCGAATCAAATAAAGTAGGGGTTGAAGAATATTCGGACATTTATAAATCCAATCCAAAATTAACGTGAATCATCCAAAACTTAAAAAAAAAAAAATAATAATAATAATCTCATGCCTGGGCGAAGCCTAACACGTCGAACATGCCAAGGGAGAAGAAGACCCAGGTGGCAAACAAGCCTGAAAAATCAAAAACAATAATGACGAAGACATCTAGGAATCTCCAAGATGGCGTGTCGTACATATCACTTTTCTCCAACACGTGCCCTCACCACATCCAATCTAATTTAAGGAACAAAAAAAATCGATACAATTAATGATAATTAGTTCAAATTGAATCAAGAAGTCATTGAGTCTCAATTGAGACAGACTCACTTTCTGTGGTCAATACATTAAAAGACACTTATGTTGGCTTATCTTATTTTGACACTTTAATCAGTGATTGTAATGATGTTTTAAAGGACTTGAGGTCCGATTGTATTCGTTTTGTCCATAAATCAATGAACTTAGCAGCCTATACTGTGGCACGAGAAGCTAATATAATTATTTGTTTGCTCGTTCTGAGTGGTATTATGTACCCTCGTTTCTAGTAAATATAATAACAAATTATTTGAAATAAAATACATTGTCCTCCATAGCTTAATATGAATCGAACTAGTGTTCTCATCTCACTCACGGTGTAAAAGGACTTGTCAAGTAGTCAGAGCTTAGTATGAATCGAACTAGTGTTCTCAACTCACCTATTATGTCAAAAGCACTAGTTGGTGCTTACTTAATATGAATTCAAAATTCAAGCCAAAATTGCTACCATAAAATTTGATATTATGAGTTAAACTTTTAGTCGCAACAATATATTTTCTTAGTTTTTCCTAAGTTCCAACCTAAGCCTAACTATGACATTAACCGAATCAAATAAAGTAGGGGTTGAAGAGTACTCGGACATTTATAGTTATTAAGAAAAAAAAAAAATCCAAGCCAAAATTAACGCGTAACATGCCGGACATGCCATGGGAGAAGAAGACACCCCGGTGGCAAACAAGGCTGAAAAATCAAAAGCAATAATGACGTAGACATCTAGGAATCTCCAAGATGGCGTGTCGTACATATCACTTTTCCCCAACACGTGCCCTCACCACATCCAAGATGGCGTGTCGTACATATCACTCCACCCCAAGTCCACCGTCCGATCATCAAACCATGACCCAATCAACGGTCCGGAACTCCATCGCCTCCACGTCCGGTCACCACTCCAAAACCCACGCCGAGACACGCTGACGATTGACGAACATCTCTATCTTATCCGTCGATCTATCTGTCTCTGCTTCTTCACGACAAGCTCGACACGATTAGGGTTTTTTTTCTTCGATCTGTGCTGCTGCTGTTGCTGTTGCTGTTGCTGTTGAAGGTCTGGTTTGTTGGCGATTCATGTCGTCTCCGTTTCTGGATTTGAACTCGGACGCCGCGTGCGACCCCCAAATCGATGTCTCTGGTGTTTCTGGCGGTTCCGAGATTAGGGCTTCTGTGGACGGATCATCGAAGGATGATGTTGCCAAGACCAAGAACTCGATTGAGGGCGGTTTGGATGAAAATCGAAGCGAAAACATGAACAAATTTTGTCAAAGAATGGGTCTTGGAGGGGAGATTGATTCGTCGTCGCAGCGGAATGGGAAGCAAGAGCAAGGGAGCGTTGCTAAAGTAGATGATTTGGACAGTTTTTCGAACACGGTAGAGAAGCAGAACAACGGTGATGTGGATTTGGGCGACGAAGAAGGTGGGTTTTCAGTTGGGGATTTGGTGTGGGGCAAGGTGAAGAGCCACCCATGGTGGCCAGGGCAGGTATTTGATCCATCGGACGCATCAGAGCAGGCGACGAGGTATCAGAAGGAGAATAGGTACTTAGTTGCATATTTTGGGGATCAAACATTTGCGTGGAACGAGGCGTCGTCGTTGAAACCCTTTCGGAGGCATTTCTTGGAAATGGAGAAGCAAAGCTCTGCGGAGTCGTTTCGGGGGGCTGTTGAGAGTGCCCTGGATGAGGTCTCTAGGCGGGCGGAGTTGGGACTTTCATGTCCTTGCACGCCGGAGGAACATCGTGCCAATGTTAGATTCACACTGCTTTGCAATTCTGGGATTCGGGAAGATGTGTGCCCGAGAGATGGCGAAGACGGGTCGTGGGGGGTCGGTTCCTTTCTACCTGATAAGCTTGTGAAGTATGTTAAGGCATCCGCGCAAGGCCAATGCAGTGGAAGTGATGGAAGTGATGTTTTGGAATTTGTGTTAGCTAAAGCTCAATTGACGGCGTTTTATCAATGGAAGGGGTACTTTGGGTTGGCCGAATTCCATGTACGCGGAGGGCTGTTTGAGAACGATGCCGAGTATGCATCTGCTGTTGTGAGTCACAATGGGAAAAGAAAGATGAGAAAACGTAACAACTCTTTTCGTCGGACTTGTGAGCATATATTAGAGGATGACATGAATCCCGCGAGGAAGAAACGAAGCTTATCGGAGTTGATGGGCAGGAATGATTCTTCAGTAGATAATAGTAATGAGTTGAGCCCTGGAGAGAGGTCTCATGGAAATGAAGGCAGGCATCTGCGGTCCAGAAAATTGGATGCTATATCTTCAAACTCGAGATCAATTAAGGTCAGTGAGCGCTTCAGTAAAATTGCTAGCCGACTAACCAAATCACATCCACGTCTAAGTAATGTAGGTGTGAAGTTTCAGAAAACTGCAGCAGTTAAGAATGATCAAAGCAATGCGAAATTACGACGGAGAAAGGCTAACACTAGGATAAAACATTCTTCTCCAGATGAAATGCTATCACAACTATCCTTGGCAGCTAGAGATCCCATGAAAGGTGATACTTCTCTGAATGCTGTCGTTGGCTTTTTCACCGACTATAGGAATCTAATCACAGATTCTTTGAATGAAACAAGTAATGATGAATCTCTGGATAGAAATGGGGAACCAGCTAAGTACAGGATCATGCCCCAAGGAACATGCAACTACAGGAGTGTGAATGAATGCTATTCAAGCGATGGGAATATTCAAAGCGGTCAAGAGGAACAAAAATCAGCCAAGACTCGTAAAAGAAAAAAAGGCAATCAATATGAGATCCCAGCAGATAAGGATGGTTCATCACTTGAAGCAGAAGGTTTTCTTGAATCTAAGCCTTCATTGCAATCTGTGGATAGGTTAATAACTGTGGAGCCAGAAAGTAGTTTAAAACAAAATAAGGCGAGTTCTAAGAAGCAAAGTCCCGATGGCAATGGTAATTTGGTAACAGAAAAAAAGGTTGGTCAAGTGACTGAGGACGCGGTTGATATCCCACCAACTGCATTGATACTTAATTTTACTGAAGCTAATGCTATTCCCTCAGAAAGGGACCTGAATGAAATATTTAGTCGCTTTGGGACTCTTTGTGAATCAGAAACGGAGGTGGTGAAGAAGAAAAAGCGCGCTAAGGTGGTTTTCCATAGCCGTAATGATGCGGAAGCAGCTTTCAGCAGTGCTGGAAAATTCAGCACTTTTGGACCAGCACTTATCAGTTATCAGCTGACATATTTGCCATCTAAACCTTCTCCTCGTGCCACAAGGCTAAGCACGAGAAATAAAGCTTCCTCCTAAGGAAACACAATTTGGCGTCTACAACTTTGAAAATGCGTGGTCCAAATGATTCTGGTACCTCCATCCATGCTTTTCCTTTCTTCAGAATTGATATATATTTTTTATTATTATTATTTTAGGTGGCAGCTTTAGCTAAATATGTTTCTAAAAGTATTTTGTGAGATGTCGTGTCAAACTACTCAATTGCACAAAATCGAGCACAATGAAGAGTTTGATCCATGTAGCCGACCCTAATTAATTTGGGATTGAGGCTATGTTGTTATTGTTGTTGTCCTATCAAACTACATGTATGAAATTTTACTTGTCTCAAGTAAAAAGATGGAGCTCAAACCTCATCGGCTAATCTACTTGGAATCTTATCAAAGTTTATTGCTCGTATAGGAAGTCAACCTTTTTTCTTCCTCTTTTTTCTGTAGTACGGAATTACTTAAGCTTTGTTTGATCTTGGCATAACCTTTGTGTTGCTCTAAATGGTTGGAGTAGTTAGTTGACATTGATGATTGTTCTATTGAAACACCAAAGACTAAATGTTACTTTATTTTGGATTCTTTAAAAGTCAAGGTTTTCCATCACCTCTTTTGATATTCTCTTTCAAGTTTCAACACGTTCATTTTGTTTTTATATGTTCTATTAGAGTGAACTCCTGAATTGTTGTACGGCCTTCTGCATTTATTATCTAAACTCTAAGAGGACATTTCATTTTCAGTTTTTGCGAGTTCGATCCATGTTGCGAGTATGTAATTTTTATTATTTTCTATTGATCTTTACACTTCTGTTTATTAGGTGACCGGCGAACTTCGTCAAATTATCTACTGGGTTTTCATGGTGGAGTTTATCAGGTGGTGGCATCAAAGATTAAACCGGACTGGTAGAGTGATTTATTCTGCCGATTTTTTTTCCTGTTCAGTTTGTTTCCTTATTTTGCCTTAGTGTCATGATTTTTCACTCCTCTTCACATGTATTTTAGAAAATAAATGGCTGCTTATGGTTAAAAAAATGATTCCTATTTTAATATGAGAGAAACTGTGTGTTGGCCAAACATCAGTCCCATGAGTATTACCAAAAAATAAAAATAAAAATCTCAAGCTCACGAGCACCTCTTTAAAGCTATGTTGCATCACAGATTGTTGTATTACCAGTTTTACCACAAAAGAACTGTCCGATTACTTTTGTTTTGATCAGTTTTAATGTTTTATAGCATAGTATGAAACACATCCTCCTCATTAATTTGTTATTGAATGGGAGCAATAATAGATGACTTTCAAATCTCTAGATGAAGCGGGTTGCTAGAACTTGTCATAGGAGCAAATTATTTAGAAGCCTTTGGTGTCGATGTCAATTGATAAACCATTTAAAGAGTTGATGTTTAAGTTTACCAAAAGAATTGGTGTTTAGTGATCTATGTGAGGAGTGAGGACTGGACTCTTGTTTTGTAAGAATTGTCTTGGAAAATTTCCGGGCCTCTACGTTGTGATTTTATTTCATTTTTTTATCAGTAATATCATTGTTTCTTTTCTTTTCTCTTTTCTTTTTTTTTTGCGAAACTTCTATTTTATTTATAAATTATTAAAAAAAATACTTTGTTTTATCAGTAACGTGGAATCTTTCCTTACATCCATGATTGACTGGATTCTTGTTTTGTTAGAATTGGCTTGGAAAATTTCCATTATTCTCGCATTCAGTTTGGAATGCAATGCTTTGTGAATTCAAGTAGCCAGGATAAAGTGTCTATGACTGGTTCACTTTCTTTACAAGAAGTGCAATTCAAAAAGCAAACCATATTTTCAATATTGCCTGAAATTTATTGTTATGGTTCCTCTGGCCAGAGAAGAACAAAAAAATATTTTAGGATAAGAGCCTAAGGAGATTGGAGATACTGCTTAACTTGATGCAGCCCCTCGGGTGTTGGTGGGTTGAAATTTTTGGTGGTTATTTGGTTGAGGATTTTGGAAGGAGAATTCGAGGGCCCATCATGTAGTTCTCTGCTGGTGTTGTTATGGAGTGCTATCTAAACTGAGTTTTAGACCATATCCATTCTTGCTCCTGTTTGTGCCGTCTCATTTTTACTTTTATAATTGTCGACTCTTTATTTTTCATTACGCCCATTTCTTATCCAAAACAAAATTGGAGCTTAATTATTCTAACCAAATTTCCTCATCCATCACATCCGGATTTATATGCCCCCAAAAGAGTAAAACCAGTGTCTAGTTTGAATTTTTAAGTTGAACAAACCGGAAAAGTACGTATACAAAAAACTGACACGTGCTCATTAGGGGAAAAAAGTGAGGATGAAGTTGATGATCAACCAACTTCGATGTGGTGTGATGGCTTTGGTTGCTATGCTCCTAATTTGAATTCCTTTCATTAATTGGCATATAGATGAGTCCATGCATAGATGGATGAACATTAGGTGATATTTCTGTCCAGATTTTGGTCTGTAGACAAGAAGTTGAATGGCATCAGATTAATCATATCTAGTTGCAATTTTGAGAATCACAAAAGTAGGTGAGAGTTTGTAAATCTGGTAAGTTTAACTACAACAGGCCCATGTTTTGGTTTGGATGTTTCTGTTTACATTCTTAACCTTATTTCCTAATTCCTAGTTAGGATTTATACCCAGTTTTGAACTCCAACGAAAGGGAGAAAAATCACATCTGATTTGAGATGCACGAATTGATTAGTCAACATATTATTCTCAACAGTCATCACACTAGTCAATGTTTTCTCCTGCTTTGATGAATATTTCATGGCACTTGCAGTTTTTCAAGCCAGGCAAAACGGAGCTATGTAGAGCTGTAAAACCAGAAACTTGAGAACAGCAACAATATCATAAAAGCTAAGTTCAAGTTGAGCTACTTCTGAGTGTACTGGAAGTTCCTTCTCTGTGAATTTTGTAGTCATGAAAGACTTGCGCATCTGCGTTGTATATAATGGTGAGCTTAAGAGACTTCTCAGGAACTCTCTTTTTTTTGTCCCTCGAGAACTTACTTTATAGAAACATCTATGTAAATACATACATTACATTTGCAGGCTTATTTTGAATGTCCTAGGGAGTTTTTATGTGATATGATTTTGTAAGTTGTGCCTCAACATTAGCTCCTCACGTTTGGCGTGGTATTTAATATAGAATTGGAGTTTTAGTGTTGCTTTGTCTTTTATCATCGTTGACAAGACCTGTAAGATTACAAAATCAGCGTAGCCCTCATTTTCAAATTAATTGATGTTGGACACGTAGATCAAACTCATTCACTGTGCTGCTCGAAGTGCACTTGTAAGAGAAGTGCTACAGTTAAAAACTTTTGTTACAACATTTGGTTTCAACATTGATAGGATCCACTAGATATAGATTGGAATGTGTGCAAACACATCTCATTGCATGATCCAAATGTTGCAACAAAAGAATGCATTCCCTAACATTTTCCATCTATAATTATGACCAGTAGACACGATCTGTTGTCCTTAGATTTCAGATTGTTAAATACTTCATACAATGATTATAACAATATGAAAGTGGGAAGAGATCCAATCATCAAAGCTTTGGTACAATGGAGAAATCCTACCATGCAGATCAACGAGGTGCATTTGAACTCATTGTCACAGCAGCACAACTGTGATCATCTTCAACCGTAGAACACTGCAGAAGTTGCTTGAGACCATATTTTTTTAGTTCCATGGATGTTTCTGCCACCCCTAGCGCTGAAACACCTCCACAGCTTGGGCTCGCCACATTCAATTTAACATTTTCAAAACGGTATACGTCAAACAGCAAACACATCTCGAATCCCTTCACTGAGCAGTTTTTCGAGGATTGAATATAGACCTTAATCACTTTACTAGTTCTGCAAAAGAAAAGAAAATATTCACCAATAAAAAAAGACATGAAAATAAAAACCCATCTTAAGAGGATCCCCAGTTATGAAAAGCAAAGATGGTAAGCAGCGCAACTGCAGGATCAAAGCTAGACCATAGAAAAGTAAATCAAACCTAAGCAAATGTAAGAAAAACCAACCAACATTATAAATAATAAACCCTACAAAAACCAAAAAAAGGCCTGGGAGAAAACTCAAAACTTACGTGATGTCTCAATTATTATAGGTAAGACAGCCACAACGATTCAATCACTCCATTCACCTAAAATGCAGTTTACTCCCTTCAGTAACAAACATCAACTCCATTCAATCATCACAACCAAAGGAAGAAAATGTTCTATTAACAAAAAAAGAAGAAAATGTTCCATTTCAATCAGCTTGGGCAGCATGTAACATAGAAAACAAAAATAAAGGTTATAAAGAACTCCTATGGAAATAATTAGGAAAATTAATATTTCCTATTTGATACACCAATAATATTATTTTAAGAACAAAATTTGCCTGATTACTTTTCGTGTCGGTATGCCAATAGTATCAACCAACATTTTTCA
Organism: Stephania japonica; assembly: GCA_039657345.1. NCBI lineage: Eukaryota > Viridiplantae > Streptophyta > Magnoliopsida > Ranunculales > Menispermaceae > Stephania > Stephania japonica. Next base: position 47,672,479 of record CM077560.1, on the reverse strand, counting down.
GCTGCCTCTTCTCCATGAAAGTTACTCGTAAGAAAGTTCCATACAATACACAAGGGATTGGCTTCAAATTATTCATATATGTTCTTCAATCTGATACCTCTTTACTGTCACTCAAGGTTTCACAACTGGTTTAGTTCAACTATAATAGAAATGCCTTTGCTAATGGTGATTATGATAACATAGATTCTAGCAAGTATCAAAAACACAGACCTTATTCACTTTCATCACTATCATAGTTTTGCATTAGGGACTGGAGACCAGCACTTGAACTTGAAGCATTAGGTTCTCCATCTTGTTTCTTCTGTTCTCCTGCTTTGCTGATTTCGTCAGATTTAACTTCTCTCTTGACAACTGAGACTTTAACTGCTGAGGATTGGAAAACAACTTTGTGGTTCTTGGTTGCATCAGTAACATCTGAACCTGCTTTCAGACCCAAAAAACCCCACAATTAGGTACAATTGTCAAAGCTTGTTCCTCCTTTCCACTAAATAATTTTATTAATTTCAAGCTTGTACGAGTTTAGAACAAAAGTGCAGTCATGCATAACAAATTATAAGGAACATAGTAAAGGTATGATACTTTTCTTCAGGAATTACAGTTATTCAGATATAGAACTGACCTTTATTTTTTATGTCAAGATTACTGTTCTTTGTCAGGCAATCTGTTGCACTACTAGGCTGTTCCTCAACTCTTTTCCTCTGCAACAACCACAAAAACACATTATCCACGCTGCAAATACACAGAATCAATAGCATAGATCTTTGTAATGAAATATAATAAGCAAATATATATATATATATATAAGAAGCAAGTAAATATTAATACCAAAAGTTGATGGTAGCTAGACCATCTTTTGCCATTTTGTGATTGTAGGCAGACATCATTATTCAATTAGGAGGTAGATGGTTCAGGAAGAATGGTGGCAAACAAGGTAAAAAACAATGGCATCCTACTTAGAGCTTAAAGAGAAATCCTTAGTGGTTGATGCCATAAGGTTAAATAAACTATAGAAACTATTTTTCTTTGTGCTTACAAACCCAAAAAATAAAACAACAGTCAAGCAAGGGAAAACTCTAAAAAGACAAGGACAACAATTGAAATTAGAGTACAATTGGAACAACAAAGATGCACAATGAAAACTCTTTTGGCAAGCTAGAATTGAGAGCATTTGATTTTCTAGAGACTCAGGTGTCAGGCTCTCCTTAATCACACATAGATCTAGGCCTAACAGATCTGGACCCATAACCACTTGACTGACTATTTGGATTCATACATAGATCTAGTTCCAGAAGATCTAGACCCATAACAACTTGGCTGACTATTAAAAGTTGAACTCACACATAGATTCAGGCCTATCAGATATGGACCGATAACCACTTGACTGACATAATGTTAGTAGCATCAATATGAAAAAAATACAGAAAAGAGAGAACAAGAACAGCATACAAAGAAACATAAAAGCAAAATATAAGAAAGAAATTGGAAAAAGTCGATGGAAAAAATTCAAAAAAGAAGAGAAATAGCAGGTAATTTTTCATTGCTCAATTTATTGGATTTGGCCCCTACTAATGTCAATGTGTCATCCAAATTTTAACTTTAGTGTGCGGGTAACAGAATAAATGAAGAGTTCTATTGTAGGGTTTTACGATCTAGACCCTGACCATGAGTCTATGACTACAATGGCGAGGATAAGAGTACCAGGTATTGTAAAAGTAAATGGTAGCAAAAAGGTTGAGATTATATTAAACATCCAATAAGCAAATGACAATCCTTTCTTGTCAAATTATCTAGTACAAAATTCAAGAAATTGGAGCAAGGTGAGTGGAGATACATTAATATTCCATGTTTGAGTAAATATCTACAAAACCAAAAGTCCACCATCTAGGATGCATCAGATCAAGATGTCGTAGCAACTTAGCAGGCACAAACAACTCTCTTTTACTGCAAATCATTCTAGCTGATAGAATACTCAGGCTTCTAGTTGGTCTTAAACCCATCAAAGTTGGACAAAATTGGAGTTTGGTCAAAGTATATGAGCAAGAGTTTGGAAAAGGATTGTGCTTCTAGTTTAATATGGCAACATAATTATCTTCTATTTCCATTCCATGAATTAGTTGTTTGTATTAGAAAAAGAAAGCAAGATTTCATGTGCTGCAAGTATGACAAAGATGACAATATTTATTGAGATCAACAATTAGATCAATTCAAAGCTGAAGTTCAACTATTTTTTTACCAATTAAACTACAGATACATGATAAGGAAAATATAAGAGATTCAACTTTTTTTGCAAAATTTTATGATTTATCGAAATATTTCAATTTTAAAAAATTTGTTTCATTTTGTCAAACTATTTCAAATGTCTCCATACAATGATTTGAAAGAAAACTGAACAATGAATAAAATCCAAAAGAAAATCATAACTGTTGAAATTAAATCTAACCGTCACTTGCCGAGTTTCTCTGATGTCTTAGAATTCAATCAAGAAAAAAACAGAAAAGAAAAGAAAGTAACTACAAAGAAAGGTGAGTCATTTTTCACAATGTCAGAAATTACTTGCCCTGCTGAGTACCGAGAAGAATGATAGACACAAATCAATGCTAGAATTTAGTGTATCCAACCTAGCAAAAGATTGTATATATACAAAAAATATAAAAGATTCATAAGCTGGTTCTAGATCAATTATGCATTCTTTAATCAAAGTAAAGCCTTACCCTTTTCTGAAAATCATCTGTATCCGAATCCCCATCATCATCCTCATCCTCATCCTCATCATGTAACCTTTTGACGACCTGTCTAGCACCATGAAAATGCAATCTTATAAGCGCTTCGTCTTCCTCTTCCAACCTTCTCTCCTTCTCCTCAGCAGTTCGTTGCAAGACCTCGAGCATTGCATCGACACTCACAGTTGCATGTCTTGACTTCATAGATTTCATTTCATCTAAAGCAGCAAGAACATCCATCTCCCGCTTAGAGTCCGAAGTTCGGTTCTCCAGAGATTTCATTGCATCCCCCATCTCTTCATCCTCCCTTTTCCTCTTCTCTTTGTCCAATTCCTCATCCTCAGCACGCCAAGGCTCAAAATTGCGCGTTGCTCCAGACTCGACAATGTAGTCAGAATTTTGAGGATCCGTTTTCATGGTTATTTCAGCAGAACACTTGGTGCATTTGAAATAAAACCTGAACTTTAGAATTCCCAAATACGTATCTCCGACGACATCCTCTTTCCTAGAATTAAATTTGGTTCCTTTATAAATGTAGTTCCCACAGGTGTTGCAACGGATGCTCATCGGAAGCATCATCCTCACTTTTATCTGCTGGTTTTTGGGTTGCCGCCGCCTCGGAAGCTTCGCCGGATCGAAGTCCGGAGGATAGTATTTATTCAAAACTTTTCTTTCTCCCATCTTTACTCCTTATATATATTTATTTGCAAAACCTAGTAATTACAAAACACACAATGAACCAACAAAAACCACAAATTGACTCGCAAACATTCGAATGAATCAATTGCTAAAAAAAGAGAGAAATTCAGGTTTAGAATCCAAACCTATAATCAATTAAAGAAACCCTAAACAAGAATTAGGATCGGAGTCAACAGAGAATCTCAAATTCAAAGAAAACCTAAAAACCTAATCTTGGAAGCAATTCAAAAGAGTATGCCCTAAAAGAAGACACAAAATTGCAAATTGTGAACCCTAAAATCAAGAGCGAAGAAGAAAAAGAAGTTACCCTAGAATCAATTGAGGCTGCAAATTGTTCCTGATTCGTTCAGAAGAGAAGTGTTCTTGCTGTGCTGCGTTTTTGGGGAGAGGCTTTTTCTTACCGATTTTGAGTTTGGTCGGATCTGAGTTGACAACTCGCCAAGACTTAAAACCGGAAAAATGCGGGTTCGGATGGGTTCCAAAAAAAATACTCATGTTTAGTGTACACCGCGTTTTACTTCGTATACCTAATTACCTTCACCTTCACTGTTAGTTTTGAAAGAACGAACCGACGCCTTTTTAAAGGTCTTGGCCAACTCTGACCGATAATACAAAGATAATTCGGTCTTAGTAAGCGACAGAGGGATCCAACTAAAACCTCTTTAGAGGTGTTAGCCCTGTTCGTCCAACACCTCGTCAGAGGTTTAACGCTGTTATTTCGAAACCCGCGGGCGACCATAATAAATAAAAAACTTTAAAACCCTAAAAAAATATATGAAAATGGCAAAAAAAAATAGTGGGGTTTGCTTGGAATCACTTAATATTTTTTATTTCATCGAAATTTTGTATACAAAATGCAATATTCAATCCTCAAATCGAAGCTCTAAACCCTAAAACAAATTCACAAATAAAACGAGTAAAAAAAGAAAAAAATAAAAAAAACTTTGAAATCGACACTAGTAGATATGATGAATGAACCCACAACGTAGAATCTATGTGGTTTTACTTGGATTTTGTCGAATTTGACCAGTTTTTGGTGAATATGATTTGAGAGAGATGATTCGGGTATGGAGTGAGTGGAGTATGGTGAATAAAAACTCTTTTTTATGGAGGCTAATTGGGTAATTAGATAATTTTACAAAATTAGGATATATATAACAATTAATGGGGTTCGTTTAACTACTTCCTTAAAAGAACTCCGAGAGGCAAGACAAATCATAACTTTTTTGCAAAGGATCAGTTATCTAGGATTTGAAGAACACTTCTCTATGTAACAATGAGGACATAATAGGTCATTTGATTTTTTTTAATCATACGTAAATCTCAAAGTTTAGGATATTTTAGATAAAATTAAAAATTAAAAATTATTTAAAAAAAAAAATTGAAAGTTTGAGATTATTTAACTTATTTAAATATTTACTCATTTTAAATTTAATAAACCTTAATGAAAGGATACTTGAAATTACTTATTTGTCCCCTTCTATTACCTCCATAATCTCCTGACGCAGAGGGGATTAGACTGCAATTAGAAAGTTTATGCTTGATTAGGATATATACCATACTTAAATTAGCATATATAATGTTGTGTCTTTACAAAGGCCACCACCACATACGTTGTCGACGTGCACACGCAACAACCACAACCTTTGTGCCCCAGAAACCACACCAGTGAGTGAGCAGTAGTCATCCTATCTCAACCTCGTTTTTTTATTTCTGTTACGATTTGCGTTTACTTTTTGGTTCATACTTCATAATACAGCTTTGGGATTTTTTGCCTTGATTTGGGTTGATTCGGATGTTCCTTGATTTGGTTAATTTTTCCATTAATTCTAATCTGCTATATCCTTATTTAGCTAGTGCTGTGCTGCCCATCATGCGTTCCTCAAAATTACCCAATCAATGTGCAACTTTTATTAATAATTTCAGCTTATCTATCCATAGACGCTTAGACAGACTTTGGCTTAATTCTATGCCTAATCTGCTTCTTGGTTCATCTCTATTCGCATCTCGAGACATGATCTAGCATGATTTGGTTGTTTTGTACTTTCACTCCATTTTTTTTCTTGAGTTGATTCTAGCATGTTAACTCACTTTGGGATTATTGTAGCATGATTTGGGACTTTGTAATGCATATGTATTAACTTTTATAAAAGTTGCTAATTCTTGGCCCTCATGGCCTAAATAACCAACCAATTGGGTGGCCGAATGGTTTGGTATGGGGTTTGGAAGGAAGAGGTCATGGGTTCGAACCTTAGCGGGAGCAAGTTGTTTCTTTCTTATCAAAAAAAAAAAAAGAAGATATTTTAAAGTTGATTGTAGCATCTCTAGATTCTCTACACAATGCATCGGTAATTTTGCCTATCTAGGATGATTTGGTACTATGAGTATGAACTGGACTTTTTTCTAGTTGATTCTAGAATGATTTGGTACTTTGAAATGGTAGCTGAACTGGTTTTAGCTTTTTTGAGTTGATTATAGCATCTTAATTCACTGCAACCAACTTGATCTACCATGATATGATAACTTGAACTGGACTCTGTGTGTGTGTGTGTGTTTTTTTTTTTCTTGAGTGGAATCTTGCATCTCAATTAAATGCGTCGATATGAAAAACATGATTATGTCAGAGTGGACTTAATTGTAGGAATCTTAAGATTACAACGTTGTTGGTCCTTGTTTTTCAACTATAGATGTTTTGAGTTGAGAAGATGTGGAGCGCCAAAAGTTTACGGCTTCAAAATAGGATAAACCAATAAATTGTGAATCAAGTCAATATGGGGATACGGAATAGAATTATGGGATTCGGGGAAAGGGGTTTTGTGATGAAGATAAATGGAACTCATTGAATATTGAAATAGATGTGAAAAAAAATTCTTAAGGTTACACATGTTGTGAGTTTTATGAGGACATGTATGCGGCTTAGGAAGATAGAAGAAGTGCAGCTGTGCTTTGGTTAATATCGTGCTACTTGACATTTTTCATATATTTTTTCATGGCAACTCACTAGAGGGAGCGTAATGAAGTGAATCAAATTAAGTATTATTTCGTTGCCTCAAAAGATCAACACTTTGGCAAATGAGATGCTGTAGTTTAAGAAAGATCAAAAATCTCAAATGGGTTGGTAAATGTTGCAAGAAAGTAGATGGAAATATGTTACTTGATCACAGTATCTTGCTAAGCTATGTTGGATGTTGGAGTACCATCGTTTTTCTTGTTTCAGGATTTGGGAAGTGGTACCGAAGGTAAAAATTACAGATGTACCTATGTCTCGGAAGTTTTGCTGTTTGAGGTTTACAGTGGGATTGATATACAAATGTTTGCCCTGGACTTTTTGTCTGAATTTGAATTCTTATCATTACAACAAAATGGAACAACTTTACCATTCTGCCAACATTTTTTTTAAATGTTTATGGTTCAAATAAGTGGAGTGGGATGTTGTTGCAATGTTCAAATAATCTCATCCCAAATTTGTATATGTACAACTTCTTGCCTTGCACAGTATCTTCCACAAGATGTAATCCCTGATTGAATTGTGAAACTAGTTCTGCACACACAAACTGCCATATTGGTCATTTATTATGCACATATAGGATCGTGTTGCATTGATTAGAAAGGATATAACAGATTTTGAAAGTACACCATCAAAGGCATTAAATCGAGTGGAGTGGAAGAGTTTGATCCATCAACCAGACTTCACATTGATTTTCTGCTTCCATCTGTATGTTTACTTTAATTAAACTCATTAAGTAAACATAGGCTTTCTATATTATAACTTTATTAGTTTAGTTTTATTTCCGATTCTTATGTTCCTTTTCGTCATTGTGCATTCAAATATCTGAATCAGCAGAGTGTTTCCAATTTCAACAACAACAACAACAACATAGCCTTAGTCCCAAATTTATTGGGATATAAACAAATTAATTGGGAGTGTTTCCAATTTCGCCAATGTAAAAAAAAAATGATATATTAGCCGGTAGGCATGCATGCTTGTGTTTGTGGAGAGATATAGAGTAACTGTAAATTCGCAACATCAAACTTGAAGGGCATATAGCTTATAAAATGAGGTCATCTTCAAGAAGAATTCTCTTTTCCTAAATTTGCACATAGTACCATTATTTCCTCTGAGAATAAAAGCATGATACCTCCAATAATGAAGATGTATAGATTAAGTGACAGGGTTGTGAGATGGAAACCCCTATACCATAGATAGATGGCTTTATGCTCATACTAACAATAAGATATGTCCGAATTCTTTTCAAAATGAGATAAAAATGTTTCAATAGCAAATTTATGTATAAATTTAATAAATTGTGGGCGTTATCACTTGTCACTGCCACTGATGCTCAATCTTGTCCAGTTTGACCATTTGTCCATTCAACGATTTGAGCCAAAAAATGATGATTACGCTCTGTGTTCCCCTGTTAATTACCATATTTAGCTCCGCTTCTTTAGACATGGTATTGCACTAAATCGAGCACAATGGAAGAGTTTGATCCATGTAGCCGACCCCAATTAATTTGGGACCGAGGCTATAGTTAATTACACTAAAGTTTTGATACATTAGATAAAAACAGTTTCTTGACAAGTTTTCCAGTAATTTTTCCTAATGCATAACGGCTGATTGTAGACTGTGTTTGAAATTTTATGTGGTTATTTTTCTTGTTCTAAAATTGAATGTGGTGTTGCGATTCTGATTTCTTTCTTTATTTTGTCCATTTACACACAGATTTTGATGGCTGATGAAAAGATCCTTAGCTATAATGACGTTGTCTTGAGAAGATCAGATTTAGACATCCTCAGTGGTCCCAAATTTTTGAATGATCGGATAATCGAATTTTACATCAGCTTTCTTTCTTCCGGCTTCCCCTCACAGGATATTCTACTTGTTCCTCCCTCTATCTCATTTTGGATGGCGAACTGCCCAGATCCTGAGAGTCTCAAAGATTTTGTTGAACCTCTAAAGTTTCCTGAAAGGAAAGTGGTTCTATTTTCTGTTAACAATAACATGGACGTTACCATGGCCGAGGGAGGGACTCACTGGAGCTTGCTTGTGTATGAAAGGAGCGCCAATGCGTTTGTGCATCATGATAGCATTGCAGGATTCAATAACCGGCATGCTAAGAGGTTGTACAAAGCTGTTGTTGGCTTTATGGGCTTCTCTAGTTCAACGTCAAATTTACAGTTTATTGAGTATGTAGACACACCACAACAGGTGAATTGCTATGATTGTGGATTATATGTCATCGCCATTGCAAAATTGATATGCCATTGGCATGAAAATGGTAGATCGAAATCTGAAGCTGGCTTGTGGTTCTCAGAGTTGAAAGAGGAAGTTGAGCCGTCTTTAGTTTCAGGGATGCGAACGAGATTTTGAAGCTCATTAAGGATCTCATGAAGAAGAAGTGAGTTTGATTATGATTTGTTTCCTTCCAATGATTGTTGACTTGAAGTGTTTCCTTATCAGATTAGTGTGAAGATGTTACACCAGATTTCTATACCTTAGAAACCAATAACAATTTCTTCTTCGCGGCGGGGATAAAGTTTTTAGATCAATGCATAGAATTTTCTTTTGTAGTTACTTCTCTGTGATAAAAGGTTTGAACTTTGAATCAATATTTGAATAAATGAAGTCATCTGCATATTGAGGAGGTACAACTAAACTTGGTTGTGTATGTTTGGCTCTAGGAACCATGTCTTTAAGTGATGAGAAAGGGTTTGACATCCATAATTTTTTTCTGCACACGTTGATGTTTGTTAAGATATAAGATCTCATATTTGAGTGGATTTTTTTTGGAAGATGATAATCTAACATTTTAGGAGACAAACATTTGGTACACAATGGTGTTGATTCCTTTAGAATTCGTATGGCATATATGTCAATCAAATTTACATCATTGTGTAGTAAATGAATTTACCAAAAGAATGTTAAAAAATTGGCTTGAAAAAGAATATTAAAAAATTATTTTCCTTTTTTTTTATCACAAGGAGTAAGGTGCGCCTATTAGTGCACCCAAACTCAAGCCTCTAGTATAACTTGTCATCAAATCTGCAGCTCTGTGTCCTTTTTTTATTCGGTTTACAGCTCTGTTTCCTTCTCTATGAGTGCGTTGTACTCTAACTTCACATAAACAATCAAGTAATTGGAAAATGAGAGACAACTGTGGCTACGTCGATCTATTTTGGATACTTTGAACCACTCCTATATTGTCTTACTCAAGAATGACCGTGCCATGTCCATTCTGCCAAACATTTTGTAATGCCAATAGCATCCAAAACCGCTAACCCATTCGCCGTACTTATTCCAATGGAGGGGCGTCCCAACACACTTGTATTCCACCTCAAGCCTTTAAATATCTTTAGCTTTGAATATAGATGTCTATCCTGAGGCGTGCATGAACGGATCTCAAGACCGATGTAACTTTGCATATCTCCAAACTCACACCGCCCTAGTCACATTTGGCTTTGGATGTAGTTTGTACATACCTCGGGATACACATTTCGTATGTTATGCACTGTGAACTGTGTGACACTCTATAGTCACTCATTTTTATGCGGGACCTACACACTACGTTATCCGCCACGTTACCTGGTGTGACTTTCGGGTGTCATTGTAACATTTTTGATAAAAATTTTATTGATCAGCTCAATATATTGAATAATTTTTATTTATTTATTTATTTTTGATAAATGTATGTGGATATTTAGATTATTATCCTGACTATTCTCACAAGTCCTTAATGCTTGTAGATCGAGAATTTAAGAGTTTTAGTGACTAGTGGCTCTAACGAACTTAATGTAGCATAGAACCGAAAGATTGTACGTCTATACAATCTCACACTTGGCGAACCTGTTTGAGTTTATTGAATTGAGTTTTTTTCTATATACAACACGTGCCATTTTAAGGATGATGGCAACACTCAGCACTTCAGCAGCACATCTTATTAACTTAGCCACCAAGCAAGCAAGCATGCCAAGCTAACTAACAAAATTCTCATGCAAACAAATTAACCAACCACATTCATTCCCAGCTCCCCACTCAAACTTCTCTCACTTCTCTCACAATTAATCACACAGACCTCAACAGCCGCGTTAGCCATTAAAAACATGACAAGTGTGTCAAATTGATTGCATCCTCCCACATGTCCAACCACCACTAAGTCAATAGCCAGAGTAATCGATCCCTTACTTGCAAAGCCAATCACATTTTATATTAAAAAAAGGAAAAAAAGCTTGGGTAACTCATTTTGAGCACAATATTGAACACAGATAATGGGATATGCTTCAAGATGCATGCACATATATATCAATATATATTGCACGAGCGCCAAATAGATCGGTGCCTAATCTCGAGCTTTATTTAGTTGGAGATGGAGTTATCTCTCGATAAATAACTTATAGAGAGTTGAGAACTAATCTTGTTTGATTGCTCAATTTTCTTGCAAGTTATTTCTCGACTTATAAGGAAAGATGAGAGATATCTCCCCCACCCCCTATAGAAAGTTATCTCCCAAGAGTTGTGAATACAGTATTACCCTCATTAATGACCCTTTTATTAATTGTTCATCTCTCTCTCTCTCTTATTTGAAGGTATTTACGTCAATTCATTTTATTGTTTAAAAATTTACAACTTATCTACAAGTTTAAAGTTGAACCAAACATGAAAATATTAACGCTAATGAGATATCTCTGAACTAACACTGTAAGTTAGCATAAATGAATCAAACGAGGACCGATGCGCAAAGTGAGTTATTCTAGCATTTTCATCATTTAGTCCTTGCAGAACTTTGTTTCTTTTATGCTTTTGGCTCATGAACTTTTATTATTACACATTTAGTCCTTAAATTTTATATATATCTACATTTAGTCATTTCACTATTTAAAGTGTTAAATTCTACCGACTTGGATAACTGAAGTGTTGCGTGACTAGTCAAGAAGAGTAAAGTGGTTTATATTACTGAACTAAATGATTTACATCGACAAAAGACGAAAAAAATATACTAAATGTACAACAATGAAAGTTCAAGAAGAGTAAAGTGGTTTATATTTCATGAACTAAATGTACAATAATGAAAGTTCATAGATCAAATGTACACTAATGGAAGTTCAGATGCCAAAAATATAAAAGACTCAAAGTTTAAAGATCAAAAAATATGTTTAGCTTAAAAAAATTTGAAAAACCTACTTTAAGAACTGACCCAGTCGATTGCTGCCTAATACACCTCGCGTCAGCCCACTTTTTTTATTTTTTATTTTAATTATTATAACGGCTCACCTTTTCGAACTTTTTGCTTGATTAACACATTTCACAGTAATATTTTCAAATGTAACACACCTACTAAAATATATAATAAACTAACACATTTAACGCCACATCACGCGCGGCGTCAGGTCAAACAACCTACATATGGAAGTCATGAGTTGCGCTTACGACTTTCATATTATTTATTTATTTATTTATATAAAAATATGGAAGTCGTGTGCGCAAGCTATGACTTTCATATTCAATAAAAAATAAATTTTTTTGAAAAACGAAAATAATAATAAGGAATTCGTGTTCGCAAAACACAACTTCCTTATTTTGTAATTTTTTTAAAAAACAAAAATAATAAATAAAGCAAAATAAAACAAAATAAAAACAAAAATATGGAAGTCGTGAAAAAACTTATTTTTATTTTTTGAAAAACGAAAATGATAATAAGGAAGTCGTGTTCGGAACACAAGAACTTCTTTAATTTATTTAGATTAAAAATTAAAAATATATATATATATATATATATATATGTATGAAAGTCGTGAGCGTAACTCACGATTTTCATATTTAGACTGTTCAGTTTGACGTAACACGTGATGTGATGTTAAATATATTAATTTATTATATATTTTGGTAAGTGCGTTAAATTAAAAAATATTACTATCAAATGGGTAATCAAGCAAAAATGAAATCGAGTGTTGCGTTGGTAGGGGCCTGGAGTAGCGGATATATCTTCTCTTGGTGGGTTTGATTTTCGTTTTAAGAATCTGAGCGCGGGAAGTAAATTATTCAAGTCTTGGTGAGGGAGATTCTTTGCTCTCTGGTGCGGCAAGTGTCGGGCACATGTTTTATATTCTTCTACCTTCTCTTTTTCTTTCTAGTGCTGAGTGGTGGGGCCCACGATGACCCTCTCCCTTTGACTGGTCAACGACCGCGACCGATCCCAAAGATGGACACGTACGTGGGACCCTATCATGAATTTAGATTTCAGAATGGCTAGCTAATTGGATTATGAAATGGAAACATATACTATTTATATATATATATTTATATATGTGCATTATTATGTCTACGTCTACGTGGCACATTACAACAATTTTATGTATAGTTTAAGACATGTTTTTATGGAAATTGAGATAATATTGTAGCTTAGCTAGCTAGCATTGGATGCTAATGGACGAGTGATGTGTGAGTAGTGGAATGATTAGTCATCAATGATTATTTGTTTATTAATTCCTACTCAATCGATAGACAAAGATCGTCTCTGGTAGGTTTTTAGATTCTCTACCCATCATTTCAAATTAACTTGGTCCCACCATTACTACACTAATTAATTCACAACCCAAGGTCTGATCTTGGTTTGAAAAAAGTGGAAGGAAGTAAGATGATTTTCAAGAAAATTTCAATATATCTAGTTTGATTACATATTCTTACAAATTTTTTTGAAAGTTTGAGCCTCCACCTTCGTCTATATAGGAGAAAATAATTCACTTGAAGGGGTGAGTTATCTTCTTAAGGGAAAATATATATTTTTACCTTTATTTAATACTCTCCCCCTTACTGAAAAACAATGTAAATAATATTTATGTCAATTACATTATCTTAATGTTTTTAAAACATTGAATATCTCAAAAAGTTCAAAGTTGAATTAAATGTGAAAAGTATAATTTCCTTAGTGGTTAACTTCTCCTAAAGTTTACCTTTTTTAAGAAGTTAGTAAAATGAACTAAATGAGACCTTAATTAATAAAGAAGAGCTAGCTAGCTACACATGCTTAATTTTGCTTATTAGCTAGATAGTAAAATCAATCAAACATAAATAATTACGCATATAAGATATGTAACACAGCTCAATATTGCTTTCACTCATCGTCAACATATGTATATATTAATTAGGGATCCTATTTACATGTCATCAATTTATCTTTTTAGTTTTTTACGTTCCATGTTCCATGTCATTTGATTAATTCAAACTCAAGTACTATTTTTATTTATTTTTTTTGAAAACTCACTCAAGTACTATTAAACCTGTTAAAAAAGAAATTACTCTTTCTAGACTAGCCTAATCAAAGAAAATCAAGTTTCTAACTACTCAGGCCAAACATGCAGTTTTATATACTTTTTTTTTTAATGTTTTTAACCCCTCTTTTGAAACTATATATGTATGCTGGGATATATATATATATATATATATATTTACGTAGGTGTGAAGTGTGAAGTGTGAAGTGTGAACTAATGAGGATGCAGGTGTAACTGAGATTTTTGTTTGTATTATTTATAATTTTGTTTGTAGAGGGGGTGGGTCCCATGGAAGGAAGGGAGTCGGTTAGAGATGAGGTTGGAGTTTTCATGCTTTCTCTGCGTGCAAGACAAACGCATCTTCATCTCATACGAAAAGTAATCATTACATCGGCTTCTGTTTCTCTCTCTCTCTATGTTTCTTTCTTTTCTTTAAAGAAGAGTATAGACTATAGTAGTGTCTGCTGTATGTGGGTTGGTTTTCATTTTTGTGTATATATAGTTGGAAACCACTCCCCTTCCTTCCCTGCCACCATTATCACCGCCACCACCTCCACTCATTCACATTTCTCGTTCAAAATCACTCTTTTGATTAGCATGTTTGTGTCCTAGTTCAATTCAACACTACCCATATCCAGGTACACATCTCTCTTTTTCTTTATATCTCTATTTCTGCATGTATATGTGTGTTTGATTTATTTGTTTGTATTGTTCTAGATTTGGTGTAATTTTTTTCATATATATTGTTGTACTAATTAAATCATGCACAATGAAAGAATTTGATTTAGGTAGCGCTAATCTAATTTATTTGGGACTGAGACTTTGTTATTGTTGTTTTTGATTTTTGTTTTTTTGTTTTTTGTTTTTTTTTTCTGTGTACGTCTTTGATTTTGTTTGTGAATTAAACTAGAGATATCATAATTTTAGTTGATTATGAATTTGATGAGTTTTCTAATTGTGTATATTTACATGGCTTTAATATATACTACTAGCTAGCTAGCTAGCATGGCAAGCAACTCATCATCATCAACAATGGAGTTAGATGTGCTGACATTCCCAAAACCAGTGGTGCAACAAGAGAGGAGGCTAAGGCCACAGCCAGACCAAGCACTCAAGTGTCCAAGATGTGATTCCTCCAACACCAAGTTCTGCTACTACAATAACTACAGCCTCTCCCAGCCTAGGTACTTCTGCAAGGGCTGCAGGAGGTACTGGACACAAGGGGGCACTTTGAGGAATGTCCCAGTTGGTGGTGGATGTAGAAAGAACAAAAGATCATCTTCATCTTCAAAGAGATCGTCATCATCATCACAAGATCATCATCACCACCAATTATCACTCACTAATGCCACCAACAATCTTCTTAATCCCCTCTCTAGCTTTACTAGCAGTACTACTAGTTTTGACTCAAATATTGATCTCACTCTTGCATTTGCTAGACTTCACAACAAGCAAAACCCTAGTTGTGCCATACAATTAGGGTTAGATCATCAAGATGACCATTGCGATTTTCTTGCAAATTCCACCACCACCACCACCAACAACAACAACAACATGATGAGTAGTACTACACCCGCGATGCCTTTCGTGGATGCGCTTCGAGGGGGGTATCAAGACACTACCCAGAATATTGGGTTTCATGATCTTCACAACTTCAACAACTATGGTTTTGGGAATCATGAAGAGGTGGGGGATGGAGGGGAAGGTGGTGATCATGAGATTGTTGGTTTTCCATATGAGGAGACAAAGCAGCAGGAACTGTTCAAAGGAAGAGCAGTGATGAGTACCAATAATGGGGAAAACAGTAACACTAGGGGGTTTTGGAATTTTCCATGGCACATTGGTGGTGGTAGTGCTGCTGGAGATCAACATCATCATTATCATCATCAAGGCAGCAGCATTAGTGGCGTTGATTCAGGGAGAGATTGCTGGATTAATGGAATTGGGTCTTCTTGGCATGGCCTCATCAACAGCCCACTCATGTAGATTAATTTTATTAATTAATTAATTCCCATGTCTCCTCATTTTTAAATTCTCGCACCACCAGCAAAGTCACACACTTACTTAAAAACTGTCGGATGCACTGCATCGACCCTTCACTAATTAAAAATTATATATTGGTGAGTCAAAATATCACTACGCACCCTTTTTCTCCACTCATGCCAACCTCCTTAATTAAAAAGATTTTTAGAGAAGGAAGTTTAGGTGTAGAGGTTTTTCTTTTGTTCTATTTAGACTAGACTAGATTGATTAATTAATTAATTAAGAGTCTTAATTTTAAGGTTGCAGCTAGAGTGCATGGCTTCTATTCTTTCTTTTTCTTTTTTTAAGTGTATGTGTATGTGCATGTCTTACTTACAACTGATGGAACAGTGGTATCAGATTCTTGTTTGTTTGGTAACCAACCAAGGAATTCGCAGAGGTGAAAGGGAGGTTTCAGTGAGTGATGTTTCATGGGATTTGTAGTGTTTTTGGGACTCAAATGTGTAAGGTTTAATTTGATGTTTCCAAGATATTCTCTATAGCTTCCATGATTGCTTCTTGTTTTTCCTTAGATTCTCACTAGTCCAACATTACTTTATCAATAAATCTACTTGGACTCATGAGTCTGAACTCATAAGAAAGTTTTTAAATTTTTTTGTACATATTTAAGGGGTATAATAAGAATTTTACAAGTGATTATGGTTGTTTCATTAATTGCTCGAGGGTGTATTTAAAATTAAAAAAAGTTTTAAGTCCGGACTCACGAGTTCAAATAGCACTACCCTTACTTTATTATTGTATAGAAGAATTTAAAGCTGCAAGTGATAGAATCCGATCAAAGCGTGGGCTCCAATTTCGGGATTGATTTCTGATCTCCACACAAGAAAATTATTGGCTAATTAATTGGATATGCGCGTGGGAGGGTTGATCAGTGTGGACTCTATATATTCAAACAATAAGGGTTCATAATTCATAAATATCTGTTTATATTTTAATGGGTACTGGGGCGGACTCATGATTTTTTCATGGCTTGGGCTAATATATATATATGTGTGTGTGTGTGTGTGTGAGGTATAGTTCAATCATGATTCGTTATGACTATTAGTGGCTTCACAAGGTCGTGACTAATTTAAAATATATATAAATTGAATTGCGATCACAAAATCACTCTCGATTGAGTAAACAACTAAAAAATAAGTTTCTTTCATTTTTTTAGTTGAAGCCACACT
The DNA here is from genome assembly GCA_039657345.1 of Stephania japonica. Taxonomy (NCBI): domain Eukaryota; kingdom Viridiplantae; phylum Streptophyta; class Magnoliopsida; order Ranunculales; family Menispermaceae; genus Stephania; species Stephania japonica. The sequence continues at coordinate 47,655,582 of CM077560.1, read as the reverse complement.
TGATATCCATATTGATTGTTTTAGATTCGCCCCGAGTTGCGGTCTATATGGAAACGAAAGCTCGCAACAATAGCATCTCTATGCGCACAATCACATTCAAATATTTGTTTTTGAGAAAAACATTCAAATCTTTAATTAACTAATTAATGACGGAATAAGGAGCTTGTTAACTTTTTGTAATAACTAAAGAGTAGTGCTATTTTCCTACAAAAAAAAAAATGAGTAGTGCTATTTGAACTCACGAGTCTGGACTCCTAGGGAGTTTTTTGAAAAATTTTTATTTCAAAGTCATCCTCAAGCAATCAATGACTTCAAAATAACAACTTGTAACACTCCTTTGATATTTGCAAAAATTTCAAAAACTCTCCTATGAATCCGGACTTTTAGAGTCCAAATAGATTTTTCGATAACTAAATAGATGTATATATTTTTTTCCTTTCTTTCCTTTTTAAAATTTTAAACATTTTTTTATTATTTTTAAAATGTTAAACATTTACATACTCAGTAATACATCCATTTGCTATATAATATTATTACATTTCTTTGAATTATGCATCCCATCCACACACTTCAACGTAAGAACAAATAAATCTAATAAATTTGTAGTAAATGCATGTATCCATAAATAACATCCTGCATCTCTATCTTTTCCCTTTTCAACATAGATAGGATAGGATAGGCCGGATATTATTGGAGTGAACATGCATTCTTGTCTAGTTGTCTTACTCTTATTTTTATTGATGGGCAAAAACGTTTTTGTGTTAGGTTAAAACAGGGATGCATTAGTTTATTAAGATTTGGCCATGTGCTGAAACAAGTATTTATAATTTTAATTATTTGAGATAAATCATTTGTACATGAGGAACTCCAAGAGCTTACACTTGGTTCCATCAGTGAATGGGTAAAACCAGTGGCAAAACCAATTTCAAGCGCGGGGGGAACCTTTTAACACTTGTAATTTTCTCCTTGAAACACATGTATATACCTATACATGCATATTAAAAATACAAAATTTGGGGGGGACTATGGCCCCCCCCCCCTACATGTGCCTCTGTCCCTGGGCGAAACGGCTAAATTATAAATTTGAATTTCTTTGCTTTGTTATGTCTACGCATGCATTTTGATCACACATAGCTAGGGCTGGCAAAAATACGGGAACGGACAAAAACGGGACTGGACACCTATTTTAAAAATCCAAAAATTTGGTGCCCGGTCCCGGTCCCGTTTTCAAAACGGGCACTATTTTTTCCGATCCGTATGTTTGTAAAACATACAGGACCCGTTTTGCTCGTTTTTTTTAAAGATGATTAAATATTTTGTTTATCAATTATCTTAAAAAAAACCCCTCAACTACAACTACAAGTCTACAACTACAAATCACCAATTACCAAAAAATAAATACATAATATCACAATTTTTTAATTTCCAATATAAACATCACAAAAGTTTTTTTAAAAAAAAAGAGATATCACTTCAAATTCTCAATAGTCCAAAATCCAAATTATCAAAGTATATCTTCACCTCATACATCAACAACAACTACATAAAAAAGTTCATGACACAATTTTAACGGTGAAATTACAAATATACCCTTCAAATTAATCACAAAACGGGTAATTTTTAGTTTTTTAAAATTTTTGCCCAGACACCGGTCCGTATTTTTAAACGGACAAAAAATATTGTCCATTCCCGTATGTTTGTCAAAAAAAAATTGCCCGGTCTCGTTTAAAACGGGACCGGACAAAACGGGCCAAACGGGACCGGGCACATTTTGCCAGCCCTACACATAGCACTAGGGTTGACAATTTGGTGTTCGGGCCCACCAATCCAATTTTGTCCTGCCCTAAATAATTAAAAGGGTTCGGACAATGTCTTGATAAATCAGGATTAAGTCTAGACAAAGACCTCTTATCCGAATTTAAAATCGGGCCGGGTTTGGACAAGGACAAAACCCTGAAACCTTGACCTAGACTCGGACCCAATTTGAATTTTAAATAGAGTTAAAAATATATTTAATAAAAAAGGTATATTGGAAACTTAGTACTTATAAAATAGACTAAGAAACAATAATCTACTATAATACACAAATTAATTTACAAATATATCTTTGATTTTAAAATAAATTAAGTTTTAGCCTTTTTTATACTATAACATTTGTTTCTTAACATTAAATTATTTGCAGTAATGTTTCAATGATTTATAGTTTACAGTATTTATTGAGACTTTGACGTTACTTTTTCAAATTACAACATACGAGATTATAATCTAGGCATATTTTAACATTTGAAGAGATTTTCAATATGAGAATTAAATTTTCAAAATTGCGACAAATTTAAACAAACGAACAATCCAAATTTTAAACAAATCAGGAATGGACAAGCTAGTCTTGTCCAAATTTAAAATCGGGCCGTATTTAAACAATGAATATACTCTTTATAATTGTGATTGTCCAGACCTGAATCCGAACCCTAATTTTTGCCACTCCAACATAGCACGTCCACACACACTCTCTTGTCTCAGTATGATTTGGGTACGAAAGTGGACCCCTTAATTTGTTTTGTAGAAAAACTTATGATTTGACATTTAATTTGTTCTATATTTCTCATATACCACGTGGTGCCAATACGATTTTATTGGATGATGCAAGGATCTGTTCCCCCTTCTTTTGTTTGATTTGATGAAGGTCTTTTAGCCTCCCGTTTATCAAAAAGAAAAAAAATTAAGAGGACTCTAGTAAAATGGCACCGGTCTTTCCTCCCACAATAGAGGTATCGATTATTGAATCTTAATAATGAAAAAACTTTAAAACTCTTAATTAGAAGTTGCCCTTTGTTGTCTTACGTTTTTTAATAAATATTGTAAATTCATTAATATGTGATGGTACTATCCGTTTAAAGTTTGCTGCTCTCTCCACCTGATTTTTCGGCTCAAAATTAACCCTTTATATTTCTTTTTTTTTAACTCATCAAATAGTATATATATTGTGTTTAAGATAATGCTTGATTCTTGATGCCTATATTTCTTTCTTTTTTGAAAACGTGTATACTCATTTTTGGTGCACCTTCAAGTCTGCATATTCAGAAATTGAGGTAAAGAAGAGAAAAGAATTTGAAGAAGAGAGAGAATTCAGAAATCTAGAAGGAAGAATTAGAGAATTAGATGAATAAATGAGCCTTAACGAGTTTTCAATAAAAAAAGGAAAAAGACATAAGGAGAAGATTTTTTAATTTCTTATCAATAGAGAATTCAACCTCCTAAGAAGAGAATAATATTAGAGCTAGGCTAAATGCACCGCAAAAAATGTCAAACTTAAAAAAAGTCAATCCTACTACAAAATAACCATTATGCCTCTCACTGTGATTAATGCACCCCACTACGCTTTTCTCTCGTTTTGTGCACCCCATCATCATCTCTACACACTCTTCCTATGATTTGTAGGCATCATCAAGTGGTTCGACCTCCAGATTTGAATCTCTTATCGGAGATCAGAGTCCATCGAACCTCTAATTGAAAAGTCAGTCACAGCCTGTCGAACCTTTAATTGAGGAGTCGGTTAGAACCCATTGAACTTTTAAGTCAATAATTCTCAACTAAATCTTGTCAAAGAGGTTTGATTGGACTACACCGAGCCTAAGTCTCAACCATATGTCGTTTAACATAAAATAAATGTATCGATCAAAGTTTAAGAGTTGGGTGCTTCAATTTGGATGAAAATGTATTTTAGTAAAAATATGAGGTGTACTTATAAATTAAAATTTGAATTTGGAGTGCCATGCATAATTGGGTGCACTAAATAAATTGTGGGATACACTTAGTCGGGCTCTAATTTTATGATCTACAAAAATGCCCTTTAAGTGTGAAAAAGAGCGTAAACAACGAGGGTGGTCCTGTCTTCTCTCACTCAAGAATAGTGCACTTCCCTTGGTAGAGTGTGGTAAGGGGGGAAGTGCGCTTCCTTTAATATGGTTCAAGTTTGAAACCGAAATAGACACCCATTTAATCCGTGTCATCACTATATTTAAGGGGAAGTTAGGGAACCAACAACTTGATTATCATTTCAAGTGTCCAAAGCAGATCACCCTAGCACCACCACCACCGTCTCCCCGCGTGCTTTGGTCTCCAAGAGAGTAAAAAAAACAACACATGGTTTGGTAAGGGCTTGCTAAACACAAGTGAAACTCAACCATGTACCACTAAAAAACCTCCTCATCACTTTATGTTATAGGCCAGAATATACAACATCAGGACCCGCGAAATACAGTATTGTCAAAGTATCTCTAGTGGGATAGATCAGGCGTCACTTGCCTATGGCAAGGTTAGGGGAAGTTCCGGGTTCAATCCAAGTTGAAGTCAAATTGTTGGTTTCTTATCCAAACAAAAAAAAAAAAAAAAAAAAAAAAAAAAAAAAAAAAAAACCAAGGAGCTAAATCCTAAGTCTACTTCCCAGCTACAAGATAAAAGACAGTTGTTTAGTACCATGAGTTTTCTTCAGTGGAAGTTTATATTTACAACATCAGTTCAGTACCACTATCCAGAAAAAGAAAGTAGTAATTAGCAATACCTGCTCCAAGATTTGCATTACAAAAAATGTGATCCCATGCTGAAATTCCCCGCTTCTGCATCCACACTTCCACAGTGATCTGCTTAAGGAAAGGGACCATCAGTGAAAAGTCTTACATATTCATGCCAAACTACAGAAGTGAAAAAAGGGTCTTCGAACTACTGCTAACACGTCGGTAATAAAATCACATTCTACTGATCTGATCTTCAAGCTAACGAAAATAAGATTCATATTTCATAGTCAACAAGAGGAAAAAGCTCTGAAATTAATCACAATCATACATAGGCAGCTGATGAGAATGAAGTAACTAAATAAAGCATGATATATGAACATAAAGAAAGTGCGAACCTTTCACAATGTCAACTATTTGTGGCTCTTCTTCCACATAACGCCGATCTTCTTTAGCATATTATTTTTTTTTTTGGGGGAGTCATCGTCCATGTCGTCAGCACAAGGTGAATACACCCTCCCTGTGGCCGGATTGTAGCTGCTGTCCAAGGATCCAGATCTCTCCATAAGCTTCCCATTTTGCCCTGCTGAAAGGACAGCAGCTGCAGCCTCAGCAGCCTTCCTCCACTGATCCGATTGCACCTTTAACCTTCTCAATTCCGCATCTATCTCAGAATTTGTTGCTTGTGCCGCCTCCAGCTGCTCAATTACTCTTTCTGCTTTGCGACTGCTCCTATCTGCCTCATCTGTTGCATAACCAAGCTTAGTCAGAGCCTCTTTCTCTGCAGCTTTCGCCGCTTCCACCCCAACCAAAGCTTCTTCGTTCACTTTACTGAACTCCATTTCCCTTTTCTTGACTTCAGATTTGAGCTTCTCGTTCTCATCCAATAAATTCTGCATTTCTCTTTCTTTATCAATCAGAGCAGCCTTCAAATCTGTAACTGATTTGGTCAGCTCAATCTCCAGTTCAGTCTGTCTTTTGCTTGAGTTATTCTCAACCTTTATACACAGTCCCTCATTTTCTTCAAGAACATTCTGCAATTCATTCTCCTTGTCCATAAGATTTGCTTTCAACTCATCAATAGCAACTTCATTTGCCTTCAATTTCACCTTTAACTCCTCTTCCTTCAGGTTTGCGTCAGACTTAACTTGTTCTACAATTTCATATGCAGAGCGAATTTGCATCATGTTTCGTATCTGTTCCTCCTGATACCTGACCTCCGCAGCTTCTAAAGCAATTCTCAACTCACCAATTTCATTCATGGAATTAGACGTCACATTAAATTCTTCCGGGCTCTTGATCGGTCCATTTGCAGCAACTTCTTCCGCACATTTCTCATCAGCTGTCGGGTTATTGGAACACTTGTTGCTCATCATAGCCAGATCTGCCTGGAGCTTGCTTATGTATTCTTCCAGTGTGTATACATGTGCCCTGGTTTGCACCAACTCTGACGATGCAGACTGGTATGCCTCTCTTGCTTTAATGCCATCTGATTCAAGTGTTTCTATGGTCATTTTAGCCTCTTCCAGTTTCTGTAATGTCATGTGAACTTTTTCTTGGGCTTCCGCTTCTGATTCTTCATAGTTCTTGAGCTTTACTTGCATATTCTCAACAATTGATTGCAATTCTTCAATTTCTAATTTCGAGTTTTGGAGCTCATTGTGTATTTCTCCGACTTCTGGGGACTGAGCAGCCTCAGATTTATGTATTAGATCCAACTCACTTTTGAGCCTTAGTATCTCACTCCTGGCAGTTTCCATAGCAGCTGAATCCACCACATTCTGCTTTCTTGCAGACTCAAGCTCAAGTTCCCAAGCCTTTTCACGCTCTTGAGAGATATTACGTACCTCTTGGAGCTTGTCTTCCTGTGAAGCAGAGAGTTTTACAAGTTGGTCCTCAGTTTCTACCAGCTTTGATGTCAAGTCAGCAAGCTGTTTCTTGACTACTTCCGCCTCCTTCCTTGCAATCTTTTTCTGTGACTCAGAGGAACTTAGCTGAACCGTCACACTCTTTAGCTCTTCTTGAAGTTTGGAAATTTGTGATTCCAATTCAGATAATCTGCTTGGCCGCTTCTTGATCTTTGAAGAAAAGAAAACAAATGATACAGAATATCACAACTAATGGCTTTGTAATGCAAATACACTTGAAAATATGAAGTTTAGCTTTGATGTTGGCACTAACAATATAGTAAGAAAAGCTTTTTGATTTATGTCAACAATCACGACAATCTGAAACCTAATATGGGAGTTCCTCTTCTAATTATGATTCCGATAAACAAGGACACATTACACATAGTTCAACATCGAAAAAGCAAAAATACCTCTCTTCAGAAGTTGCATGTTACGCTTCTGATGCTGCGATATAACAAACTTAGCCAAATCATGAAACAAAAGGGAGTACTCTTAGGCATCAAAAGGAAGCTCATTACAAGAACATCAAACTGAACGAAAACATAAAAATTCAAGTACCTAAAAAAAGAAAAAAAAACACAAACAATCACAAATTCATCCACTTAGTAGGAGTAATAGATTTACAATCCAATCAAATTGTCCCTACTTTTTTTTGACGAAAAATTGTCCTCGCTTATTATCATCAAAAGATAACGTAAAATGTCAAAGACAGATATGTAGAGGAAGATCTTTCTAAATATTATTGGGCTTCTTTCGCTCAATATTTTGAAATTTGAATTTATAGAATAGTCAAAATCAACGGCATATGCCTAATTTCAAAGGAAGAAGGTGTAGGCATAAAACAATGTCTGAGCTAAAAACAGATTCTCCATATTTTAGTTGTTTGTTCACTAAAAGTTTGAAAACTCCTGTGCTAACTGCTAACAAGAATCATCATGATAGAATCAGAAAACACCAACATCAAAACATAAACAATGGGACCTGGTTCCAATTTCTAAAATCTCCTCCCAAGTCCCAACTAATAGCCAATAATGTATAAGTGCAATTTTAGGTTTGAAACAAATCATCTGAATAGGGGCCATATAACAAAAGGGTTGTATGCACATATATACATCAACCCAACCTCACACTCTTACGCATAACTTTTATACAGCTTCAATGTTTTTTACTTTTTACATCCGTAACTCACAGATTACCTTATGCCAGTGTAACTAGCCCATAAGTTTTCCAGCAAATAAGTGTAATTTGCAGTGAGATCGCTAAATGACTAAATTTAATAAACAGAAAAGTACCTCAGGCACAGGACTTCTTGGTGACTTCCGTTCAGGAACTGGGCTTTGGGGTGACTTCTGTTCAGTGACTAAGCATTTTGGTGACCTTCGTTCTGTCACTGGACTTCTTGGTTGCCTCTTCTCTGCAGCTTTAGGGCTAGCTTTCTGAGTCTTGCTAGCTGATTGTGAAGAATTTGGGTCAGATTCTGATCCAGATACTTTGACTTCACGTGCACTTCGAGGTGTTGCCGGGGATGCCTTTTGATGACTCTCAGTAGGTCCGACTCTGATCACACAAAATTCATCAGAATAAATAGCTTAAGAACACAAGATCAATAAGATATCAAGAAACAGCTGCTCTCATGAAAAAGAACAGTTAATAACACATTTTCTTCTAAAGATGCATAGCCAACTAATTATTCTAAGTAAACAGGCTCTGGGAAGACCATCTTTCTAATTGCATACCCTCACTAAAATATGAGTGACACAGCAATACAGCAATTGGAAGTAAGAGGATGTTCTTCAAAGGCTACTTAAAAAACTTAAGATGAGGTGAGCTTTGCAAATGCTAAAAAAGTTAATTCACTGGCATCTAGTATGTGGGTCTTTAATTTAAGAACGGGAAAAGGAATTTCTGTTCATCACAGCACCGCCAAAAGTGAGAAAAAAATGTATCATGAAAAAAGTGAGAAAAATTTTACAAGATGCAACATACTTGATGTAGGACGCATGAAGCCTTATCCAAAACATTACAAGCGTAGAAGCAAAGATTGAGATAGATTGGAAGTTTCTTTCTTGGAGTCCTTATTAGATTACAAGTTTAGTTTTTATTTTGATTAGGATTAGAAGATGTGTTATTAGAATTAGAAAGTTTTAATTCTTTTCGTCACTTTATTTAATATTATTTTAGAAGGTCATTAGGACTTTAAATTCCTAATTGTGTCAGGAGTTTTAGGACCTTACTCCTTAGTCCTATATATAGGTGTTTAAGTTAAATTTTATGATATAGAACACTGAATAAAATTGATATTTGCTGAAAATTCCTTCTTTCTTCTTCTACTTGATTTCTCTCCTCTGACCCTCCATTAATACTACAACAAGAAACAAAAGTATCACTACAACAAAACATGGAAAAGAAGGATTTCCCAACTTCTTAAGGTATAGAGAAAAAAAATCTTGAAAATTATCGGTCTAATACATTAAAATGAGGCTTAAACCATAATTTCATCCAACAGACATACTCCCTCCCTTACAAGTTCATGTAAAGATCCGTTGCCAGTCCACAGACAAGTAGTCCAGGAAACGGCAGTGGAGAGACAATTCCAACAAATTATATTTTAGCTTCCTTGAGAAATTTAAAGCTGTGAGTCTGACCAAAAACAGTTTTTGAAGATTTTGAAGTACAAACTGGCCAAACAAGTTTTCAATGAATCTTTATTTTCATGAACAAAAAACAATTTTGGATACCATCCGAATGCAGCCTAAGGATTGGAGAATCAAGCGTCACAAAAATATTAGCTATTTAGTGATCCGTCAAAAATATTTCTTTTTATAACATATTCATTGCATCAACAATTTACTGTATGAAACCTGCATTGTTAAGCTAGACATAATTGACAAGCAAATCTATGAGGACAAGCCGTTCTGCCATTGCGTTGGTTTCAAAATAAAGTTCTGCATGAATCTGGGTTTTATTTAGATGAGCCAAAAATTATTAACATCACTTGTAGCAAGAATAGCTAAAAAAGGAAATAAGAACAAGAAAGATCAACCCTCAAACAACAATATTTATCTCAAAAAACAAACAATATTTGGTGACTCTTTGCTCTTTTTTTGGGGGTCTGCATTTGGTGACTCTTTCAAGCCATATGCCATTACAAGTTTTGTACAGCTAGGCCACATGTAGCATAGGTCAAGACAGGACTCATCTGAGTTCTCTTGATTTGGTTTTAGTTACAGAGTTTACTGTAAGATACTATCCATATATTTGAATGGTATTCAGTACAAAAAATTGGCAAGATATCCCTCCCCACCCAAACTAGAACCGAGTTAAAACATGGAACCATTTTGTAAAATCAAGATTACATCTTTCTTAGATTATACTACGAGAGTAATTGACATGTCATACTACTTTTGATTCCCTATGTGGAGAGTCCGTAATAAACAAGAGAGCTTGTTGTAAGGTTAACCACGTGAAAAAGATAAAAAAATTCATCAATTGAAAGCACTTTGTAATGCAAGAAACACAGCCGTTCATGTGCACCTTTTGATTCCCTAATACTTCATGTTAATACAGAGACAACTTAACAATCTTCAGCGTTCATTCTTGTAGGTCAAAAGTACAAGATTAATTGCAAGCAGACAAACAAAAACAGTCATTTTAGTACCCACAAATGGTAAAATCCCATACCGCTATAGAGAATAAAAGAAGCACCTAAAATTACTGCAATGCAATAGAAATGACAAACCGGGCATCTTTCACCAAGAACACCAAAAGCCCTCCTCAGATTTACTTACCAATAAGTAAATTAAACACAGACCACACATTCATCCAAAAATATCTTCGACATATCTCGTAATGTAAAACACAGTGCTACGCACCTTGCATTTGGTGTCTGCATCTTAACCTCCCCTTAAATTCAAAGAATCAAATGCGGGTAAAGACACCCCACGAGAAGCTCAACAACAATTTTGAGCGTATGACCCACAAGTCCTGCACCATTACAGAAACGTCACGAGTGAGATAAAAGCAGGCACGACGACGCCCATATATATATATATATTAAACTAGGTAGCTTGGTATGCTGAATTAAATACTAATAAGTTGCTAAGGTGTTGGACACCTCTCATGGAAAAGAATCCAAGAAAACAACACACACACACCCTTTAAAAAGAAGGGAGATTTATCACTTGTCATTTAATAAGTAGGTAGTGAAATTGAATACACCAGCATTGGAAACCACGGGGATCTCGCATTCCCGCTGAGAAGGGGATGCAGAACAGGATTTTCCAATAATGCCCCTGGATAGATCCGGTTGTTACATTTGGATAGTACATTTGAAGGGAAAGTAGTAGTTTGGTGTTCCAAGTAGGGCCATTTCCGTCAAAAGATGAACAGTCCACTAGTCCAGTAGTAAACATGTCCAAAACTATTCTCCGGTAATGTCGCCGTGAACGACGGATAGGGTTTCGAAAAGTTTCTGGTGTTTTCTAGGGTTTTCGAAGAAATAGGAGCGTGTAATTAATCGAAAGAAAGCGTTCAAGAACACGAAGAAGCACAAAAACTAAACAAAGATGGATCTGTGAAGAACTTAACCGACCACATTGTAACGAAGAGCATGAAAAACAGCTCAAAATCCAGTAACCAACAAATGCTAACTCATCTGAGAGAGAGAGAGAGAGAAAGAGAGAGAGAGAGAGAGAGAGAGTGAGAGTGAGAGATCTGATGTTGGTGGTGATGGTGGTGGAGAGGCTCACCTGGAAATGGAGGTTCGGATCTGGGAAACCCTAATCGCTCTGTTATGTTTGTTGGTGAGCGGACGCAGCTCCCGACGAGGTCGTACTATGCTATGAGTCTATATATGACTATCTCTTCTTCTTCGGCTTCTTTCAGCTCGCATCCCAACTCGCCAACTCGTAAATAGACACACGGAGAAGCGTGAATGTTGGTAATATCTACAAATAGCAACATCACACCTTTAATATTAACAAATTTGCTCCCCCCAATGATTCCAAAATTTCCAGATACTTGCCAACAAACTTTTTGCTCGTGCCTTCAAGTAGTGTGATGTAGTAGTAAAAAGGTAAAGCCTATCATTTGGTCCCTGAACTTTGTGTTTTTTGTGCTCTAGGTCCCTGAACTTTTATTACTATACATTTGATCCTTGAACTTTCACAAAGATCTACATTTAGTCCTTCCACCATTTAAAGTGTTAAATTATACCAATGTGGGCAACAAAAGTGTTGTGTGATTAGTCAAGAAGAGTAAAATGGTTTATATTACTGAATCGGACGACTCGCATCGACCAAAAAAAGCGAAATTTTTTTAATTTCCCCCAAAAACATAAAAATCTCAAAGTTCAAGGACCAAAAGCATAAAACTCAAAAGTTCAGGGACCAAATGTACAACAATGAAAGTTCAGGGACTAAATGTACACTATTGAAAGTTCAGGGACCAAAAGCATAAAAGACTCAAAGTTGAAGGACCAAAAAATACGTTTTGCCTAGTAAAAAAAATACTTTAATGTTGAATAAGTGTGGACTAAAATTAGTCTCACATCAATTAAAGAATGTGAGTACTTCATAAAGTAGTACTTTATATAATTGATTGTCTTCTCTTACTTAGTATTGAGATATTTTGAAATAAAACCTCAAATCTAGAGTTGAAGGTGGTTAAGTTGAGCACAGTATCGGTGCTAGTGGAGATGGTTTACAGACTTGTGCACGCATTTGCGGCGCGACAGTGAGAATTTGACTTATCAGTCCAATATTTTCATCTATCGTTACACATATTCATGGGTTGGGACTGAACAATTTAGCCTAAACGTTATTACGTGAGCTCAATTCACAAAATCTAAGTAGATTTACTTGACCCAAAAAAAGACTTATGTATATTTTTTATTTATAAAAAACATATTACATAAAATCCATTTCCTACCTACTATTTTTTTTGGATCAATCCATTTTACTGGCATTTGACCAAAAAAATCCATTTTAGTACCTACGTAATTTTCATGAAAACAATAAAGCTTTTATTTGACCTTTTCTTTTTTAGGTAGTATCTTACATGTAAAGGGTGGGACTAGTCACTTGGTTAGTAAAAACTTGGGTTAATTACACACATGGTCACCTAACGGCACCAAAAACTAGCCTCCGAGGGATCGATCTCCATTCGAATTTCGAAGGTCTAAGGTTTTTTGTTTTGCGGATTTGATAGTTTAATTGCTTGTGCTTGCATATGTTTATATTCACTCCCGATAGGAGTTGTATAATTTAGTAACGCTGAGGCATCTAATCTAATCTAATATTTATTAAAGTTAAATACTCAATTAAATATAGCTAAAAGCTTCTTGCTACCTTTTTTTGAGTAGATGTACTCTAAGGCCTCGTTTGGTTTGTTTGGTTTATTTTTGTTAACTTACAGTGTTAGTTTAGAGATATCTCCTTAGAGTTAATATTTTCATGTTTGGTCCAACTTTAAACTTGCAGGAAAGTTGTAAATTTTCAAATAATAAAATATATAAATTGACATAAATAACCTTCAAATAAGAGAAAAAATGAATAATAAAATGGTCATTAATGAGGGCAATTGTGTCCATAACTCCTGGGAGATAATTTCTTATAGGGGGTGGGAAAGATATCTCTCATCATTCCTTATACATTAGGATATAACTTGCAGGGAAGTTAGACAACCAAACAAGATTAGTTTCCAACTTCCTATAAGTTATCTCTCGGGAGATAACTTGTAACGACCCTAAAATTCTAACCCGTGCCACGTGACATTTTAGGGTCGTATTGTGGGCCCAGCTAGCTGTAGTGTACTTGTTTCGGTCATCGAGAGTCGACACTGATGTATGTTACGTTTGTTTGGTGATTTGTATTATTTATTTATTACCGAATATTAAATTCAATATCCCAAATGTGTGAGGACGTGGTGAGTGTGTGTTGGTACCGTTGAACGAGTTCGGTACGAAACAATGCGTTAAACGGGTATTTGAGAGTCCGCGGGACAAAAAAATGGAATAAAAACATTGAAATTTACAAATGAAAATAATTAATGGAATTAAATAATAAATTATGGGCGCCAAGTGATACGTGGGGTCGTGGGCGACACGCGTGAGTCGAAGGGTAGTGTGCATGCCTGAGTGAACTCGTTGGCGCGCACAACGAAATTGTAGACATGAAAAATACAATTATATATATATAGAATATATATATATATATAAATGTATATATATAAGTAAAAAGAAACAAATGTAAAATAACCAGGAGGGGCATTTGGTTGTGAAGAAAAATAGGATAAGTGTAATGGCCCAAATTAAATTAGTCAGGATTAGTGTTAATCACGAGAATTAACAGGTAATTTGGGCGTTACGTGGGCAGCTGAGTTGACTCAGATAGGAGTACCCAGGTTATATTGTGTTATTTGTGCATGTGGTATATCTATTATTGTGATGGGGGAAGTATTATTATTTATATAAACATCACATGTGTGTAAGTTGATATCGGGCAAGGCTACGAGTCGGGTATATATCCCGAAGTGCGTGTCGGGGACCGGGTACCGGGTATTGGGTAGCCGGGGTACTGGACATGAGTTGTTGGGGAGCTGAGTGCTAGTGTGACTCACACATGATTTTATATGATTTATTAAGATGGCCTAACCTAAGATTGAATAATGAATTAATGGATTTAATGGGATTTAAATATAACTTTAGGCTAAAAATCAATTAAGTACACTAAGTGTGGAACCACCTCGAGAAGCATGTTGAACGCGGGGCACGGGGTGCTAGATAGTCGGGAAGTTAGTGTGACCTTAGTTACCATTTTATAGAATTTATTTGAGGACTTGGATAGGTTATACAAGTTAAATCAATTGGAAGTAATCAAGTCCTATAGTTTGAACTGAAAAATCAATACACCTAAGATTATCCTCGAGATGCACAATAAGGAGATTCAAGATAGATTGTGTTAGGATAAGGTGTCCAAAAACAGAGTGACACAGGCTTGACCAGGACCGTCTGATTAGCCTCGAAATGCGTGTACACGTGAGATTAAAACACAACATATAAATGTTGATCGATTAGTGGAGAACATGCAGAAATTTTGTGATTCTTGAGCTTGGAGATGTGAGATCGGAGCTGGAGTGAGGAAGAAGGGAGGAGTTGGCATCCAACAACACGAATTCTAGGTAATCTACTCACCCAAATTCTTGATTTCCTGAAAAATGGGTTTTGTTTGGGTTTGGAGTGAAGTTCGGATTTTTGAAGAAAATCACTACTGTTTTTACTGAATTTGTGTTCTTAAGGTTGGTTTTGATGAATCATGTTGATTTGGATCGAATTTGTGAGAAATTGGAGTAATTTGGATTAAATTGGGTTTTCAACATGCACACTTTTGATTCTCTGTTTTGGGGGAAATTAGGATTTAATCGGTGTTTTAGAGAGCAATTTGATGTTATTGAGGTGTGTGTTGTTGTGGGATGTTTTGGGAAGTTCAGGAATCAGAAAAACCAGAAATTCGTTTATGAAATTTTTGGGAAGCGTGCAATTAGCGCACTAGGTGATGAACACTAACGCACTAATCACGCTGGGGAAGATGATGAACAATGACTAAGATCAATTAGCGCACTAATAGATCTGACTAGAACGCTAATGTCACTCTGAACTTTAATTAAAATCTGAAAATCGAACCTAACTGGTTATAAACCTAATTGATTGACCAATAAACCTCAGAATTAGATCTATGGAGTCACGGGACAGTAATTGAAGTCGGGGATCAGACCAGGGGTATTTTCGGAATTTTTGAGCGCGGTTTGAGGTACGTAAAACCCAACTGAACACCACTACTGCATTTACTTATTATTATTATATCATTTGAGCTGTAATTATTGATAATCTACGAGTCTATTCTTACTGGGACGGTTGAATTTTCTCGTCTATGTATCCGGGGGTTGTGTGGTTGCTGCTAGGTGTGTGGCTTAGGACACAACTGTGGGGTCGATGGCGTGGGCCACTACCGGGCTTCTGGTCCTAAGTGCATACTTTAGTTAGTTGGTACATACCCATTTGTATATCTGTGTGTTAGTATTCATGTGATGAGCTTTGAGCAGTTGTCTGCAGTTTTTCTTTCTTTCTGCATGTTTATTTAACAAAAATTATTGGTTGTCATTTACATTCTTTAATTGTGATGCACGGTGGTTTTCTTTAGGATTTTACTTACTGGGCTTGTCATCTGCATCTTGTGATGGCTTGAACGCAGACTTGGTGTATCAGTAGGGGCAAGGAGATCACGAGCGACACAGATTTACTTGTCCGCGATCGAGGACCTACTGGTATGTGTAATAGTATTAAATTGTTTTACTTAATATTATTGGGGACTTGTGATTATATGCTCTGCAGTACTGGTATATAAACATCCACTGATGACAGTTGTTGCCTATATACTGAGTACTTCCGGGTTTTTCCACTATAGGTTGAATAAATTAACTTATAAAATATTCTTTTGGTAACATAAAGACTTCCGTTGTAAATTGTAAACTACTAAATTAAAATGGCACGAAACTCCAGAGTGATAAGTAAAATGGATAGATGAGTGACGTGGCAGAGGCTTCCAGTGCTAGGGAAGTAGCTAGCCACGGGGCGGCCTCGGGATTTGGGGTCGTCACAATAAAGATAAGGGCAAAATGGTCATTTGACCCAAAATTTGTTAACAAGACTCACGCCGCCATTTTCTCACTATTCACTATAAAAAAAATAAACTGAAAAACTGAAAATCGGAGGGAGAGAAGAAATCAAATAGGAGATCGGCTGATCGAAAGTGTGGATATTGTTGAGATCGAAGAGGAGATCGAGTTGGCGAAGATGAGTATGTTGATTATAGTTAGGGTTGTGGTTGAGTTGTTAATTTTAGGAGAAATTGGATTTTAATTGGTGGGTGTTGATGTTATTGTTGTTGAAGTTGATGTAGTTCTTGTTGTTGCTTTTTAAAAGAGAAAAGAAAAGAAAAGAGAAACGAAAAGAGAAAAAAAAATTGAGGTAGAGACGAACTGGAATTTGTCACAGTTGAAATGAGGAAGAAAACCCTGGTGGGGCGGGTTGTGGTGACCCGGGCTCGACCCTGGCGGGTCGACCCTGGTCTGACCCAGTTAGGGTAGACCGGGTCGGGACCCGAGGACCTACCCATTATTAAAGTAATAATTTAATTATTTATTTATAATAAATAAATAAATTAAATATGTTTTATTTTTATTTTTTGAAATAAATATTGGAAAAATTCAGTAAAATAGAAAAAAATCGAAAAATTATATTTCTACCAAATAAATAGAAACTTGAGAATTTTATGAAAAATGAAGAATTTGAGATTTATAACGAGACTTTTGTCGGGGTTTTTGCATTGTAAATCGTGAAATTGTAAAAAAAAAGCTAGGAAAATATTGAAAAATATTTTTCTAAATTGTATGAAAAATTATGAAGTTTTGCTCGGGTATCCTAATGGGTCTGTGTTGGTGTTTGGGGTTCATCCGCAACAGAGATTACAAAACAATTTTGACAAAAACCCCAACAGGATCCGAATCTAATTCTATTAAAAACGTTTAAACTATGAAAACTTAATCATACCTCAGTCGCAATGTACCTTTTTGAAGGTTAATCGATCTCTAAAGCGCTGTTAACGACGAACACCCTCTATCAGTAGTCCATACACGAACGACGGCTGAGATTTGAAGTGCTAGCTTCGAGAGAATACCAAACCTTTTTGTTTCTCTCCAAAACAATCCAGAGCATACCAAAAACCCTAAATCGTTTCTCAAACAAAAATAGAGTTTCGACCTTTTTTTTCTTTTCGTTAGTGTATTATAAGTCAAAGCGTCTATTTATACAACCCTTGTATATAGACGGTTAAGTAAATTACACATATACCCATACTTAAAGAAGTATAAGTGTAATACACTACAAGAACGTTTTTGTCATGAATTTTATCATATAAAATTCGTTTTTCTGAATCATCTTAAAATCTTGCAAAACCATTCTTAGTGTGCAACCCAATAGGCTCATACAACGTTGGCAATGTACCAAAACATATTTTAGTATACAAGTCATAAGCGGCCTCTAGCAAGACATTATGACTACCCAAGTTGTACGAATATCAAATCGATATAACCTAATCAATAGTGTATATAACATCCTTTTATCACACGATATCCTTTTGATCAAACATAAGACATAGAATTGTCATCCAACATGTTCAATCGTACTAGTCTCGATCTCTAGGTAGACTGAAAACATCAAAATTACATTTATCAATATCAATTCACTTAGACTAGACATTTTAACAGTCTAACACATCGAGGGATCTACTGGATATCTCTCTTTATACGAGAGGGATAAATTCTATCTCGATTACACAACTTCACCACATTATTCACACAGTAACCAATTACAACCTTTATAATCGTCCGGTTAAAGACAACGTTTGATTGCATCAAATCACTGTATTCCTAATGTTGAAGTCTCTGGTAATCTCAAGTTAGAGGACTGAATAATATACATATCATGAGAAACAACTATGACTTAATTTATGTGATGTTCTCATAGCGGGTCAGTCCAGTACTTTGTTCCCTAACAAGTACTCATGATCTTAATTCGTATTCCTATATGTATGATCATCAATCAAGACTCACACTAGTCTTAATTCATTATAGTTACCAGTATAATAATCGACTAGAGACATTTATGATATTTCTGTAAATACCCATGGATCTTATTATAATGTAAACATGCAAATCAATTATAATAAACAACAAACGAAATCCTCTATTTTATTAACTAAAATGTATTCATAAAGACTATTAATGGATTGATCTAGGGCACATTTTCCAACATCTCTCGCTTGCTCTAGGGCCAATCATTCATGTATCTAATGTCTAATGATCTAACATGACCATCATGTTTCGCTTGTGGAAGAGCCGTTGTCAATGGATCCGCAATGTTGTCTTCAGTAGGTACTCTGCAAATCTTCACGTCTCCCCTCTCAATGATTTTTCTGATGAGATGAAAACGTCTGAGTATATGTTTAGATATACGGTGTGATCTAAGTTCCTTGGCCTGTGCTATTGCCCCGTTATTGTCACAATATAAACAAATAGGGCTAGTAATACTTGGAACTACCCCTAGTTCAGAAATGAACTTTTTGATCTAAACTGCCTCTCTTTCTTTGCATTGACGCCGCAATAAACTCGAACTTCTTCGTTATAGAATCTGCGCCACGCCTCTCTTGCTTCGAACTTTTCCAGCTTACTGCACCCCCATTCAGAGTAAACACATATCCAGACTGCAATTTGAAATCATCTATATCAGTTTGAAAACTTGCATCTGTGTAACCATTTACAACTAGAATATTTTAAAAACTTCCATAGATCAAGAACACTTCTTTAGTCTTTCTTAAGTATTTAAGAATGTTATTTACTGCTATCCAGTGACTCTCACCTGGATCTAATTGATATCTGCTTGTAGTGCTCAAAACATATGATACATCAGGACGAGTGTGTGGCGGCCCCAAATTCTGGGGTCGCGCCGTGCAACAGAATACTTCTCCAGCTCATGCACCAGAAGTAACTGCCACGTCATTTATCTATCCCATTATCCAATACTCTCACAATTAATGATATAAATCCATAAGTCACAACGGAAGTCTTGTGAATTATAAAAAAATGTGTTATATTAGTTTTCATTATCCATCCTATAGTGGAAAACCCGGGCTGTACATGCATATAGGCGATTAACTGGAACAGTGTTATATACAAGTACAGTTATGATAGGTTTTCCCATCCCAAAAGACTACAAAATATCAAAATAATATATATATATATATACCAGCATACGTACTAGCAAGTTTTGACGATGGTAAGTCAGATGTAATCGCCAAGAACCTCCTTACCCTTGCTGGTACCAGGAT
This sequence comes from Stephania japonica, assembly GCA_039657345.1. Taxonomy (NCBI): domain Eukaryota; kingdom Viridiplantae; phylum Streptophyta; class Magnoliopsida; order Ranunculales; family Menispermaceae; genus Stephania; species Stephania japonica. The sequence continues at coordinate 47,636,220 of CM077560.1, read as the reverse complement.
CTGCACTCAGTTATTTCAAAAACCAGATTACGAGTCCAGTAAGTAAAATCCCAAAGAAAATCACCAGGCATTTAATTTAAGGAAAACATAATAAAAGCCAAAAATAGTGTGAAATAATCATGCACTTGTCAAAAAAAAAAAATAATGCAAGCAACTACTCAAATGGAACATGCATGAATATTAATACTCAAAAACAAATGGGTGTGAACCAGCTATATAAGAAGTGAACTTAGAACCAATGGCCCGGTCGTACTCTACTCCCATGACCCCGCAAACTGTGTCCTAAGTCACAATTTCTCCCAAGCGACCCCACACCCGAAGGAAAAACCTTTCTGAACTCCACCGTTCCCATCAATAATAAATTCAGATTAACAAAGATTTTAAAGCTCAATGAACAAACAAATAAATGCAATAGTGGTGTTCAATTGGGTTTTACATACCTCAATCCGCGCTCACAATCCCAAAAATACCTTCAGTCTGATCATCCACTAATTCCCAACTTAATTTTACTGTTTTGGGATTCCTGGAATTCATTTGTGAAGGTTAATGATCAATTAATGGGTTCATAATGTCATTAAGGATCACTTCTTCATTTTCCAATTTTGTAGGTTCCAGTGGACAATTAGCGCTAATGAGATCAATTAGCGCGTTAATTTATCTCATCACTATTCTTTACTGTCTTCAATCAGCGTGATTAGCGCGTTAATTTCTCCAATTAGCGCGCTAATTGCTCGCTGTCCAGAAAATTTTCAAATTAAAATTTTTGAACCCAAACAATTCACAAACCCATAAATTCAAATCCCATCTTTCCATAACACATCAATATCCTTAATTACACCATTTAAACATCAATTACCATAATCAAACAAAAACACAAAAATCCACAATTTACCAAAAATTTCCATTTTCAAACCCATTTACAAAAATTCATCAAATCTCTCTTAAACTTGATTAATTTCACCACCAATGTCATACCAACCTCATGAACACTAAATCTCACCCAAATCATCAAATAACCCAAATTCTCATGAAAATCCAAGATAAAATGACTTCATACCTTAATTCTTGTTATTGATTGCCACAAATCACTCTCTAATCCAGCTTTGTTCCCTTCTTTGATCTCTTCTTCCTCAAGATTTGTACGCACACTTGATCAAAAATCAAGTATATATATAGGATGATCGGTCAAAAATGGGGTGAAAGAGTGAGGTTGATTGAGAGAGATTGTTTGGAGAAAGAGGAGGAAGAAGAGATCAAATACTGAACAACAAACACTTTGTTCTCAACGGGATTATAAAAGTAATATCCTTTTGTTTCCTTAGGATACCCCACAAATAAACACTTATCAGATTTAGGTGTTGGTTTTTCTGAGACTTGTTGCTTTACATAAGCCTCACAGCCCCAAATCTTAAGAAATGACAAACTAGGTCTCTTTCCGTACCATATCTCATATGGTGTTTTATCAACCGCTTTAAAAGGAACTCGATTTAGAGTGAAAAGTGCAGTTTGTAATGCATAACCCCAAAAGGATAATGGAAGATCCGCATGACTCATCATAGATCGAACCATATCTAATAAGGTTCGATTTCTGCTTTTAGAAACTCCATTCCTTTTCTTTTGGGTGTTTTAAAGCAGGAACAGGCTGGGGCTTGACTTGTTCCACAAGCTTTGCGACAAGTGCAAGCGAAGACCCTTGACAACTTTAGCCTTGCCTTTGCCTTTTTCTTCATTCCCTTTTTCTTTTGGACCATCAAAGACATTACTAGAGGTTTATTGATATTTTGTGCGTAGTTTTGAGCATCAAATGCAACTCGAAATTGATTTCTCCATATTATTCATATTGTAATTCATCACAAATTGTGAGTAACTTTCTGTAATGAATTTAGGATCAAATCCGTAGCCAACTCTTGGCTTATGGGAAATCCAAGTCTATCAAGTTGGTCAACATAGCCCTTCATTTTCGAACATAAGGACTAACGACGCACCCTCGGTCATCTTACAAGAATGCGGGTTCTTGATCGTCTCGAACCTTTCTTGCCTAGCTTGTTGTTGGAACATTTCCTTCAAATAAGTTACTGACCATGCCCATGTCGTAGGCTTCCATTAGTTCCATGTCCTTCGAAGTTCGGGAACCATAGTTGCCAACATAATGCATGCAACATCGGTAGAATCGTTGACATGCTTATTATGCGCATCCTTCACAAATTTTCGTAGCATTGATCAGTGGGTCCTCGGGGATCGGAACATCTAGGACATACAACTTGCGTTCATGCTTGAGAACTATTCTCAAGATTCTCAACCGATCAAGAAAGTTAGTCCCAGATAGCTTATCCTTCTCAAGGATAGATCGCGATGACGGGGATTATTGTTACTTGAAGAGGCCATTGATCTACAATAAAGATTTTGCGAGTTTATTTTAGTATAGAGGAACAGACTCCCACTAAATTAACAACCCTCGTAAAACATACTATTTATTTAGGGGACTAAAATCCATATTTCACCTAATTCCATGACAGCTATGGCATGAAACACAGAACTAGATTATTTAGGTAGGTAACAGTTACCAATTACATCTTATGTAAGTTTTAGATCTTTTTATGAGATATGGGACATCTTATGTATTAACATGTTTTTATCTCATCATATGTCTAAAGCCCAAAACTATTTTGATAGCTTTATTAAGTCGAACCAATTTAAACATTTAGGTAACTCTTACCTAACTTATCTCACCAAGATAACACAATACACCCAACTATGGCTGAAACTATATTAGTGCGATCGAGGCCTTGACAAGTGTTTAAAATTGGATGGCACAAGACTTAAGATTTAATAGAGGGATTTTATTCAGTTTTAGTGATTTTAATTAAACAATGAAATATCATATATTTTATTGATTTGTAGAACCACTAAACAATTTAGGAAATTTTTATGCTATTCACTAATAGAAGAATTTCCGTGCGCTACGATTAGTTAGACGGTGGTCCCGCTGGCCGGTCAGCGGGCGGGAAAACAGGGGGAGTGCCCTTTTTTTTTTTTTTTAGAAGAAAAATCTCAATTTCGAAAATTGAAATTTGCTATAGAAAATCATTTTTTTTGCTGATTTTACTATACTAAATTTACCCCTTAATTTATCCAAAATTAAGTTAATTAAAACATTTTTTTAATTAACCCGGGCCCACATCTAACTAACCATCTTATCCTAATCCAATTAGGATTTTAGATATTTGAATCCTAGCATATCACCAATAACAAACTTCTCCATATTTATCTCCTATTCTAATTTGTTATCTATCTTTATCAAATAGACACTTCATAACAAAATAGATATAACAAGATAAATAAATAATTTCAAAAATTAATTACTTATAAATAAATTTCAGATATTTGAATCCTAGTATATCACCAATAACAAAATTCTTGATATTTATCTCCTATTCTAATTTGTTATCTATCTTTATCAAATAGAGACTTCATAACAAAATAGATATAACAAGATAAATAAGTAATTTCGAAAATTAATTATTTATAAATAAATAATTTCAAAATTTAATTATTTGTTTTGGATTTAAGATATTTAAATCCTAGTATATCACTAATAACAAGATTCTTGATATTTATCTCCAATTCTAATTTGTTATCTATCTTTATCAAATAGAGACTTCATAACAAATTAGATATAACAAGATAAATAAATAATTTCGAAAATTAATTATTTATAAATAAATAATTTTGAAAATTAATTATTTGTTTTGGATTTAAGATATTTGAATCCTAGTATATCACTAATAACAAGATTCTTGATATTTATCTCCAATTCTAATTTGTTATCTATCTTTATCAAATAGAGACTTAATAACAAATTAGATATAACAAGATAAATAAATAATTTCGAAAATTAATTATTTATAAATAAATAATTTCGAAAATTAATTATTTGCAATTTCGATCTTCATCCAAATAACCACAAACATGTAATTGAATCATGAACTACTATCCCAATCGAACCTAATGGTGTCATGGATCATAGAACACGAAACTCAATTCATTAAAATTATTCAAATTAACCTAACATGGTTACTAGCATGTACGAAACTAATTTCAATTAAATCATGAATATATGTATCATATACACAAAACATGATAATGAATCTCATAGAAAACTTATGTATATCACATATACATTAACTATGAACATGCTTTCAATCATATATCATAAGAAAACATGCAATGAGTTTAATGGAATCAAACTCGAAGGCTCTGATACCACTGTTGGGTTTTGGGGTTTATGCGCAGCGGAGATTACAAAACAATTTTTGAGAAAAACCCCAACAGGATCTGAATCTGATTCCATTAAAACATGTTTAAACTATGAAAACTTAATCATACCTCGCCGCAATACCTCTCGAAGGTTAATCGATCTCTAAGGCGCTGCCAACGACGAACGCCCTCTATCAGTAGTCCACACACGAATGGCGGCCGAGATTTGAAGTGCTAGCTTCTAGAGAATAGCAAACCTTTTTGTTTCTCTCCAAAACGATCCAGAGCATACCAAAAACTCTAAGTTGTTTCTCAAACGAAAATAGAGTTTCGGCCCTTTTAAAATCTTTCGTACTTGTATTCTAACTCAAAGCGTCTATTTATACAACCCTTGTATATAGACGGTTAAGTAAATTACACATATACCCCTACTTAAAGAAGTATAAGTGTAATACACTACAAGGACGTTTACGTCATGAATTTTATCATATAAAATTCATTTTTCTCAACCATCTTAAAATCTCGCAAAACCATTCTCAGTGTGCGACCCAATAGGCTCATACAACGTTGGCAGTGTACCAAAACACATTTTGGTATACAAGTCATAAGCGGCCTCTAGCAAGACATTATGACTACCCAAGTTGTACGAATATCAAATCGATATAACCTAATCAATAGTGTATATAATATCCTTTTGTCACACGATATCCTTTTGATCAAACATAAGGCATGGAATTGTCATCCAACATGTTCAATCGTACTAGTCTCGATTTCTAGGTAGATCGAAAACATCTAAGTGACATTGATCAATATCAATTCACTTAGACTAGGCCTTTTAACGATCTAACACATCGAGGGATCCACTTTGGATATCTCTCTTTATATGAGAGGGACAAATTCTATCTCGATTACACAACTTCACCACATTATTCACACAAGAACCAATCACAACCTTTATAATCATCCTAAGTTAAAGACAACGTTTGATTGCGTCAAATCACCATATTCCTAATATTGAAGTCTCTGTAATCTCAAGTCGAGGATTGAAAAATATACCTATAATGAGAAACAACTATGACTTAATCCATGTGATGTTCTCATAGCGGGTCGGTCCAGTACTTTGTTCCCTAACAAATACTCATGATCTTGATTCGTATTCCTATACGTATGATCATCGCATGATCATCAATCAAGACTCACACTAGTCTTAATTTATTATAGTTCCCAGTATAATAATCGACTAGGGACATTTAGGATATTTTTGTAAATACCCATGGATCTTATTATAATGTAAACATGCAAATCAATTATAATAAACAGCAAATGAAATCCTCTATTTTATTAACTAAAATGTATTCATAAAGACTGTTAATGGATTGACCTAGGGCATATTTCCCAACACAATCCTATGGTCTAACATCACTCTGTGTCACTCCAACTCAAAAACACCTTATCATGACACTAATCTCCTTAAATATGCATCTAGAGAAACATCCAACTGATGCTGAATTTTCCAGTTACAACTATATCACTTTATTGATATCATTTGATTTAGCTTATATAAATTTCCTAAACCCTCAAATAAATTTTCATAAATTATAAATAAGGTTACACTAGTTTCCCCGACTACCCGACACCCCATGCCCCGCGTCCGACACGTTTCCCGAGGTGGTCCCACACTTAGTGTAACTAATTTAATTATAGCCTAAGGTTATATTAACTTCCCATTAAATTTACTCCTCAACCTTAGTCATGCTTAATAACTTAATCTAATCAACCCCCCCAACGCCCGGTCTCACAGCTCTCGAACCCCCGCGTTGACCTGCCTCACGACACAAACCCCGGCCCTCAACTTGCCCGATAAGATAAAAATAACCGCACACCTATGTTGACTTTCACACAATTGATATAAAAACATCATAGAACTTGCCAACGATTAAAAATCAATCAGCTACCTAAGTCAGTCTCAGGTCTGGTCTCTCCACAGCTTTTCACGTGTCATCTGAGCTGGCGTTCTAATCTGAATAATTAAAATAACGACGTTAATTTATAACGGGCCGTTACAGAGTGCATAGCATGACGTACATGATAAATCCAATAGCAGATGCATATGGAGTCTTATTCATACGATCTCGCTCATCATTTGTTCTAGGATATTGAGTCTTGTTGAGACTTATGCCATGAGACATTGGCAACAATCATCTTTTAGAGTTTTGCAAACTGAACCTATTCAGCACCTTGTCTATATAAGCACTCTGACTTAGACCGATTAGCCTTTTAGATCTATCCCTATAGATCTTTATCCCTAGGATATAGGCTGCATCTCCTAAGTCTTTCATTGAGAAACATTTCCCTAACCAAGACTTGACATTCTGTAATGTTGGGATGTCGTTTCTAATGAGCAATATATTATCAACATACAGTACCAGAAAAATAACTACACTCCCACTGACCTTCTTGTATACACAAGGCTGATCTTTGTTCTTAATAAAACTAAAATCCTTAATTGCTTCTTCAAAATGAAGATTCCAACTCCGAGAAGCTTGCTTTAATCCATAAATGGATCTTTGAAGCATGCATACCTTCCTAGAATTCTCAGGATGTAAAAAACCTTCAAGTTGTGTCATATACACGTCCTCAAACAGCTTTCCATTAAGAAATGTTGTTTTTACATCCATTTGTCATATCTCATAGTCATAATATGTAACAATGACAATTAAAATTCTTATAGATTTAAGTATGGCTACTGGCGAAAAAGTTTCATCATAATCAACACCTTGAGTCTGCTTGAAACCTTTTGCTACAAGTCTTGCTTTGAAAGCACTTTGCCATCCATGTCAGTTTTCTTCTTGAAAACCCATTTACATCCAATGGTCTTACCACCTTCAGGTAAATTAACGAAATTCCAAACTTGGTTATCATACATGGATTGCATCTCAGAGTTCATGGCACTTAGCCATTTATCTGAGTCTGGTCCAAACATAACCTCTTGATAAGTGGTGGGCTCATTTTGATCTATAAGCAACACATCACAACTATCAGTAATGAGAAATCTGAATCTCTTTGGCTCATGTCTTACCCTACCAGATTTACGTGGGCCTTGTGTCACTTGCGGAGGTTCAACTGGCTCAGAACGTTGTTGAAATTTCAGTAGCAGTTCAGTGTTTATTTGTGATTCTTGAACTTCTTCAAGATTTACTTTTCTTCCACTAGTGTCTTTGAAGTAAATTGTTTTTCTATAAAGGCATCATACCAAGCAACAAACACTTTGTTCTCAGCGGGATTATAAAAGTAATATCCTTTTGTTTCCTAAGGATACCCCACAAATAAACACTTGTCAGATTTAAGTGCTAGTTTTTCTGAGACTTGTCGTGTTACGTAAGCCTCACAACCCCAAATCTTAAGGAAAGACAAACTAGGTCTCTTCCCATACCATATTTCATATGGTATTTTTCAACCTCTTTAGAAGGAATACGATTTAAAGTAAAAGTAGCAGTTTGTAATGCATAACCCTAAAAAGATATAGAAAGATCTACATTACTCATCATAAATTGAACCATATCTAATAAGATCCGATTTCTCCTTTTAGAAATTCCATTCCATTGTGGAGTTGCTGGTGGAGTTAATTGTAAGACAATCCCACAATTTTTAAGATGATAATCAAATTCTTGGCTCAAATATTCACCACCTCGATCTAATCGAAGTGCTTTGATAGTTTTACTAAGTTGATTATGCACTTCATTTTGAAACGTTCGAAACATCTCAAATGATTCAGCTTTATGTTTCATAAGATATACATAACCATATCTGCTGAAATCATCAATAAATGTAATGAAATACTGATAACCTCCTCTAGCCATTGTGTTTATAGGACCGCATACATCAGTATGTATTAGATCTAATAAATCACTTGCCCTTTCACTATGTCTAGTAAAGGGACTTTTAGTCATCTTACCTATTAAACAAGATATGCACGTTTCATATGATTCCAAATCAAATGAATCTAAAAGTCCATCTTTATGGAGCTTCATTATGCGTTTCTCATTTATGTGGCCGAGACGACAATGCTAAAGATAGGTTTGATTCAAATCATTTGATTTGAATCTCTTTGTATTTATGTTAAAGACTGGAGTATCAGTGGATCTTTTCATGCTTAGAATATAAAGACCATCATATAAATCAGCATTTGCATAAAAAAATGCCTTTACGAGAAATTGAACATCTATTATTCGCAATAATAAAATCAAAACCATCCATATCCAAACATGAAACAGAAATAATGTTTCTGCTCAAGGCAGGCACATAATAACAATTATTTAAAGTTAAAATAAGTCCACTAGGTAAGACTAAATCATATGATCCAATAGCCAGGGTAGCAACTCTTGCTCCATTCCCTACGTGCAGGATGACTTCTCCTTTTTTCAGCTTCATACTTATGATGAGTTCCTGCACATTTATATAAATGTGAGATCCACATCCGGTATCCAATACCTAGGAATCACTAGTAGATAAATTAATTTCAATAACATAAATATCTGAAGTGGTAGTCGCACTACCCCTTTTCTTCTTTAGATCTTCCAGATAGAGTTTGCAATTTCTGAACCAACGTACAGGTGCATGGTAGAAATGACAATTTCCTTCATTTTCCTTTTGGTGCTTTGAAGCAGGAACAGGCTGGGGCTTGACTTGTTCCACAAGCTTTGCGACAGGTGCAGCAGCTGCCTTGGCAATTTTAGTCTTGCCTTTGCCTTTCTTCTTCATTCTTTTCCCTTATGTACCATCAACACATTAGTAGAGGGTTTCTTGATATTTTGTTTAGCAATTTTGAGCATCAAATGCAACTCTGAAATTGATTTCTCCATATTATTCATATTGTAGTTCATCACAAATTGTGAGTAACTCTCCGGTAATGAATTTAGGATCAAATCCGTAGCCAACTCTTTGGCTTATGGGAAATCCAAGTCTATCAAGTTGGTCAACATAGCCCTTCATCTTCAGAACATGAAGACTAACTGACGCACCCTCAGTCATCTTACAAGAATGCAGGTTTTTGATTGTCTCGAACCTTTCTTGCCTAGCTTGCTGTTGGAACATTTCCTTCAGAGTTACAGACATGTCGTAGGTTTCTATTAGTTCAATGTCCTTCTGAAGTTCAGGAACCATAGTTGTCAACATAATGCATGCAACATTAGTAGGATCGTTGACATGTGTATTATGTGCATCCTTTATAGCTTTCATAGCATTGGCTGGTGGGTCCTTAATGATCGGAGCATCGAGAACATACAACTTGCATTAATGCTTGAGAACGATTCTCAAGTTTCTGAACCAGTCAAGAAAGTTAATCCTAGATAGCTTATCCTTCTCAAGGATAGGTCGCAGTGACAGGGGATTATTGTTACTTGAAGAGGCCATTTATCTACAATAAAGATTATGCAGAGTTTATTTTAGTATATAGGAATAGACTCCCACTAAATTAACAACCCTTCTAAAATATACTGTTTATTTAAGGGACTAAAATCCATATTTCACCTAATTCTATGACATCTATGGCATGAAACACAGAACTAAAATATTTAAGTAGGTAACAGTTACCAATTACATCTTATGTAATTTTAGATACTTTTATGAGATACATGACATCTTATGTCTTAGCATGTTTTTATCTCATTATATGCCTAAAGCTCAAAACTATTTTGATAGCTTTATTAAGTTAGACCAATTTAAACATTTAGGTAACTCTTACCCAACTTATCTCACCAAGATAACACAATACACACAGTTATGGCTGAAACTATATTAATGCGATCGAGGCCTTAATAAGTGTTTAAAATTGGATGGCGTGAGACTTAAAGTTTAATAGAGAGATTTTATTCAGTTTTAGTGATTTTATGTAAACAGTGAAATATCATATATTTTATTGATTTGTTAAATCACTAAACAATTTGGAGATTTTTATACTATTCACTAATAAAAGAATTTTCGTGCACTAGGATTAGTTACATGGTGGTCCCGTTGGCTGGTCAGCGGGCTGTGGTTTCGCTGACTGGTCAGGGGATGGGGGTACAGGGGGCAACGTCCCCCTTTTTTTTTTAGAAAACGAATCTCAATTCCGAAAATTGAAATTCGCTATAGAAAATCATATTTTTCGCTAATTTTACTATACTAAATTTACCCCTTAATTTATCCAAAATTAAGTTCATTAAAACATTTTTGATCTAACTAATCATCTTATCCTAATCCAATTAGGACTTTAGATATTTGAATGCTAGCATATCACAAATAACAAACTTCTTCATATTTATCTCCTATCTAATAGGGATAACGAAATTAATTTTGCTTAAATCTCCTAATCTAATTTGTTATCTATCTTTATCAAATAGAACATTTATAACAAAATAGATATAACAAAATAAATAAATAATTTTAAAAATTAATTATTTATTTTGAATTTAAGATATTTGAATCTTAATATATCACCGATAACAAGATTGTTGATATTTATCTCATATTCTAATTTGTTATCTATCTTTATCAAATAGAAACTTCATAACAAAATAGATATAACAAGATAAATAAATAATTTCAAAAATTAATTATTTGCAATTTCGATCTTCATCCAAATAATCACAAACATGTAATCGAATCATGAACTACTATCCCAATCGAACCTAATGGTGTCATGGATTATAGAACACGAAAATTAATTCATTAAAATTATTCAAATTAACCTAACATTGTTACTAGCATGTACGAAACTAATTTCAATTAAATCACGAATATATGTATCATATACACAAAACATGATAATAAATCTCCCATAAAACTTATGTATATCACATATACATCGACTATTAACATGCTTTCAATCATATATCATAAGAAAACATGCAATAAATTTAATGGAATCAAATTCGAAGGTTCTGATATCACTGTTGGTGTTTGGGGTTCATGCGCAGCAGAGATTAAACAATTTTGACAAAAACCCCAACAAGATCTGAATCTAATTCCATTAAAAACATTTAAACTATGAAAACTTAATCATGCCTCAGTCGCAATGTATCTTTCTGAAGGTTAATCGATCTCTAAAGCGCTAACAACGACGAACGCCCTCTATCACTAGTCCACACACTAACGGCGGCCTAAATTTGAAGTACTATCTTCGAGAGAATACCAAACCTTTTTGTTTCTCTCCAAAATGATCCATAGCATACCAAAAACCCTAAGTCGTTTTTCAAATGAAAATAAGGTTTCGGCATTTTTTCTTTCGTTAGTGTATTCTAACTCAAAGCGTTTATTTATACAACTCTTGTATATAGATAGTTAAGTAAATTACAAGTATAAGTGTAATACACTACAATGACGTTTCTGTTGGGTTTTGGGGTTCATGCACAGCGGAGATTTTAAAACTATTTTGAGAAAAACCCCAACAGGATGCGAATCTTATTCCATTAAAACACGTTTATACTATGAAAACTTAATCATACCTCACTCGCAATGTACCTTTCTTAAGGTTAATCGATCTCTAAGGCTCGGCCAACAACAAACGCCCTCTATCAGCAGTCCACACACAAACGGCGGTCGAGATTTAAAGTGCTAACTTCGAGATAATACCAAACCTTTTTGTTTCTCTCCAAAACAATCCAGAACATACCAAAAACTCTAAGTTTATGGTGGTGATGGTGGTTTGGTGGTTCGGTGGTGATGGTGGGGAGGAGCTCGAGAGCTCGGACGAATTGCGAGAGCAATTCGTCCGAGGAGGGAGACGACAGTCGTCTCCCCTTTCCCATTTCCCTTTCCCTCTCGATTCATGGAAAAAAAAAATGGTGAAACAGAGGCGCACAGCGCCTCTGTTGGAGAAGAAGACCCAACCGGGTCGGGCCGACCCAGCCCTGTCCTGGGCGGGTTAGGCCGACCCGGTTGGCCGGTTCGGTTGGGCCGAACCGGACCCGGGTGAACCGGGTCCGGTTCAGCCCAACTCCAAAAAAAAAAAAAAACTGGAAAATTCATATAAAATAGGAAAATTTTAGAAAAATTACATTTTGATTAAATAAAGGAAATTTGGGATTTTCTTGGAAATGTTGGCGAGATAATAGTTGGGGTTTTAGCCTCGAAAAACGAAAAATTGACATAATATATTAAATTGAAGCTAATTTAGTGATAAATGATAATAGGTATATTTCGGGTGATAATTTGAATTGTCGGCATTTATTGGAGCTAGACTAAGGTTTGGTTTTCGGGATGAGGTGTGCGATTTGAGGTGTGTAGTATCCCAATTGAACTTCACTTTAAGTATTTACCATTTGACTTATTTGAATTCAGTTCTATTTATTCTTTATTCCATTTCGTTATTGCTTTACGGTGGTTGAGTACTCTCACCTGGTGACTTTACGGTAGTGGAGTTACTCCTACCTGGTGTCTTTACGGTGTTGAGATCACTCCCCACCTGGTGCTTATTCGTTACGGCCATAGAGTCCACTAAGTTATAGCACTTGTCTAGGTATACGCCGGTGAATAGGCTACCCGGGTATGGTAGGCTTGTGTGGGTGCGTCGTGGGTCTACGCCCCACCTGTAGGGTCCATGGCCAACCCATTGGTGTGTTTATTGGGCGTGCTGGGGAAAAACCCGAAGTATGACTTGGTCTGATTTTTATGTGCACGTACTTTGTTTCATCACTATATTTATGCATGCGATGGTCATTTTTACAGTTGACTGTATTCTTTTGTTCCGCATGTTTAAATAATAGTATTTTAAATTCCAGTACTTTTACTTTCGTAATTACTTGGTGAATTTCCTTGGGATTACTCACTCTGGACTCGTCATCTGTCTTTTTGTGATGTCTGAGTGCAGACCCTAGTACGAGCCGGGGAAAGGGCAAGCTTGAGGACTACATCGATTGACAGCTCTAGCCCTTCTCGTACGTATGTTTATATTTACTTGTTTTATGTTGGGTTTTGGGACTTGAGAGATAGGTTGTATATTTTGATATTTTGAGGATCTTAGATGATATGTATATGATGTACAGTTGATATGGTTTCCACTTAGGCATTTTGCTCATAATATACATGTTGAATCTTTATGTTGTTAGTAAATCTTCCGCTGCATAAATTGTGATTAAATGATATTAAAGGAATAAAAGTTAACTCATAACATTAAAGTTAACCGAAAATTGATTAATAATGGATAATTGGGCGTGGGACACAGCTGGTGGTGACGTGGACAGTTGTGGGCCCGCGTGGCCTCCCGTGGCGGACCAATGAGGAAATTGGGGCCGTCACATAATCCATGTAATGTTCTCATAGCGGGTCGGTCCAATACTTTGTTCCCTAACAAATACTCATGATCTTAATTTGTATTCCTATACGTATGATCATCAATCAAGACTCACACTAGTCTTAATTCATTATAGTTCTCAGTATAATAATCGACCAAGGACATTTAGTATATTTCTGTAAATACCCATGGATCTTATTATAATGTAAACATGCAAATCAATTATAATAAACAACAAATGAAATCCTCTGTTTTATTAATTAAAATGTGTTCATAAAGACTATTAATGGATTGACTTAGGGCACATTTCCCAACAGTTTCTGTCATGAATTTTATCATATAAAATTCGTTTTCCTGAATCATCTTAAAATCTCGCAAAACCATTCTTAGTTTGCAACCTAATAGGCTCATACAACGTTGACAATGTACCAAAACACATTTTGGTATATAAGTCATAAGCGGCCTCTAGCAAGACATTATGACTACCCAAGTTGTACGAATTTCAAATCGATACAACCTAATCAATAATGTATATAACATCCTTTTGTCACACGATATCCTTTTGATCAAACATAAAGCATGGAATTGTCATCCAACATGTTCAATCGTACTAGTCTCGATCTCTAGGTAGACTGAAAAAATCCAAGTAACATTGATCAATATCAATTCACTTAGACTAGGCCTTTTAACAGTCTAACACATCGAGGGATCCACTGGATATATCTCTCTATATGAGATGGACAAATTATATCTCGATTACACAACTTCACCACATTATTCACACAGTAACCAATCACAACCTTTATAATCGTCCGGTTAAAGACAACTTTTGATTGTGTCAAATCACTGTATTCCTAATGTTGAAGTCTCTGGTAATCTCAAATCAGAGGATTGAATAATATACATCATCATGAGAAACAACTGTGACTTAATCTATGTGATGTTCTCATAGCGGGTCGGTCCAGTACTTTGTTCCCTAACAAGTACTCATGATCTTGATTCGTATTCCTATACGTATGATCATCAATCAAGACTCACACTAGTCTTAATTCATTATAGTTCCCAGTATAATAATCGACTAGGGACATTTAGGATATTTCTGTAAATACCTATGGATCTTATTATAATGTAAACATGCAAATCAATTATAATAAACAACAAGTGGAATCCTCTATTTCATTAACTAAAATGTATTTATAAAGACTATTAATGGATTGACCTAGGGCACATTTCTCAACAGTCTGAATGTAACTCAATACCCGATTAAGCGACCCAATTGCGCAAAGGAGCAATAATTTAGAAAAAATTGTAGAAAATGGGTCAAACTTGAGAAAAATTGAGGAATACTTGGAATAATTAGGGAAAATTAACAGAAATTAGTCGAAATAATTGTCAAGTGACGAGTGAGTGTTGGCAACTAATTAGGGAACGGGTGGAGCTCCGCAAAGGTGTTTTTAGCGGGATTCGAGGTAGGTAAATGCAACAATAGAATCAACATGATTACTTTTCTATTTTTTGATTGATTATTCTTGAAAAACGAGCCTTTTGTATTCCATTCTAGTTCAGGTAACCTAGGGTTTAGGTAGTCCGACTGTGATGAGAAGTTTCAACGAGTTTAGCAGCCAACATAGACTGTGGTTTCTCGTTGGAGCCTATCGAAATGATTTAGCATCCAGCTTGTGACTGTGGCTTTATTTTGGTAGTGGGTTAGGAATTTAGCAGTCGGCTTGTCTGTGGCTTTTCTTAATAGAGTGTGCGTTCAGTGGAGGCGACCTTCAGGCCCACTCGTTTGTACGGGGTGGATTGAGTAGGGGAGGCGGTTTTGGGCCTACTATGTCGATCGCAAGTTCATGAGGTCTTGTGACCCGAAGTTTGATTGAGACTATCTATTCGCCTATCCGTTTGTTTCCTAATCACTTGATTATTGTTGTTTGAGCTTGTTGAATCTATTTATCATGCGATTTGTTATCTATTTCAGTTTCTTGTTATACACTGCATGATTCATATACTCATGATTATTGAAAATTCAGTAGTTTATGTTGATATATCTATTGTTGTTGTTTACTGTTATATTTTGTACTCACCGTCCTTTTTATGATAGTGGGTGCAGATCCAAAGACGAGTAGGGGCAAGGCGTCGATGCTTGGCGATATCCTCTGAGGCATGCTCAGAGCCGTTAGCTTTGCTCTCACTTTGTAGGTATTTTGTCATTTTTTTGTATATTTTGGCTATGTATCCATATGTTTTGATATTTTGGGGCTTTGGAACGTTGAACCTGACTGTCGATACATGTATATGTTCATTTTGGGTTTTCAGTTGATCTGTTATATACAAATGATGTTGTTTGGACATGATTTTCCACATCTAGGTTGACTGAGTTGTAAACTGTTTTAAGTTAGTGTTAAAAATAATTCCGCTACACACCTAACTATAATTGAGGATAAAAGATTAGATAGAGTTAAGGCAAATCAAAAAGAGTGATCCAGGGTGAGTGAGTGAATAATGTACTGAGTAATGGGTAAGTTAAGACTGACTAGACTTGCGTTGACTCGTCGAAGATAGGCTCGGGGGTCCACGTAGGTTTAGGCTGGGCGAAACCCAGTTTGTAGTTGCTGGGGCCGTCACATAACTCCACTTCCAACCAAATAAGGCCTAAAAAGAAGTTAGCAAGAAGCTTTTAGCTTTTTCTTTTTTCTTTATTTTCCAATCTATATTCTATAAGCTTTTAACTTACTGTAAGTTACCTCTCGGGAGATAACTCCACCTCCAACCAAACACGCATGCACGAGCCTGTAAATTTCCTCCGCTACTATCGTTACTGTCTCCAACTTAACCACCTTCAACTCTTAAGTGTGAGATTTTATCTCAAAATGCCTCAGTACTAATTAATAGAAGACAATCAATTATGTAAAATACTTCTTTATGAAGAACTCATTTTCTTTAATCGATGTGGGACTAATTTTGGTCCACACATATTCAACATTAAAGTCTTTTCTTTACCACCACGTTACACCACTTGAGGGCACGAGCAAAGAGCTTGTTAGCAAGCATCTGGAAATTTTGGACTCATTGGAGATAGGATTTGCTAATGTTTGGAGTGTGATGTTGGCAGGGGTGTACACAGATTTTACTAATCCGCGGATCTGGTCCAATTCAGACCAATTATTACTAATTAGATCAATTTTTTCATCCTTTGGACTGGACTGGATTGAAATATCACTAATTTGACTGGATTGGATCGAATTTCGGATCCTACATTAAAAAACTGCGGATTCAATCTGATCCAGTCCGTTTAGCAAATCAACACACACACACATATATTATCATATGTACTATAATATCTTCAAGAAAATCAACTGTAAACTATAATATCTAAAAGACTGTACTTGTTCTTAACTCTTTTATTATGTTTTCAACTTTTTTTTGTCGGTTGTATGTTCAGTGAGCACTTCTTTTTTGTGCTTTGTGAGGGTGTATAATAAATAATTGTGAATGATATATTTATTTATGTAGGAACTTACATTTTGAAAGTTATTGTGATGACAAGTTTATGGAAAAATATACTAATATAGATTTGTGTAATATATGTTGTAAATTTGTCATTCATGAGATGTATAATTCATGTAATTCATTTGATTAATTCTAATTTCATGAATATTTAGATAGGAAAACATCAATCTGTTGAACTTAATCTAATCTGGTGTGCATTTTGCAAATTGAATGATGAATTATTTGGATATTATAAATTGACCTTAATTGGACTGGATCTAATCAGTGTGCATCTCTAGATATTGGTAATGTCTACAAATAACAAAATGTCATGTGTACGAAAGAGTTAAAGTGAGAGGACAAAAGTGTAAAAATATATTATACATCATACATAAGACCCTTTGTTATAAGTATACATCACCAACACGACCCTTCAAACATTAACAAATCCCCACCCTCGATGGGGTTGTGTTTATTTACGAGTTGCCGCTCTCGCTACAAGTCGGGATGCGAGCTGAAAGAAGCCGAAGAAGAAGAGATAGTCATATATAGACTCATAGCATAGTACGACCTCGTCGGGAGCTGCGTCCGCTCACCAACAAACGTAACAGAGCGATTAGGGTTTCCCAGATCCGAACCTCCATTTCCAGGTGAGCCTCTCCACCACCATCACCACCAACACCAGATCTCTCACTCTCACTCTCTCTCTCTCTCTTTCTCTCTCTCTTTCTCTCTCTCTCTCTCAGATGAGTTAGCATTTGTTGGTTACTGGATTTTGAGCTGTTTTTCATGTTCTTCGTTACAATGTGGTCGGTTAAGTTCTTCACAGATCCATCTTTGTTTAGTTTTTGTGCTTCTTCGTGTTCTTGAACGCTTTCTTTCGATTAATTACACGCTCCTATTTCTTCGAAAACCCTAGAAAACACCAGAAACTTTTCGAAACCCTATCCGTCGTTCACGGCGACATTACCGGAGAATAGTTTTGGAGATGTTTACTACTGGAATAGTGGAGCACGCCAACGAAACTAGGTCTAGTTTCAACAAATAGCAAAAACATCCTCCATTAAAAAAAAAGAGTCAATCTTAGCAGAGCTCATGTTCTTTTAATAGTAACCAAAAACCCTAAAAAAGATGTTCGCACAACTCTCTCGATTTCTTGTTCTTTAAATCTCATCGAAATCTCTCCATCTCAAAGGTATGTTGAACCTTTTGTTTTGTTTCACACAACGCTCTGCAAGCTTCAAAATCTAAATTGGTTGTTGCTATTCATCTTGCTTGTTAGATTTGAGATACAATCGGTGCAATTTAATTTTTTTCTCGCAATGTTTGTTTGTTGTTCCCTATTCTCAATATATTTTTTTTTGTATTGAATGATGTTATCAGTCAACTAGGAGGACTCGTAATTGATCTTTCGTGTTTCATGGTTTTGTGGTTAACTGGACTTTATAAAGCACGAGAAAGTCATGGTTTTCTTCTTAGAAACCCTATAAGAACTGTTGGACATCCATGAAATGCTTTGCTTGATTGAAGTTTTGGTTTTTTTTTTTTAATAATCATTCATGGCTAATGTATGTGATCTGGAAGGTAATTTGTGTATATACGTGATCTGAGAAGATAATTGATATATAGCGGCTTCAACTCTTAATGCCATTATTACCTGCGAAGCTAACGAAATACCAATGCGACTATATTTAGAAACCTACACCCAAAGTGATAGATGTAAGATGCAATCTTGTGCTGTCATATTGAAAATTTATGGTTAGAGCATGAAAGAGGTTCAAACTGAGTTTTGTTAAGTGTTAACACCATACATCTGCAGATTAGACATGGCTATGTTCCAAAGCAAATATAATTGGGACTTTTTTTTATTTGAGCGGAACCTAGAAGTAGAATGTCTTATGTAGGTAGAGGCAAAATGAAATAAAAGCAAGGAAAGAGAGGGAAGACCATACTTGCTCCCACCTGCACTTACCAGCGAGGCAAAACCTGTTTATATTATGTTGGTTCAAGCTCTTAGCCAAGTCTCCTAAGAAGATTCTGACCTCTCATCTAAGTCTAAGAAATCTCAGGTTTGAGCATGAAGAAGAGTAATGTTTTTTTGCATTTGCATGAAAGAATTGTTGCTTATGCTCATTAATTAGTAACGAAAAGTGTTTTGATTATTTATATATTTAAATTTTGAACTGGTTCCCATAATTTGTGGGACCATGAAAATTTGTGCTTGATATTTCAAATAGTGTGGAGTTATACTCATAATATATCATATTGAATTATGCTTTCCTACTCTTCTTCCATGGTCATACTATCGCCGTATTACAAAAGTAGTTGAATTAACTGTATGCCTGTATCGTAGGGAGGTTGAAAAAGTAAATTGTTTCAAATTGCAGCATTGCAGACTTGAAACTCATTTCTTACTTTTTGATAAATGGAATATAATCTGAACTTTGCATAGTAATTTTACCTGATTTGTCCATGACTTGATGTATGGATTGATCATTGATGCCCATTAACTATAGCTGCGGCATTTGTCACAGTTCAAAGAATCTATATCCATTTTGCCAGTTTTGATGCCTCAAAAACATGTGCTATAACTTGCGAAAAAGATTGTTTATTCCTGAGAATGTCAAGAGAGATAGATCTCATATATTGGAGGCTTTCTTATTAGTGATTTAATTCTGTTTATTTTTTTATTATTCTTGGTTATAAACTGCGTACTGTGCTTGATTGGTTTTGTAGAAACCTACAGAAGAAATAGTTAGATTAGCAAGCAAATGAAGCAGTCATCAAAGGATCCATTTGAGGCGGCTTTTGAGGAGCAGCAGGAGCAGGACGAACAGTATGACTCACCTCCAGATTCACCTATAGCTGCTGATGAAGTCCTCCCTGTCAATCCTTTGACAGCTATAGATGATGAAGGCACTACCACAGATCAGCCTTCCAACCTGAATAGGAAACCGTCAGCATCTACTGCTACTCCAGTGCCAACAAATGTTGTTGCTGGCAAAGGTAAAGAAGAAGATGAGGAGGAGGAGGAAGAGAATATGGATGTGGAGCTGTCAAAACTTTCATCATGTAGCGACCCTGATAAGATGGCCAAGATGCAGTTGAGTTCATTTTTTGGCATTTGTTTGTTTCATTTTATTTTTTAATGAAAATTCTTTCCTCTGTCATCAAAATGTTACACAACTTCAACTAACTGGGTTCCTAACCAATGAATTAGGAACAGCCAGCTACAAAAAAGAGACAGGAACAAATCATACATCAACAACATAATCACCCATTCAACTACTTAATATATATCCCAATTTCTTGAAATATCCCTCAACGCGCACCCCTTGAAGTCTTGAAATACATCAAAGTGTTCACTTCATTCACTTTTCTCCCTTTTTTCTTCTAAGTTATTGATTTCATTTACTGACAATATTATTATGAACCAAGAAATGCTATGCATCAAACTAAGACGAATTTATAAAACACTCGGTGTGAATGTATATATCTATCTAACCGTCCTTCTCCTTTGTTTTAGGGCCATTCTATCTCAATTCACAGAGGAGCAGATGAGTAGGTATGAATCCTTTCGGAGATCAGGGTTTCAGAAATCAAATATGAAAAAGGTGATTTCTCTACTTCCCTCTCTCCATTCTTGATTTCATATTCCATAGTTGATCCTTTCTTTTCTTCTTGAAATCAAATATGAAAAGGGTGATTTCTCTACCACCATGGTTGATCTTTTGCGCATTGAGAAATTGTCAAAGTATTTTGTTGTCTGGTTTCAGCACTCGCTGGACTCCATAAGTACACATTTGTGCCCGTGCCTTTGTCTGTTAGCATTCCGTGGCAGGAATTTGGTAGGATATGAGAAAGAAAATCCATACAGTTGGAGTAGGGGCTTTTCTAGTGCTGTAGACACAGAAATAGGATATATGATATGAAAGTCCATATCCTTGTTTATTTCTGCCTCTTGCTTGTGTAATCATGAAAATAGTGAAACTCAGTTTTCTACTCTGGTAGGATTTGGGAAAGAAAATCCATCTCTATCTATCTACCCAAACTTTTGTGGTTTGCCTCAATTTACCCTCTTGACTGACTGTTGCAACTTGCTAAGCAGTTCGTGGATATCAAATAAATTGACCTTTCTATTTATTTTTTATTTTTTGATAATACCTTTGTATTACTTGTTTCTTAGACTTCAAATTGTTTCCAATGTAATCTTTTGTCGCTGAGTTTCTGTGGAAGGATCTCGCTGTGGATGAAACTGTAGTTCTTATTACCTGATTTTCATTTTCCGTGGTAGATAATTAGTTGTATCCTCTAGTTCTAGAACAAGAAAAATCACAGTTACAAAGTGGTTTCTCTCGTGTTGGCTTTGTTTTCAATTAATGATACAGTTGATACTGATTTTTTGTTGCTCACAATTTAATCTAGTGTTTTCAATTAATGATACAGTTTATACTGATTTTTTGTTGCTCACAATTTAATCTAGCTGATAGCAGGGATCATTGGAAGTCCCAAAATCTCAGTTCCAATGACAATCGTTGTTAATGGGATAGCGAAAATGTTTGTTGGAGAGCTTGTTGAAACAGGTATGTTCATTTCTTATTTTCATCTCATGCATGTTGTCTAAGCTGAAGTACTCAACCATCCCAAGATCCCAACACTAAGAGCCTCTGCATTTTTTGTGCACCCCCAGCCCACAGATCCTCGGGATTTGAGATGGCCTCGGAGAGATCGGTGTTGGGATTTTTTGTTCATTTTAGGCATCAAATCTAATCCATGGTGATTGGAACAGTTGTTGAATCATTGCATTATTTTAAACTCACGGGATTAATGAGAAGTTGTTGCTTCCATTGCAGCTAGGATGGTTATGAATGAGAGGAAGGAGAGCGGGCCTATCAGGCCATGCCACATCAGAGAAGCTCATCGGCGAATGAAACTTGAAGGGAAGATACCTAAGCGATCAGTACCAAGATTGTTTAGGTAAACTTGGTCTTGGTACCTTTGTATGATCCAATAATATTTCGCTATTGGCATGTCGGCGTCACCTCACCTTTGCATGAGATTGAGAGTTCGAGTTTTCTGTCGGACAGTTTGAACTATTTGGAGTAAATGTAAGAGCAGGCCTCTCGGAAGAAAAAATTGCCCCATGCAAATCCTAAACATATGGGAACTAACAATACTCCCTGACTTTCTGTTGTGTTGTAAGTGATTTACACCTTATCAGTTCCAATAGTAAGCAATGAAATAGGGAGATGTGGGAAATCTCATGTGATTAGCATAGGTTCTTGAATTGTACTACTAAGTGAAAAAATAAATAAATTCCCAATCCCTTTTTGTTTGGCTCATTTAAATTCAGAAGTAAATTTGGTTAGTATATGTATGTCTTTTATATATTTTGATGGGGACGTTGCAGCTTTTGTAGATTCTCTACTGAACTAATTGATTCATTGAACAAAGAAGAATGGTTGGTCAGGTGATCGAAAAATGGAGAAACAAAGTAGAGAAAGAAGAATGAGACAAGAAAGAAGATAAGGTTTGAGAGACTTTTTAGCGAGAAGACCAAGAATGAGGAAGAATCATTCCGGTGCAAAATATAAAGGACCTTAACAACTTTGTGAAATGCCATTTACTACTATTTTGTGATCATTGTTTCTTGGTCTAGACCACTTAATATCCAAAATTAAATCGACTACTTCAGGCTCGAGTTGGCTCGGCCCATTAAGGAGTAAAGCTCTCTCTCAATGAGTACTCTACATAAGAAACCAACAACTACTTCAATGAGTAGAACCAACAACTTGCCTCCAGCAAATGATGCCTTCTTTTCACCAAAGCAAATGTAATCATCTAAAGCAATACTATTTCAATCCCAAATTCATAGAAATTATACCTTTTGGATTTTACCTCTTTACAAACAATAACTTCTTCGATATTAAGAAGCTCACCATAAAAACATTTTGTAAGCTAGTAACACTAAAGCAAGAAAAAAAAGAGAAATATAGAGAAGTGAACTAGTTTAGAATGAAATGAATTTTCATGTAAACTAGGTGAGTATGTTTACAGGATTACACCCCTTGTTGAGACCTGCATCACAAACAATTATCATCTTTACTATGAGCTTTGATTGGATTCTCAAGAACCTAAATGCAAAAGAAGTTTCAAATAGAGTGTACAACATAATTTACCTAGTAGGTAATTAAAAGGTGCATTGTATTTGTTTTGACAATCAAGGGCTTCCGAACCTTTTTCATTTTTTTCTTTTCACCCCTCTACTCAGATTCAACTAATCCCATGAAAGTTAGATGGGCGCTTCAACCTCATGACTTAGGAGAAACCATCCAACCTTGAATAAAACAAATGCAACAACCTCACATATCTATGTTCACAACTAGGGGTGATGAGCCCTTGTCCACAAGGAATGCCTTGGAGATTTTCTTAGAGTACTGTGTGTCAATTTCCACATTATATTTCCCATGGAACCCCCTAAATCTAAACTCTCCATGGTCGTCAATTTGACTGTGAAAGTGCGACAAGCATTCTTTCTTAAGCTGAATAAACCTCTTACCTGCTTCATTGACATCCCCTTCAGCGTTAACCAAGTGTGCGTTATAAAGCTCCCAGAATCCCCACAACATGATGCCATCCACAGCGGGATGCGCAAAGGCTTCACGAAGCATGACCTCCAAATCATCAGCTCTAACATATTCATTAATGGATGGGACATTTAGTTCTGTAAACCAAATTGGAAACCCAAGTATTCCAAGCTTGTCTAGAGCAGAAGTAACAACAGATCCTACTGGACTATCAACATGTCCTTGTATCCCAATTCCTTCAATAGGTGCATCTTGATCTTGCAAATCAAGAATATGTTCTGTTGATTTTAAAAAATAAAATTTAACAATAAAATACATAAATAAATCTCTAGAATAGTACTTGAATCGATTACATTTTTTCAAGTGATAAGTAATTGTATTACACTCACATATATATATATATATATATATATATATATATATATATATATATATATATATATATATATATATATATATAGGCCTCTCCTTAACTAAGTACCCATGACATGATGGCTCCACTACATTTTAACTACCAATGTACACAAAGTAGTGCTACACCTACATGTTCTACCCATTACATACAATAACTACCACAGCTTACTCACACCTCTATGCACGTTGTACATGCATACTCCACTATGCACATTAAATTAAATCATAAATTAAACATTCAAATATCTAAACATAACTTTAAATTAAATTTGAATCACATGTCCCAACTTGTTCAATGTACTTCTCCAGCGCAGATCTTGTATCGCGTCCATCCTCAACATGGTAGTCATTCACAAATAGAGAGGTAGATGGATCTAGTTGGTGTGCCATTTTGAACATATATGATCTAATATCTTTACCCAATCTGTCTAGGTAGAAAGAACCATGCAACATCTCGTTGTTTACGTCGTAATGCTTGAATTTGCCTTTGTACCATGAGAGAAGACCTGTGAGGCGATTCTGAATCGCTGTCATTAGGTCGCTTTTATTCAGTAAGTGTACCCATGGCGGGATGGTGTATTCTTCCTCCAAAAACGATGCAGTGGCCCCTAACATCTATGTTGTGTCTCTCACACAAATCTGGAATCTTATCTACATCTTTGTAGTTGAAATTACCTTGTTCTGGCTCTGTCCAATCCTAGTTTAACTCGTTTGCAAACGCAGCCCGGTTAAAATTCTTTACAAAGAAATCGAGGAAGTCTTCATTTTCTATATTTGATTGGCTAATGCATGAACCGATCAGAAAACTATTTTGTGTTTGAACTACTTTCAGGAGTGCACCAACAAAATCACTAGAGTTTCCTGAGAACTTGAGAATCACATCACATTTTCGTATTTGCAAAAAACAATAACAGAAAGAATAGTTTTATGGCTTAGTATTAAAAAAAAATCACATGACTAGGAAAGCTTGTGTTATTTGAAACAACAAAGAAAAGAAAATGGTTGTTGGAAATACATATGAAGCAATATGGTATGGCTTTTGAATAAACACAATGGGGATATATCAGAAGTAAATTAAGCTACCTTATCAGTCTGATCCTTTAAAAATTTGAATCTCGCCCGCCTATCAACCGGTAATATCTGCAGACCAGCTACCATTAAATCAACACCAGAAGGACCCTGAACATACACCATAGCATTGGATGGCTGCTTCTCAATTATGAAAGAACCCCCTATCTCATGCCATTTTTCATCTGTAATTTCAACCTGGCCACTATTGACCCATTGGCTATCCACCACAAACGCAATATTTACGAGCTGAGGACTTGTTGCTCCAGTACCAACACGAACCCAAACAAATACTTGGTAAGTCACAAAGAGTTTCAATCTATCGGTGATCATCTGAGCAGGGCCCATCCAAGTGTCTGTCCGATTGAATACATGAATATAACGACCGCTTAAGAGTTCATCATGTCCAAGGGATTCTCTAGCTATAGGAGGAAGCAACAGTGGTGAGCCAGTGACTATACTCATAGAAAATTGACCAAGAGGAAACCATCCATTTAGACTATCTTTAAGATCACTATTCTCAACAATGTTAACACCAAAGACAACATTCTATAAATAAGAAAATGATCAGTTATGTTGCTAAAAAAACTAAATAATAGACATGTAGCATATTGTACTTCAATTATAAGAGGATTAGTGTCGTGCTCAACAATAGGTGGAGGCGAAGGAGGGAGCTTTGCAACATGGTTCACCACCAAAACATTGAGGAGAATGTCGATTCCTGGGGGAGGTCCTTCCAAGAAGGTTATTACGCTTGATGTGATGCTATTTAAGAGAAACTTCCCCTTCAATTTCATCCACTCTTTATCAGATGCCTGCAAACTTCATATACAACAACTGACATTTCAGAAATGAGTTTTTAACAAGAATTACTTAGACTAACATGGATAAATTGAACAAATTAAGAAACAAGGTGATTAAAATAAGTGTTATACAATGATTACTAGAACAATATAGGATGTAAGTGTTGAAGGACAAGACTAACTTAGCAATGGCAATGTATTGCTCACGTTGGTCGGGTAATTGAATCCATAACGCTGCTTGCAAATCAACACTGGTGACATTGTTTTCAAATATCCTAACAAGTGCAGAGACCTCATAAGTAAGCTTTGGCTTCACTCTTCCAGCGATCTCTAGTTGAATTCCGTCATAGCTTTGGGCGCAATCAGTTGCAGAAGCAAAAAGTTTTCTATAATGGGAAGAATTTTACCATCTCCGATGGGTTCATGAATTGATATGTTGCAACCTCTTCCAAACCAATTGCTGAGGTCATCATCAAACTGAGGATTAATTATGATATTTTCATCTCCATCATCATGGCTTCTTCTAGTTGCCGTCTCCTAATATAAAAGGACAACATGATTTTAGGTTCCACTAGTAACTAAGAATTGAACCATGTTTAAGACCAAAGTAAAAAGAATGTATGCACGTAGCAGATCCTCAAAAATATCATATTTATATATATATTGGTTCAAGAGAACATTAGGGTAGCAAACAATTCATCATAAGTAAGAGTACGAGATTTTGACAATAATATCTAGTCATTATTACCATACATACAACGTAAGAAGAGATTTTTGCGATTTTCAGTACACAAGAACAAACAATGTTGAAAATACAGAGCATGGACACTTTTAATTTCTTTTCAACAAAGAGAAGCAAAATATTTTTGCATTGTTTTGTATACCTACTTGTTAGTGGTCATTTGTTTGTAGTTGCAGAGTCTTAATTGGAGCATTTGACAGTAATCACAACATATAACCTCGATAAGAAGCATTACAAATCACTATTACTCTTTTTTAAAAGGACCCTGATAACGTAATGCACAAAAAAATACGCAAAAAGGATACACACTTGTTGGCGTTCCTTTGATGCACATTCGAATCTATGCGCACACACATGTTGGCAAAAATCAAAGTACGCCAGATTATACGTGTCCTCCGTGCATGTCTTTAGTGGGTTACATTAGCATTTTCCTTAAAAGGGGTAATTATGGTCCATGATTAAATTTCTATTCTATCAACACTATCACCAAGAATATCAATTCATGAACTTCATTTATTCTTCCATCTTTTTACAAAAAAATATTAATCAAACAACAACAACAACAACAAAGCCTCAAATCTGAAATTTGTTAGGGTCGGCTACATGGATCAAACTATTCCATTCCGCTCGACTAGATGCACTTGATGAGGCGCTTTCCAAATCCTTTAAGTCCTTCTTAATCAATGTGACTCAACTTCCAAGTTATATTTAGTCTACCCCTATCTCGTATAACTTCTTTAATTTCTATTAAGTCGAGTTTTCTACTTGGAGCATTTGCAGGCTATCCTTAGATGTGTTCACACTACTACAACCGCCCTTCTCCAATTTTGTATCCATCGGATCTATTTCTACTTTTCTTTGAATCTCTACAAGTTTTTGTATGTCTTTTCGAATTTTATCACAATCCAACTGAAGTATCATCGTTGTTGCTACATCCATTTATGTGTTGTTTCTTTATCCCTTAGTGGGCCGACCCTACTCAAGCCAGGAGTAGTCGGTTAAGTCCAGAGGGTGGTATAGACCAAAAAAGCTAATAAATAGTACCATCTTTTAATTACAATTATACAACCAAAAAGGCGAATTGACTTGGGATTAAATGGGTTAGCATCAACTGAATTTGCAAACCTAGTGGGAGCATAGCTCTGCCATTAGAGTGTCTTTCCACAGCTCCAACAACATGGTCATCTGCACATATACGCGGCCGTGGAAACCCTAAATAGCAGATACTGTCTTCACTCCCCCATGTAGACCAACACCAATGCGCAACCTTGGTGGGGAGATGACTCAGACAAGACCCAATTTGTGGAAGAATTCTTGATTGGAAAATCTGGATTGGGTCAAATGCAGGGCATGTAGGATTGGATGGACATTTGAAGAATTCTTGAAATCTTGCCTTAGAATTATCATGTATGAAATCAACCTCTAGAGTTCGACGAGGTAGATAAGGTTATATATTTTTGGCTGAATGATCTCACGGTATATATATATATATTTTTTTGAGAAATGATCTCACGGTATTGAATGAAATAAGATTACAACTTTTTCTTATCATAAAAATACAAAAGCAATATATTGACTTATTATGCAAAGAGGTAACGTTATCATATAAAGAGAAAAATGATAATCTAACTTCGGACGTATATTTTGTCTTTTAGTTTATTTATGGTGTTTTGTTACATGTAAGCCCGCACCTTGGGAGACAAGAAATAGCCATAAATGGGCTAAAAGACAAAGTGTGCGCCCAAAGTATGTTAAATTATCATTTTCCATATAAAAAAACGAATTATGCAATTGCACCTTACTATAAATAAATGATTTTATAGAGATGAAAAAAAAAAACATAAAGTAACATTTACCTCTTCAACTTTCAAGCTTTTGTTGTTTTAGCCCTTAAACTTTTATGAGTTCACCTTTATTTTTTTATAAGAAAGTAACAACTTACAAATCCCTTTTTGTCTTCTTTTTTTCTTTCCATCGACCCATTGCTTTCTCTATTGAGTCATTTAAACAATCCTCACCGTCAAGATTATTTGTATGCACCTTTTGTGTTCTTGGTGTTTGGTATAACTCGAAAATAAGAGACATGAAGAGAGCTATGTGAGAAAATCGTGGAATTAATTAAGGTAACTGGTCCAATTAACTTCTCATATTTGCTTTGTATGTGTTGTGAATTTCGGTTATGTGAGAAAATTGTGGAGTTAAAGTAACTAAACTCATCAATCACCACGTGGCACAATCAAGCGAAAAAATTAATTCATTTTAAACAATAAAAAATAGAAGACTTAAGTACTCTTTTTTATAGTTAAGACATGAATTGAAAAAATGAATTTTTGTGCTTAACAAAGGAGGGTAAACTTATAATAAAGACTATTTTGGTATCGCCTTAACTGCTTTGGAGGATTTCCATTATATATAAGATTATTATTATTTAGGAAAGGGGCATGAAGTTAATTAAAAGTCATCACGAAACAGAGATACATTATTTAATTACCCAATTAATTAGGGTTAAACGGCTGGGTACTGTCTGTCTTCATGGAAGTTGTTGATGCTCTTTTACTGAAGGAGCCTAGTGACTACCAACTCAGATATGTAAAAAAATGGCAAAAAGCACATACACCACGCTTACAATTCATCTATAGGGATTAGGGGTGCACACGGATTGGATCCAGTCCAATTAGGGTTAATCCGCAATCCAATCCAATTATTGCAGATTGAAAAATTACAGTGCAATCCAGTCCAAATAATCATCAATCCAACTCAATCCAATTTGCAAAATATGGACCGGATTGGATTAAGTTCCATGAATTAACGTTTTTCTATCCAAAGATTCATGAAATTATATTTGATCAAATGAACATACATTCCACGAATCTATATATAACATATTTCCCACAAACTTGTCATCACAATAACCTTCAAAATGCAAGTTCCTACATAAATAAATGTCATTCACAAATCTTAACCATAAATCTCACAAAAGCACAAAAAAAATGTATGTACATACGACCTACAAAAAAAATGTTGAAAGCATAATAAAAGAGTTAAGAATAAGCATAGTTTTTTAGATATTATAATTTAGAGTTAATAGTTTAAGCTGATGCTCTTCATGATACTATAGTACATATGATCATATATGTATGTGTTGATGTGCTAAACGGACTGGATCGGATTGGATCCGCAATTTTTTAGTGTAGGATCCGTAATCCAATCCAGTCCAGCCGGATTAATAATTTTTCAATCCAATCCAATTCAAGGGATCAAAAAATTGATTCAATTAGTGATAATTGATCCGAATTGAACCGAATATGCGGATTAGTGCAATCCGTGTGCACCCCTAATAGTAGGGGTGGGCAAACCGCGGTTTGGTTTGAAAAACCACCAAACCGCAACCAAACCGAGGGTCTACGGTTTGGTGATTTTCTAAACCGCAACCACAAACCGAACCGCGGTTTGCGCGGTTTGGTCGGTTTGGTTTCGCGGTTTTCATGCAATTTATTTTCGGAAAAAAAAAAAAAAAAAGCAAAAAAAAAAAAAAAAGAAGTCAAAAAAAAAAAAAAGCAAAGAAGCCAAAAAAAAAAAAAAAGAAGCAAAAATTAAAAAATAGCAAGCCAAAATGAAAAAACAGCAAGCAAAATGCCCTCGGTTTGGTTTGTATTTACCAAGATGTGAGATTTGTGGTTTTTTTTTTTAATTTTTAGGGTTTTTGGTTTGTATTTACCAAAATGCCCTCTGTTTGGTTAAACCGCGGTTTTCTCAAAATGAAAACCGCGACCAAACCGCGAATCTGCGGTTTGGTCGTTTTCCAAACCGCGACCAAACCGCGAGCTTCAAAAACCAAACCAAACCGTGCGGTTTGGTCGGTTTGGGCGGTTTGGGCGGTTTTTTGAAAACCGCTGCCCACCCCTACCTAATAGGGATAACTTACAGACAAAAAAATAAAATAAAATAAAAATGGTTGATGTAGTAGAATATTTTGGTTTTTATTTTTTAGTTGTTGCTACTCACATTGGCTGGAGAATCTACGTTTCATGTTGTAGCGTAGCGGTGAAGGTTACTCTCTTAATTTTGGTCTCTCAGTCCATCTACGTGACTACAATGGAGATAATAAGCTGAGTCGTGGACTTTTTTCAAAAAAAAAAAAAAAACCTAAGTCGTGGACTAGTCACTACTAATTAAGCACAAGTCTAGACTTATTCATGAACCGGATTTGGGTTTGGGTCGGGCTCGGGCCCGGGCTTAAGTACATTGGCCTAAGTCCAGCCTATCACTTATATTTAAGTCTATATCTTGGTTCAAGCCCGATCAATGCAAAATACACAAAACCCCAAGTCCAGTCCATCAAACCCACACACATATATGAAAAATTCTACAATGGAAACCAAATATATACCATGCCATGAGAACCCTTCAAAATGTGTTGTACATTTATGTAGCCTCCATTAATGTGATGGATTTAAATCTAATGGTTCTAAATAGTGTACCCATGGCATGGATATATATTTGATTCCCATAGTAGAACTGTAGAAGTACCCTCTATATATATATAGATTTTTTTTAAGATAAATATTTTTAAAAATCTTTCTTCTATAAAATTAGAACGAAGTGTAGTATTTTGTAGATTTTGTATATATTTATATTAACATACAAATAAAACAAAAAAGATGGATGTAACATATTGGTAAATAACAATTATCAATTTAGAGGGTTTTGAATTCAAGTCTTGTCTCCAACATATTTTTAAAAAAATATAGACATTAATTTAGTGGCGGGACGAGCTTGGGCTTTACAAGTAAATCCAAGCCCGACTCAAATTAAATCGGGTCTAGGCAAGCTTGGGCCTAGAAAAATTTGTCCAAACTTTACTCATTGGTTATGGGCTTGGGCGGGCTGGGTGGGTATCTAAGCCCGTGAACAGGTCTAAGCACGCCTGCACGACTAATCCCATAAGTGTTTTTTCAAAACTTGAATAGGCAATTTCACATCTTACTCTATTAAGAGGTAATTTTGTTCAAAAAATAAGCTCACAAGGAATAATTACAAACTCGCTACCATTTAATGGATATATCAAAATCAATAGTATAGTAGACCCATAAAATCATGTGTTATGTATATTAACTAAGGCGACTCCCCTGTAAGTATCTCGCAACCCACAACCTTGAGTGTGAGATAACTCCCTCACCCCTTCCTCCTAGGGGAGTTATCTTCAGAGGCTTGTGGACCCAATTACCCTTATTAATTACCTCTCAATTATTCACATTCATCTCTTTTGTTTAAAAAATATTTATGTCAATTCATATTTTTTATTATTTTTAAAATTTGTAAATTCCTGTAAGTTTAAAGTTGAATCAAACATGAAAATATAAATTTTATTGAAAGTTACCTTTATCTCCTTTGGAAGAAGAGAGTTGCGTGAGTTGGCAAAAATGAACCAAATAAAAATAAGGTTTGAGAGGGTAGTAAAGTCATTGACGCGAAGGGCCCTTTAATAAACAAATAAAAAAGAATGATTTACTCGGAAAGCCCTAAGGAGTTGCGAGCTAAGCTCCTCCGCGCACGGTTCTCTCTCGAAGTGAAAATAAGCATATTTGGAAGCAATGATAAAGAGGCGATTCTACAAGCAAGAACATGGAGACGGAGACGAAGTCTCCGATTCTTCATCTTCATCTTCATCTTCATCTTCATCGTCTTCTTCCTCCTCCGACGACTCTGATTCGGCTGAAGAAGACCAAGAAGTAGAAAAAGTAGAAGGCTTGGAGGCGACACAGTATCGAGAAGAAGACAAAGAAGAAGAGGAAGAGGGACCGCAATGCTCCCCAGCGCCTGGTTTGTATCTACTCATTATACATGCAATTAGGTCACCTATGTTTTATAGGATTAGGTGAATATGCAATAAAGCAATTTGTGAAGATATTGATTAGAAATACGAATATTTATTCAAAGAAAAGTAAAGTTGAACCAATGGATGCTAAAATAAATAAAGGATGGTTGAGTGGTTTGGATGCATCCAAAGACGATTTGTAAATGCCCTCAAAATAAATGGCAGAAATATTTTTTGGTCTCCATTAAGTCTTTTATGTTGGATTAAATAAATGGCAAATACATATTTTTATATAAGGGTCCATTGAACATTAAAAGTCTTTTTTGTTGAAATATATAATCAAACTCTTATTATATTTTTCATGGAAAATATAATAAGAGTTGGTGTGTCACTAACACATACCTACTCGTCCATGAACATTAAGTCTTTTATGTTGGAATATATAATCCCACATGGAAAATATAATAAGAGTTGGTGTGGTATATAAGTGGTGTAGATTGAATCTTAGCAAAAGTCAATTGGTTTTGTTTAGATCCAATCTCACTTATATAACATACAAACTCTTATTATATTTTTCATGTGGAATTATATATTCTAACACTCCCCTTCAGGTGCAACAAAGTCTGGACTAGTTGTCACTTGCTAAACACATACCTACTCTTGAGATCCATATAAACATGTCGATGCCTACTCTTATAGGCTCTAGGTTCACAAACGGGTCTAGACTCTATCGCTAGCCCAACCAGGCCATTAAATATGAGCCCAAGATTGTTCCGCTCTGATACCATGTTGAATTTCTCCGTCTCGCGGTATGTTACCCGTAAGCGGCCGCCTGCGATACTTCTCCGCGAGCTATTGATCTCCCTAGTACCGTTTATTGTCCTTAACTTAATCACCCTTTAAATCTTTTAGATGTAGAGTTTTATCTCAAAAGACCTCGGTTCTATTAGTGGAGAGACAATCACTTACATACTTCATTTAAAAGTTTCACTTATCCGATGTGGGACTATTATTTTGGTCCACATATCTCAACTCACCACCTTAGACCGAAATCTATGCATGGGCTTGGAGAGTGTTGGGTCACACACTCACATGCGGGTATATAAACAGGGTTGAAGCCCATCTTTGCACAAAACCAATTGGCTTTTGCTAAGATCCAATCTACACCACTTATATACTACACAAACTCTTATTATACTTACCATGTGGGATTATATATTCCAACACTTCCCCTCAAGTGCAACTAGGCCTAAAGTAGTTGTTACTGGCCAAACACATACCTACTCTTAGAGGTTCGTATAAACATGCCTAGGCCTTTTCTTATAGGCTTTAGGTTCACAAACGGGTCTAGACTCCATCGCTAGCCCAACCAGGTCATCAAATACGAGATCGGGATCGTTTCACTTTAATACCATATAGAAATCCATGGGCTTGGAGAGTGTTGGGCCACGCACTCACATGTGGGTATATAAATGGGGTTGGAGCTCATTTTTGCACAACACCAATTGTTTTTTGCTAGGATCCAATCTACACCACTTATATACCACACAAACTCTTATTATATTTTCCATTTGGGATTATATATTTCAACATTTTAGTCTCTGAACTTTCATTGTTGTACATGTAGTCCCTGAACTTTTGAGTTTTTATACTTTTGGTCCCTGAACTTCGAGTTTTTTATGTTTTTGGGAGAAATATTTTTTTTTTGGGCTTTTGTTGGTTGATATGAATCGCTTGGTCTGGTACAGTAATATAAACTACTTTACTCTTCTTGACTAGTCACGCAACACTAATGTTACCCATGTTAGCGGAATTTAATACTTTAAATGGTGGAAGGGTTAAATGAAGGTCTTTTTAAAAGTTCAAGGACCAAATATATAGTAATGAAAGCTCAAGGACCAAAAGCATGAAAAACACAAAGTTCAGGGACCAAATGAAAATCGGATAAGTTTGATGGTATAGGGATAGACTGGATAAATTGGGATGCTTTGATGAAGAAGAATTTAAAGGATTTTTTAATAGCCGAGGGTATCCAAGCCATCGCCGCTGACATTAGACTGATGGTGGACGGTGGACCCGACTAGTCCCTTAGAGGTCCTTAGCTGCCCCTCCAACAGGGAATCCAAGGAATAAATCAGAGGGAGAAGGGGGAGGCCATGAATTTAAAGGATTGTCATTTGGGATTTTGTTTTCTACAAGCTTTTTGAATATTTTATATTTATAATGACAGATGATCAGTTCTCTAACAGATATCTTGTGGTTATTACTTGTAGATTCTGGTTATGAGAGTGAGGATAGCTCAGGGAATGAACTCGACTGTGATCCATCAGGTAAAACATTTGCAAATTGCGAAACTGAAGTATAGAATGTTGAAATTTATAAAGATCTGTACTGGGTCTTTTGAATTTCCCCTTAGTTTGTGTTGGTTGAATGAAATGCAGATGTTTTGCACTTCTTAGTTCTTGATGCATATCTAGGTGGTGGGGGTAATGTTTTTGCAGTGAACATTTTATATTTTCTTACTTCTCTTTGCTTTCTTGTTCTCTTGTTCATTTATGCTTTTTCTAATAGATGATTGAAGATGTCAAACATTCAAGTTCAATTCTTTTGCTGAGAAATGAGACTTATTTCGATTCAATAATTGACACAGAACCTTCCATGTATGAGTATTTGGTGAATGAGGGATTCAGAGACTTGGCATTTTGGACATTTATATACTAGAACTTCCAGTATAGAAAATTAACAATTTTTTAAACATGTCAGAAATAGATAAATATTCTGTATTAATCTGAAGCACTCTTTAAGTTTTCAAAATGATACTGAATCGATTTTTAATGGAATGAAAGAGAGGATCAGAGGGCAACAAGTCTTCTAGATGAGTGTTGAAAAAAAAGTACCGCTTACAAGACAAAATCATTACCCTCAATATTTTAGAAAAGAGTGTCATTTGAAAGCTTGAACACAACCTCGAAGAAACTTTATGGTGGATGACCGCAATAGCAATTTGACATCCATATCCTTGTATAAGGAGATTCTACTGTTGCCTTTAATTCAAAGGAACTATAATTGATAGCTAGGGCTTCGTTGCGTTTGTTAATTGTGCATTATTGCATTATCTTACCGCAGTTTTCTTTTCAATGGCCACCAAGATCTTTAAATATTTATTACTTTTAAAAAAAAAAAAAAATTGGTATCCTATATTTTTGTCGTTGAATTTTTAATTGAGTTGTTCATTGCCCAGGCTTAATAATTGATGATTATGAAGAAAGATCCGACTGTCATATAGGAAAACTTAGCAACTCTATTGTTCCTGGTAAAGGTGATGCCGGAGCTAGGGAGGAGAGGGAGATCGATATACTTGATGAGAAGAAATTTACGCAGGCTGAATTCTCAGACTTTGCCTTGAAAAGCTGCAACTCACTCTTTAAGTGTAGAATCTGCCCAAGGATTGTCTGCTTGACTAAAGATAGTATGATGTCACACCTCAGTTCCAAGGTAAGTAAGCATGTATCAACCATTTGCAAATGCCCCAATTAGAAAACTCCACACTAAGTAAATGGCAAAACATATTTTTTGGTCCTTGAACTCTGAGTTATTTATGATTTTGGTCCTTGAACTTTCGTTAGTGTACATTTGGTTCGTGAACTTTCATTGTTATACATTTGGTCCTTGAACTTTGAGTTTTTTATGTTTTTGGGAAAAATTAAAATTTTTTTCGACTTTTGTTGGTTGATATGAGTCGTTTGGTTTAGTAATATAAACCACTCTACTTTTCTTGACTAGTCACGCAACACTTATGTTATCAACGTTGGTGGAATTTAACACTTTAAATGGTGGAATGACTAAATATAGATCTTTGTAAAAGTTCAAGGACCAAATGTGTAGTAATAAGAGTTCAGGGACCAAAAACATAAAAAACACAAAGTTCAGGGACCAAATGATGGGTTCTGCCTAAATAAATTTGATAACTTTGATGGGATAGGGATAGACAGGATGAATTTGGATGCTTTGATGAAGAAGAATTTAAAGGTTTTTTTAATAGCCAAGGGTATCCGAGCCACCGCCGCTGACACTAAACTGACGGTGGACCCGACTAGTCCCTTAGAGGTCCTTAGTTGCCCTCCCACCAAGGAACCCAAGGAAGAAATCAGGTGGAGAAGGGTTTATTTAAGACCAGATTTTGAATTGACATTTTTCAGCCATATTGTCAAATTTTCAGTCCATACTCCTTTTAAGACCAGATTGTTTTTTAATTCATATTTTGTATAATTTTTTTTTTCTCATATTTTCTACTGTGAGCGTGGAATGAACAGTCACCAAATTATGTGTAATAATTAAGTGTGTTTTAGTGCTCTCATTCTATGATATATCTGCTTTCGTGCTATGCTATCGATTGTTCTGTCCTTGTTGCCGATGGTATGGGCTTGCAGTTTCTTTAGGAGTCAGTACAAGCAATGCTTTCTTTTTTTTGATAGGAAGTAGAAATAATGCTTTCAATCATCAAAAGTTTGTGCTGTAAAAGGCTGAACTTTTCATAACTCTGTTGCCATCCTTAAGTATTTTTATTCTTCCTTTCCTAAATTTATTGCAACATTTTTGCAGAGACACGCTCGGTCGGAGAAGTTATTTAACAAAGGTAAGCTAAAGCTCATGCTTAACAGTGATGGAGAAATTGAAGAGGAGCAAGAGACTCATGCGGAGAGGCATGCGCGAACAATAGCTGTATCGCAGGTGTTTCACAATAGAGCTACCTATTTTCTTCAATATTTAGCTGTCATATATAAGTAGGTGGGCAAAACATAAGCCTGACATCTCTCAAGTTAGGTACATTTGATTGAATCAATTTTTTCAGGAACCAACTGACAAAAAGAAGAAAAACAAAGGACGGCAACGACAGAGGTTGCGGTCAAAAAGGAAGGTAAAGTCGTGTCCTTCTCTACCCACCGCTCTTCTCTATTACTTGTGGCTTGTAAACCTGATCAAACCGTTAATGTGAATTGCAGAAGGTTGGGAATGGTTTGGACGAGAAGGGAAAACAATCGATGAGCAAGCCAATTAAAAGAAGGCGTCAAAATGACGTCTAAAGGAGGTTGACTCTTCCTCGATTTTGTTCTCAAGTATCGATCAACAAAATGCTATTCCATCAGAATCAATAGAGTGACTTCGGGCACCATGCGCCGAGATTTAACGATCTGGCGGGATGTGTTATTAAGTTACCTTTCTGTTTGTTTACTTTCTTTGGTTCCCATGCTCAGATCTGGAAATTAATCTCCCCAAATGTTTGGAACTTTTGTCTTGTCTAGAAAATCAAGGACACTGAAAGAATGGTATACATTTCAGGTTCCAGTGTTCATCAACAGTGGAAAAAAGTTTTTGTAGGCTCCCCTTTTCAATTTCGAAATCTGATTTGCATGTTGGTCATTCTTTGCATTTTGTTTATCAACACATTCTTGTCTTATGATCAAATAAAACTGGATTGTTTTGATAGGAAAATATTTTGCTAATCCATCAATTGCACTAAATCGACCACAATCACAATGGAAGAGTTCAATTGCACTAAATCGACCACAATCACAATGGAAGAGTTTGATTCATGTGGACTGAGGCTATGTTGTTATACTCTTATCTACAAAACAAAATATGATAAATTAAGAGTTAATAATTGATGAATAAATGATCATATTTATCTTTCCAAAGAAATAAAAATTGATGATAGTTATTTGAAAAAATAATTATGATAGAAAACCAAAGTTTAAGTATACTGAAATGCATAATAAATGCTAAATCTTTAACTGATATTTAGCACAATTCCAATCTTCACATACTAATTCAACTTCACTATGAATCATGAGTGCACTTAACTTCCATGAGTGCAGTACTGAAATTGTGAGCTTTATGAGTGCAGTACTGAAATTTTTTGAAAATTTTTTATTTCTCATCTTGAATGACTTTTATAATTAACACTAATATTTACAAAAATCTAAAAACCCCCTTTGAATTTAAAATTTTTTTGTTATAATTAATAGCTTAAGAATTTAAAATTTTATGACGTACATTTGGTTCAGTACCTTTAATTGATTACAATACTTTAATGCCCCTTTAAGTTTGCTTCGGAGAAAAAGATGTTGAGCAAATTTATCAATTTTTTTCACTCACGTAACCTTCTGTTACGGAAAAGCGTCTATTGGTTACAAAGAATTTAAATGCTTTGGTATCATCAACTTGCACCGAACCAAACACCAATCTTGAAGCTAAGCTTTAATAAAAAACAAAGAATAAAATAAAATAAGAATAAATTCTATGATCGTACATCAAATTGAAAATTATGCAGTTCTATTATTTGACCGGTAGAGGAACTACCTACTACCTTAAAACTTTGGAAATACTATAATAACAATGGGTATGATACCCCAACACACCATAAGAACCCTCCATGCGGCCCCGATCGCGTCTTAGCACTAGAATTTGTGTGGGGCTGTATCTCAAGATAGGCACGAATGATTCTTGTGGGGCTGTATCTCAAGATAGGCATGAATGATTCTTGTGAACTAATGTGTGTAGTGGTTTGACTTACCATTGTCAATTGTAGCACTTCCCTAAAACTTTATCATTTAAAGGTACCCATGCACACACGCACAATATCATATATACATGCTTTAAAGTTTAAACAACCGCCATTCAACTATATACATATCACACATCACTCAAGATAGCATGGTCATCCAACCAAGACGTAAATTGCGTATATGATTCCTGGGATGTACCCCAAAATCGTCAGCAACAAATCTATCCAGAATTCTATCTGCATCAAAAACAAGTCAAGCTGTTAACTAACTAAATGTGCACATTATTATATACGTACATAAAAAAGGTAGTAGTTAAGTATCACGCATGAAAGGAAGGTGAAGATACTGAAGTTGTCACGGTAATTGATTCTATATCTGATCTTGCTCTATTTATTGAACCATCATAATTAATAAAATCTCGGGCCATCAGACAAACTTAGTCAGTCTAAATATATAGTGGACTAAGATCATATAATAAAAGCAAAAAAAAAGTATTATTATAGCTAGTACTATTGATTGCTTACACCGCAGTCATAACGAAGGAAGACACCTACAGGGGGGATAAGAATGGCTAATAGCACCTCTAGGAACGTCGCGGAAGCCATATATGCTTTAATTAAGAGAGAGAGTGTGTGTGTGTTTTGACGCTCAAAGCTTTTATAGTCCGGTCCTCTGATGTGGATGTGGTGAAAAATAGGAAACCAAAAATTGAAGATGAGAAGAATTTCAGCTATTGAATAGAGGTATGCAGCATGCAGTGGTGGTGCATGGCATGTGGCAACCATCTTTGCCACGTCTAGGAGCTATTTTCACACGTGCCCTTCATCTGAAAATCATTCCACATCTTGCTTTTCCTATCATTTTTTTTTATTATTCTTTTTATTTTTTGAAAGGTTGTTGTATATTTAAGTTACCTTATCTTTGGAGGTAATAATAATACGGAATATATTTGACAAAAAAAAAAAAAATAAAATAAGAATATCTTTGGAGGTCAGAGACACAGTGTTTGTCTATTGATTTTTATCTTGGAAAAATGATAAAATTACTCACTTTCAATGCACACTTTTATCTTTTAACTATTTATGACTTTTTTTTAACTCTCCAGGCTTGAATCCCACATCTGACAAAATATCATAAATAACTAAAAGACAAGAATGTGCGTTAGATTATCATTTTCCTTTTATGTAGATACGTGAATACATGCATTTTGAAGAGTATCGAAGGGATGGGTACAAATACGTGCCTGACCTACGTATCCGAACGAAGTTACACAAGCATTCTCCTAATAAGAAGCACTCTTAATACTCTTATAAAACTTGTCTGAAACAACCGCAACTCTATTTTATATAGAATATTGTATGCGCTACATAATTGGTTCAAAGGCCGAACAAAGAAGAGATCATCGGTTCGAAGGCCGAAGAAAGAAGAGATCAAGTTCATTTTGTCTAAAAAATAAGGAAAAATAAGGATATCTATACCAAAGAATGGAGAAGAGTGTGATATGTTGACAACTAATGTAAAACTTTTGTCGCAAAACTTGTCAAGAAAAAGTAAAAAGAAATGGAGAATTTTGAAATTGGTTTTTGTTAAAGAGTTCTCATAAAAACAGACCAATATGCTTGATTCCTTGTTTGTTTTAATTTTCGCTTATTAGTCATGGTGGGTTGTTTATGTGAATAATTGCTTCTAAAAAGTAAAGAAACGTTTTCAAAAAAAAAAAAAAAAAAAAAAAGTAAAGAAACAAGTAAAGAGAATTTTATGAAACTCTATTATTTTTAGCAGTATTAAGTTCTTTTTTTTTTGGGATAAAATATAAACTTTTTCCCTGTGGGACCTACTCTCATAATTCCATACCTAACCATTGAGCCACCCAACTAAACGGAACAAAAGCCACTTCTTTAGTGCCACGTCGAGTTAGCACAAGTAAAATCTGTACCGTCTAGGCCCTTGCTCGATTAGAGCTTTTAACTGTGTTAAGTGTGAACATGGAGTATCACAATCAAGAAATAAAACCTGAAGATAGTAATATCATTGTAAATGGGGACCATAATGAAACTTTAACTCCCTCAT
Organism: Stephania japonica; assembly: GCA_039657345.1. Classification (NCBI taxonomy): domain Eukaryota; kingdom Viridiplantae; phylum Streptophyta; class Magnoliopsida; order Ranunculales; family Menispermaceae; genus Stephania; species Stephania japonica. The sequence continues at coordinate 47,595,135 of CM077560.1, read as the reverse complement.
CATCATAATGAAACCAATTATTTTCTTACATGAAGCACTTTGTTTTCCCATCACAAGTGCTCCCAACTAGTACGTTTGAGGACCCCCACCCTCACATCACTTACACTTAACCTACCTCTCCAACTTCCATGGCACCACAAAGCACAAGAAAATTGGTTGATAGTTATAAACACAAGCAACTTCCATGGCCATCTTCACATAGTTCTATTAGAATCAGCAAATAAATTCTAGGAATTCATCTTTCTAAAATACAACAACAACCAAGCCTCAATCCCAAATTAATTACATAGGCTAATTATGGCCAAATGGTGTTAAAATAGTGGTAAATATTTAGATGCTGGACACCACTTTGTTATTCTTCTATTCACATAGATCAAAGGAGGAAACACCCATACATAAATGTATGATAAATATTGTGAAACTGTTGGGTTGATATGCAAGTTGTCCTAATTAATTAAATAAGATAGTGACACCCCCTTCACTCAAAAACAATGCCACAAAAATCTAAGCATATTGCACCTTTTAGGCCTCAAATTCTTCCCCTCAACACACTTGCTTCAAGGCAAAGACCAAGTAACCAAGCCTAACCAAAATTAAGGAAAAGCAACCCTTCAGGACCCATGTATCACTTTCTGCATTAAAGGTCTAAGCCTTTAAACAAAGCAGTCCACAACTGCAAGAAAGAAGAAGCTAGAGATTGAAACAACAATAGAGAGGAACTAATAAGAGCATGACAGCAAGCAACAGCTTAGTTGGTTTCTTCAACTTCCTAACATTCCTAGCATCAGTGCCAGTACTGGGTGCAGGGATATGGCTGAGCAGCAGAGCAAACACAGCAGATTGCTTGAAGTTCCTAGAATGGCCATTCATCGCTATAGGAGTTTCTATCATGGTGGTCTCTTTGGCTGGCTTTGCTGGTGCTTGTTATAGGAACACTTATCTGTTGAGGTTCTATCTAGTGGCCATGTTCTTCATCATTGTCGCTTTAATTGGCTTTGTCATATTCGCTTACGGAGTTACGTCAAGGGGATCCGGTCGGTTAGTTCTGGGGAGGGTGTACCGCGATTACTATCTGACGGACTACTCGGGGTGGTTGGAGGAGAGAGTGGCAGATGAGAAGTACTGGGCTGATATCAGTTCTTGTGTTAGGGAGTCTAGGGTGTGTGCAAGGATTAGGAGAGAGCTTGGTGGAGTGCCTGAGCCAGCTGAGCTATTCTACATTAGACCACTCACCCCTGTTGAGGTAATCAAGAAAAACCTTCAACTTTTCGTTTCTATGTGTTTTGTGGGGAGAGTTCTTGGTGTAGAGAGAGCTCTAGTGTTACACTGCTACAGTGATATAATTTAAATCACCATTCATCATTGAAGTCCTCCAATCATGACTACAACATGACTCAAGGATGATCGGTTGAGTGCCAGAAGTGCTATCTCAATAATTGAGGAAATAATAGAGGGGATAAAGATAAGAATTGGCTCCTAATAGCATTTATTTTGATAGTGCATGTTCAGGCACAAGGAGTTGATATGAATTCAAATTTATTACTAGTACACACATAGTCGTTGGAAATAAGGAGTTTTATATAGTGAAGGGCAAATCAAAGTGTGAATCCTAGTAAAGATTTAACTCTCCATATAGACAAACTAGTCCAATCAAATAATCATTGCAACCATATAATAAAGTCTTGTGTATCATCACTTGAGAAGAAAACACACCCTTGTCAACCAAGCAAAAAAATGATCTCAAAAGTATATGCCCAATAATCAATATAACAATCATAAATACTCCAGTCGAGAGTAATCGCAAGTCCTGTTTCATGAAGGGGTATGGAATGTGATGCTGTAAACTGTTAATTTTAACATGAGATTTGTACTTACAGTCCGGTTGCTGCAAGCCACCAACAGAATGCAACTTCATCTATGTGAACGAGACAATGTGGAATCCCGGAGTAGTTCCACCAGGAGGCTCCACAGACTGTGCAAGGTGGAGCAATGATCAAGCGGCTTTGTGCTATGCTTGCGACTCTTGCAAGGCAGGCGTGTTGGGGAGCCTCAAGGATACCTGGAGGAAGGCAGCTCTGATCAATATCATAGCGATAATTGTTTTAGTCATCCTTTATGGTCTCAGTTATGCCGCCTATCGAAATAGCAGGAAAAACGATACAAATGAGGCTTACGGTGCCGCCAGAATGACCAAGTCACACCCTGCTGTTATCCGCATTTGAAGTATGAAAAAGGATTTTGAATTTCTTGTATAGGTTATGTATGTAGAATTTACGCTTTGATCTTCTACACCAGTGTATGCAGTACTTTCATGGTTGTGTGCATGTATGGATGCATGTGAGTTTGGTAATTTAATGTAAATTTCATGTGAAGACGAAGAGGCGTACCTGAATTTTCATTTCAAAGAACTGTTCTCTTCGTCGTTGTCCATGGTCCAACATGAATATTAAAACCTGCAAACTGCTAAAATAGAATTATGACATTCCCACCCAGTACTTAAACATATTATACAAATGATTGGCCAACATTTGAATATGCAAAGCCCTGTTCAGCTACTTTTAGCAAGGCATGAAAGGAAGAATCTGTAGATTTAACATTAATAATCTAATGTGGTCATCTTTCCCTCATATTTTATCTCGATATTATTGACATGGTCTTCATTCTCATCATTCATGTATTCATATAATTCAGTAGTCACAAGAAGCATTTACAACAAACCAAAAGGAATGTAAATATGGTGTTATATTTCTATTAGATAAACAAAAACCAACACACTACATCACAAAACATTCATGGAGTGGAAGAGAATCAATGGGATGCAGGTTTGTTATCTAGAAATTCCTTCCTCCCAACAAGCCAATCTTTTCGTTTTTAATTTTTTATGACAACATGGTATTCTCCCATTGCCTTGTCATTCCCAAATATGGATAAAGTCTACTGAGGCCACATCATTTGTACCTCCAACTGCTATTCTTTAGATTCTTTTAGCTTTCCTTCTCATGTGTGTCTCTTGTAACCCCTACATTTCCATTTAGAATTTCCCCTATAGCTTCTCTTGAACTACAATCAGTTATTTCTGTTGCATTCAACTAAAAAATCTCCTACAGACTGTTAGGATGTCTTAACTTCAACAGTTAACATCAGCATAAAGCCTTGCAATCTTTAGCTAGTACAGAAACCATTAAAATATGAATACATTGCTGAACTAAAAAATTGCAATTCTTAAGCACCTTAAATCTATGAATCAGTTGCCTTAAAAAAAAATTTATGAATCAATTCAGCTTTTATGAAGAAACTGAATTTTTGAGTGTATGATGTGCATGCAGGATATATTTAAGGCTTTTAAGCATTGCAGGATATTCGAATTCATTATCACATCTCAAGGAAAGTTCCAATTTACCTAACAAATTAACATATATATAAATAAATAGAAAAATCTCCTCTAAACTGAAAACCTTCATATTTACTTTTACTTTTGCAACTGAGATACTCAGACATGTAGTTGGCAGTTTTGTTTCTATCCATATAGTTCAAAGGAGGAAATGCCAATATACGATATTCTGAACATGGGTTGAGTTAATTGCTAGCTAGTTGTCCTAATTTAATAAGATGGCGACGCCCCCACCACCTCCCACTAAAGAAACAGAAATCCCTTTCTCTCAGTAAACAAAACCACAACAATCTGAGCACATTGCCCCCATTTAGGCCCCAAATTCTTCCTATCAAGACTCTTGGTTCAAAACACATCTTAGCACCTAGCCTCCCAAAATTATGGAAAGCGACCCTGCATGAACCATGTTCCTTTCTCCATTAAAGGCCTAATAAAACCTCTAAACAAAAAAAAAACCTTAACTGCAAGAAAGAAGAAGAGATTGAAATAACTAAAGAGGGATATAAATAAATAAGCAAAGAAAGATCATGGCAGCTAGCAAAGGCTTATTTGGCTCCTTGAGCTTCTTAACATTCTTAGTGTCAAGTCCAGTACTGGGTGCTGGGATATGGCTGAGCATCAGAGCTAGTTCAACAGATTGCTTCAGATTCCTAGAATGGCCATTCATCGTATTAGGAGTTTCAATCATAGTGGTGTCCTTGGCTGGCGTGGCTGGCGCTTGTTATGGGAATCCTTTTCCTTTGAGGTTCTATATGGTATCCATGTTCATCATAATTGGTGTTTTGATTGGCTTTGTGATCTTCGCTTACCGAGTGACAGAGACGGGGTCTGGCCGAGCAGTTCAATGGAGGGTGTACAGTGATTACTATCTGGAAGACTACTCAGGGTGGTTGAAGGAGAGAGTGTCAGATGAGAAGAACTGGGCAGATACCAGTTCTTGCGTAAGGAAGTCTAAGGTGTGTGCAAGGATGAGGAGAGAGCCTGGTGGACTGCTTGAGCCTGCTGAGGTGTTCTATGCTAGGAAACTCTCACCTATTGAGGTAATCAACAAGAGCTTCTAGCTTTTGATTTTCTCAGTGTTTTGTGCATTAGATAGTTATCAAACTTATTAGTGTTGAAAAAGTAACAACAGAGTTCATTTGAATCACCACTTCGGATATCACTGAGTACATACTGTTAATCATCCTTGGATCATGGGTTCAACATCTATTGAGAACAATTGATGTTTCACAGAGAAATTGAGAACAACTCTCAATTTTGATTTGCAGGTGTACTCTACAACCACTTTCTGAAAAAAAAAAAGAAAAAGAGTACATAAATCGTGGTTTTGATGAGGAATTCTTGAGGATATATTTAACTTTGTGTTAGTTGGTCTATGATAAAATTGAATTGACTTAGAATAATAAGACTGCAGGAGTAGAATTGTACAAGTCTGTTTTTTTTTCACAATAAAAAAGTGTACTAATGTCTCTTATGAAGGACAGAAGAGCATGAGGGAGTTGATATATCCAATAATTAGTTTAATGAAAGAAAAGTGCAATGATTTAACAAAAAAAAAAAAATAAGTGCAATGAAAGTTTGAACCTAATGGGAATAATACTAGAAACTGGTCCAATCAAATAATAACAACCAGACCCCCACCATTAAAGGTTTAGAAAAGGGGGTTTGATATATTTTTCATTTTTGCCTAAAAAATTGAATGAAGATATGTAAGTTCAGAAATTTTGTTTATATTTTTTATTCTGTTTATGCATTTCTTTTCAGTAAACATTGGTTATTATACATTTCATAAATGCAAACCGTCAGTCATCCAAATAGTGAAAAAGATATAAAACACATCTTAATACTTTTTTTTCTAATTTCACAAGTGAAGTTTGTTAAAAGCTCTTTTGTTTTAAGATGACAACTTTTAAAAGATTCATTCTAAATCCCCCAGTCCGTACAAGTAAAATAGTTTTATATGTTGATGTTTGGACATTGGTTTCATTATACAGAAAATATAATCGAAGTTGTAAGAAAATTTAGGAATTACGAATTATTATATACATCAGTGTTTAGAAGGTTTAAACCAATTTTACCAAACACTCAACCAAATCAGTTTACTATATAATTTTGACACTATCAACTAAACAAAATTGTTTTTTGCTCGAATAAAACTAATACTTAATTTGAGTGGGGGGGTATTTAATGCATGCCTAAGCCTACCACTAAGTCTGACCTCTTACGCTCCTCTAGATCATCCATTGAAGAGCCGAAAAATACTTTGCATGATCAAAAAACTAACCTGGATATCTAATTTGGGAGTCAATAGTAAAACAATATAGCATAAAAATTCCACTAGGTTCTCGCATTATTTAGAACTCCACCTATGTAGTACACTTTGTGCACTGCATAGCCAGTCCCAAGTCCGGATAAAACAGAAGGACTCCGACGCCCAATGGGTCCCAAACCCATTTTCCAAGAATGGAAAATGGAGGAGGGTTTCGATAGGTTGACAACCAACGCAAAACTTTTGTCACTCTTCATGAAATGGATCAAACAAATATAAACGTTGGAGTGTTCCCTCCTAGCGACGTGCTGCATCGGAGCTCGAGTGTAGTAAAAAATGAGCAAGGGTGTGTTTCGCATAGCCGCATGGGTGTGAAGATAAATGAACAAGGGTTCCCACACATAGGACGTGTGTGGGTAAAGAAGTTAGTCCCTTCACATCACCACCCGGATGTGAAGAAAAATGAGCAAGGGTTCCCACACAGAGGACGGGTGTGGATAAAGAAGCTAGTTCAAAAAGAACACGAAAACAAAAGCAGAATCATAGATAATGAAACTAGATCATTTAGACAAAATAGAAATAGAAAAGGAAAAACATAAAAGGAAGAAAAAATTCGTTTACGGACATGGAACATAGGAACAACATAGGAACACTTACAGGGAAGTCAATGAAATTAGTTGATACTATGATTAGAAGGAGAGTCAATATTTCTTGCCTTTAAGAGACAAAATGGGTAGGAGAAAAGAGTAAAGAAATAGGAAACACAGGGTTTAAGTTGTGGTACACTGGTATAGATAGGAAATGCAATAGAGTAAAAATTCTTGTGGATAATGATTATAAGGATAAGGTCGTAGAGCTTAAGAGAATGGGGGATAGATTGATCTTAGTTAAGACGAAAAAACTTACATAGTTAGCGCCTATGCACTACATGTAGGATTAAACGAGAGCATCAAACGCAAATTTTGGGACGATATGGATGGATTTATGCAAGGTATATCATTTGATGAAAATATTTTTATTGGAGGAGATTTAAATAGGCATGTGGGGACAAGTAATGATGGGTTCGAGAGAGTTCATGGAGATTTGGTTATGGTACTAGAAATGAAGAAGGAGAATCAATCTTATAATTTGCTTCAGCGTATGATTTTATCTTAAAAAATACTAGTTTTAGGAAAATGGAGTCGCACGTAATTACTTTTAGTAGTAGTCATAACAAGAGTCAAATAGATTTTATTCTAACAAGAAAAATAGATAGAAAAATATGTAGAGAGTGCAAAGTAATACTCCGTGAAGAGCTTACTACCCAACATATGTTAGTAGTACTTGATATTAAGCTAAAACGACAACTTAATAGGAATAAAAAAGACAATGACCCTATAATAAAGTGGTAGAACCTAAAAAATAGTAAACTAGAGTTTAGAGAAAAACTAATAAAAGAAAACGTTTGAAATATTGATTTAGATGCTAATACAATGTGGCTAAAAATGAGTAGTTGCGTAAGGAGAGTAGCGTCAAATGTGTTAGGTATGTCTAAAGGCTTAGGACCACCAAACAAAGAAACATGGTGGCGGAGCGAGGATGTCCAAAAAGCAATTAAGACTAAAAGAGAGATGTATAGGAAGATACCTACGTGTCAAGATGAAGATACGTACAACCAATATAGAGAAAATATAGAGAAGCTAGAAAACAAGCAAAAAAAGTAGTTAATCAAGCTAAAACAAACTTCATGGAAGATCTATATACAAAGTTAGGTAATAGAGATGGTGAAAAAATATATTTATAGAATAGCCAAATTAAGAGATAAAAAAAAACAAGACCTAAGCTATGTAAGATGTATTAAGGACGAAAATCAAAATGATTTAACGCGCGAAGATGATATTGAGAGATGAAGACGCTACTTTGATAATTTATTTAATGATGGCCAAGTTGATATCATAGTGGATGAAAACCTACACCGAAAAAGAAATATAAACTATACACGCAATATTAGAATTCCGAAAGTAAAAGAGGCATTGAAAAAGATGAAAATAGGGAAAGCATGTGGCCCTGATGAAATACCCATAGTGGTTTGAAAATGCTTAGGAGAAATTGGATTGACTTGGTTAACAAAATTCTTTAACAAAGTTTTAAAATCAAAACGGATGTCAATGGATTGGAGAAGAAGCATGCTTGGAGCAATCTTAAAAAACAAATGAGATATTCAAAGTTGTTCAAACTATCAGGGAATTAAATTTATGAGTCATACTATTAAACTTTGGGAGAAGATAATTGACAATAGACTAAGAAAAGAAACAAATAATCAATTTGGTTTCATGCCTTGAAAGTTAAGGTGATTTCCCTTGTAAGAATATTGATGGAAAAATATAGAGAAAAAAAAATCTTCATATGATATTTGTAGATTTAGAAAAAACATATGATAGGATTCCTAGAAATGTTATTTGGTGGGTTCTTAAAAGAAAAAGAGTGCATGCTAGATACATCGACACTATTAAGGATATGTATGAGGGAGTAGTAACGAGTATAAAGACATTTGGAGGAACTACAAAAGAATTCCCCATATTACATCAAGAATCGGCTTTAAACTCATATCTCTTTACTCTAGTTATGGATGAACTAACTAGGCGTATTCAAGAGGATATACCATGGCGTATGTTATTTGCAGATGACATTGTCTTAGTGGACGAAACAAGAAATGGAGTGAATAGAAAATTAGAACTTTAGAGGAATACATTAGAATCTAAAGGCTTTAGGTTGAGTAGTATAATGACCCAAATTAATGTAATTAGGTATTAGTGTTAATCACGGGGTTTAACGGGTTAATTCGGGCGTTACGTGAACAACTGGGTGACTCAGATGTGGGAACCTAGGTGATACTTATGATATTTGCGCATGGTGTGATGGCTAGTATTGCGACGTTAAGTGTATTAATTATTATTATGTATATAAACATCACATCTGTGAATGTTGATATCTGGTAAGGTTACAAGTCGAGTATATGTCTTGAAGTGCATGTCGGGGATTGGGTACCGGGTACCAGATAGCCGGGGTACGGGGCATGGGTAGCCGAAGAGTAAATGTTACTTCACATATGATTTTTATGAATTATTTGGTGGCCAAGCCTAAGGTGTGTGAGCCAAATCAAATCAATTAATTAAGTCCTAAGGTTGTAGCTAGGAAAATCAAAGTGCATAGAATTATCCTTGAGATGCACAACAGGGTACATACAAGGACTGTAGTGTCATGATAAGGTGTCAAGACTTAAGTGACACGGGGTGATCAGTGACCATTAGATCAGCCTCGAGATGCGTGTTCGTACTAGATTAGAACCAAGGGTATAAATATTCCCCGATTAGTGGCGTCATGCATATTACATTTTTCTCAACAAACTTTGGAGCTTCTGTGAGTGAAATCTGAGGTTGGAAAGGACGAATTCAAGCTTTGAAGAGTGATCTTGGGCGTTCAACAACCGAATCTAAGGTAATCAAACTCTCATTTTCATGAATTTCATTAAAATGGGTGTTGTGGTGATCTCGAATTTTTTGAGTGAATTTACTGGTTTTTGAGGTTATTTAGAGGTTGTTGAGGTCTCTTATGAAAAAATATATTGGTTTTTCTCGGATTTGTGAGGATTGGTAACCAATTTGAGGATTTTGTGTTTATGGACATGCATGTTTAGATCCCTTGTTTTGGGTTTAATTAGTGTTTAATTGGTGTTCAATTTATAAATTTTATGCAATTGGAAGTTTGGGAGTGTTCTGGGCATAATTGGGTAGTCTGGGAACCCAAAAATCCCAGAATTCTGTTATGGAATTATGGGCAGGGAGCCACCTCGCGCGCTGGGCAGGCTGGGAAAGATGATGAACAGTAATGAAGAATTGTCCAGTGCGCTGGGGACCTAAAACTGGAATTTTCCAGCAAGTTGTTCACGAGAGTTTAGGCCTATTTAATATACAAAACCCATTTAATTGACCCTAAAAACAGCATAAGTGACTTCAAGGACTAGAGGACCATAGCTCGGACATTGGGGAGCTAGGCGGGTCGGATTGACGGTCCAGGAAGTCGGAGTGCATGTTTACAGGTGCGTAAAACCCTTGAGAATGTTACACTTTAATTCATGCGTGGTTTGTCCTTGTTAAACGAGTGTTTATTCATTTATTTATTATTGTTTTGCTTGCTTAATTGGTTGCCATGTATATGCACTGTGATCATGTGTTGGTCGGCGTTTGATTTTTTTACATGGCCGAGATTAATCGAGATGGTCGTGGTACGGAATTGAGCAGGCTAGATTGTAGCGCGTGTACTTGACGCAACCGGTGAATAGCTACCCGAGTAGCGGGGTGCACGTGTCCGGTGGGTTGTGACGTGTTTCCAGTCACCGTTAGTGGTTCAGGTGTAGTTTAGGTGTGATGTGCTCACTGGGGCATCCGAATCTACGAAGTATAATATAGTTTTGTTAGACTCAGTCACACCTCTATCTAGTTTTCATTGATATCGTTGATTGATCCTGATAACTTGAATGATGCTTTATATTCATTGTGTGTGATCGGTATGTTTGCTGTGAATGTTGTTTGCTGCCAGCCATGGGAATATGATTCCTGTTGCCAGGGTCATATTTACATGTCTTGCAGGTTACTGTAGTTTTTCATGGTTATAGTGTAGACTTCTCTTGGGAATTTACTCACTGGGTTCGTTGCTGTATGTGTTGGGCAATTGAGCGCAGATCCTAGTATGAGCAAAAGCAAGGGAAAAGAGGTACTAGGCGACTATCTCTGAGGCCGTTGCTGCTGAAAGCTCGTGTTTTGACTATCTAGTATGTATATTTTGTTTTGCTGGATTTTGGGAACTTTAGAACTTTGTCATATGTATATAGATTACTATATATTTTGTTTCAGTTATATACATAGTGTTTATTCCCGGGTTTTCCACTATCTAGGTTTAATAAATTCTCATAATATGCGCATTAAAGGCTTCCGCTATGATTAACTAACCTACTAGATGTTTCGAAGAATTAAACAATTTAATATAGTAGGATTAGTTAGACGAGCGACACTTCATAGAGCTGCGGATGTGGCAGTAGTGATGACGTATCCAATGACGTGGCAGCCACTACTAGGCTTGCGGGCGGAGAGCGTGGGTCATGGGACAACCTCGGAATTTGGAGCCGTCTCATTTTGGTATCAGAGCAAGGTCGATAAGGCCTTGGAATAGATGAGTCTAAAGAAAGATAGTAAACTTTAATAAACAAATACTAGTGTGGAAACTCGAAGATCCTAACTCAGAATCCTAGTTGGGAAGCGGTATAAGTCCGGTAGAGTAAGGACTTATATGTGTGATGATTTGGTTGTATATTATATATACGGACTACGTAGTAATTCGACGCACGACTTTCGGTGCAGATCTCGATGGATGGACAGCAGACACCGTCAGGGTCAGGGACTGGTCAGGCGAGGGATCATACTGGAGATGAGGGTATGGATCCTGCGGTTGCAGCGCGACTTGTCGCTCACGATAGGCAGTTTGAGCTACTGCTGGACATGATGAGAGCTCAGACAGCTGCCATAGCAACCTTCATAGCATCGAGAAACCCGACTGCGGTTGCAATACCTGCAGAGACAGCAGTATCGCCTACTGAGATTCAAACAAACACCAGCCCAGACAGTAGCGTAGGAGACACCGATTGTTGAGACTACACCAATTGTGGTACCAGTGGAGACAGCAACTCCGACACCTCCACCAACAGTTGTGACTGCTACTACGACTCCTACTACTCCAGAGTATAGGATGGATCCATAAGCGAGGAGATTGAGGGATTTTCTTAAATTTCAGCCTACATACTTTTATGGCGGTGGAGATCTTGAAGCAGCAGGGGACTGGATTGTATCTCATCAGCGCATGCATAAGGAGCTGAACACAAAGGAAAGGCACAGGGCGAAACTGTCCGGAACATGCTTTAGGTCTGATGCAGCAGTGTGGTGGACCAACTACCAGGAGACACATGTCGATTCAGCGACTTGAAGCTGAGTTTCGAGAGATCTTCTACGATCAGTTTATTCCTATGGAGGTCCGACTAAGGTTGAGAGAGTTCTTATCCCTGAGGCAGGGCAATCGTACAATGGTACAATATATGGATCAATACAGCTATTTTCTGCAGTTTTCTATGGACATCGTTGGTACCAAACGCCTACAAATTTACTACTTTGTTCGGGGGGTTGAGAGTGATTGCGAGCGCGATTGTGTCGTCGGGGCTTCGACGTTACAGGATATGTTCGAGAGGGCCTTGACTTATGAGACATTTCTACTATAGAGGAATGGTATTCCGATTACCGCTTCGGCTGAGATAGAGAGTGGTCAGGGTTCTCGGCCGGATAAGAGGCCAAAACGGCAGCGTGAGGGATCTAACAGAGATAGTAGGAGTGATCACCAAGATAGTAGACCCCAATATGAGGACAGACAATGGGATCGATAGCACAGAGGTGATGATCGAGACGGCAGGACATATGCGATATTAGCACCACAACAACATTACACTCAGGACCAGCGAGGTAGAGATCGAGATCAGAGGACCGGAGTTGGAGTCAATGCTCTGAGGATCGACAGTCTGGAGGAAGGGACAGATGTAAGTGTTATAGAAGCGGTCAGAGAGGTTGCATCAGTATGGATTGTCGTAGAGCCTCTCCAGCACCAGAGATTCCACGGACCAATAAGAGAGGTCATGCTGTGGCACAGCCGGTTAGAGAGATGACCAGACAGCATGAGCAGGGTACGCTGTTGTTGTGTTTTCCCATGCATGTGTTGCATATAGATTGATTAGTTCACTGTATTTGTTACATTTGTTGCATTCCCATGCATTCGTTGCATCTAGGTTGATTAGTTCACTTAGACTGGTGCGTCCTAGTTGATTCGTACACTAGGGGATAGTAAGACTGGTTGATTCGATCACCAGGGCCAGGTCGATGTGTTTCCTTGGGATAGGTTGATTTGTTCCTTAAGAATTTAAGTTGATTCGTTCACTGAGGGGTTAGAGTTGATTAGTTCATCATGACGACGGGTGTCAGGTTAGTTAGTCTAACGGGTAGTCGCATTCGCATTGCAATCACTGAGAAGAGGTATCAGTTATCTCAATTTCGGGGACAAAATTCTCTCAGTTGGGAAAAATTGTAATGACCCGAATTAATGTAATTAGGTATTAGTGTTAATAACGGGGATTAACGGGTTAATTTGAGCGTTACGTAAACAGTTGGGTGACTCAGATGTAGGAACCCAAGTGATACTCATGATATTTGTGCATGGTGTGATGCCTAGTATTGCGACGTTAAGTGTATTAATTACTATTATGTATATAAACATGGCATGTGTGAACGTTGATATCTGACGAGGTTACGAGTCGAGTATATGTCCCAAAGTACGTGTCGGGGACCGGGTACCGGATAGCTGAGTACGGGGCATGGGTTGTCGGAGAGTAAGTGTTACCTCACATATGATTTTTATGAATTATTTGGTAGCCTAGCCTAAGGTGTGTGAGCCAAATCAAATCAATTAATTAAGTCCTAAGGTTGTAGCTAGGAAAATCAGTGTGTATAGGATTATCCTCGAGATGCACAACAGAGTACATACAAGAACTATAATGTCATGATAAGGTGTCAAGACTTGAGTGACACAGGGTGATCAGTGACTATTAGATTAGCCTCGAGATACGTGTTCGTACTAGATTAGAACCAAGGGTATAAATATTCCCCGATTAGTGACGTCATGCAAATTACATTTTTCTCAACAAACTTTGGAGCTTCTGTAAGTGAAATCTGAGGTTGGAGAGGACGAATTCAAGCTTTGGAGAGTGATCTTGGGCGTCCAACAACCTAATCTAAGGTAATCAAACTCTCATTTTTCATGAATTTCATTAAAATGGGTATTGTGGTGATCTCGGATTTTTGAGTGAATTTACTAGTTTTTGAGGTTATTTAGAGGTTGTTGAGGTCTCTTATGATAAAATATATTGATTTTTCTCGGATTTGTGAGGATTGGCGACCAATTTGAGGATTTCGTGTTTATGGACATGCATGTTTAGATCCCATGTTTTGGGTTTAATTAGTGTTAATTGATGTTCAATTTATAGATTTTATGCGATTGGAAGTTTGGGAGTGTTCTAGGTATAATTGGGTAGTCTGGGAACCCAGAAATCCCATAATTCTATTCTGGAATTTTGGGCATGCTGGGGAAGATGATGAACAGTAACGAAAAATTGCCTAGCGCGCTGGGGACCCAAAACTGGAATTTTCCAACAAGTTGTACACAAGAGTTTAGGCCTATGTAACATACAAAACCCACTTAATTGACCCTAAAAACATCATAAATGACTTCAGGGACTAGAGGACCATAGCTCGAACACCGGGGAGTTAGGTGGGTCGGATTGACGGGTCCGGGAAGTCAGAGTGCGTGTTTACAAGTGCGTAAAACCCTTGAGAATGTTACACTTTAATTCATGCGTGGTTTGTCCTTGTTAAACGAGTGTTTATTCATTTATTTATTATCGTTTTGCTTGCTTAATTGGTTGCCATGCATATGCACTGTGATCATGTGTTGGTTGGTGTTTGATTTGTTCACATGGTCGGAGATTAATCGAGATGGTCGTGGTATGAAATTGAGCAGGCTAGATTGTAGCGTGTGTAGTTGGCGTAGCCGATGAATAGCTACCCGAGTAGCGGGGTGCACGTGTCGGTGAGTTGTGATGTGTTTCCAGTCACCGTTAGTGGTTCGGGTGTAGTCTAGGCGTGATGTGCTCAGCCGGGGCATCCGAATCTACGAAGTATAATCTAGTTTTGTTAGACTCCGTCACACTATATCTAGTTTTCATTGATATCGATGGTTGAACCGGATTACTTGAATGATGCTTTATATTCATTTTGTGTGATCGGTATGTTTGCTGTGAATGTTGTTTGCTGCCAACCATGGGAATATGATTCCTGTTGCCAGGGTCATATTCACATGTCTCGCAGGTTACTGTGGTTTTTCATGGTTATAGTGTAGACTTATCTTGGAAATTTACTCACTGGGCTCGTTGTTGTATGTGTTGGGCAATTGAGCGTAGATCCTAGTACGAGCAAGAGCAAGAGAAAAAAGGTACTAGGCAACTATCTCTAAGGCTGTTGCTGTGCTGACAGCTCGTGTTTTGACTATCTAGTATGTATATTTTGTTTTGCTGGGCTTTGGAAACTTTAGAACTTTGTCACATGTATATGGATTACTGTATATTTCGTCTCAATTATATACATGGTGTTTATTCTCGGGTTTTCCATTATCTAGGTTTAATAAATTCTCATAATATGCGCATTAAAGGCTTCCGATATGATTAACTAACCTTCTAGATGTTTAGGAGAATTAAACAATTTAAAATAGTAGAATTAGTTAGACGGAGTGTCACTTCAAAGAGTTGCAGATGTGGCAGTAGGGATGACGTATTTAGTGACGTAGCAGACACCACTGGGCTTACTGGCGGAAAGCGTGGGTCACGGGATAACCTCGGAATTTGGGGTCGTCACAAGTGGGACGAAGACCGAATACATGCACTATGAGTTTAGAAATACTAGACATAGAAATGGAGTGGTAAAATTAGGGACAGTAAAAATTTCTAAGGTGAAACACTTTAGATATCTAGGATCAATCATACAAATGATGGCAATATTGAGAATGATGTTACGTATAGAATTCAAGCTGGATGGAAGAAATGGAGGAATGCAACATGTGGGATCTGTGATAGAAATATCCATACCAAGTCAAAAAGGAAAATTTTATAGAACTGCAATTAGGCCAACTATGCTATATGGAAGTGATTGTTGGGCAGTAAAACAACAACAATTACATAAAATGAACGTTGTTGGAAATGAGGATGCTTAGGTGGATGTGTAGTAAAACTCGTAAAGATAGAATAAGAAACACAAAAATTCAAAGAAAAGTAGAAGTAGCACCAATAAACACAAAGATTAGAGAAGGGCGATTGCGGACACTTGCAAAGACGGCCTAAAAATGCTCCCACTAGAAAACTTGACTCAATAGAAACTGATAAAATTTGATGAGGTAGGGGTAGAATGAAGTTAACTTGGGATGCATTAATTAGGACGGACTTGAATGATTTGGAATGCTCACCATCAATTGCACAAAATCGAGCACAATGGAAGAGTTTGATCAATGTAGCAGGCCCCATTTAATTTGGGATTGAGGTTATGTTGTTGTTGTATCGCATTATTTAGGCATTAGGCATGTATGAACTCTATGGATTGTTGACAATAATATGTGATGCGTGAACTTACAGTCTGGGTGTTGCAAACCACCAACGGAGTGCAACTTCCTCTATGTGAATGAGACAATGTGGAACCCAGGTGTAATTCCACCAGGACCCTCGGTAGATTGTGCAAGGTGGAGCAATGATCAGGCAGCACTGTGCTATACTTGTGACTCGTGCAAGGCAGGTGTGCTGGGGAGCATCAAGGAGAGCTGGAGGAAGGCTGCTCTAATCAACATTGTTGCAATTGTCATTCTGGTCACAATCTATGCTCGATTATACCTCCGAGCAAAATAACAGGAAGTTAAATATCAACTCAGCATATGGTGCCTCCAGAATGACCAAGTCCCTACCTGCCATTATCCATCCTTGAATCATCAAATCTATTTATTTAACATTATCACTTTTATGTAAATAGTGTAAGTGTGTGTGCCTGTGGTGGTTTCCTGCAAGTTGAGTGCAGAGAAGAGGGAAGTACGCACCTGAATTTGTTTAAGAAAAAATACAACTTTGTTTGAAAGGAAGGACTGTTCTCCTTGTGTATATCTATGGCCAATATGAATATAAAACTCTGAAAACTGCTACATAGAATCATGGGATACGCCGCGCAGTATCTCTGAATTCTACAGATGATTGGTCAACATTTGAATATGCATAAAAGTTCTGCTTGCTACTTTAAAAATATCAAAATGTAGATTTACTTTTGATTCTTCAAGCATTAAAAGGACATTCATCAATTGAACTTCAAGGATAACTTATTTTAATTGAAAGCAGAGATGCAGGAAACCAAACAGAAAATTGGAAAGAACAGCAAAAGTGGTTATATACTCCTAAGGGGGCTTCTACCAAGCAGAGATTATCCCTTACCATTTACCAACCATGACAGTACTTCACAAAATATGTTGGTATTGTTCTTGTCATTCTATGTAAAATTTGAATTTTATAGTCAGTGATTAACACCAAATCAAAGGAACTAAAATGGTATAAACTTTTATATGAAATATAACCAAAACACCGTCACAAAAGTAGGGGTACGGGCAACTAAGTCCATCAAATACAAATGAAATACTATATTAAACATGAATTCGACCAACAGATGACTTTACGACAATGGATATAAGATCATACAGCATTCAGGATTAACACTGCCAACTCACTGCAGAACTATTTGAGTTTCAAAAGCTCAGTGCAAAAGTCTTGGGATCTACAATCAATAAAGCCAAATATCAGCTCATTCAGACAAACTAGCCAATACAATGCAATAATTTATGCCATTATGAAGCTGAAAGATTTTTATACCTAGTCGTCAAACACAAATTCCACTCCATCTTCTTTCCTGAAGTTATGAGTAGTGTGATCCACAACCTGCACATGGAAACCAACTACCGTTATTAATTATAAGAAAAAGGTAAGAGGAGTAAGAGTCCCAGAAATGGTGGTCAATATGTCAAACATCCTTTCTTATTAGAGATGTTAACCCCCCTTTTTTGTGTCTCCTCTCCTAGTGTTGTGACAGAATATTGTGAGCTCAATCTTGGTGCACAAGAGAAGTGGTATTCTCTTAGAAAGGAGGGTAGCTAGTTGGATTCAAAGACATTCAATTATGGCTCTCTGGTTCATAAGTTAATAAACACACCTCGTGCACAAGGGAAAGAATTGAATCCTCCATGCAATTAGTGGAAGCAACCAAAGCCAAGGAAAGGGCTAGGATGACTCACTCACAGTCACAGGTAATTCAGAATCCAACAAGTAAAACCTCTTCCGAGTTCTTCACTGGTAACTTCTCTTCACTGATATTCTACTTATTGAAGATTTCTATAATTGGTCTTTCATACAAGAAATTGTGAATTGTCATTGCTAAAAGCCTATAATTCATGTATGGAACCATGTAATTGTTGATGCATATTGGGTATCGATGAATAAGCTATTTATGGAATGAGTTGAGGACTCCCAGTGTCAAAAAGTTATATAAGGTTAAGAAAGTCATGAGGATCCATTTCATGAGAAATTTGACTGCAAGAAAAAGGAGAAGAAAAAGTTTTAAGGAGAACTTCATCACGTTCCACGCTACACAAGAATTCTTTCATCCCCAAGTTGAGCAATGTTATTCTATACAACAATTTCTGCTTCATAGGCTTAATATTTGTGGATCATATGAAACAAACACCTCAAGGGATTACAATTATCAATTATCAACTCTTCAAGCCAAATTAGCCAAGCATACAAAATTTATCAGACAAGCACAAGCATGCAAGGAACATTGAATGCCACAATGAACATTTCTCAATTACACTAATCGCCAATTTTTATTTTAATTTTTTCCAAAATCCTACTCCTAACAAGATAAAAAGCACCGTTTAATAATGAACATTGAATGCCACAATGAACAAGATCAAGCAATAATGAAAACAAACTCACATTGGTATCACTGAGTTCCAGATTATAGAAATCCATGGACTCCGCTTTAAACAGCGGCCCGGCATGCCATGTTCCCACATGAAGCTTAACAAACTTGGCACCGGAAACTCGAAAAACCCGCACAACATCCGGATCCGGCGGGACATAAAAGTGACCACATTTCGACTTGACAACCTTCTTTACACCGTCACTTGGATCCACAATTGATGCCCTAGCAACTCCAAGATACCAAACGTGAGCGCCGACCGAGCCGAGACACTGAGTCACGCTAGCGTGATGAGTTATAGCAGAGAACTTGAGATCTCTGTCCTTCAAATGCATCATGTAAAACCTAATCGATCCATGCTATCTATCAATTGTTAGCTCATATTCAATTCCAATCCACTTGAGACTTCAACGAGTTGTATTGTTAAATACCTCGGAATGCCTCGAGTTAGGTCTAATTGCGCATCTCGAGGGCCGAACTGGTCGCCGTCGGGGGAGGCCTCGATCACCTGACCGAAGTCTTGGAAGCTTTGCGGAGTGGCTTCGATCACCGCGAGCTTCACTGTTGAAGACATGGCGGGAAACTCGGCGGTGGTATTCTTCTGCTTCTTCTTCTTTGGGGGTATGAGAGGGCATTGAGGAATCAAGAAGAGTGGTCGCGAGATAAGTGTTTGTAGTCTGTTGGATTTGCATCGGGATTATGTTCAAATGCCTTCATTGATACAAAAAAAAAAAAGGCCTAGAATGACAACATATATGTCACATCATGTCTTTGAGCTATCCATGAGTGCCTCATGTAACAAACTTGTTATTATTCTAATATTTTCTTTGATATAATTGTATATCCCTTGCATCGTTGATACAATAATGAAGACTTATCTCCACAAAACTAATACAAGCAAAATAAAGCCTCGTCACAATCACCATCAGAGGTCTCTTGGACACACAATTTGTGACGACCCTTCCCTGACCTAGAGTCAAGTCGCCCGGCCCAATATCGTTACCTAGACCCAATACCTGAACCAGCCCCAAATAACGGCTTGGCACGCCTAAATAAACCTGCGAAATAATCATTCTAACAAGATATATGATAATATGAGTGTAAAATTTCAATCATAAAAAAAAATCATATAATCCTGAATATAATAATAAGATCTATAATCTTAAATATTTAAAAGTCTCATACAGCTTCATAATAATAATAAAGGTTCAAAACTACCCATTACTAATTCTCAAGCTATAACCCACGTACGAGGTTTACAAAACGATTAATAATAATGTTAAACTTGTAATATATGAGTCTCACATATGAAGACACTTCAAAATAAATTATTTCCCTTGCCTTTCTTGTCTACTACGCTGGTAGAGAGACCTGTGGGGTAGAGTGGGGTGAGCTAAAGAACCAACGATGCTCAATAAGAGGAAAGACTCGCTCAAACATTAAATATGCAAGTACTACCTAGTACTCATGCAAATTCTACATGACATTCAATCCATACGCATAACACAACATGTAATAACCGAATGCATGTAATTCATAACAAAATTATAAGCATATTAATTGAACACACAATTCGATACAATTAAAGATATGGTTCATGCTCATAGCAATTATAAAAATGGATTCATATTCCAAGAAGAATAAATAACTAATATTTCTATTTCCAAATTTATTATCCAATAATCTTCAGATCAATAATTTATGTCATATCCCATTCACATTACTATACATAAACATAACAATTTTACAACACATTCGATAAACATTCATTTAAGTCATGCATAATAATTTTCATCATTATTCATTTATAAATTTACACATGACATATAAATAAAGTCACACGAAAGATTTAAATAAAATGTGATAAATATAAATATTAATATAAGCCGTTGTTCCATTCAATGCGAACTAGATATTGGTAAGGATCCGATGACCGAATCCTCTATTTTCGAATTGGTACCATAATCAGTGGAAACGTAATGGCCGTTACGCCCTCTAGATAATCGCACCAAAACAAAGATAGATTCATCCAAGCCGTCACCGCTACACGTCTCAAAGAATCATCAAGTAGCAAAGGATGGAACTCCAAACCCTTACACTCAAATAATTCACCTTATGTATTCAATTAGTCAAGCAAACCCTTGGTGGTTAACTACCACACACTCTGGGGAGTCAAAGCTATAGACCACTTGCTAATTTGGCCCGCGGTGGAACTCCACACTCTGGGGCACCGAATAACGTAAAAGGCAAAACAATGTATTCACAATTCCATTGATAATAGAGATCCAAACCAATATCACGACGCAACCCATTCCCAAGTCTTTACATTCAAAACATGCATTCTTAGTTATCTAATAATCAAGCCATATTTAATGCATGAGCGAAGCTCCCCACTTACCTGGACCCGTCGCGACGCCTATACCGACTCCTCGCACGATTGGGGTCCCATGTGAACCGCCTCGCGAATCTAAACAATTCATACAATTCTATATAAGAATTTCACTAAATTTAAAGTTGTATATTCTATTTTTTTAATTCATATTTGGGGACCCAAATGGTGTGGATCCCACGCGATGTGCCGTTTAAGGGCTTTGTCGAGGGTATCGATGCCCCTCGTAGGTTTTATCCTATTTTTTATTTTATTTTATAAATTTTTTTAATTGGCTATTGCCACCCTCTTCTTCCTCACCATAATGGGGTGGCTAAAGCCACCCCCCATATTAGGCGGCGGCGTTGTCTTCTCCGGCGGCGCCACCAGGCGCCGCCCCCAAACCAGCGGCTCCCTTTGGAGTCGCCACCCCTATTTCCTTCTTCTTTAAAAAACAAAACAAACCAAAGAAGAAGAAAAAGAAGAAAGAAAAGAAAAGAAAAAGAAGAATCACCACCACCACCAAATCAAAGAGGAAGAAAAGAAGAAAAAGAAAAATAAAGAAAAGAAAAATAAAGAAAACCCACCAAAGGATTACATCCCCCTTTGTTGTTCAAGCCTCCTCCTCTTCTCCTCCCTCTCCAAGTTTAGGGTTTCAACACAAAAGAGGCTTCAATCTTATAAGTGGTTTATATAGGTAGGGTTTTAAAGTAGGGTTGTTCACAATTTAACCCCAAATTACGTAAATACCCCTTTTGGGCCCAATTCTCTCATTAAGTCCATTCCACCTATTTTCACTTAGTCCAAATCAAAATCTTGTTAATATTAATTTTTGTGTAACAATTTGATTTGCTCCCATATTTTAATATAAAATTAATAAAATACTTTTAAAATGGGTCGGAGAATATTTGGGTCGTTACACTTACGTTTGTAATAATATGGTCACTCAATTTTGAAATTTGTAACAACTTAGTCATTGAACTTTACATTTTGTAATACGGTGATCATTCCAATAGCATTTTAGACTGAAAGCACTAGGCGCACGTCGCCCTACAACTATATGAATGTGGGTGAAATGCAATCAGGCATCACATCAGCGGTCTCATTGGGTCTTAGATCGATAAGCTATCAAAATGACTAACATGTTATAAAATATAAAGTTCAGTGACTAAGTTATAAACTATAAATTTGAGTAACCATATTCTTACAAACGTAAGTTCAGTGACCAAAGTATTACAAATCATAAAGTTGGATGACCATGGATGAAATTAACCCGCGAGTCAATTTTTTAATTTTGGCTATGTGTATGTACCACATCTCATCTTCTCTTTCTATTCACAATTTGGCGGAAATCTCAAACCCTAGCTCCACAACTACAGAGTCTTTTAACTCCACAAAGCCACATCTATTATAAAACAATCAATTTTAGTGTCTAATTAAAAACTCAAAAAATTGCGTGTTAGATGCTTCATATATCAATTAAAATTTTGATTTAATTTACTTATGCTTTAATTAAAAACTCTAGAAATTGTGTTTGTTATCCCCTTGAGCCCATGTCTGGCTCCGCCTTTGGTTGGGAACGTGGGATCAACTTCCGTGGGAGTTGGCATGTATATCTTCAGCGGTACCCAAAAAAAAAAAAAAAATATATATATATATATATATATATATATATATATATATATATATATATAAGAAAATGAGTGTGTATGTTGCTGATGTAAAATTATATATCTTTCTCACCAATAAAAGAAAAAATACAGCACTTCATTTTTTGCTTGAACATTGCACGAGGAAGTATAGTAGAACTTTTAAATCGGGGCACTTTGGCGGGTTTGGGTAGAAAAATGTAGTCTCAGACCCACCCACCCAGCAAATGCTTAATTAAAGGCAAAACCTATCATTTGGTCCCTGAACTTTGTGTTTTTTGTGCTCTAGGTCCCTGAACTTTTATTACTATACATTTGGTCCTTGAACTTTCACAAAGATCTACATTTAGTCCCTCCACCATTTAAAGTGTTAAATTATGCCAATGTGGGCAACAAAAGTGTTGTGTGATTAGTCAAGAAGAGTAAAATGGTTTATATTATCTTGAATCGGACGACTCGCATCGACCAAAAAAAGCCGAAATTTTTTTTAATTTCCCCCAAAAACATAAAAATCTCAAAGTTCAAGGACCAAAAGCATAAAACTCAAAAGTTCAGGGACCAAATGTACAACAATGAAAGTTCAGGGACTAAATGTACACTATTAAAAGTTCAGGGACCAAAAGCATAAAAGACTCAAAGTTGAAGGACCAAAAAATATGTTTTGCCTTAATTAAATTTGATGCAACTTGGGTCGACAACTTATAAACTGTTGATGATGCATCTCTATTGTTAAATTTCTTCAGAATATATCCTGTCTAGTTGTCTATAATAAGTTAGGAGATGCTTACATAAAATTATTATTATTATTTTTTTACTTCAGTGAGAGTCGAACCACGACCTCCGAAATCTTGCCTTTTGACAAGTGATGGTAAAGACATCACTAAATTACCACATTGTCACCTACTAATTCATATGGCCGGTACATTCATGATAGAGCTCCAGTCATTTTTGTTAGTCATTTAAGGATAATGCACACCATTTAATTACATATGAATCTTACTAAATTACCACTCAATTTTTTATTTTTCTTTTTTTGAAAGACCCATTAATATTTTTTGCAACTTAAAAAAATAACAATAATCTTATATGAAGATCAAACCAATTCCTCTTCCCAACTAGCATTAACAGGGATGCTCTCTATCTCTTACATCTACAAGAACGCATCGAATAGAGAGAGTCGGTCGCTTGAGAGAGAGAGAGAGAAAAAAAAAAGTCGATCGATTGGTTTCTCACACAATTATTGGAATTCGATCAATTGACCCAGGCCGCCTCCCAAGCCCAACAACCGAATCAAGCCCAAGCAAGCGGTCTAGCTCGCCTAAACAACCTGTGGAATACCATAAAGACGATATGGAATAATAATGGGGAATAGTAGTATAGAACGAAACCATATGTCCATCACATAACTATAATTGGGTTTTCATTTTGTAAAACAAGTAAGGTTGTTCAAAGGCTCCCAAGTGAATTATTTTGACTAAAAAAAAATTAAAAATTAAAAATAAATTATATATATGTGTGTAATAATAATAATAATAATAAAATAAGATAAAATTAAGTTAAAATAGAAAGGAGTTCTTTTAGCCTTAACAATCCAAGGAGTTCTTTTAGCCTTGACAATCCGATGGGGCGCACTCTTACGCCCCCGAGGAAGAGTTGGGCGAGTACCACCCTTAGACCCTCGCATCAGGCGACGAGAGACCTGCAGGATCCACATTAGTGGAGTCTAATAGTGCCACGTCGTGGGTGGCGCCATGAGGCTCCAACCCTAGAGGCACCACTTAAAGCGTGGGGCAAGACAACCCCTGCCCCAGATGTTATGGCTGGTGCTGTGGGGTTTTAGGCCCCACGACGTCTCTCGTGACGTCACGTTCAAAACGTGAAATCTCGAGGTTTTCGTGACCGCGGCTCGCGTCGCCGTGTTTCGAGCTTATCCCAACCTCATAGGGACCTTGATACCCACTCAAAACCACCATAAAATCATAAAAAATGTCCAACCACCGATCCAAAACTCGAACGAAAATACACAAAATTGACACCAAAACGACAAGAATTAAACGGGGAGTTGGGATCTCACCTCTATTTGCGTCGTTGCACGATCCCTTTGTGTCGATCCACGCTCGAAAATCACAAAACCCCCCACTTCCTTTCGTTTTCCCATGAGATGAGAGAGAGAGAGAGAGAGAGAGAGAGATGAGGGATAGGATGAGTTGACTCACCTATATATAGTGTGAGCCTCATCTTGGCTCACACACATATCTTGAGGCACATCTTGTAGCCTATAATCACACCAACCAACAACCACATATGACTCACTTGTTTGGCTCCCTTCCTTGTTTTTATCCTCTTTTAACCAATAATTGGTCTATCATGGGCGTTTTTCATCTGGCATGCACCACGACTCATACCGTCACGCGCGAATGGAAACACTAACGACTCGAACATATTTCCAAATTAATTAATTATTATATTTTATTTTTTAGTCGTCCACAAAAATCATTTCTCCGGACCCATGTACCCGTATTTCTTCCACCCCGATACCCGTTCGACACGTTTTCCTTGGCGAACTATATTCGTAACTCGACGCCATCGTCCTGTCACACAAACACAAGTTTAAATAAGTAATACACATCGTTACACAGACATAACATAATTTTTTGGGTTGTTACAGTCTTCCTAACTAATAAGAATTTCGTCCTCAAAATTAAACTTATCTCAAGCGAATTCTTAATAAAACATACACATCAGGGAAGTATTGTCTAACCAATCCCTCACTCTCACTCACGTGGACCCGTTCAAACGTGAGTAGATGGAACTAAACTCTATAACTATTGGCACACATCTAACTTAAGTAGTCTATTGTCATCCTGTAAACTACAAACTCACATAAAATCTTTTTGGGGCTGATATTGGATTCACATAGAATACTCGCACATAGCTTGATATCTTACCTGAATTTACAGACCCATCTAGAGCTATTAGGTAGATATCGTATCCACATAGAATCACGCACATAGCTCGGCATCTCACCTTGGTTCCCTAACTCACACAGAGTTCTTAAGTAGATACCGGATTCACAAGGAATCACGCACACAGCTTGGTACCTTATCTTGATATCGGACTCACACAGAGTCGCGCATACAGCTTGATATCATTCTTTGAAGTAAGGACCCATATAGAGTCAATACACATAGCTTGATTCACTACTTCAAAGTATAGACTTACCTAGAGTCACTGCACATAACTCCACTCAAGTTCACACATAACCTAGACTCACACAAAATTTATGCGTACAGCCTATTCAGATTCACACAATGTAACGATTTTAAAATCTAACTCATGACACGTGTCATTTTAGGTCGTACGTGGGCCCTTGTCATGATACATGCGAACAATTCTCGGTTGTTGATACCAAGGTATATGACTTTTGTTCGGTATTTGTATTATTTATCTATTTACCCAAAGTTAATCTCCAATGCCCCAAACGTGTGAGGATGTTTGAGGGTGAGCATTGATGCGGAGAAATAGGTTTGGCTCAGAGAAATGTGTTTTACAGGCGCCGAGAAGAACGGTGGTCAGGTATTTAGATGTCTAGGGGACAAATTAATTAAAACACTAGCAAAATACATTAAAATATAATTATTAAACATTAGGTAATGTGTTTGATGCCTTGGTACGTTTGTGGCACATGACAGTGCGAGTCATGTTGCGGATCAGGTCCGAAACCGCTGGGAAAACGTGTGTTGAAGTGTGTGCATGAGAGGAAGTCATAAAGGGTGTCACTTAACTGTGTTAGTCGTATGTTAGATGGGTGATGGCTGGTGAAAGGATGATCGCTGGATGTGCCTCGGGATATGCGTAGGGTCTTGATGAAATGTATATATATAATTTTAACGACTCTAAAAAATCTAACTTGTGTCACATGTCATTTTAGGTAATACGTGGGTCCCTTGCCGTGATACGTGTGAACAATTCTCGGTTGTCGACACCAGGGTGTATTGTTTTTGTTCAGTGTTTGCATTTTTTTCTTATCTATTTATCCGAATTTAAATTCCAATGTCTCAAACGTATGAGTTATTCATGTTAGTGAGTTATCAAAGTACAACGGAAATAATTTCTACTCAAACGACATGTTAGGACAACCTAGAGTATGGAAACCCCGCATATGTATATATCCATAAGTATAACAAGTCAGAGGAGAGTAAATCACATCGTATACAAGATCTCTCACAAAACCCATAAACCTAATGTGTTTAGAAACATATACATATAATACAAAGAACCTACTCGGTAAACGAGAGGAGATAACCAACTGTCCTCGACGTCAATTGTCTATCGGTCCTTTACTTTTGTCAATTCTGCAGTATGATAGGGCTACACCCACCGTCATAAAAAGGACGGTGAGTACAGAAGATAACAGTAAAAACCAAGTGGATCTCAATATAATTTCAAATGTCAAATAAACGGCTAAACGAGTATCATGTAGGAATATCACAAAGATAAAGACAATATTATAGTTTAAACCACTAAGATATCAACGATAAATGAGTGTCAAGAGCATAAAGCAAAAAGGCATCTAAGTGTTCCAAGTCCATCAGGTTGCCACACAGAGTTCACAACTTGACTACCACGACAGATTATGGACCTACACAAACCACCAGACAATTTAGGATGAGTCACCCTACCGTAGCCCATACATAGTTCAACTCCCAGTCAGACTACCAACCCTATATTGTGGGTTTAAGCACGTCCAAAATTCGTGTAATCACTGTGGTGAAAGATATCACAAAACAATCTCACCGCACCCGTGACCACCATATCGTCCACTTAGACCCAAAATACTATTCATCAAGGAACTCAAGGAAAAACAAAGTTGATAATCCACCAAAAATAGATATACAAATGGAATCCAAGAAATCATTGTAACGACCCTCAAATTTAACACGCCACGTGTCTTATTTCATGACCATGACCCGATTGTCGTGACACGTCTAGCATTTCGAACCTTGGGCTCGACACCAAGGTAATTTTATTTTTCTGTGATGATTGTATTAGTATATATGTCTAGTACGAGTTTTGAGTCGTTTGGCAAATTGAAAGTTTGAGTGAGGCTTCTCCTAGGATAAACGGGGGTTTTAAACACAGAAAATGCTAATAAATGGATTACTTGAATAATAATTAAGCTAAATAACTAAAATGAGGATGTTGGTGAGTCTAGGGGTACACGACGTGCGAGTCGTAATGCGGTTCGGATCCGAGCACGTAAGAAACGGGTTAGGGAGTTGGTTAACTATGTGGTGTACAAGTCACCTATTGAAGTCACTAAGTGGAGTTAGAGTTTGTGGACAACTCAAAAGGGAGAGCTTTGGATCTACCTCGAGATGCGTATGTGAAAATGGATGATAAGGAGACCTATAAAAAGGTCATCACTCGCACATTTTTTTTTTCTCTCTCTCATTTTTCTTTCATTCTCTCCTCTTCTCAAACTTGGAGAACAAGGAAGTTGGGACAACCATTAGAGGCTACACAACTTGCCGAAAAACTTGCCGGAGTTCCAGGATTTTGTCGAAGTTAAGGTGAGATCTCAATCCCCTTTCTCTTTTCCTTCGTTTACACGTTAGTTTCATTCGATTTCATCGCGATGACCATGGACACCGTGTCGGAACAATCGATTCTGATTGAAGCCTCGATGCCTTGGTGATCCTCGAAGCGATCAACACATGTTTTGTGAACATCGTTGGAGATTTGGAGGCATTGTACGATTTTTATCAAGTTTTACGATGTTTTGGAGTGTTTTTCTTTCTGGACGATCGTCAGAGGTTCTACGACAATCCAAAGAAGATTTTAGATGGCTATAAACCTCCGTATAAGTTTGAGATAGGCGCGGTGATGCGAGCTGGGCTTTTGAAAAACCCCAAAAATCCAATCTAGTCCACACGTCGTGCATGACGCCATGGGCGATAAGTCCCACGACGTCAGTTGATGGCGTCCATAACAGGGGAAAATTTGTGAAGAAATGAGACGTCGCGGAGGCGCCATGAGCCAGAGTGTTGGCAGCGTCCTTAACAGAACCTTAAATACCCAAAACCCACGAGACGTCGCGAAGACGTTGTGAGCTAAAATGCTGGCGACATCCTCCCACGGCGTCTAAAATAGAGAGTAAATTATTCCACGCCATGACGACACTGTGGAGACCATGTACACAATGGCGTCACCCATGACGTCTAAAACAGAGGCTTAAATTTTGACTTCGTGACGATGTCGTGAAGTCTTACACGCGATGGCGTCCAAAACAGAAATTTTACTATGAATTTCATGAATTTTTGAAAATCTTGGCGACTTTGGAGATTTATTTAAGGTCTTATATTAACTATAAACCTAATCTATTGGTGTTTAAATCATTGATAGGTAGTTGGGAAACCCCGAGCAAAGCTAGAGTCGCGTGAGTGTACATGAGTTGCGACATTATTAGGTAAGTACATATGTGCTTTTATATATATGTACAATAGTAAGCCAATTAAGAAAATGATATGTGATTCATTTCCCTCTCTTGTTGTGATATTTGAATTGATCATATTGTTTGGCATTCCATTCCATTATTTCTTTGGTTAAGTGTTTTTAGCGTAAGTTGAGTCGGGAAGGTACTATATGGCCCGCATTAGTTGGGAAAACGCGAGCACCTCCTGCAAAGAGTGTTGACCACCCCTAGTGTTGTGTGATACCTGAGTACTGGATTGTTGTAGATATTGTTATAGCTATGGTGTGGATTGGTTGTGGATATTGTTCTGGATTAGACCACTTATGGGCCTCTTTTGATTCGATGAACACTTAAAATATCATTGATTATCTGCTAGTCTATCTATCATGCAATTTACTTATTATTTCATGTATTTCAATATCGCATGATTCATAGACTTCTTTATTAATAAATCATGAATTACTATTACATTATTCTGGCATTATTATAATTATTTCTCAGTTACTCACCGTCTAGTTTGTGACGGTGGGTATAGATAGACCGAGACGAGCAAGGGGAAGGGACTCGTGCTAGGCGATTATCTCACTTGATCCTACGAGGGACTTTTTCTGCTTTTTAGTGTAGGTCTCCATTTTGCTTGATGTATTTTCGTTTCTCATATACTATATGTTTTATTGGTTGGGATTGTGAAACTGATATCATGTGTTATTATTCTATCTTTTTGACACATGCTTATTGAATCTTTCTGATTTCCCTTTAATTATTAAATTATTGCCTGATTATAGTAAATTTTCGTTGCGTATCATTCTAATAATACTTATAGTTTATAACTTGTTAAATTAATGAATTGAGGCTGACTAAGCATGCGTTGGCTTGTCGAGAATGGTCTTGGGGGGTTTATGTGTGTCTAGGCTAGGCAGAGCCCAATTTTATGGAAAATTGGGGCCGTTACAATCATATTTCACAAGAAATCATTGCTCAACAAAGATAACTGCTAAGTAAATGCACAAATGAAATAATGCAAATTCTCCGATTGTTTTTACTCACAATCACCACGCGAAATTCCGCGCTCGTAACTATTACATGTCACCAAACCGATCTCGTATACTCGTCAACAGTTCATTAAGCACCTCGTCACCAGTTCATTAAGCACCTGGTAATCATTCAGATCTAATTTGGTCACGTTAAAGTCTTATTTTGCATTTGATTGTAATTTCCAGTTAATTTTCCCCATTTTTCAAATATTACTTATTTCTACTATTTTGAGTCAATTTTCTAGGTATTGGGTCACATTCGAACCCATTGGAATACCCGAGAGAAGTCCCGAAGTTTTCAAAACTTTTTCGAAAATTGGATTTGATGAATAGTATCACGTCGTGGGGGTCCAACCCTGGAAGCGCCACTTAAAGCATAGGGCAGGACAACCTCTGCCCTAGACGTCTCGCGACGTCACGTGTAGAACGTGAAATCTGGGGGTTTTCGTGACCCCGACTCGCGTCGCCATGTTTCGAGCCTATCCTAACTTGTCACGGTCCAAAATTCTAACCTTTGATTAATTCCTTAATCAGGATCACCAACCCGTGACGTTGGACCCGTGTAAGATACGCACACCTACCAAGGCACGTGATCGATGTGTATTTTATATTTGTTATGGTATAAGCGTAGTGTTATGTAAATGTGTAGACTAATTAAGTCGTTTCATGCAATTATAGGCGTTGAGACACAAGCCGGGGGACTGGGTAATTAGTCATATGGTGAGTCACATTTTATTTATGTGATATAGTTTATTCATGTTACATAGCCTATGATTTTTGAATAATGCAAATCACATTAAAAGTCCTATAGTTTGAACTACAAAAATTGATAAGCATAGGACTTGCCTCGGGATATGTGCTAGCACACACTCCTATGAAGGCATGAGTCAAGTGTTGGTGTCATGTTAGCTGAATTAGTGGGGTGTTAGGAGCCAATTGAGACCCTTAATTTCCCTAGTGATGTGTGAACACACACAAGATGAAATACACTTATTATAAATACCACACTTAGGCCTTGCTTCTCTTTGCATGCTTATGAAACGACAAAAAAATTCAAAGCTGGATTGTTCTTGGTCGGTTTTGAAGATTCAAGTGAGAAAAACTGAAAATCCAAAGTAGCTCAAGTGCCGATAATCAAACAAGAACCCTAGTTACAACTCTACAACTTACATACTCTCAATTTAATGGGTTTTTGAACATGAATCATGGGGTTTTGTAATAAAATTAGTTTTCAAGTGTTTTGTTAGTATTTCTAATCAAAATAAAAGCTTTGATTTGGTTATCCAAATTCCATTTTCGAAATTATCAAATGTGCTTGCAACGGGGTTTTTTTGAATGATTATGAAATTATGAATTTTGGTTGTCAAAACATGGCTGTTTCAAAAATCTAACTCCATTTTTGAATTCCTTGTTGAATTTCACTTGGGACAGCATCAACAAATTTTAAAAATCAGTTTGTAGTCTTTCATGTGTTCATGAGGTGTTTGATGAAATGCATGAATGAATTAAGCATAATCATAGCCACTAAATCAGATCACATAACGTTATATATATCCGAATGGGCTGATTTTTGGATCTGTTGTTGATGGATATATTAGGTAGCTTCTCACCAAAAATCACGATTTGTCGGTGTCTATTTTGGGAGTTATGAATTTTCTAAGTTGATGTCCTGAACTAGCTGTCAATTGAGACTAGTTCGATGTTATGCATGTAAATCCTTCGTTTTAAATTGAAGTTGAGCAAATCTTAATATTTCGGAAAGCTAAGAAGAAGATCTTCAACTTTTCTACAAGGTTTGTTCTCCAAATTTTGAGATTTAGAGGCTAAAAAAGGCTTGCAATATTTCAGCTGATTTAAACATCTTTTACTTAGAAAAAATCTGCACTTTCATGTTTTGAACTTAACTCGTCTAGCTTAGCCTAAACCCAAACTAACCAACTCTAATACACTTTAACAATTCCAGGAACCTAAGGGGAGGTCTCGAAGCTCAGGAACAGGAGTTTGGACATCGGGAGGCTGAGAAATAGCTAGTAACTTTGCTTGAGAGTGAGTAATCCCATTTGAAATATTTATGCATTCATTTCATTATATAGTCAGTCTTGCTGTCCATTATGACTGTTATTGCTATAGTATTCGAATTTAATGATATTGGTTTGTTTCCTCACTTGTTGAGCTTGGGTTCATGATATTACACTGCTTCAAGTTTCATTGACTCTATTGATATTCATATTGTCTTCCTTGTTGTGTAAATGTTTCTCATTTATTAAATAGCATGCTATTAGGATATTGGCTTAGAGATAACTTAGGAATATTTGTATTCATGGATTGTGCGTTTTGTATAGCACTTTGCCTTATGTTAAAATCTAAAACAGTGTCTTCCTTG
Organism: Stephania japonica; assembly: GCA_039657345.1. Classification (NCBI taxonomy): domain Eukaryota; kingdom Viridiplantae; phylum Streptophyta; class Magnoliopsida; order Ranunculales; family Menispermaceae; genus Stephania; species Stephania japonica. The sequence goes on along the minus strand of CM077560.1, from coordinate 47,562,886 downwards.
ATATGATAAAGTAGTATTAGAATTTAGGGTTCATTGCACAATATAAAGTGAGCGACTCACGGGGTCATTGGACTTCGGGGATGTCGGTACTCTCCACTATACTCGTGCGACTCAAGGCATAATAAACAGGGTGTTTGGCGAGAATTGAAATAGATAATTTATATGAGTAGAGCATAACTCCGTCATTTGAGGATTATTAGAGTTTGATTAAATATGTAAAGCACAGCTCCATAAAATAGTGGAAAAGGCTAAGTGATAGTTATTATCGCCGACTGAACCCTAGATCATACTGCTTAACCAGAGTCAGTTTCGGTTGCACTTTCTAGTACTTTCTAGCATTTCTTGGCTATTATTATTATGTTTTGAAATACCATTCGTTTACTTTGGAAATGTGGATAAATATATCAATTGAGAATTATTGTTATATTTTTGTATTCACTGTCCTTTTTATGACAGTGAGTGCAGATCCATTGAACAGTAGACTGGGTAAAGAGAAGATTGGTAACTACCTTTGAGCTCAGAGCGTGCTACTGTCCTGACTAGTAGGTTTTTGATATTTTTGTACTATACTGTTATCATTTTTTCGATACTGTTGAGTTGTAAATTGGGTTGAGCGATAGCTCCTCGACCTTTTGACTTTCACACTGTCTATATGTTCGCCACTTACTGCATATATGTAGTGATCGTTATTTTTTAGTTTCCACGCTTAGGATTTATCTAATTGCTTCAGCATAAATCGAAAAGACTTTCATAAAAAGACTTTCGCAAATTCTATTAAGACTTCCGCTAAATCATTAAACTGTTAAAAGTTTTAATTAACCTTAAATTTCACTAAATGTTAGGTGATAAATTGGTATTTGTGTTAGCTTTAGTTATATATTTAATATGTTTTTAAGTTCAAAAGTCTTTAAAATATTGCATTAATAGCTTTTATTGTAATTTACAGGTCTATGAGTATTTGGATTGAAATAAGATTATAAAGTCGGGTAAAGTTGGATTGAAATAGTTGTCTTGTAAAGTCGGGTTGATAAAGTACGCACGCCAGATAGACATGGAAAGCTTGATATGCATTGTCCACATGAAGTTGCCCGCAACTGCGTGAAATGGGAATAATAGTCATGGAGTGGTGGGACCCACTATCGTGTTTTGGAGCTGCTAATTAGCATACATTGTACATGTATGGTGTGCTTGTGCGACCATGAAGAAGTGCAATGATATGCATGAGAAAATGCATGGAAATTGATTTGTATGTTATGGTGACGTCATATGGACATGTGATATATATATATATATATATATATATATATATATATATATATCATATTTTTCTTCTTTTTGTGCTCAAAGTTTGTTATTGAGGCCAACTACGTAACTAGACTAAACCAACTTTTTGCAAGTTTTTGGTGGAACTTTTTCTCATACCTATGGTTATTCAGATTATATGGTGCATCGTTGTTAGGCTTGATGGTACAACTTGTCACAACAAAAAGCAAGATACCATAGATGTTTCTCAATGTTCGCGCTAGATCAACATACTATTTCGACCTACTTAAAGATGTGGCAAGCAAGAAAAGAAAAAAAAAATCAAATTGTGAGATCTATTTTATTTAATATTTCTATTATTTTTCTTTTGTGTTTTATTTCTTTTGGCATTATTTTAATTCTAATGTTAGATTTGATTACATCGTGAAAAGCTATCACTTGCAATTTAGATTGACTAACCTTTGTTATCGAGTTGAAGCATCCGTCCGTATGCGATAGACTCGTACTTGTAACAATTGACCATACTAATTGGTTAGTCCCTTTTGGGACCGGTCAAGTGTCTTAAGAATCTAGGCTAAATCGAGAACACTAGCGATTCGATTGTCTAAGTGTAGTACCTACACGAATCGTATTAATGCAGTCATCACATTAAACCCAATTCGCTTGAGTCCAGGGTTATGTGTTTGGTTAGGGAAGTGATTAATGGTCATACCTTGACTACCAAGACTAGGAAGTGCGAGGAACCGAGTGCATCATCGGATCTATAACTAAACTAGGATCCAATTGATTAACTTATATATGCATAGATTGACGACCAAATCCAATCTTTTGTTGAGCTGAACTCGTATGTCTTGACCTATGTATTTTAATTAATTGTTTGCAAAGTTATTTCCTTTGTTTATTTAATTTATTAGTAATAGATTAGTTAATTGAATTACTTTCAAAACCCCATTTTACCTTTGTTATTTTCAACCTTAGAAAAACTACCAATCTTTGTGGGATCGACCATTTGCCACTATTATACAAATAGTTAGTTTAGGTAAATATTTTATTGACCGTTTGACGTGCGTCAGTAGAATTAGTGTATTATTTATCCTGAATGCAATCAAGTTGGTAATTGGGATAGAAAGGCTGACTAATACATAGTTAAGTCTTAGGTGATCGAGATTAGGGTTTAATTATGGGATTAGATCGGACAGTGCCCAAGATTAGGAAATGGGCCATCATACAAACTCATAGGAACCTCGATACCCACTTAAAACCACTATAAAATTGTGCAAAAACGTTTAATCATAAATCCAAAACTCGAATGAAAATACGCAAACCGACGCCAAAACGATAAGAATTGAACGTGAAGTCGGGATCTCACCTCCGTTTGCGTTGGTGCACGATCCCTTAGTGTCGATCCATGTTTGAAAATCACAAAATCCCCTACCTCCTTTCATTTTCCTATGAGATGAGAGAGAGAAAGGAGAGAGAAGAGATGGATAAGATGAGTTGACTCACCTATATATAGTGTGAGCCTCATCTTGGCTCACACACACATCTCGAGGCACATCTTGTGGCCTACAATCACACCAACCTAAAACCACATATGACTCACTTATTTGACTCCCTTCCTTTTTCTTATCCTCTTTTGACCAATAATTGGTCTATCTCAGGCATTTCTGCGCCCGACATGCACTACGACTTACATCGAGCGCGAATGAAAACACGAACAACCCGAACATATTCCCAAATTAATTAATTATAATATTTTATTTTTCGGTCATCCACCAAAATTGTTTTCCGAACTCGTATTTCCATATTTCGTTTGTCTGATACCTGTTCGACACGTTTTCATAGGTGAACTCTATTCGTAACTCGATGTCACCGTCCTATCATACAGACACGAGCATAAATAGGTAATACACGTCGTCACATAGACATAACATAATTTCTCAAGTTGTTACAGGGACGACACAGACAGGCTACGGTACTTTTGGTTGGACGAAAAATGTTATTTTTGACTAATTGAGGATGTAACTGCGATGATAATGATTGTTTCATGACTTATTACATCACATGTGTGTATTATATTGATAGATCGAGCAGATAGTGTGATAGGTATTCGCCTCGAAATTATGTCAACGTGGGTACCGGGTGAGCAAATGACAGGAACACTAAGTCGAGGAATGGGTTCACATAGATAAAACAATTAAAAGCGATATATAATGAATATAGGAAACGACGTAGGCCAGATATATTGTCAAAGTATTGAACGACGAGTCGATTTGGGGGGGGCTCGGGTACCAAACGTTCGAGGAACACATGAGTTGTGTTTTGAGAGGATAAGACCAAGAGTACCAAGTCACCAATTGTGGACTTTTTGACTTGACGAAGACCATTTGATAGGCCTTGAGACGAGGGGAGCACAAGAGATCAAAAACAAGGTATAAATATGAGTTTTTCAACTCATTGTCATCACCTTTTCTCTCTCCTCAAGCCTTAAACGAAAATTGGAGTGAAATATTAAGGGATTTGGTGAAAAAGCTTGGTGATTCGGGGAGGATTTTAGCGACAAATCACGAAAACGAGGTAAGATCTACTCTCCTCTTGTCGTTTATCTTTCGAACCGACTTTCGCCGGTTTTGGCGAGGGTTTCAAAGAGTGAGCGAGATGAGTTCACTAGAATTTTAAAGAGTTCTAATGATTTTAATTGTGGTATTGAGCATTTGTTGGAAGGTTTGTTGAAGTTGTTGAAGGAAAAACGAGTTTTTATCGGCTTCGTGGCAGAAATCGCATGGTTTATCATTTTGTTGAGGTTTGGCAAGGTTTAAAGTTACTCTATGGTTGACTTGGAAGACCATAGGATGTTAGAACGAGTCCGAGTTGCAGCGGCGAAGCCGAGGGGTCCCAAAAGGACCCAAGCCTCAAATAGGACTGACGCTGCAGTAGCGTGGCGGAGAGTAAATCTCCACGGTTGTAATGACCTCTCTTAATTTAGGGCACCGCCTGGCTTAATCCTATAATTAAGCCCTAATTTGATCCGTAAGACTTAACTACGTATTAGTCAGCCTTCTAAACTTAATTACCAACTTGATCGCGTTCAGGATAAATAATATACTAACCCTATCAATTTCGATAATTTAAAGTTGTATACAATATTTAACAGTTAATTAGTTAGCAAAAATCTTAACATTATTTTAGCGGAAGTCTTAACATTTCAAATGAGAAAAATTTAATAATCCTAAGTGTGGAAACCAGGAATAACGATCATAATATATATGTAATATATGGCCAACATATAGACAGTGTTATAGTCAAAAGTCTGGGAACTAACGCTCAACCCAATATACATATACGAACCAACAGTATGAAAAACATAATAAGTGTAATAAACAAAATATCAAAACCTACAGTTAGACAGTAGCATGCTCCCCAAGCTCAGAAGTAATCGCCAATCTTCTCCTTGTCGGGTCTACTGCTCGACGGATCTGCACCCACCGTCATAAAAAGGACGGTGAGTACAAAAGTATGACAGTAATTTCCAAATGATTTATTTACTTACATTTCAAAATAAATGAATGGCATTTAAAAGCATAATGGTAGCCAAAGAATGCTCTAAGTAAACATACTAGAAAATACCAAAAGCACAAATGAAACTGACACAAGTTAAGCAGTCTAATTTAGGTCCGGTTGGCGGTGAGAACTATCACATAGCCTTTTCCACTATTTCTATGAAGTTGTGCTCTACATATCATCATTTTCTAACAATCTCAAATAGCAAAGTTGTGCTTTACGTGTATAAATCATGTATCACAAATCTCGCCAAACACCCTGGTTCATTACGTCGCGAGTCACGCGAGTATAGTGGAGAGTGCCGACATTCTTGAGGTCTAGTGACCCTATGAGCCACCCACTCTACAATGTGCAATGAACCGTAGATTCCAAAACAACTTTTAAAATCAATAAAAGACTCGATAAAGGAGTTCAAGAAATAGCAATGCTACAAAGCACAACAAGCCAAGAATACAAGTCTATTTATAAAGTCATCTAAACCAAATAACATGCTATTTATCATTCTTTCACTAATACTCAATGAAATTAGACATACGCAATGAAAAAAGCCAAGTAAATTTAATCACAAGGTAAAATCATGATGATCAATAAGAGAAAGTAGAAGTAAATCATGATATCAAGATTACAAAGCATACATTTACAGTCCTAAGGACTGTCTAACAATAGTAAATATGAATTGAAATGAAAGTAAATAGTTCATGTTGAATTACTCACACTTAAGCCATGTTCCTAGCTAAATCCTGCTCCCGATGCCCGAACTCGCATACCCAGACTCCCAAAACTTCCCTATACTCTTGGGATGGTTAGATAGGTATTAGGTTGAGTTTGGGGCTATTCAAGTGGTTTATGTTAGGATTTAGATGTTGCAGAAAAGTTTCAGGACAATAAGAATTTTCCTGTTGTTCAAGGTGCCCAATGCACTGGGGGATTTTCCTTAGTGCGCTGGTTAGATTGCCTAGCGCACTAAGTGTAGAAACCCAAAAAATCTACAACGATTTTTTAGGTTTCCCCACTCGGGATTCATCTTCCCATTGCTCTTAGACCCTTGTTCTCATCCACTAAGGGTCTAGAACTTCCTCCTCATCACAAACATACACCAGACACTTTATTCATCAATAAAAACATCAATTTAACAAGGATTTAGACATGCATTTAAAGGTTTTTAGGAAGAACACATGAATTTTCAAAAACTCCAACTTTAATTGAAGAACAAAAGTGGAATTCAAACCATTAGTGCTGTCCTAAGTGAAATTCGATGAGGATTTCAAAAATGCCATTAGAATCTACAAACAAACTTGTTTTCAAGTTCGAAAGTCACAAAAATCAATTTCAAAATAAAACCCCAAAAATGGCATAACTTGTCAAAAACGAAAATGAAACTTTGGCTACCAAATTCAAGCCTCCATTTTGATCCAAAACAATAATAAAACATATTCAAACTGATTTTAGACAAAAACTGTAACGACCCAACTTTTATTAAGGCCGTTATTTGCGTATTTTCAGACGTGGACGCCAGCACAGGTCCACGGAGACGCCACGGACCAGCGAAGATACGCCTGGTTGGGCGGGAAGTATTATTTTTGATTGATTGTTTGACTAACTGGTGATGATAATGACTAGACTATGACTCATACCTTGCAGGTGTGGTTTAATATTGTTTAGATCGGGTGAGATTTAGTATCGGGTATTCGCTAAAAATGCGTGCGACGCGGGAACACTAGGCGGGAATGCGTTTAGTTCGATAAAAATAAAATAAACTTGACAAAAATAGTAAATTGGTGGGCGCCTAGTGACACGCGGGGTCGTGGTCGACACGCGTGGGTGGTAGTGTAGTGTGCACGCCCGAGTACGCTCGTCGGCGCACACGACGAAATTGTAGGCGCGAAAATATAGGCGAATATATATTTATATATATATGTATATATGTAATTTAATATATATATATAAATATATATTAAAATCAGAAAATAAATAATTAAATGTGAAATGACCAAAAAGGGTGTGTGATTGTGAATGATGTGGATAAGAATGTAGGGGCATTTTGGTCATTTCACCCCAAAATGTGATAAACACCACGACACCACCATTTTCCACATTTTGATCGATCAAGGAAGAAGGAAGAAGAAAAGAGGGAAAGATGAGAGGTTGAACTCACGACGACGTGGAGGTATGGTTGTTCGCTTGTTGTTGTTGTTGTGTTGATGTTGTTGTATGTGTTGGTGTGGTGTACGGTGGAGAGGGCTCGACGAACGCCATGGCGGTCGTCCGAGGATGTATATGGCATGGGAGATGTCTCCCATGCCAATAGAAGATGAGGGGTTGGGGTTGAGAGCCAACCCCAACCAAATGAAAAAAAAAAAAAAAAAAAAAAAAAAAAAAAAAAATTCCTCCATCGAACCCCAGAGTTCGGGTTCGATGGAGAAGAAGGGGCACAAGTGCGGGTCGCACGTGTGCACCCCCTCTCCATGGGCCGGGTCGGGCGACCCGACCCGACCCCCGACCCAAACGGGCGGCCGGCCGCCTGCCTGGACCCGGCCGGTTTGAACCGGGGGCGAACCGGGTCCGACCGAACGGACCCGATTCGAACCAAACCAAAAAAAAAAAAAAAGTTTAAAATTAAATAAATTCTGAAAAATATGGAAAAAATAGCTAAAAATTATGGAAAAAAATCAAAAAATCCAAAAATACGAGAAATTAGAAAAAGAGTTGAAAAGTGAGTTTCGAGACTTTTCGGGCGGTTGGCACCCCGATGTAACTCGAAAAACGTGCTACAACTAAAAATTGGAATAAAATTCTAATTTTTATTGTCACGATATAAAATCAATTAGTTTGATACTAAATCACATAAAATGACTTATTCGGACACCAGGGACTTAGGAGACCATAGTCGGGTGTCGGGCGCGTATCCCGAGGCGAGAGCGGGATCGAGGCGGGACGTATATCGAGTAATTGGAGTGCGATTGAGGTAAGTAAAACCCTTAAGTAACACACTCGAGTGTTTATTTATTTGATTTCATTTGATTCCAAATATTATTGTTTATCGTTGTTTACTCTATTTCCATGTTCATACATATGTTGCACGGTTGGTTTTTGTCATTCACCGCGGATCTTCTCGTTTACTCTGTGATGTGTGGGCGGACTTGGGTAGAGCTGGACAATAGGGACAGAATAAGGGTTCGGACCGGTGAGGGGGTTGGAGAAGCCACCGGGGAATGCCGATGTCTAGATTAGGGTTCGGTCTGCTACACGCACACACATCCATTATTGGTGTTTATCGATGTTATGTATGCATGCGTCTTAATTACGATTGCTGTTTTTTATACTACATGTTTATTTAACAGTTTATTGGCTTCCATTATTATAAATGCTTTGGTTTGTGTACTTCTCGGTTTTACTCACTGGACTCGTCATCTACTTCTTGTGATGATTGAGTGCGGGATCTACTACTACGACTAGGGGCAAGGAGACTCTCGCAGACTACTTATGACCTTGTCACCGACGAGTTCGACTTGTATGTTTTTATTTTGTTTGTATTGACTTATTTTTGGGTTTATGGGGACTGTTTGAGATACCAGTACATGTATGTATCACATTTGTTATGTTATATACAGTGTACTTTACCTAGGTTTTCCACATAGGATTAATGCTCTCTAATTTGAGGAATTTTCATATTTTAAAGCTTCCGTTGTTTACAAATATTAAAATGTTAATTACCGACTAACTTAGGAATTAATTGATAATGATGCTTAGTTGGGCGTGGGACACAAATGGCGATTGGCGTGTGGCCACATGTGGGCTCGTGGCAATGCTGCTGCCTCCGTGGCGGACCAATGTAGAAATTGGGTCGTCACATTTTGGTATCAGAGCCTAGGTTTGAGGAACCTAAAGGATAAAATGGTGATGATAGTTAACTCTGATACCGCCACATTTTGGTATCAGAGCGAGGGTAAACCTCGGAAATTGGAGTTAAACAAGAGTATAAAATTTAATAAATTTAGATGTGGAAACCCGAAGTGATACCTAGAATTCTATTTGGGAAGTGATGAAAGGCGAATAGATTCAGGAATCTATATACGTGTATGATTTGATTATGTACTACATATTATACGCGTATATATTGAGTCTGGTCCGGCGCACGTTGGCGGTGCAGATTACTATGGACGGACAGACTTTGACTATTACTCCGCCGACTACTCAGCAGGAGGTCAGGGAGACTAGTGACCTCACTAGAGAGGTAGCCGATCTGAGGACTATGGTGCTACCGACCAGCAGTTATTACATCAGGCGCAGATGGCAGAGGTTCTCGAGTACATTCGGGGTCGAAGAGTGGCGACAGCTGCACCGACGACTACTTTGGTAACGACCACTACTCAAGCGGTACTTGCTTCACACTTCATTCGTGCAGCAACAGTTCGGAGACATTGGTGAGAGACCACCCCGCTGTTGCATCGAGAAGCTAAACAAAGTTTTCGGTCGATCGAGAGACCAAGAGACAGAGAAATCAATCTAGCGATCGGGAGCAGGGATTTTCGAGCACGCAGAGTTCGGCCGGCAACAGGATCATGATTTCATTAATGATCGTGATTTGAGAAACGATCGATACGACTAGGATGATGATGGCGATAGATTGGAGTCGCGAGGACGACCAGACCGATCGATGATCAATTCAATAATCATGATCGCCGCATGGTACATGAGATTGTACCTTACCGCATAACAATCGAGACAGACACGTACGAGACGGGACCAGGATCGAGGGACCGAGTTGGGGTCAAAGATCCAGGGATAGACAGGTTAGGAGACCAGAGACACGTCGTTGTCATCGTTGTGGTCAAATTGGACACCTCCGAGCGGATTGCGGAGAGCATCACTACCACCGGAGCCGCAGCAGCCGTAGATAGGGTCCATGTTGTTGCACCGTCGACCGGGAGGAGACTAGACAGATGTTGTGGGTACGTATAAGTTTATTTACTTATTGTGTTGTTTTATTTCGTAAGTGTAGCTATTGTTTTATTACCTACACGATTGAGGAAGGTTGATGTGTTCACCGGAGGATGATGATGAAGATTTGATTAATCACGCGATACACTAGGCCATAGCGAGGGCTATCGGGTGATTGACTAGGATTGGGCGTTATCACTTGGTGGGATCCTGAGGGATGGTTCTAGGTGATTGGCCAAGGTGATGCGTACACTAGTGGGATCCCGACGTACCGAGTATGGTCTAGGATCGAGTCGCGATGATGAGATGGCGAGTTCGACTTATTTTTCGCGTGTTGCGTTTCGTGTTTCGATGTGGAGGTCTACACAAATTTCGGGACGAAATTTTCCCTAGTTGGGAAGAAATGTAACGGCCCAAATTTTACTAAGGCCGTTATTTGCGTATTTTCGACGTGGACGCCACCAGTCCACGGAGACGCCGAGACCGGCGAAGATACGCCTGTTGGGCGGGAAGTATTATTTTTGATTGATTGTTTGACTAACTCGTGATGATAATGACTAGACTATGACTCATTACATCGCAGTGTGGTTTAATATTGTTTAGATCGGGTGAGATTTAGTATCGGGTATTCGCCTAAAAATGCGTGCGGACGCGGAACGAGAACACTAGGCGGGAATGCGTTTAGTTCGATAAAAATAAAATAAATTTGACAAAAATAGTAAATTGGTGGGCGCTTAGTGACACGCGGGGTCGTGGTCGACACGCGTGGGTGGTAGTGTAGTGTGCACGCCCGCCCGTACGCTCGTCGGCGCGCACGACGACGAAATTGTAGGCGCGAAAATATAGGCGAATATATATTTATATATATATATATATGTAATTTAATATATATATATATATAAATATATATTAAAATCAGAAAATAAATAATTAAATGTGAAATGACCAAAAAGGGTGTGTGATTGTGAATGATGTGGATAAGAATGCAGGGGCATTTTGGTCATTTCACCCCAAAATGTGATAAACACCACCGACACCACCATTTTCCACATTTTGATCGATCAAGGAGACGAGGAAGAAGAAAGGAGAAGAGAGATCGAGGGAAAGGGAGAGATTGAACTCACGACGTCGAGGTATGGTTGTTCGCTTGTTGTTGTTGTTGTGGTTGTGTTGTTGTGTGTGTTGTGTGGTGTTGGTGTTCGAGGGGGGCTCGACGAACCGCCATGGCGTTCGTCCGAGATGTATATGGCATGGGAGATGTCTCCCATGCCAATAGAAGATGAGGAGGGGGGTTGGGGTTGAGAGCCAACCCCAACCAAATGAAAAAAAAAAAAAAAAAAAAAAAAAAAAAAAAAAAAACCAGGGAAGCCCGAACCGGTTCGGTTCGATGGAAAAGAAGGGCACACGTGCGGTCGTCGACCCACACCCTCTCTCATGGGCCGGGTCGGGCCGGCCGACCCGGTCTCGACCCAAACGGGTCGGCCGAGCCGCCTGACCCGACGGTCCGGGCTGGAACGAACCGAGTCGGTCCGAACCGGACCCGGCTCAAACCCAACCAAGAAAAAAAAAAAAAAAAAAAAGTTTAAAATTAAATAAATTCTGAAAAATATGGAAAAAATAGCTAAAAATTATGGAAAAAAATCAGAAAAATCCAGAAAAATACGAGAAATTAGAAAAAGAGTTGAAAAGTGAGTTTCGAGACTTTTCGGGCGGTTGGCACCCCGATGTAACTCGAAAAACGTGCTACAACTAAAAATTGGAATAAAATTTTAATTTTTATTGTCACGATATAAAATCAATCAGTTTGATACTAAATCACATAAAATGACTTATTCGGACACCAGGGACTTAGGAGACCATAGTCAGGTGTCGGGCGCGTATCCCGAGGCGAGAGCGGGATCAGACCGGGACGTATATCGAGTAATTGGAGTGCGATTGAGGTAAGTAAAACCCTTAAGAAACACACTCGAGTGTTTATTTATTTGATTTCATTTGATTCCAAATATTATTATTGTTTATCGTTGTTTACTCTATTTCCATGTTCATACATATGTTGCACGGTTGGTTTTGTCATTCACCGCCGGATCTTCTGGTTTACTTTGTGATGTGTGGGCGGACTTGGGTAGGTTGGACAATAGGGACATAATAAGGGTTCGGACCGGTGAGGGGGTTGGAGAAGCCACCGGGGGAATGCCGATGTCTGGATTAGGGTTCAATCTCTTTACACTACACACATCCATTATTGGTGTTTATCGATGTTATGTATGCATGCGTCTTAATTACAGCTTACTGCTTTATCTACGCATGTTTATTTAACAGCTTTATTGGCTTCCATTATTATAAATGCTTTGGTTTGTGTACTTCCGGGTTTTACTCACTGGACTCGTCATCTACTTCTTGTGATGATTGAGTGCAGATCTACTACGACTAGGGGCAAGGAGACTCTCGCACTACTTATGACCTTGTCACCGACGAGTTCACTTGTATGTTTTTATTTTGTTTGTATTGACTTATTTTTGGGTTTATGGGGATCTGTTTGAGATACCGGTACATGTATGTATCACATTTGTTATGTTATATACAAAGTGTACTTTACCCTAGTTTTCCACATAGGATTAATGCTCTCTAATTTGAGGAATTTTCATATTTTAAAGCTTCCGCCGTTTACAAATATTAAAATGTTAATTACCGACTAACTTAGGCTGAATTAATTGATAATGATGCTTAGTTGGGCGTGGGGACACAAATTTGCGCGATTACGTGGCCAGTTGTGGGCTTGCGTGGCCTCCCGTGGCGGACCAATGTAGAAATTGGGCCGTCACAAAAACTACTTTGATTTTCTCAACCCAAAAGTCTAAATTGTAAATTTGTAAGGGTTGAGCATGCATTACCTAAGCTAGGGCTTGATTGCTTTTGATTCCTTGATGTTTGATTTCCTTGGACATCTAAACCCTCTAAATTTTCAGCATTGATTATTCCAGCAGCCCGATATGCTTTTCTTTCTCAAAATGCATGGATGAGCATGTAAGGTGTTGGTGAGTTATTTATAGGGTTGGTTTTCATCTATTTTGCACACCCCATGTAATGGCTCGAAAATATTTTATTTGTGGATGATAATGTGTATTACTTATTTATACCCGTGTGTAAATATACAAATTTTATCTTTAAATTTACGGGCAAGGTTCGCCTAGGAAAACACGTCAAGGCGAATTACGAGTAGAATAAACACATGAAAATGGTTTATTAAAATTATTGAAAAATAAGTAATAATATATTGGTGGGCGCCTAGTGACACGCGGGGTCGTGGTTGACACATGTGGGTCGTACGGTAGTGTGCACCCCGAGTGTATTCGTTAGCGCGTATAACAAAATTTTAGGCGTGAAAATACATATATGTATATATATATATATTTATATATAAAGCATATGTAAATATATATATATATATATATATCGAAAATCTAAAATATGTTAAAAGACCAAAAAGGGTATGAGCTTTTTGAAGAAAAAGAGGATAAGGATAGGGGCAAAAATTGTCAACACCACCACCGCCACCACATTTCTCCATTTTGATTTAGAGAGAAATCGAAAGAGTGAGAGGAAACGCGGAGAGGGAGATCGAAGGTTCGACCATAGCGAGGTGAGGCGAGAGCTCGGAGGTGGTGAGGCGAGGTGAGTTGTTGCGTTGTTGTTTTCGTTGTTGTTATTGGTGGGGGTTGTTGTTATGTGACATGGAGTTCGAACGAACTACCATGAATGACAGTTCGTCCGAGGAAGACGAAGGTAGGGGAGCATCTCCCCTACATGAATCGATTGGGGTTGGGGTTGGGAGCCAACCCCAACAAAAACGAAAAAAAAGAAAAAGAAACCAGAGGTGTCTCTGGATTTCGTGAGGAAGAGGGTCCACACGTACGGGCCCGCAAGAGTGCACCCTCACCCCACTGGACCGAGCTAGGGGGCCTGGGCCGAGCTCGACCTAGCGCCTGGCCAGGCCAGTACAAGGGTCGGACCCGACCCGACTAGAAAATAATTAAAATAAAATAAAATAAAATAAAAATTCTGAAAAATATAGAAAAATATCCAAAAAAAAGGAAAAAATCTAGAAAATAATATTTGAACCAAATAAATAGAAATTGATGAATTTCTATGAAAAATGAAATATTCGAGAATTTTTTTTGGACTTTGTGTCGGAGATTTTACCTCGTAAAGCGTGTAATTTACAACTTTGACTCAATTGAATGCCAAGAACACAACGGACTGGTAACGAGGTTTTTGGAAAAAATTTGGGACGTTTAGGAACCGTAAAGGATGAATTTCACGTCGATCGAGGTAAGTTAGTAAGTCAGTAAGAAAGTACGTAGTAATTCATTATCCATTCTTCTTTCTATATTCGGATTACTGCTTTTGCATTGGACTCCATTTCTATGGGTCGAGTGACTAAGAGTCTAGGTGATCAGGGTTGGGAAATGAGTTGTTCGAAGTGACTCAAGTTAGTCCATAGTTCAAAAGTTACCATAAGGCAGTTGGAAGTAGTTTGAGACCCACCATTTTAAATTCAAGTTGTTAGAAGTTGCTTTGAGCCCACAGTTTGACCTTAAGTTATTGGAAGTGGCTTTAAGCCCACAGTTTGAGGATGTTCGCTTAAGCCGTTGGAAGTGGCCTTGGGCCCACGGTTTGAGAATGTTTGGGGGTTACTTCATGTTGTATTAAATAGTGTTAAGATCACCTAAGCGTCTATCTTTTGCATTCTGTCGCACGCCTAATTGTTGGTTATTTATTTAGTCTGTTTATCATGCAACTTGCTTATTTGTCTGTCTTTCTATACCTCATTATTCTTAGACTGCTTTATTGGTTAACCATGAATTACTATTTACATTCTTCTAGCATTACTTTTAATTTTCACGCACTCACCGTCTAGTTTGTGACGATGGTGCAGATAGGGAAAAGGCAAGCAAGGGTAAAAGGGTTGGCATTATGTGACTTCCTCTGAGGACTCTCGGAGTGGCTCTTTCTTTTCTTTCACAATAGGTGTTGCTCTTTGATTGATGTATTATTGTTTTTGAATACAATGGGTTACATTTTGGGTTGAGTGATTAGGGATATCATGTACTTTTGCTATTGAATACTGATAGTCACCAAATATACATGTTTATCCACTTTCTGGGTTCCACACAATAGGTTGGTCCTGATTTCCCTTATTTTGAGTTATTTACATGATTATGGTTGATTTCCGCTGCAAACTTACCTGAAAATGATGTAATCTAATTACTCACTTATTAAATTGATAAAATAATAACTAAACAAGAATTTGAGGCTGACTGGGCGTGCGTTGACTTCGCGGGTATGGTCTTAGGGGTTTACGTATGTCTAGGCCGGGCGGGGCCCAGTTTTATGGAAAATTGGGGCCATCACACCCCATCTCTATTTGATCTAGTGGTTCTCATACACTCTTAACACTCCACTAAATCAGCCCATGTGGCTCTAAGTTTGACACCCGTGTGTGGGAGTGTGATCTAGGACACATCCCGAGGCATATCTATGTCTCCTCCATTTTTATTAAAACTATACGACATCAATTTGATTCACATTTATTTAAATGTCATATGTTATGAAATAAATTATTTGAACTGCATTAGACTAAGTTTAGACTTACCATAAGCTTAGCTACCCTGTTCCTTGGCTTGCAGGCAACTCGAGGCGTGTCCCCGTTCGCATCGCGACGCCTATAACTACATGAACCGACTTAGTTAGTCTACACATATACATAACACTAGGCATACACCATAACAAATGTAAAATATACCTTGGCTACGTGCCTCGGTCGTTGTGCGTATCTTACGCGGGTCCCACGTCACGGGTCGATGATCCTGATTAAGGAATTGATCAAGGGTTAGGAATTCGGGTCGTGACAACGACGCCCTAAGCAGAAACTCAATGCCTAGGTGTCGTCGTGGGGATTTACTAGGGGTGGGCAAACCGCGGTTTGGTTTGGAAAACCACCAAACCGTACCAAACCGAACCGTGACCAAACCGTGACCAAACCGCCAAACCGTGACCAAACCGAGGGTCTACGGTTTGGTGATTTTCCAAACCGCAACCAAACCGCAGATCACCAAAACCGCACCAAACCGAACCGCGGTTTGCTTGCGCGGTTTGGTCGGTTTGGTTTCGCGGTTTTCATGCAATTTATTTTCGGGAAAAAAAAAACAAAAGAAAAAAAAAAAAAAAAAAAAAAGCAAGCCAAAAAAAAAAAAGAAGCCAAAAAAAAAAAAAGCAAGCAAAAATGAAAAAACAAAGCAAGCCAAAATGAAAAAACAAAGCAAGCAAAATGCCCTCGGTTTGGTTTGTATTTACCAAGATGTGAGATTTGTGATTTTTTTTTAATTTTTAGGGTTTTTGGTTTGTATTTACCAAAATGCCCTCGGTTTGGTTAAACCGCGGTTTTCTCAAAATGAAAACGCGACCAAACCGCGAATCTGCGGATTTGGTCGTTTCCAAACCGCGACCAAATCAAGCGAGCTTCAAAAACCAAACCAAACCGTACGGTTTGGTTGGTTTGAGCGGTTTGGGCGGTTTTTTGAAAACCGCTGCCCACCCCTAGGATTTACCCACAGTACCCACGCACAGGGAACAACATCCTGAAAAATAAAAAATAAATAAAATAACTTAATAAATATTTGGATTTTTGACTCTTGAGGATTCATATGATGTATTCGGATATCAAAAACTTATGATACCATAGTCGTGTATTTAGTGCGCATTCCGAGGTGATAACGGGATTGGATTGGGGATTAGTTTTGGGAATTGGAGCTTGATTTGAGGTGCGTAAATCTCAACAAAAACGCATCTAGAGTATTTAATTGTTTCAGTTTGTTCATTTGCGATTCTTGCTTTTCATTTAAATTGTTGATCGTTTGTTGGTCTATTACCGGATTGGTTGGGTTTTATTATCGGTGGTTATTCGAGACGGTTGTGGTATGGAATTTGGCAAACTTGATTGTAGCGCGTGTATTTGCGTACTCGATGGATGGTGACCTGGGTGTGGAGTGCACGTGTCCGGTGGGTTGTGATTTGTTTCAGTCACTGTTGGTGGTTCAGGTGTGACCCAGGCTTGATGTGCATCAAATGGGGCATCCGGATTGTCGAAGTATGATCTAGTATGTTAGGTCGCGTCACACATTTATCTGGGATTTATCGGGATTATTGTTGTATCTGTAGTTACATTATGATTATTCGTTGATCATCTTATATTGCTTGTTAACTATCACGCAGGGTTTTTATGGTTGCCCATACTTATTGCATGTTTAGTTAACCTTATTTATTGGCTTATGTTATTATCTACTCGATGATTTTCTTTGGGAGTTTACTCACTGGACTCGTTGTTGTATTTGTTGGGTGATTGAGTGCATATCTAGATACGAGTCGAGCCACAAAGACATTGGGCGACTACCTTTGACGGTTTACAGTGCAGGACCTACTCGTACATGTACATTTTGATATTTTTCTTTATTTTTGGGCAGTTGGGGACTATTGAGACTCTTGTACATATATATATATTTACTTTTTTAGCCTCATATACAGTGTATGGTTCCGAGTTTTCCACATACGGTTGATGCTTTTAAATTTTGATGAAATGAAATATTAAATTATCATGTTAAGTCTTCCCCTAAAATGTTGTTGTAAATAAATTATAAACTCTGATGTATGTGGGACAATGACGGTTGGTGCATGCTCCTCACAACGGGATGGTGACGTAGTGGAGCTGTGGGACCGCAACATATGACGTAGTGACCTCGAGATTTGGGGTCGTCACATACAATATATGATATTTATATATAAATAAAATATAATATTACATAGTTTCCACCCAAATTAAACGCTCATTATACACACTAGTGTATGGCACATGTGGATTAGCACTTATAATTAAAAAAGTTTTTGAACTTTCTAATTTCATCCCTACTCTTTAGGAAAGTATGTGGCCCACTTTTGTATAAAAGAATAAAAAAGGTAAGTAGTTTTTGCTAATTTTACATATTTAACCATTATATATATTATTTCAACCAATTTAAAAAAGATGTTTAAGGACATTTTGGAAAGATTGGAGCCAAAAAGACTCCACCATGGAAAGCAAGATAACAAATAAACTTTGATGGGGATTTATAATTTTAATTTATTTTGTATAATTTTTATTTTGTAAAAATTAAGTGGGAAGAAATATTTTTCCACAGCAATTCTCCATCTTCGCAAAAATCTCCGTAAAAAATCCCTTTAGAGATCCTCAATGAGGAAAGAAATGGAGAAATTTCTATGGGAATTAGAATGGTATGGGAATGAGGATGAATATGGGGATGGACATGGGTACCACTACCCTACCCACATTTGCATCCGTAATTGGATCCATTAGTTAAATTAGATACGTACGCATGTTTTCTACCTAGCACAAACTAATTAAACAATAAATCTACTTGAACTTATGAGTCCAAACTTATAGGGAGATTTTTAAATTTTGTGTACATATTTAAGGGGTATAATAAGAATTTTATAAGTGATTATGATTGTTTCATTAATTGTTCGAGGATGTATTTAAAATTAAAAAAAAATTTTAAGTCCGGACTTACGAGTCTAAATAGCACTACCCCTAATTAAAATGTTTACTCATGTCTAACAATGATGGGTAAATTGTCTTTTATATGTATAATTTAGTAGATTAGTCTACCTGGCTAGCTTGCTTGATTTAACCGTGATGATGATGTCAGTGTATGATCAATTAAACTTAAAGTTAGAAAAATGAGACAGATGGGCCAACAAATGAAAAAGCAAAACCAACGCACGTACTAATGTCATTCACTTTGATTGGAATTAGCAAAACTTTTGGAATGAAAGAGTGAATTAATGAGTTGAGATGCACGAGTGTGCAGACTGAAGCTTTTTTGAAGGTTGATTTTAGTTGAAGATATGATACATATGGAACACACTTTGAGAGAAAAAAGAGTGCATAAAAGTCTTCAAAGACAGATCAAATAGAATCCTAGATGTACACACATTATTGTAAATTGAGGAGTCCAACCAAGCGAGAAGACGCGTGGACCTGTATATATATTATATATATGAAACTGCATGCCCTACCTATATATACTGGTTGATTTATACGTATAATGTGTACAATAAAAATGGTGGAGTATTATTAGTCATGAATAGTGCTTGAGCAGTGGCTACTGCTACCACTTTAAGTGGCACCACCGATTAACACACTGTCATCAAAAGCCCAACATTTTTTTTTCTTCTTTTTCAAGTACAGTAGTGGCTTAGTCTACGCTTAAAACATCTTCAACTAGTGCCAAAATATAAATGCACCTTTAAAGATAACTCTGGATTCTCCAAACTTTAGCGTTATCTTGTTGTGCGCCAGCTACAGTACTATATACTAATTTAATGCGGTACTGTTCATTGCACTAAAGTTATTATTATTATTATTATTTTTGTGTTTTTCTTTCAACAATTTTTGTTTTCGTAGAATATTAAACATTAAAAATTGAATAAAATATAATAAAATATTAAATAAATTAGGATAATATAAAAGATAGTGTTGAAGGATTGAAGAAGATATGAATATTTAGTGTTAAAAGTAGTACTAAAATAATACAAAACTTGCATCATTCTAACGTAATGGTTGGAGATCCTCTTATTACGTACGTAGTTGATGATCTTGAATTGATGATATTCATGATCCTTCACGTAAATGCACGTCATTAATTTACAGCACTCGATGTGACTTGAGTGGTGACTGATGACTGGTGCCTGGTGAGTAGTGAGTAGTGGAAGCGAGAAAAGAATCTTATTATGCCAGTGAAGTGTCCAACATCTTAAAACGAGAATCCGCGTGGACCTTGCCTCGTCACGTGATCTATATACCATGTGAAGCAATAAGTAAGCCACTACTCTTTTAATTTTTAATTTTTAATTTTTTTATATCCGAAGGCATGCAAACCAAACTGTTCCGGACTGATAGTGGATACTCTGCCGAGTCTGCCCAACTAAAAGACTTCTATATATGGAAGGTGTAGGAATTATTAACAATGAATGACATATATATTAACAACTCGGTTGGTATCTAGGTTGACCTATTGATAAGGGCGAAGACATAACTGTGTAGGTTAGAGATATGATCTTGAGTTCAATTCTTTACGGTAGTCAAAAGTCGAGTAATTGGTGGTCTCTTTCTGCAATCTCAGGGTCTGTGAGACTAATCAGATAAATGTCTGGATATTCATTTTTAAAAAAGAAAAATGTATATATATTTAAGATGCTTTTTTATTTTTGATAAGAAAGAAATACTTGCTTTCTCTAAAGTTTGAACCCATAACTTTTTGCTCTCAAATACCATACCTTATTATTGAGCCACCCAATTAGTTAGTTATTTGAAGTGATTTCTAAATTGCTAACTTAAACATTTTGCCATAGTAATGTTGATGAGTTGTTCCAGGAGAAAGCTCATACCTGCTACCGAGCTAAATCATGTCCAAAAACTCAGTCGCAACCCCGTGCATTAATGTTGTTACAAAAAGCATGTGGAGCTGTTAGAAAATTAATATTATTTGGTGATGGTTGCAACCATGTTGGCTGCGGCTTAAGTTCTGGCGCTAATTACTTTTGGCTATTTGGGCGCATTTTGGCAAGGCGAACGCGCGTTTGGAGGCACTGATCCGTTATCACTCTTTTGTGTGTGTAACATTCTTTGTATAGAGCATGGAGGGTACTTTAGCCCCACTAGTGTATTTATCTTGTGAATAATATAACTTTCAAGCTCGTCTCCAATTCTCTCATAAAAAAAAAAAAAAAAAAATGCTAACATTATAATTATGCCGAAAGAAAACACATGTAGGTCGTCTATTTTGGTATGGGTTGGGTCTATAAAATTGAGAATATGAGTGAGGATTATAATTGAAATTAATACTAGCAATTTGAATGTGAACACGCATAGATTTGGCGTGCCATGCACCCACTTAATTTTCATGCAAAGGCTTACTTACATTCATTCTATACTCTCATGCAAGTATCATATAAATAAACCATTAATCATAAATATAGTAATGGATCGGATATCAATTCTTTATCCACTATCCACGTCTTAAAACACTCGAGTTGGAGTGGTTGAACAAATATTGGCATTTGATCATTTCCGGTACCTTTTAGTTTAATATATAGGTCATCAACCTTTCTTGTTTATTATTGTCAAAAAAAAAAAACCTTTGTTGTTTATTAATTTCTGTATGAATATATATTATTTTCTTACAACTACAACTCATATATTAATAAATTAATATTTCACCAAAAAAAAAAATTTAATACGTATTACATGTGTATGGGAATGAGTTGTCCATTCAAATGGTTGATAATAACTCATAGTCAATGTATTTTTTCTTTTCTTTTTTACCAAAAACAAGCGTGCTACTTATTGTGGTGGTTGACTTCGGTTAATGGTTTTGACATAAATCATGCAAGTAACACAAGTAACACATTTGAGATTAAATGTTTAAACCTACCTAATTTTTTTTGTCAATTTTTTTTTGATAGGAACGAGACTTTATGTTAATGTAGTCAATAATATATGTACATGGTGAAAAATAATGTGTTTCCCTAAAAATAAAGTTGAAAAGTGCCCTTATTAGTGTAATAGGGGAAAAATACGTTGTTCCCCCCACCTTGGAGTCGAGTCGATAATGTGAACTCGTCACCTATAAAGGGAAAGGTCTCGTGCGTGCACATGCATCCACCATCCTTTTTCAAGGACGTCTTGAGAGCGCAGAAACGAAGGGATCAAACATATATATATACGTACCCTATATATAAATGGAGAAGCTTCTCTGATTTTTGCAGCAGCCTCTTCTGGTCCACACGCAAAACAACTCCAACTATAATGAAAAGACAATGAAGATCCCTTAGAAGTGGTTCTTCTTCATCTTCCTCAATTAACTTCAACTTTAATATTTCTACATGTGAAGAAGATAATGTTTTCAATTTTCAAACTCCCACCATCGATCCCACTTCCTATATATGCATTATATTTGTACATTTATGTATTTATGTACTATATATATATATTTGTTTATGATATAGTATATACTAACTATATATATATATAGTTATCCAATGCAACACGTACACACACACACACACACACACACATATATATATATATATATATATATATATATATATATATATATTTTTATATATATATACGATCAAACTAGGGTTCAAGTCGTTACTGATTTGGTATATCTATGTCTTATATGAAGTTGAGGGTAAGTCTGCCGATGAAGTAGTCTAGTAGGGTGGTTGTTGGATGTATAAATTAAGTTGATTTCCTAATTCTAGAAAAAAAATGCAAATTAATTACACAAATACGTATGCACAAAAAAACAAAATTACCTTTTTATTGCAAGTAATTATTAAAACTCGTTGTAATAAATTATATTTTCAATTATTCTCTAATATTCTATGATGAGTTTAAATGTCTTTAAAAAATTAATTGCTAAATTATTTTTTTTAAACACACAAAAAAAATTGATTACTATTTATATATGGTTTAATTGCAGAATATTTTTACAACATGAAAATGATTTTTTCTTAATAAACAAGTTTCTAGCTATATGGTTTTAAAAAAAAAGTTTCTAGCTGTATGGTTAAAATTAATATATAATCAGCGTACCATATTCTCAATACCCTCGTTTAATCGACCGTACGTCCTAGACGAGATCGACAATTGCAAATTTTTTTTTTAAAGAAAGGAAGAAAAGTTGTATCTTTCTTATCAAAAAATAAATAAATAAAGGATGGAGACAGTTACCCTGGTGTTTTATTGATTGGTGTTAAGATTAATCAAAACAAAAATTGCATCCCGGAGGGTTTGTGTACCGACAATTGCAAAATGTTATAGTAAGTCATCAATCGAGCTTAATTACTAGTGACACTGATGGATCCATGTAGGAGCTTGCCCTGGGTTGGAGCCCAGGGCAAGCTCCACATAATCTCTTATATGCATATGTGTTTTACCCAATAAAAATAGTAAAATATTTGATTTAGCCCAGGGCTAAGTTTTAGCAAACTAAGTGTATTATTACTCTAGCCTAACTCAAAAGCAATAAAATACTAGTTGAAAAGTCACCCATCAACTTGAGAAAGAAAACAATAGGAGTTCACTCCGTCGATCTATCTTATTCTAGTTGAAAAAATAATGACAAGGATATTGAATTTTACTTATGGATACATGCATGCATTTGATATACAAATTTACTGGATTTCTTTGCACAAACTTTGCGGACATCGTAATTGGATGCACAATTTTTATTTTGTATTTTGTATTTTTTATTTTTGGTAATTATTAGATGCACAATTTCAGAGAATGCAATAATATTATGTGACAAATGAATGTATTACGAGTATGTCACTTGATATTCTTTTTTCTAAAAAAGAAAAGAAAGTAATTTGAAAAGAAAAAAATTCTATACATCAATAAAGTAGATTTGATTTTTCTTTTTTAATTTTTTCATAGATTAATTGGAATTTTAAAGTTGATGGCTTTTTTTAACTAGTAATTTATATCAATATTTTACTTATTTTTCTTTAAAGTTCTTTAGATTATTTAAAAATAAAGTAAAGAGAATACCAATAGGTAGTTGATGCGAGTGGAAGCGACTCACATTCCCTTAAGCCTAAATTCTAAACACCCAGAGTTTGAAACTGGTTGTGCGTATAAAAACGACAATGTTGGGAGGTTCGATCTCCCTCCAAATGGTATATAGAAACGACAATGTTGGAGGTCCGATCCCCCTCCAAATGGCGTATAGAAACGTCAATGTTGGGAGGTCCGATCCCCCTCTAAATGGAACGCGATTATCTGGTTGAATTTAAAGTAGTCGACTAATCCGAATACCAGGTGGTTTTGAAAAATATAATGAAATAAAAAAAAAACTTATAAATTTTGTAGTTGTTTACTCAACCAAAAGACCAAACTTCGCTTCAAGTCTTTGTTTTGCATTGGTTGTAACCTACTCGAGCCGCTAACATGTGCATTAATCATAGCAAATCATGATTGAATGATACCTCACACATATAGTTAGCCCAGGGCAAAAGAAAATCTTGAGTTCACCCCGACTAGTGGTAAACAAGCCATTTTGTAGTATCAATCTCCATGCATATGTATATAATCTATAAATGTGTGTATACATGAATTAGGCTTAAAATAAAAGTACGTAAAATCTGAATTAATTCACTAAAAGTCTTGTAGATGCATGTATGGTCTCACAGCCGATGTTTTTTTTTTTTTTTTTTTTTTTTTTTAAACCTTAGTGAGAACATGAAATAGAGAGAATTATCCTACCAAAAAAAAAAAAAAAAGAGAGAGAGAGATAAGAACGCCATATTTTCTCGTAGAAAAATTGTTTCTACTTGAAAAAAGAAAGTTTGTTAAATCCAACAGTGGCCAGATAGTCAGTCAAAGGTGCATTGACCGACCCGGGGTGGGCCCATCTCTTCTATATGTGGACCCAACGTACGTACCAGATTCGTTTTTGAATGACAGTCGGCATGATCGAATAGCTAACCGAAGCATTCGTGTTGTCGTATCTACCGCGCTGGAGACTGGCGACTAACTGGCTAGTCAACAATTTCTTCTCCAGGCCGTTCCAACGTGGGATTAGTGGCAATTCTAAGAGCATCTAGATGCAAAATGCGGAATGTAGTTAATTTATCTTACGTCACTACCGTGGAGGTAATGTACATTTCATATGACTTAAATTGACAATGTAGTTTAAAAGTTTTCTCCAATGCATAAGGTAAATTGCCTATGTGAATAACTTTTCTTTGAAAAAAATTATCAAATAAAAGTTAACTAGAGAATACATAATAAATACATATACAATATTATATAAATATTGGCCTAGAAAAGATATATAGTATGTTATATAATCACATTATACGTAAGATATATATAATTTGGGCCTAAAAAAGATATATACAATGATATATATATATATAGTATCATATAAATAATAAATAAATACATAAAAGGTATCATAGATTCAAAATATTTTTTTTTTAGAAAATAGAAAGTATTATATAAATTTAATATTTTATAATATATAATATATAGCATAATATATATAGATTCCTAAATAGTAGTCTAGCAAAAAAATCCATTAGGCAATGAGTGTTTAATATAAAACAAAATGGAAATCTAAATTAGTTACGGATATTTTTTCGGTTTAATTGTTGTATGCGCCTCTTTTTTTGATTTTTTTTTTATGATGTATCCCACTCTCTAAAAATAGAAGGTAGGATCTATAATGTAGACGGTTATTTGTATCACATCATCTCCATAACGTTAATCTATATTACCATTAGAGAGAGTTTTTTGGTTTGGATATTTATTCTATCTTACGTGTCTCACATCTACTCCTAATCTACAACCTCATTGAAGATGCTCTAAAATATTTAGGGAGCATGGATTAATTTGTCTAGCGTTGGACACTTTATAGAAAACCAAAAAAAAAGTGAAAATTCTAAAACAATGATCCATTTTGGTTTTTCGAGTGGTTGACGTAATTATTTTAGTATGTGGTATTAATATTCGAAGAAGGTGGGCAAATGTATGAAAAAATACGCCTGTCAAAAAAAGTGAATTGGGGGTGGATGACAAAAATAAAAAAAAAAAAAATTAGAGACTCGTGTTTCACACACATTGACCGTTAATTGGAAGGTGTATGGAATTCCTTAATTATGTATCCAAACAAAGTTCAACTAATTTAGAAACGGGCTTGTTTGATTTGGAGAAATTGAAGAAAGTGAGATAACTTTTATAAAAGTTTTAACTCACCTTGTTTGATTGGATATTTTAAAAAAACTTCCTTAAAAATTTGACTCCAACTTTGCTCACATAGAGGAAGATAACTTACTTAGGGGGATGAGTCAGTTATCTTCCTGAAGGAAAATTGACGCTTTTACCTTTATTTAATTCTCTCTCTACCTTTACTCCTTACAATCTCTCTCTAAAAAACAGTTTAAAAGATATTTATATTAATTATATTATTATATTATTTTTAAAATATGAAACTTTCCAGAAAGTTCAAATTTGAACCAAATATGAAAAGTGCAACTTCCGTGTTAACTTCCCAAGAAATTAAACTACTCAAAAAGTTACTAAAATAAACTAAACGACCGTCATTTTCACACAGAATGACGTCAGCAGTCACTTTTTCATGTCTTCCCCTCTCTATTCCTCTCTCCACACACAACGCGTATATATACATTGGTAGCGTGGTGACTCTTCTGGCAATAAGCAGCTCTCCCTTCGAAAAAAAATATATATATATATATATATATAGGCAGCTCTCCATTTTCAAACTATCTGGCTTACCAAAAACATGGACTCTTTGTCAACACTTGGCACTCCAAAGACCAGTACTACCACTCCCATTAATTCCTCCCCTCCCATCTCTTCCCCTTCATCTCCTTCTCAGACTTCTTTTCCTCCTTCATTTAGTACTCCCCATGTAGTGGTCAGCCCCTGCGCCGCCTGTAAGATTCTCCGTCGAAGGTGCGTCGAAAAATGCGTCCTCGCCCCATATTTCCCGCCCAACGAACCCCTCAAGTTCACCACTGCACACAGAGTCTTTGGTGCCAGCAACATCATCAAGTTTTTACAGGTATATTCATCTCATTAGATCTTAACTACCCTTAAATTATGTATATATGTTAGGTAGCAGATACAATAGTTACATTAATTATATAGTAGAAATTCCACTATGAAAATGTCAAATAATCCTTAATTATTGATCCCTCCCCTCACCCCATTTAATTAATGAGTTAATTTAATTTGTTGATGATTGATGATCTGCAGGAGCTACCAGAGGCACAACGAGCGGATGCAGTGAGTAGCATGGTTTATGAGGCGAATGCGAGGATTCGAGACCCGATTTACGGGAGCGCAGGGGTGATATGCCAACTGCAGCAGCAAGTGAGTGAGCTCCAAGAACAGTTGGCTAGAGCCCAAGCTGAAGTAGTAAACATGCAATGCCAACAGACCAACTTAATGGCTTTCATCTTCATGGAGATGACACAATGTTCACATTCTCAAAATCAGCAATGCTTTGGTTCCTCTGATGCCTCTCCTTCTACTAATACTACTAGCACTGATGATCACAACATGGAGAGCAGTGCTAATCTTGTTAATGGAGGATTGTTTTTTGAAGACAACATTAGTGTAGGAACAGTGTGGCCACTAGCTATATAGAAACTTGAGTAATTTGTCAAAAGTGGAAAATTGTTAATTAATTTGATTATATGAGGAATTGTATTATGCAAAATTAATTCATACTATATTAATTATTGCACGATTTACTAGATTTCCCCTTTACATTTAGTAATAGTCGACCATTTGGTAGCTCTACTAATTTGACGTGCGTCTAATTATAATTTTATTGAATTTATAAAATTTCATTTAAGACTGAAAATTGGGGTTGGGTTTAGAAAGTCAACAATTTTTCTATTTTATGAAATCAATACATGAACTGATCTATTACATTTCTTATATGTTAAGAATTTTATATCTAACCATCATATTACCATAACAAAAATGA
Organism: Stephania japonica; assembly: GCA_039657345.1. NCBI lineage: Eukaryota > Viridiplantae > Streptophyta > Magnoliopsida > Ranunculales > Menispermaceae > Stephania > Stephania japonica. The sequence goes on along the minus strand of CM077560.1, from coordinate 47,535,479 downwards.
AACATGTAAAAATTATTTTATAATTAATTTTATTCCTCTTAATTTTCTAGGATCCTAGAAAATCATGATCATATTCTTGAACATGAAGATATAAAAAATTTGGAGATTGACATCAAATCAAAAGATTCTTCTACAAACATATATAGTTTAGCACCTTGTTATTCTTGTACTTGATATAATCTGCTTTGTCCAGGTGGAAGGATAGATATATTGCAAAAGTAAAGATGGTCGTATTTATACAAAGCATCCGCATTGATTAAAGCCAAATTGTTGATCAAACTAATTAACTAATAAATAACATCAAGACAAATAAATAACACAAAACTATATAGCCATACATATATCCTTGTACTGAATAAAGACACCAGGATAAAAACAGACACTTGAAAGATTGTAATAGTAATTCCTACAAACTTTATCACCTAAAGCTGTAACACATCTTTACTTGATGATAAAGCTAATTGAGGATTATAAAAGAAGAGATTCTCCCTAATCATTGTTTAAAAAAAATGATAGCAATGTGATTGATGGATCTTCTCCACTGTGATTTAATTTATCAATGTTTGAATGGGGGACTTAATTTGATGAGCCTCTCAAGAAATACGCTAGGTATATTTTTATTAATAATTGATTTTGATCCCCAAAACATGCAAATTCTTTTTAATTAGGCTACCTAATTACCTTCCAATGTCTCATCTGTGTTCTAATTGTCAAACTAGGCCTTGACTCATGCTCTAGTTAATTTCTCTTTATTGATCACTTTCATACATCTATTGATTTCAAAGACAAATTCTATGAAAAAATAAAAGTCACGACGTCCCAAACACATCAAAAGTCATACGTACATACGGTCCCATTTGAGACTATATGTGATTTTTTTATTTTTTTTTTTTGAAGAAAAATAAAAGTTTTATTAATCATTAATGGTTCGGTACAGGACCAGACATAAGAGCAAAAAGTACATGATTCACTAATCCTATTTGTTCAAAAGAATTACCATTACTTTTTTTTTGGTGGGAAGAACTACCATTACTTTGGTTGTGAATGCAATTGTGAAATTGAAACAGTTTGAAAATCATGGACTGCTCTCTACAACGTTGAAACACATTATACTACACTTCATAAACACCTGCTAGAACCACATAACAATAACAAAACTTTCCGACAAGGAGAAGAAAATCTAAAACTTCTCGACAAGGAGAAAATAAAATCAAGACCTTCAACAAAGGGAAGACACTACCTAATAATAAAATTAAAAATAAAGATCATCACAATTACCGCACAAATCCAAAAATAAGTGTTTGGAAGACTATATATATATGATCAGTAAGATAATTTCGACATCTTTTAAAAACAGAACAACTTATTTCTGATTAAATATTACTTATAGTAACAGCAAATTTACATGCATAAGAAAAGTAAAAAACTTTAATCAAAACAAAATTAATAAACCAAGAGAGGTCTAAATCTAGTGGGTGTATCACGTACCATCAATATGCATTACAAGATGTTGAACTTGGAAAATGCTAATGACACTTCAAAGTTACACGGTCACACCAGGGGATGTGGCGTGCCAACCCGCGTTCTTGTGAGTCATCCATGCACACTTTAAGATACACAACCCACATATCATGCACTGAAAACTATTTGCACACACCCACTTTGCATATCCAAACTAACTTTAGCAACAACTAAGGAACTCAATTCATTGTAAGCAAGGTCTCAAGTTTAGTGTCGTAGATAGAAAAACGTGAGAAATACATGAGAAATAAAAAATAATTAAAGAAACTAACTTAATTACAACAACACCCTTTAACTCCCACATAAATCGAGCTCCCAATTTTGTCTTTGGCAATTGATCCCTAGTCCATTTTATTATAAATGCTTTGAAATGTATGTTTGAAATGCTATTTTAGCAGTTCCTTTAGGCACGGATAAGTAGTTCAGATGGTGCAATATTTGTTAAGAATTGTTGAACCGTCATGGTTGTCAAAATCACGATAGATACGTAGTGATATACACACCGAAATACAATCCTTCAAGATTTTATTTTGGGCCATTTGAGAGGCGGGTGCATTCAACCTTCTCTCCTTAGTTCACATCAAGAGACACCTTTTTTTGAATGAAAACGCAAATCCAAATGGCTCAAAAACTTCTTTGTGTGCGTATGTAAAAGTGACTATGATGTCACGTAGGTGTGTTCGACAGTTAGTGAATATGTCATGTGGTGTGCAAGGGTGCCCCCCTAGCATGCTAGATTTTGAGATGTTGCAGGACTCCTCACATTCGTTTCTTTGAGTCACCTTTGCAGCCATATCAAGATAAGCTTGTTTGGGTTTTTGTTGAATATGCACGTGTTGCTGCCTAAGATTTTTATTATTATTATTATTATTTTTATTTATTTGTCTCGACCACCCGGTATTGAGACTTAATCAACAACTTCATGTTCAAGCTCCGTCAGCCCACTAATGGATAAAACTCTCTCAACAATGGTTTCTATATTCATGTAGTCTCAAACTCGAGACATCCTCTCAAACCGTTGGAGTTTGGTTGCCTTAGTTAGATTCACATATATATAACATAACATCATTGACAATTAGCAATACCCGGTATCCAAAGACTAATGGACGAGGACCACTAAGTGGAGGTGAAGCTCTCTCAAGACTGAAAAGTTTTGACCTCGACTATACACATCCCACATTTCCATAAGGGCACTCAGATTTTGAGTGCACCCTAAATTTAAATTTCAATTTATGAGGGCACCTAATATGTTTATCAAAATTTTATCCCAACCAAAGCATCCAACTCCATAACCTTGGTTGAGACATTTATTTTAGGTTCGATGACATATAGTCGAGACTTATCTTCTAGTTTGGTGTTGTCCAACTGAACCTTTTTGGTGAAATTTAGTTAAATATTCGGTGGATTTCGACCGACTCTCCAATTAAAGGTTCGACAGGTTTTGATCGACTTTCTAATTATAGGTTCAGTAGACTTTAACCGACTCTTTAACTAGATATTTAAACTTGCGAAGTCAAACCACTTGATGATGCCCTACAAATTACAAGAAGAGAGTATTGTGGAGAGATGATTGTGGAGTACACAAAACAAGAGGAAAAGGGTGGCAAAATACAATTGCAATGAAGGGCATAAAGATTATTTTGAAATAAAATTGACCCTTTTAAGTTTGACTTTTTTGCTGAAGTGCCTTAAGTAAAAGGTAGGGTGCATATAACCCAACTCAAAGTTTTTAAAGAGAATTCATATATACACAAGGCTCGAAGTGAGTATTTTCTGCACACAAGGTGTCTGTCGGCAGCAAAAGAAGAGACATTGATGTCTCAAGCCAAGGACAGGGACATATGCACACCAACGGCCATACATATATTTGGGTACCTCAGGTAGTCAAGTACCTCCAAAAAAATCATATAAGATGCCTTTGAATAACAACTTAATAATTTAATTAGCCGACAAGATATCAACATTAATCGCGCCTTTTCCTTTTGAATCAGCCAAATCTCAAGTATATAAGGAATTTGTTCTTTCATCACATTACTGCAACAAATCTGCCAAAATTAATCTGTTTACTACGAAAAGATGGTAGCGTTACTAGGGGTGCACACGGATTGATCCGATCCAATTAGGGTCAATCCACAATTCAATCCAATAATTGCGGATTGAAAAATTACAATTCAATCTAGCCCAAATAATTCATCAATCCAATCCAATCCAATCCAATTTGTAAAATGCGGACTGGATTGGATCAAGTTTCGCGGATTGACATTTTTATATCTAAAGATTTATGAAATTAAACTTAATCAAATGAAACACACAAATCATACATTTCATGAATGACAAATTAACAAATACATCTCACAAAATTTATAACATATTTTTCAAAAACTTGTCATCATAATAAGCTTCAATATGCAAGCCTTACATGAATAAACATGAAAATTAAGTGCATGTTGCAAACATAAAACCCACAAAAAAAGGTTTGAAACATAACAAAAGAGTTGAGAACAAGCATAGTCTTCGAGTTCTTATGAAAACTTAAACACAACATACAAGTGAAGTGATAACAAAATAGGAAACAAAAACTTTCTTTCATTGCTAATCTCTATTTTCTTCAAGCCTCTTCTCATATCTTAGTTATATGCTCCCACCTGAGTTTTTCAAATTAAAAAAAAAAAAAAACACACACACACAAAAAAAAAAAAAAAAAACAAAACAAAGAATAGAAAACATGAGTCATGATTAAGTAAGGTAATTTCATATCATTGAAAGAAAATATATACAATGTATAGCAATATATACTTGTCTTGTTCAAGTCAAGTCATATTATCAATCATCAATTTCAGTTTGAGATGATACGTTCAACCCTATGAATTCTGAAAGAAGATATATAAATATGAAGACAATATATTTTAAAATATAAATACCACAAGTTTAACTATGTAAATGAGTTACCTTGCTCAATGCTTTCATATAAACTAGCTTCTTCAAAATAATCGCATGACTCATTTGGTTCAAGTTTTGACTTTAACCAATTTTGCAAGCAAATCAAAGCTTCAACTGTGATAGGGCTTAATGAGCTCCTAAAACAATCAAGTACACGTCCTCCAGTGCTAAAGGCGAATTCAGATGCAACAGTGGACACTTGAATTGCCAACACATCTCTTGCAATTTGAGATAAAATTTCATACTTGTTGCTATTTAGTTTTCACCAACCCAAAGTATCAAATTCTTCTAGGGAGGGAAAGGCGAGGCGAGGAGCAGCAAAGGCGAGGAGCAACGGAGAAGGAGAGGTGAGGTGAGGTGAGGCGATGAGCGACGGGGAAGGGAGGAGATGCGAGATAAGGAGCGCGAGCGAAATGAGAGGGAGGAGAGAGCGAGGCGAGGAGCACGGAGAGGAGAGGCGAGGTGAGGCGATGAGCAGCAAGAAGGGAGGGAGATGCAAGGTGAGGAGCAGCGGGGACGGGGAGGGATTTTTTGTTTTAGACAGTGAGTTAGGGTTTTTCATATGTGCTTATGTAAACGGACTGGATTGGACTGGATCCGCGATTTTTCATTAAAGAATCCGTGATTCAATCTAGTCCGGCCGGATTACTGATTTTTCAATCCAATCCGGTCCAAGGGATCAAAAAATTGATCCAATTAGTGATAATTGGTTCGAGTTGGATCGGATTCGCGGATTATGTCAATCCGTGTGCACCCCTAAGCGTTACATTGAATTCAACGTAAAAGGGGGAAGAAGTAGTGAAGCAGTAAAATAGGGTGTCATCCCTCAAAGCAATGTTTTAAAGGAGTAAATGTTGCATTAAAGAAACAAATGAGCATGGAGAAACAACACATTAAAAAATAGGAAAATGATAATCTAACACACTTTGGACGCACACTTGGGGTGCACACTTTGTCTTTTAGCCTATTTATGACTCTTGCTTGTCTTCCTAGGCGTAGGTCCCACATTTAACAAAACACCATAAATAGGTTAAAAGACAAAATGTGCACTTCAAGTGTGTTAAACTATCATTTTCCTAAAAAATAACATGAAAATGACCCAGTTAAAAAAAACTATACAAAATAAAAATTAAAGAAATATATTCAACGGATTACGAAGGCACAACATTAATTAAGAGTCTAAATCGACGGGAGTAGAAAATCTTGATTTATAGTTGGAGTCAGCCATATGGATCAAACTCTTCCATTATGCTCAATGCGCTAATGGTGAGCTTTTCAAACCATTTAAATCCCTCCTAATTAATGCGTCTCAAGTTAACTTTTGTGTACCCCTACCTTGTCAAATTTCTTCAATTTCTAGCGAAGACATTTATAGGCCATTTTTGCATGTGTCCAGATCACCGCAACCTTCATTTCCTAATTTTTGTGTCAATTAGTGTTACTTCTACTTTTTTTTGAATCTTTGTATTTCTTATTCTATCATTACGAGTTTTACCACAAATCTAATCCCAACCAATTTAAAATTAAAGTTTCTTGTTATTTTTATCCAAATTTTTTTCATAGATTAGAAACTAGTAGAAAATTAATAAATTTTATAATGAGCTCAACTCCTCCTAATAAAAAGTTTTCTAGTAAAGCTAAACTACATCTTTAACCAAATGTTGAAAATGTGAAAATTGATATAGAAGTAGTGGTGTTAGGTTTAGGCTTTCTCTATTAAATAAAATTAGTTGAAGAAGAATATAAGAAATAAAAGATAAAGCAGTGATGGAATACAAAATGGAAGTCATGAAAGGGGACAACTAAAGTTCTATCTACATTTAAGGAGGCCGAACTACTTGCTAGTAACATATTATAAACATGAAGGTCAATGGTGGTCCTTTGGGAAGAAAAAAATACTTGTTAGAGCTTAAATTCCATATGAAGGACCATTTCATGAAGAAAATTATCTTAATTGGTGAATTGACCATCTTTTTGTCCTTTTTTTTTGTAGGCAAACGAAACATACACATACATCAATAAATTAAGAGCTTTGAAATGTAACAATGTCACTAGTTTTTAAAGATTGAGCGAACGCCATTGAAATCTACTATCTCCACATTGCTTGGTGGTGATTGCCAATACTGGCCTTCCTAGGTTTCTGTTGATAAAGCGTAAGCTCAAGATCACATCAATCACCAATGCTTGCAATACCAAGACTCAAACATCAGCTAGAAACGATAAAGAACAGCTTCTCACATTAGTAATGTTGCATCAAATGCAAAATCACATTGGTCAAAGGTGGGGATTACTGAAAAGACAAGAAAAGGGTTACCAAGAGCAACATGAAATTAAGATTCCACTGGTTCCGCCCGAGGTCTCCAAAGTCCCAACCTGTACTTGTGGGTGTACTTCAGGATCAGCTTCCTCTGCATGGCAAAAAGAGTAATTAAGCAATACTTTTTTGGCGTATGATGGCAACTCAAAACCCACATCAACTAGTAATAGGAAGAGAACTATGATAAAGAAAAGGGCCCAGAAGAAAATAAATACAAAACAGCAAGAAGATCCATTGTTTTGTTAGGCGAGGCCTAACCACATTGAAGATTTTTTTTTTTTTTTTTTCTATCAACAGAGAAAAAGTGACTGTCTAGCAGTAAATATGACAAAATAACAACCAAGTTAATTAACATATGAAACTTCCTTCATCCAAAAAAAAAAAGAAGAAAAAACAACCAAGTTACACGATTTTAGTGCATTGATCTCTCTCTGCTGATCACAACACAAACTACTACTGAGACTCAAATTGCACGCAATTTATTATTCAAATATAAAGTTGACAATCTATCTACTTTAGAAGCAGGAAATTATATCCTCCTAACGTGGACAAATGGCTCTATCGAGCGAGCGGTGCCACACCATTTTTTCTCCTCATAGAACTACTAATTTAACTTAGAAGCACAATAAATGGGAATAGTTGCCCAACCCAAATGACTTCTGGATTCAAATCCAAGGCAAACTGTCTACATAAATATTATCTACCATGTCAGCTGATATTCCTACTGCCCATGTCTTTTCAGCCTCACCGGCAACTTTTGCCTTGGAGGCTCACAGTAAAACCATAATTTCTGGGGGAAACAAGTTCATCCTATTTTCTCTTGGCAGTTTGCAAAAGTATTCAAAGCTTCCATCAATAAATCTCATATTTGCCTACAATCATGGAAAACTTTTCCACACAAGTGACTGATCAAAATGGAGGGTCATGTTCAGGAAGACTAGAATCTCAAGTACCTTTGTAAATCTCATAACAACCCATAGTCTTAAGCAGGCATATGCCCTTCCTTGAGAGATGCAAAATGTCACCAAGTTAAGCCATAAGGCCCATAACCCTAAGGTTATCCGGACTCGGATACGGGTATCGGGTACTTATCTAGGTGTTGGGCTCGGCCTTTCTCCAATTAGAGGACATGGGGACTCGGCTAAAAGTACCCAAAAATTTAGACACGAGTACTTTAATTCAACAAGAAAAAAATATGTATTATAAATTATGTGCTTCAAAGTTCAAAAAAAGAAAAGATAAATGAAAGATTTTTTGTCACATGCTTTTGAGGGTAAGTTTGTCATTTTAAGTTGCTTGATGCACAAACAACAAACTAAATTCAAAACAGACAGTATATTTAGGGCCCCAAAATGCTATAATCTTTGGAGATAAACTTGGCACGTGGGTTGTCTTTTGAATATATCATATCACTGTTCATCTTCTACAACTCTTTCGACTTTTTCTCAGTTCTCACTGTAAATCTCCTTTTCTCTTCTTCAAATCAAAATCAGTTTTGGGGATTACACTGTGAGCAACCCTTGACATTTGTTCACTTTCATCTTCTTTACCTGCAAAAAAATAAAGACAACCTATGAATGATCTTACAGGCCGCAACAACTGTTGTCCAAGATATGAGTTGGAGGGTTGATACGGATTCCATGTTTGTATCCGTGTCGACAAACGCGACCCTCCAACCCAGAATGTCGAGTCCGTGTAAGACAACATAACCCCCAATAACAAAGAATGGAACCTATAAAACCTATATTTGTAACAATGCACATTGCATAGCATCACAATATGCAATCGCTCTTATCAAACCACACAATCTCTAAGAAAGCCCTTTAAAAATTGCTTATACCCAAAATGAAATAGGATTAGGATAGGCATACAAATATTCCTACCCTTGTGAACCAATCCTTTGATCTATCCTAAGTTCCTGACTCCTCTAGCCATGTTGAGTATCAAGAATACATGAAACAAGACAATTTTTTAAGACCTTTTATAATCATAAGAACTCTACTCATATTATTTGTCTTGCACGGACTCGTCATTTTGGGTTGGAGAGCCCGTGTCAACTCATAGACATGGAATCCGTATTGACCCTCAAACTCATATCTTGGACACGACAGTTGTTGCAACCTGCAAGATTATTCATAGGTTCTCTATTTTTTTGCAGGTAAAGAAGAAAGAAGATGAAAGTGAACAGATGTCAAGAGCTGGTCACAGTGTAATCTCCAAAACTGATTTCGATTTGAAGAAGAGAATAGGAGATTTACAGTGAGTACTGAGAAGAAATCAAAAAAGTTGTAGAAGATGAACAGTGATATGATATATGCAAAAGGACGACCCACGTGCCAAGCTTATCTTGAACATTTTGAGGCCCTAAAAATCTGACCATTTTGACTTTAGTTTGTACTTAAAATGACAAACTTACCCTCAAAAGCATGTGACAAAAAATCTTCATATATCTTTTCTTTTCTTGAACTTTGAAGCACATAATTTATAACACATTTGTTTCTTGCTGAATCCAAGTACCTAGGTCTAAATTTTTAGGTCCTTTTAGGCGAGTCCTCATGTTCTCTAATTGGAGAAAAGCCAAGCCCGACATGTAGATAAGTACCCGTATCCAAGTCCGGGTTACCTTGCATATTATAGAACAACTATTCAGAGTCAGTTATAATCCCCAAAGCACAACATCGGGTTTACTCACACTTCCAATAACATTTGGGTCTTCTTTAGAGGTATTTTACCTAAATCTATCAAAAAATGCTTCCTTATTTCACTATCCACCACTACTACTAAAGCTTAGAGCATTAAAACTTCCAGCAAACATTTACCTAAAATTTTATCATTTTTACATTTTAGATTCATAGGAGTGAAAAATGAGATATTTTTAGCAATCAACAAAACTAAACCAATGATTCAATCTACTTACTCTACTAAACATCCATCAACACAGAGAAATAAAATCCAATTCAGGTTAGAAAAAGAGTGAAAGAGATTATTCATTACGTGCTTGCAAGGGAGGCCAAGTTTCTTAAGCTTGAGAGTGCGAGTGACAAGCAGCTTTTGAAAGTCACCGATCTCTGTCTCGAGCTTCTGAACATGGGCTTCGACTCCTTTGCCCACTCCATTTAAAAATTCAGGAATTCCAACCTTCGCTACACAGAAAAACAAAAAAAACACTTCCATCTCAGGATTGAGCAAGCAGAATCAATTAAAATCATAAAAAAAAAAAATTAACTCACGAATGTATTGATCAGATTTGGAAGAAAATCTTGAGAAACCAAGAAGCCAACTAGGCTGAGATTGAAATGAGAGAGTTCTGCCGCTTGAGAGAATCGCCTTTAATGCCATCGCCATTGCTGCAATAGCAAAGCATGAGTATCTCTGCTTAGAAACTCTCTAATGGCATAGCTGTGAGTTATTTCATTCTTTTAGTTCTTAGGGTAATGTAAGATGACGATTACAACACTGCCCATCTGGTTTTTCAGATCCTTGATTAACTAAGTAAAAGCTAATTTAGAAAATTACAGAATAATTAGACAGAAAAAGAGACACAATGTTGCTGAGGTGTAGCCACATAGTGTTAACATGGCAAAAAAAAAATAATTTTAATTAATTTTCCTCATTAAAAAAAAAAAAAAATATAGGCTAGCTCCTAATGCATCAAAGTTAGTCTATCCTAATCTAAAGTCTAAGCCAATAAACACACAAATATAAAATATGTTTGCATACACAGTAGTTTTCTAAATGTGCAACGCATGTACAGTGAAGAAACTTACTTCCCACTAGCAACGCTTGCGAGAAGTAAATTTCGGTGCTCTGTTAAAAAAAACCAAGTCCAAAACGTATATGATATCAGCTATTTCACCTTTGATAAGGTTCATTATTACCACAATTCTTTGATAAGGTTTCATTATAATCACAATTCTTTGTCTTCCTCAATGTGAAAGGACAATGTTATATTGAGTAGTAAAATGCATGGAAACCCATCAAGGTGCAAAGAATACAACAACAAAAACAATAACCACCTAGCCTCAATCCCAAAAATGTGCAAAGAATATTTAACAAATTAAATGAAAGAGCATCAAGTGAACAAGGGGTCATATTAGTCGATGTCCTTTCCGGCCTCCAAAAAAAATAAAAAAAAAAAAAGGATTCTGTAGTATCTTTGTTCTAAGGTTTGAAAATAACAGTCTCATACATCAACCTAAGGCACCAAAACTGTAATAACTCCATAAATGTTCTATGTATTATGTAATAAAAGAAGAGTAAAATTCCATTTTAGTTTGCTATACACCAAAAACAAATTACGAAAAAGGGGAAACAAAAACATTACAGACCTCTAATGCAATAAATCAATTCTATGTGCAAACAATGCTGAAAATAAATAGGACTAGATAAAATAAAGAAGAAACTTTTTTTCCCTATTCTTTTACCTATACATGGAATGAGTTTTTTTCATTTTTTTCCTTGATATAAAATGATGCTCTTTTCCAGTAGACGCAGCAATTTTAGTAATCCATGTTGAGTAGGCAAAATGTACAAAAGCGTCGCATAATCTGTCCTAATGTTTGAAACTTTGAATTAATAAGAAAATTCAAAACCAATGCTTGATGCCTGTCCACAGATGTAAAACTAACAACTGCATGAACATTAATAAAAAAATTCAAGCAACCTAATCGAAATAGATCAATAACAAGTCTGACAAATTAACAAACTGATGGCAAATGCGTGATTCAAGCGTCGATCAAAACTCATCAATCAAGTCCACATAACAACATAGAAGTGAAAGTAAAAGGGTTTTGGTGTCAAAATGAGAGGGAAAGCATACAAATCCAAGTTTCAAAATTTTCCATAATAGACTTATTTCAATCACGCAAATTTCCAGCGCGAAAACTTGATTTTAGCAATCCACGTCTAACGCAGTTCTCATAGGCAAACAATCAAACATAGACTGCATACTTCTCATAGACAATTAATCAAACAAACATTGTGCAACTCTCAACGAATTGAATCAAACCTGAAATAAAATGAGGATAAAACCTGTTGAAGCTTTGGCTCAGAGAGAGAGAGAGGCTGTGGAGATGGAAACTTCAGGTACCCAAATCAGTCGATGATGTTCTTGTGTTCTAGGGTGCCTTTGCTCTTGATGATCCTACGGACATAATAAAACGATGGAAATAGATGGTTATCCTCGAGATTGGCAAAATAAAATTTAATAAGCTTTAGCTTTTCTTTAAAAAATCTAGATTTTCTCAATGGTAATCCTACGGACATAATAAAACTTTAATTCAAAACTAAACCAAGAGGTCACAACTCAACAAGTCTTTAATCTGAAATTCATGTCATCACAAATTAATCTTTCCAATTGATAGTAGTCAAAAATATTAGTCAAATTAAGGTTCCTAATTTGTAGGTAACCTATACATTAGAATTAATTAGTAGTCAATTTAGTTAGACAATTAATTGAATAAGCCAAGAAATTCTACAAAAAAACTGTGCATCTATTGATCTTCAATTTCAAATCAATCCAAAATCACATAATGTCGATCCACAAAGAAGATTATTTACAAGACTACAAAGAACCCTAACACGGCATCACAAAACAAACACTTGTCGCTAAAAACAACCGATATAGTACTATCCATTCACATATACTAAAAACAGAGAGATATTGAAGAAGAGTGAAAGCCTAAAACTCCTGCGACGCCGACCCAACCTCGTCCTTCCCCTTCCCGGTCTTCTTCAGCAGCAAAACCTGGTGAATGTTAGGCAAAACCCCTCCGTTGGCAATCGTCACCGCCCCCAAAGCTTGCTCGGCTCCTCGTCGTTCCTCATCGCGAGCCGCACGTGCACGCTGCATATGATCCGAGTCTTCTTGTTATGAGAAAATAAACGGGTGCGTTTTTTGTTTTTTATCAAACACGAGAAAAAATAATTACACCAAAAAAATAGAAAATTTTCCACGATCTTTTTCATTTTACATGCTGGGGTGTTTTTTGTTTTTTGTTTTTTGATTCAATTTTTGACAAGTTCACGGACTTTTTTAAACGCCTAATGATCAAAAACATCAAGTTGTATCCAATTATTTCCTAAACTTTTTTGTGTTAATTTGATTAGTTGATGTAACTAGGCGATTAGCCTCCTTTTGATAAAAAAAATTCATAAAAGTCTTAATAGCGCTTAAAAATTAAGGAAGATATTACAATAACACTCCAAAGATGTGCACATATAGTTCTCGGTACATAATATGTGAAATGTGTATCCCGAGACTTGCATGAACCGCTACTAAGAATACAAATCGACACGCCAAGTCACCTAGTGTGACTTTAGATGTCATTATAGCATCTTCTATAACATACAAAATCCATACTATACAAGAAGGGCATATCTAAGGGTGTATACGGCCTAGATCCGATCTATTTAAGATAAACTTACAACTCATCTAATTATTGCGGATTGAAAAATTTAATTTGATCCAACTCATTTTTTTTGGATAAATTGATTAAATTCATTTAACTTTTCAATCCAGTTTAATCTAATTAATAAAATGTAAATTGGACCGACTCAAGTTCACGATTGCAATCATATAGTTATCTCATAATTAAGAATATGTACATTGGTTAAGAATAATTCCATAATAATTAAATAACATAAAAAAAAGTGCATGATTACATCACAAATTATATTAGACTTGATTCAACTTAATACAAAAATTATTTGATCAAACTAAAAGTTAAACTAAAAAAAAAAAGTTGGAGTTCAAAAATTAAGTAATACAAAAAAAAAAAAGATCAAATATAGGCAGACAAAATAACCTCTAAGAACTAGATGTATATATAATGCTAGATCTACGTGCATAATAGTGTTGCGGATTAAACTAGATTGTATCCATGGATTGTACATGTATAGTAAATTCCAAGTTGATCCAATTCGTGTGGATTGATATTTTTACAATTCGCGCACGAGTGTTTGTTGTGTGATACCATGTATATTGTTGTGGATTGTTGTGGTATTGTTGTGGATTTTAGACACTTATAGTCTCTTGATTCATGTTTCGATTGTTGTTGTTTCCAAATGCACCTTGTTTATTTAACTTCCTGATTTCTCGCATTTTTAGATCGCTTATTTGATAATTCATGAATTATTGTTATATTCTTCTGACATTACTTTCGATTTGTTCAACTAGTTATAAAATTAAACCCTATTCGCAATATGGATTCCACCACCCCTATATCGACATGCAATTTTTGAGACCACTCTCTTATGTTGGTTTAATGGTTGCAGTTCTCCATGAGAAATAGGGCAGAATTTGGAAGTCTTCTTGACGACTGCTCGGCAGTACTGAAGAGTGAAGAATTGTTTAGGGTGCAGTTTGGGAGGCGTAATGCGAATAGGGAGCTCATGAACTCGCCAGATTAGCTAAATTGTATGTCACCCCAATTTTTTTGGCATGACACCGAATGCCAGCCGACGCGGTCACGTACTGAGAGCTCGTCAAATGCTGCATTGCCCACAGAGGCAGAGCGATCGAGCAAGGCAGGACAGTGCACAGACACATTTGCTCAAATGAGTACCCGCCACAAACCTTTTTAAGCCACAAACCTTTTTAAACAACGTTCTTCTTGACACGTATGTAAAATTCAACTTGTTTGATAATGCCCACAACGTGTTTGATGAAATGCCTGAGAGAAATGTCGTGTCTTGGACGACTATGATCTCGGCGTATTCGAATAGGAAGTTTGGTGGGGAGGCTTTGGCGTTGTTGGTTTTGATGTAGAGGGAAGGTGTGAGGCTGAACATGTTCACGTTTTCTTCGGTTTTGAGAGTTTGTGATGGGTTGGAGACGTTGCGGCAGCTGCATTCGGGGATAGTTACGTTTGGGTTGGATTCGAATGTGTTCGTTTGGAGTGCGTCGATTGATGTTTACGCGAAGTGGGGTGAGTTAGGTGATGGGTTTTGTGTTTTTAATGAGATGGTGACTGGGGATTTGATTGTTTGGAATTCGATCGTTGGTGGGTTTGCGCAAAATGGTCGTGGGGAGGAGGCGTTGGATCTTTTCAAGATGATGAGAGGTTCGGGTTTTCCAGTGAATCAGGCTTCTTTGACTAGTGTTTTGACGGCTTGTACCGGTTTGGCGCTGTTAGAATTGGGGAGACAAGTGCATGCTCATGTAATGAAGTTGGAGAGTGACCTTATCCCCAACAATGCACTTCTTGATATGTATTTCAAGTGCAGGAGCTTAGAGGATTGCGAACTTTGTTTCTAAGATGATGTCGGAGAGAGACGTCATCTCTTGGAGTACAATGATAGCAGGGTTATCTCAAATTGGACAAACTAAGGAAGCATTGGAACTGTTTGAATCAATGAAGTCTTCCGGACCAAGTCCAAATCACATTACAATGGTGGGGGTTCTATTTGCTTGTAGCCACGCTGGTCTAATTGACGACGGATGGTACTACTTCAGGTCAATGAAGCGGCTTTTTGATACAGACCCTGGAAGAGAATACTATGGTTGTATGGCTGATCTGCTTGGAAGGGCTGGGACGCTTGATGAAACCAAATATCACAATTTGGAGGATTCTTCTTGGCGCTTGTAGAGTTCATCGTGTTGATTAGCAATCTATGTGTGAAAGAATACTGGAATTGGAACCCGAGGACGAGGGAACTTACATACTTTTGTCTAACATCTATGCCAATTCTCAAAAATGGGAAGATGCTGCGGCGGTAAGAAAGATCATGGATGGTAGAGGATTGAGGAAAGAATCTGGTTGTAGCTGGATAGAATTTAACAAGAAGGTACATGCTTTCATGCTTGGAGATAAATCGCATCCGCAGATTGATGAGATCATTATGAAGATGAGCCCCGTGTGATCTGGAGGGGGAGCAAAAGGAAGACGCTCTCCAATATTGCAGTGAGAAGTTGGCAATTGTGTTTGGTCTAATAAATATCCCAAAAGAGAAGCCTGTCCGGATCATTAAGAACCTTAGGATCTGTTGTGACTGTCATACTTTTGCTAAGCTCATCTCCATGATTGAAAGTAGGCACATCGTGATCAGAGATCCTGTTCGATATCACCATTTTAGAAATGGAGTTTGCTCTTGTGGGGATTATTAGTAGGGAACACAAACGTGCAGTTGGCTTATTCTCGCACACTCCTACATATATCGCTTGTAATCATCATGATCATTGGAAAATAAAATGAGCTAAAGCTATAAGCAGACTGCAAACTTCTTATATGTCCATACTGAACTGTTAGCATATGGATTGGAGAAGCGTGTTCGGGGTATAAAGCTCTAGGAACTCCTTAAGAAGCGTTGTTGCTCTCTTACTGTTACGGGTGGCCGTGTTCTTCAAGAAAAGATATAGATGACAATGGTGGTATTAAGAGGTCCAGAGTGAAGGAGCATTAGTATCAGAGGAAAGATGAAGCCTGCTTGAGCCTCTTAATGTCGAACACAAAGTGCACACCTTGGCCAGGTTATGTGAGATAACGTAGTGAAGTGGTCAACTAAGGCAAGAAGTTTGTTTGAGGCATCAACTGGTTGACATTTTGAGGTTATTATTTTTCTTCTTTGGCTCAAAAAGTTTTCTTCTTTTTCTTGATTGCTCAGTGCACGATACCTTCTAGTTGTGGCTAATGGCTATAAGCCTATTAATGCACTGCTTTCACCTATCTAGTCATATTTTTTAATATGGGCAACCTGACAGAGTCATAGTTAGAAAATTTTAGAGACTGATGCATGAAAGGATCATGTTCTCAATTTGGCAAGGTTCTTAAAATAGCTGAACAGTGATGGTTTTGCGAGGGAGAAGAGTGCCCTAATAATGAATCTTAGTATCAACTTGGAAAGATTCGTGCATCAGGAAATCCAAAATGATCCATAAATCTTGTGATTATTATGGAAGCTTTTAATCTCAACAATAACAGTTTGAGATATTTAAAACCAATACAATAAAAACAATACCCCAAATCTGGCAAATGTGATAGTATTAGAATTGCTTAATTCTATTTTTAAAATTGTCCATGATCAAGATTATACATATTCTAGATCAGATAGTTTCTAAAAGCTATGTGATTGATGAAAACATTATTGGCATGTCTAAGTTGAACATGACTGAACCATATCAATTCATTCATCCATGTTATGTGATCACCGGTGGTTATTGCCCACCAATATCTGTTTTGGAAGCTACTATTTAATTCTTTCTACATTTTAAGGAAATATTTTTTTCCACTTGACGGCCCTACCTGACCTTGAGGAGCAATTTAGTATTTTTTTTGTGACATGAAAATAAACGAGAGCCCATTCCAAATGACCAATCTCCCATGATTATGTGTTTTAAGGGTATATTGATCGTCTAATGGTTACTTGATATTGCATTTCACTGAAGATTTTTTGCTGAACAAGTATTCAAAATGATACTGAACTCGGATTACCTGTTTTGTTTGACATAGAATGATTCTTAGCCGAACGAGACGTCTACCTAATGAAGAAGACGTATGATTGTCCTGATATTGGTTCCAGATGGCCCAAGTTATTATGATCGATGTGCTTAATTCTTAAGGATTGTGGTAGCAGGTATTGAACTATCAATAATCTCTAACTTTCTGACAGTTACATCATTTGTATGTTACTTACTGAAGAACAATTAAGGTTCCACAGTACGTATGAGGATAAGAATAGTTGCTTGGTTTTAGGTGTTACAACTCAACTTTTGTATTTGTTCTTAAAGTGGTATTTCATCACCTTGCAAAAATAACGAAGGCTAAAATAGATCCAGTTTTCTTCTTTGATTATATGAATTAAAGAATTTGAAATCTCAATTCTTGAAAGATTTATGAATTCTTTTTTTTTGATAAGCATGGGTGTTCGAACCTTTTTTAGTCCATCCTTACTTTGGTTTGAGTACTGCCATGCAAGTTAGTTGGGAGCCCCAACCACAACCTTAAGAGAAACCAAGAGAGTATAATGTAACTACCCTGAATTGAACCCAAGACTTTTGCCTCAGTCAGAGTTAATGGCGCTCCTTTCTTTGCCACTGCACCACACCCCTTGGGGTGAAAGGTCGATGAAATCTGGTGCAAATAATTTTAATATTGTCACAATGCTATGTACGGGGCTTAGGTAATGTGTTTAAATGGATGATATTGAAACTTAAAATGTCATAATTTTTCCATGCTTTAGTGTGCAAATCTTACTTAACTAAGAGAAAAGAGCTCATACATGTACGTTGCTTTTGCGCCGACTCTGAAACTATAGGCACAGAATTCATTTATGTGAAATGTTGAATCCTTAGCATCCCAGTAAACACTTTTGAAATATCTCCAAATACGATCAATATTCTCAATTACCCAAATGTTTCTGTGTTTAGAGAGTGTTTATATCTAATTTCACTAATTGGCTGCATGAATTATGTATCTAATCCCAATCTACTATATTTTCCTGATATGACAGGATCATACCATAAATCATAAAGGAGAAAAGGTATCAGATATATGTGAAGGTTTCTTCAGACATTTGCTTGTCTGTTACACTGCAGCGATGCCGTCGTTCTTCATATGCACCGGGAGAGAGGTCTTTTCTTGTTTTTGTTTAAAAAGTAAATTACAGCTATTTCTATTTCTATTGCTATTGCAAGTGTATGATAATTTTAGTTGTTTAGTGTGAATTGTGTTGGTTATGACATGAACGTCTGATCCAACAGGATTTGGTTTTCGGCTTCTCATAGCCTAGCTACCATGGCTCGTGGATTCTTAGATAAACATTTTGCTCCAGAATGAAGCTACGAATCCTCAACCTTGCCTTTAGCAAGTGATGACTCATCCATCTCACTAGAGATGCTTTGCTCAGTGAGTTCTTGTCTTTAAAACCTTAATTTTGATTCTCCCCTGCTTTGAGTAATGGCCAGTGAAACCTTCAAATATAGTTCCGGAGTAGGTTTAAAACCTTAATTTTGCTCTTGATGCTTCCACTTAATTGGTTCTTTATGTATGTATTTTATAAAATGAATGTAAATTCGCATAACTTGATCATTAAGCAAACTAGACTAGGCTGCATAAAGATTTTCCAAGCCCTGGTAATAAGACTGGATCATGACATGGCCTTAATTGGATTTGATACAGTCCTTGTACACCCCTAAATATTAATGTTGCCAATATTATTTAGCATATATTAGAAACTACTATGATGGTGAGTAATAAGTATATCAGAGAATACTCTGATATTCAAATTGACCACGAGGTCTTTCTATAATGGGCATGCTAATGATCAATGTGATTAACAGCGACAATGCAGCTTCCTATTAAAAAAAATACCAACAACGTAGCCAAATTAGGACACATGGAACTTGATCTAGGCATGGTAGGTAGAAGCTCAAAAATACCCTAACAAAATAGCTAGTTTGGAAGCACCTCGAACACAACATCACACACTCAATTGTGAATGAGGATTTGATTGAAAGGGGGGATTCTGGGTTCTGGCTTGCTAGATCTAAGCTGAAGTTTATATTTGGTTCTACTTAATGTTGTCCCTAACTGAAATCATTGTTAGCTTCTATACCTTGCATGTATTAATTATTGAAAGAGATATAGTTAAAAAGCTAAATTTGTTATTTACCTTTAAATCTACATTCTAAAATTATATATATATATATATATATATATATATAGAAAAAAAAAAGAAAAAACATATAAGGTCAAAATAGTACTTGTGATTTAATTATGAGATTTCACAAAAGATGATGGAAGCTTCAATTCAAAGCTACTTTGATGCCTCCAACGAACATCGTTGTCTGGATGTTGGGCTGCATATGCAAAAGCCATATCCATGTACATATTTTATGATGTGTGGGCATAGGCTTTACTCTGTGTGTGTGTGTCTCTCTCTCTCTCAAGTCCCCATCAGTCTCTATCCTCATTTTATAAAGCCCCCTCCATTGTTGTTGACTTACAGAAAGCGAAACCAATATAGCAGATTGCTCAATTAATCACCTTCATTAGAGAGCACGACAGATATTTTTTTTTTGGGTCTCTTTGGCTGCACTGCAATGCTGAGCAAACCACCTTGACTAGTGCGGATCGACCTCTTAAAGGTCCTATAAAAATATGAGGAGAACCTCTTAAAAAGTCTAAAAAATGCGAGGTCTTTGAACATGATTTTTTGGTATTGAGTCCTCTTGGCAAGGGGATTGGGTTGGGCTCTATCAGTAATACCCCCCAGTCTATTAATTCATGGGATTGACGTTGTGGCAAAGTTGATGGGGAGCATGTCTAAAAGGTCATGCGATAAAATTGGGTTCACTTGACTGATTCTTGTGAGATTAGTATGTACCAAAGCCGGCGAAAAAAGATTAGAATACCTAAAAAAAATGATCACCTTCACTAGACCTCTAGATGAATTGAAAAGTATAAGAGCTTAAACAAAAGTAGATTGTACAACGAGTACAAGCAATTTCTAATTATTTAGTTATTCGTTTGTGGTCCAAATTTACACATTGCTTTTTGCCATGTGATCGATTCCATTGTGTGGTGAATATTCTTTAGTTAGTTTATATTAATTACCCTAATATGTAATCTTTATCTGACCTTCACAAGTCATTACAAATCATCATTGAATCTGTATAAATATGTCTTTAAAAAAAATTGTTTGGTTTTACTCGCATAGTTCATCTAGCACAATAGAATTGTTTGATTTATGTTATTGACTCAAATTCATTTGGAGGTTTGGCTCTATCATAAACCTACTTTACTCTTGAAAAAAGGTTGGATGGCATATTTTTATCAAACATTTGCCATAGCTGGTGGAAGGCTTTGGGTATAATAGATGCATGGGTCTCAATGTGTGCCAAGCTCGTATTAAAATCAAGTTTAGTGGAAATATCATAAGTACTCTAGACTATTCTTAAAGAGACACAAGTGAACAACTAGTAAGTCTCAACACCATCAAGACAATGGTTAATTGGTTTTGCTATTGATCTTGTATTACTAGATTTCTAAATGTTTTTATATTCAAGATTATTCCAAAAAAAATAAAAAAATGATCAAAACCATTTCCTTAGAAGATCTTTTTCTTGTTTGGATATGTTGTGTATTCCAAGAAAGAGAAAGTATTAAGACTTCAAATTGGTTCTACCATTGGAAATGGATTGTGTAATTGCGCAATTTGCTTCAGGTTTGAGTGGTTTGCTTCATTTTTTCTTGGTTTAGTTTTTTCCTTTTTGTTGCCAAGTAGGAGGATGTCTTTTTGTTCTTGATAGTGTCCAAGGAGGTGTTTAGTGTTTATGGTCTCTTTACTTTATTTTTGGTGAGGTCTGTTTTTTCGATATATATCACTTGGTATTTGAACTAGCCAATTACATCGGGCTCGACCTAGGTCGGCTCACAATTGGGGTAAAGAGCTTTGAGCAGCTGGTGTCTCCATCTATAAGACTTGAACATGAGTCACAACTTAAGGGACACGATTTAATATGAAGGATATATATAAAGATGTAAGAGAGGATTGTTGATGCTCCACAATCATTATGTACTCCTTATGAAATACGCTATCTATATTCTAGAAATTTTACTTTAGCTTCGATTGGACCATCAAATGTACAGAACCTCTTCTGTCAATTGTACCTATATGAAACACGTGAGACTTGTCTATAATTATATACATTATGCATATTTGGTGTCAATGTAACACATTTTTGAAAACATTTGCTAAAATTTACAGGACATACATCGGGATGTGTGCACGTACTATTTGAAGTATAATCCTACGGATCTCAACGACATGCATAAAAAGTATGTTCAATATTTTCTCACAACACAACTCAACTCTGCATGTTTTATAACTTGTAAGTGCGATTCAACTTTCATAATAATGACCTCCCAACTTACTCTTTCTTGTCTTGGACATATCATATATATATATATATATATATATTAGTTCTATCAATGATTTTAGATTTTTAAAAAAAAAAACATAAAACATATTTGACTAACAAGTGAAGACCAGAGAAGACCAAATTTCTTAAAGTTGGGAGGGAGGGGGTTTGGTGTTTTAATTTAATCTCTCTTGGTGGAGTAAAAAACACCCTTTTAGAAAGAGACACATCATGAAAAATTATGCCCCACATTGTCAAGCTATAATTGAAAAAAGAAAAGTTGTTTATATTTAATTTTTTGATATACATTTAAAGCTATGATGGAAGAAAAGTAACTTTTGTTTTGTCTCCCTGGAAAAGCTTTTCAACTAAGCTCCCGTTGTGGATGTAGATTGACTTGCCAGCCAGCCACCCATCTCTCACCCCTTACATTTCCATGCTTCTTCAAATACCACTAGGTCCATATATTTCTACATCTTTTTATTTTTTAATTTAATTAAGTTCAAATCTACATGTATTAAATCAAGCGGAATGAAAATGTTTAATCCATGGATCTGACTACAACTAATTTGAAAGCTATACTTTTTTTTGTTGTTGTTGAAAAGCTGAACTCTATTTTTTTTTATGTGAATTTTATATTTGTAGTGCACGGTCCAAATCATGAGTGTAAGAGACTAGTTATATGTAGGTTTAAACTTAGAGCGGGTGGTTGCTCTAAAATGTTAAGGCAAAAGTTGGAGTTCTCACTCCAATTAAATTTATTACCTATTGTTTTTCTTCTCAATTAAATTTATTACCTATTGTTTTTCTCCTCTAGCAGTTTATATCAATATTTCTGTATACTCTTTTGAAGGAATTTTGGCTAGTATGACGTGTATAAATGGCAGCTGTGTTTAATCATTTCACTACTGATCATGAACTGTGTAAATTCTTCTTTCGCTACCAGTACAACTACCTATCTTTCTTCAGTTATTTTAATTTCTTTCATGCTTTAGGGAATTGTTTGGTTAGGGGTGGAGTTATCTCCAGGTAGTTAACTTACAGGAGTTGGAAACTAATCTTGGGCCTTGTTTGGTTGGAGGTGGAGTTATCACCCGGGAGATAACTTATCAGGAGTTGGAAACTAATCTTGTTTGGTTGCCCAACTTCCCTGCAAGTCATCTCCCAACTTACACCCTTGGGTGCGAGATACCCCCCCACCCCCTATAGGAGTTATCTCCCGGGAGTTGTGGACACAATTACCCTTCATTCCCTTTTATTACACATCTCTCTCTTGTTTGAAGGTTATTTATGTCCATTCATATTTTTTATTGTTTAAAAATTTGAAACTTCCTTGCAAGTTTAAAGTTGAACCAAACATGAAAATAGTATCCCCAAGGAGTTAACTCCAAGGAGATAACTCTTAATTAACATTGTAAGCTAGCAAAAACGAATCAAACGAGGCCTATATTTGATGTTTGAGGCTAACCACGTTGACTAGTCCAAATTGACCTTCTGCAAAGCCGTACGAAAGTAATTAGGGATTGTTTCTAGACCAAACATGTGATACTTCTAGTTAATTAAAAGGCATTGATTACCAACAACTCGACCAACCTCCTCGCTTAGTATCTCTTTCATACTACTACATCAAAGATTCAAAAGCCACCTTTCTATTACTTCTTTCCTTCTTTTTGCTTTTCTAAATAAAGTTGAAGAAATTCTCTGTAATATAATATTTGAAGACTAATAATGAGAAATACTTGTGCAATCTATATATTTCTGGTTCTTCAAGGGGTCCCAATTCTTCAATATCTACACCCCATCATAAAATCATCCACCCAAAAAAAAAAAAAACAATACAGTCAATTATTCACAATTCATTTTAAAATGGCTATTTTTGTTGATGCACTTTTCATCCCAAGACCATTAGATTGACTAGAGTGTGCAATTTGAGGCACTCCAAATGTAACTTTCAGGGCACAGCAGTCGGCATCCAAGTGAACAGTGACCATACTTTATGTCTAATGTATCAATTTTTAAATAAAGCCTTGAGCCATAAATGTTCAAAATTTAAAATCTAGAATGACTAAATATATCACAGTCATGATTTAATTCACTTTCCTTCCCTCCCTATATATGATATATATATATGGCTCTCAACTTCTTGCCCATTCAAACCTCTCAATCCAATCAATCTTTATTTGCTCTCTCCTCACAACCACCAAGCCATAACATGGACTCCTTTGACACTAGAACTACAACTACTAGTAATAACACTACCTCATCTCCTCTCTCTTCTTCCCCTTCTTCCTCCCCTTCTTCTCACTCTTCTCTCCCCCTCGCAACCACCTCTCCTACTATCGTCGTCACTCCTTGCGCCGCCTGCAAGATTCTTCGTCGCAGATGCGCCGAAAAGTGCGTCCTCGCTCCCTACTTCCCTCCCTCCGAGCCTCTCAAGTTCACCACTGCTCATAGAGTCTTCGGTGCCAGCAACATTGTCAAGTTCCTACAGGTAGCTAGCTCACAATGTAGTATATACTTTTTTTTTTTTTTGGGTAGATGTAGTATATACTTTCTTGGTGTGTACATTGTTGGGGTCTTGAAGCTCCACCACGTCGTTTGTCAAACTCATGCTTGAATTAACGCCGAAAATACTCTGAACTTCATGAAGCAAAGAGATTGCAGATTGAGGCTAGAATTGGACTCTTATCTCCTTAAGACAATGGTGCCCCGTATCTACTTTATAGTCAATATACATTGCGCATTGTGCAATCCAGTTCGATTTGGTGTTGAATTCATTTCTTTTCGCAGGAAGTTCCAGAGGCCCAAAGAGCTGATGCAGTGAGCAGCATGGTTTATGAGGCAAATGCGAGGATTCGAGACCCGGTTTACGGATGCACCGGAGTGATATGCCAGCTCCAGAAGCAAGTGTTGGAGCTTCAAGTGCAGTTGGCCAGAGTCCAAGCTGAGCTTGTCAACATGCGGTGCCAACGCGCGAATTTAATGGCCTTGATATTCATGGAGATGGAGCATCTTCAACAACCTTCTTCGCTGGCCAACTCCGTCGATGATCTGCATTGCTTAGGGACTAATGGGGCTTTCTTAGATGAAGCAGTACTGTGGGAGACTCAGTTGATCTGACTGTGAATTTGGCCTTTGATGAACATGACTAATTAATTGGGAAGACACATAGTTCTGTAGCAATTGGAGTAGTGATTTAATTAGTTAAGTTTATTAGTCTTTCTTTTCTAGTCGTAAGTTGTCTCCCCATTGTAAACTACTCCTGTTAATAATTAATATTAGTGAAGGTTATTGTCTTTGTGATGTTATATATATGTTCATAACTAATTCTATTAGGAAGTACACTGGTGTTAAAGAGGGAATGAATTTGAATATGAGGACGACACTATAAATTATACAATATGAAATTGAAGGGTCTCTTCATAACAATACAATATGAAATTGAAGGGTCTCTTCATAACAACACCTTTATAATTTCCATATTCATGAAGAGACGTTTCTACAAGATTTAGAATCCAAAACAGCTGTGTCGTCACCTAACGATCTCTACTATATATGAAGTGATGTATCATATATAATTGTAGGATGTTTCAACTCGGACGAGTTGGCCCAATGGTAAGGACGAACTTGAGATTGTGTGGGATAGGCACACGATCTCAGGTTCGATTCTCAGCTGCGTAAAGATTATTCGGGCCATTAGAGTACACTTAAGCCAATTGCACTAAGGCCTCGTGGGAATAGTCAGCCTTGCCCGAATATTAACAAATATCAAAAAAAAATGTGTAAGATATTTCCTCAAACTCTACCAACTTAATTATATCTTCCGTTTTTTTTCAAGAAATTATATCTTTTTTTTTTTTTTTTTAAACTTGAGTGAGAGTCGAACTTTTCTTTTGGGCAGTGGAGGTCTATGTTATTTCACCTAAGATGCTTTGACATCACAAGAAATAGACAATTAATGCATGCCCCTGTAGCAAAACAGAACCAAATGGACTTGTCATGCATTTATTTCAACATTTCCAATTGACCAATGACTCTAACTAATTCAATGCAAGAGCTTTCACTTTCATTGTGATATTTGTGTCATTCGTAACGTGCAATATATTATACAACTTAGGTTTTATTAGAGTAGGGTGTAACGACTGGCAAATAGTCTTCGCTACTAAATAGAAATTGACTACGCCTAAAAAGAATTAGTGGGTTTTGTATGGACACAGCACGTGTGGGAAGCGCACCCCCAAGTCGCCCAGACTTAAATAAATAAATAAATAAATAAAGGAGTCCGGCTGAATGCACTCTACCTTCTACTAAATGCACCTCCAAAAAAGGAGTCTGGCTAAATGCACTCCACCTTCTACTAAATGCACCTCCAGAAAAAGTCTAATTTAAAAAAAGTCAATCTTACTACAAAATGATTCTTATACCTCACACTGTGATTAGTGCACCCCACACACTCTTCTTTGTAATTTGTAGGCATCATTGAGTGGTCGACCTTGAACGTCCGAATCTCTTATTAAAGAGTAGGCCAGAGCCCACCAAACCTCTAGTTGGAGAGTCGATCATAACTTGCAACTTTTAATCAGAGAGTCGGTCGGAACCTACCGAACCTGTAGGTCAGCAGTTGTCAACTAAATCTCTCCAAAGAGGTTCGGTTGAACAACACTGAGCCTAGTGGATAAGTCTCAGCTACATGTCGTCAAACCTAATATAAATATCTCGACCAAAGTTTTAGAGTTGGGTGCTTCGATTCGGATAAAAGTTATTTTGGTAAAAAGTGGGGTGCACTTAGAAATTAAAATTTGAATTTGGGATGCCATGCAAAATGGAGTGCACTTAGTCGAACTAAAAAAAGGTGTAAGTCAAGCTAAGAGTCATAAGAAAATCTAGAGTTGCACTATGTGCGCCATGGGTCCCCGACATCCTATGAGAGCAACCCGAATTTTTTTTATTTTTGTTGGTTCTAAAATTAAGGAAATGACACATTTGCCCCGGGGTGCCCAAAGTAATTGGTGGGGTGCTTATATTGTGACACTACATTAACAGACACTATGTTTCAGGTATCGGGGGGAAATGACTAAATCTATAGTCTCGTACACACATGACCAAGACATACACACATGTCTTGACATAGGGCCACCGAGACCACTTGTATACTCTCGGTGGTCACCCATCGAGTTAGATATTTGATTACTCTTATTTGGGTGTCGGTTGATATAGATCGACACTGTAATACGAGTTTCGGCAAGAAAATGAACTTATTAAGAAGGGATTAATTAAGAACTTATTAAGAAGGAATTTATTTATTGTTTTGTATTGCAGTTTGCATTGTTTTCACTTCTGCAAGACACAAAACGATATTGTCTAATTAAACAACCATCATTAGTGCTAACTACACAAGCTAATTATCCTTAGAAGACTAATTAAGTAGAGTTAGTGGACCATATCACCAAAGTTTAAGTACTACTACTTCTACCATTACTCTTTCTATGATTATTCATAATAAGAACATATTGATGATCAACACTTTTTGTTGATAATCTCACATGATTTTACTGTTAGTCATAATCTTAATTGGTTCACTCATGAGCAGAACCAACAGATTGTCGGCAATGTCACTACAGATGACCGTGCAAAGCCTACAAACATGCTTGAACCGTTGAATGAGAACACATGCCTTGTAGTGTTTTGACTTGCAAGAGATCAACATAAAAAGTCATCTTCTTGGATTCCTTTAATTAACTGAACCTACTAAATTTGAATTTAAGAGCAATCAATAATCAAGCATGACCCATGTGTCAATATTATACACTAGCTAATTATGCAATCATATAGAGTACATTTTATGGTGCAAATTAAATGGCAGAACTCGAATGAGTAAATGGTTACCTCAATAATTTGGTGGCACGCCCATATCTGAGTTGATTTTTTGTTAATTTTATTGTTATGGTTGTTGAGTTATTCGGGTGGAGGTTGCTATCTTACTAACATTGAGGAGCAAAAATCAACTCCAAGAAATTATAATTCTGGCTTCGCCGTTGTTATGATTAATTAATTCCATTTATTGTTAGTTTTTTTTTTGACAAGTATTTATTGTTAGTTAAAATTGTCCAATGTAGTAGACTTTAGTTTTCATTAAATGCTTCAAAAACTACATCAAAATAATGATAAATTAATGTTGCAGATAATAAAAAAATAGTCATGCACTGATTGAGATGAAAGACAATGACTTGTAAATTTGGAGTAAGAACTTTAACTTATCTCGACACTATTTTGGAGAACTTGTCCACTCTAATTAAAGCACAAGCTTACGTATACGCAATTAGTCTCTCCACACACTCATAACTCTTGAACGAATGTAATTACACGTACAAAACTTTACAATAGACTGAAAAAATTTAAACTCTTGCTATAAAAAAAAATCGTGGCACAATATACAGGTTTTATTTTAGGAGTGTAACTTAATTAGGACCTTAGCCTCATTTTGTAAGAGAGCAATTTTTTCCTTGTAAGCGGGTTGTAGTTTGAATTTTTCGACTTTATGGATAGTCGAGTATGCATCCAACTAAAAACTAGATCATTTACCCAAAAAAAAAAAAAATCTAAAAACTAGATCATTTACCCAAAAAAAAAACTAAAAACTAGATCATTCTACTCAATTTTATAGCGCTAAATTTTTTAATTATTATTTTTTTGATAATTATGGATGTTCGAACCTTTTTCAGACCCTCTTTACTTTGGAAGCACTAAATTTTTGGTGCTAGAAGATATGTCAAGTTTTGAATTTGAGCCAATTTAGACAAAATTAATTACGAGAACTAGACAAATAATTGCCATCCCCTCTTAGCTTATAATGAAGCACAATGGATCTTGTTAATTACACATTATGGACCATGTTCGTCAAATCATAATAGCTTTTATTTTTTGCAAGGGATCTTTTGACTTCCTATTTATGTACTTCTTTTGAGAGGTAAAGTTGAGTTGTATGGTGAGGTTTCTAATCATACAAAAGTGTCCACTTTCACACACCATATTACATAAATGTATCTTGCTCTAATATATAATAATTAACTAAATTGACACATGCCAACCGAGATCATAAAATGCATGGCAAGAAAGCTCTGGATGCAAAAACTAATAAAACGATCATGCATCATATATCCTCATTATTATTTTTTTTATTTTTTATTTTTAAAAAGTGACTTCAAACTCTGGCTACTGATTTTTCATCTCATGGCACTCCCTCAAACAAACTACATTTATACTCAACGAAGTTTGGATTTTCATTTACTTATAATTATATTCTAATAGCCTCCAAGGGGGTGTGGTGGAGGTGAGTTTAGGGGTGCACACGGATTGAATCCAGTCCAATTAAGGTCAATCCGCAATCTAATCTAATTATTGTGAATTGAAAAATTACAGTCCAATTCAGTTCAAATAATTCATCAATCCAACTCAATTCAATTTGCAAAATGCGGACCAAATTAGATCAAGTTCCACGGATTAACATTTTCTTATCCAAAAATTCTAGAAATTAGACTTGATCAAATGAATCACAAGACTTATGCATCTCAAAAATGACAAATTTACAACATACATTCCACAAATCTATATATAACACATTTCCCTCAAACTTGTCATTACAATAACCTTCAAAATGCAAGTTCCTACATAAATAATTAGGAAAATGATAATCTAACACACTTTGAGCGCACACTTAGGGCTCACACTTTGTCTTTTAGCCTATTTATGACTCTGTCTTGCCTCATTTGGCGTGACCCCACATCTAATAAAACACCATAAATAGGCTAAAAGACAAAGTGTGTGACTTAAGTGTGCGATGAAAATGTGTTAGATTATCATTTTCTAAATAAATATATCATCTACAAATCTTCACTATACACCCTGATAAAAGCACAAAAAAAGTACTTGCATACAACCTATAAAAAAATGTTGAAAGCATAATAAAATAATTAAAGAACGAGCATCATCTTTTAGATATTATAGTGTAGAGTTAATAATTTAAATTGATGCTCTTTAAAATATTATAGTACATATGATCGTATATGTATATGTGATGATGTGCTAAACAGACTGGATCGAATTAGATCCACGATTTTTTAATGTAGGATCCGTAATCTAAGTTAGTTCAGTCGGATTAGTAATTTTTCAATCTAGTCCAATCTAAGAGATAAAAAATTGGTCCAATTAATAATAATTGATTCAGATTGAACTGGATCTGAGGATTAGTACAATCCATGTGCAATCCTAAATGGGCTACCAACATGACTTTGGTATTATGGCTACAGAAAGGGTGATTAGTTTGATTTGCGTGCTACTGTGTTACCGTGCCTAGCTATAACATGCTATATGGCTTTGACAAAGTACAGTCCAAACCCAATTCATACTTTGCCTACCCATTAGCCAGTCTAATGGCCACTCTAGAAGGCTAGGTTGCCATTCTATCTAGATTGTCCTTGGGCTTCTTTTTTTTTGATAAAAAATATCATGCTTGCATATAGTACATTCAGTCTAATAAAGTCGAAAATAAAATATTCATTAATAACGATGGCTTAATTCATTTAATTGAACAATTTGTTAATCCTAATTGTTTAAAAGAGCATTCAACCACCTCATAGTTGATTTTGAAGAATTGCTTAGCGACTATACAGTATGACAATTGTTGATTGTTTTCTTAAAAAATGTTTAGAACAATACACAGACGAATGAAAAATAAATTTTTAACAATGGAAGACAACAAGGACTTTCGAAAAAGGAAGACAAACAAAAACTTCCGACACAGGTATACCACTACTTATTGGAAAAGATAACCTAATAAAAAATATCAAATCAGTAACTGTAAGTGCAAATCCATGTATGACTAATATAAATAGAGATAAACTTGAATGATGATAGATGCACACGTGGAGGATAATCAAACAATATTAATTAATGATACAAGTCTAATAACTGTCGTAGGATTGAAAGTTACTTGTTATAGGGAAATTTATAAGATCCAATTTATCTCCTAGTTTCTTAATCACACATTTAAGGTTTTTTTTTTGCCAAAGCATTTACGGTGAGATGGTAGAGACATCATTTGCCAAAAAACAAGGTTTGGCTGGGGAGGTCGTAGCTCATAGTTCGATTCTCACCTAAGAAAATAAAAAAAATAAAATAAAATTGGCAAATATATTATCTCATAATGGAATTAGCTTTTAGTTTTTTTAAAGGCATTATTATCATAAAAATTTATTATTTTTAAATATTTAACTTTGAGGGAAGTAGACTTAAAAAACAAATTGAGGGAAGTAAAATACTCAATATTGATTTCTCATAATTTTTTTTGAGAACTCATAGAAATGAATTAACCATGCAACTCGTGGCTGGGGTGTTAGCTTAGTTATTAAGCATGTGACCTTAGTTGTAAGACTGTCGTTTGCTTAAGTTCATATATATCACACGAACATACCCAAACATCTCAGCTTTTGCTTATGCAAAGACATGCCCCCTTATCTTTACGTAAGAATTATGTGTTTCTATCTGAAAACTCAAAATTGCCCCTTACATGTATATACCAAAATACCTCAACAAGGGTTGCAAGTGGGGTAGGGCGGGGCAGGAATTGAAGTTATTGTCCTCGTCCCCTCGGGGTACAAGGCAAGGATTAATTCTCGTAAATTTTCCACAGGGAGAATTTTTCCTCCCCACGGCCCGCCCTACTCAAATTTGTAAGATTTTGATCTTCACTTCTTGGTCGTTTTGTCACTTAAATATTTTCTTAATTTTTTTGAAAAAAAATTATTTTTCTCAAATTGAATGATTAATTTAATTTTGTTTACGATATTGTTATGTTAATTAAGTTACGAATTATCATACTTAATTAAATATATAATATTTCTAGAATTAATGTGTCAAATATAATTCTATGATTTTCTAAATGTATTAGTTGTACATAAGTTTATAAACTTCCGCAACGTCGATTTGATCTCATTAAGGAGTGGGAAAAAACTGTTATTGATGTAATTTCATTGTTAAATAAGATTGTAATAGTAATTTCTATGAATGGAAATATCTTTTTATCAAAAAAAACATACATTGTATGTAGGAACAAGCAGAAATAAAGAAGAAAAGTTATGCACCCGCCACAAATAAAAAAAAATTCATAACCTTATGTCAATGGACGAAGAAAGAAAAAAAGAGGACTGAGCTTTTGGCGGCTAGCCCTAATCCTAAAATCATTTTTTGAGTTTTCTCTCTTGATTTAAGATCTTGAACCATTACCGATCTTTTCTTTTGATCGTCGATACATCTATAACGAACCTAAAATCTAACTCGTGCCATATGTCAATATAAGTCATACGTGGGTCCATTTGCCATGATACAGTTGTCCAAATCTCGGTCGTCGGCGCCGAGGTGTATTATTTTTATTCGGTGTTTGTATTATATTTTACCACCCCAATGTAAATTCCAATGTCTCAAACATGTGAGGATGTTTGAGTGCGGGCATTGGTGTTGAAAAACGAGTTCGGCTCAAGAGAAACATAAATTTCAGGCGAACAGTTGTCGGGTAATTAGTAGTTCGGGGGATTAATTGAACTAAAAACACTGACAAAAATACAAATTTAATAATAAATAAATATTGTGTAATGTGTTCGGTACGTTAGTACGTTTGGGAGCACACAACGAACGGGTCATGGTGCAGTCTAGAAACACTAGGTTTAGAGCAGAAAATAGCTAAGGATGTAAGTCACCCATTGGAGTTATAATGCTGAGTCAAGGTTGTTGGCTGGAGAATGAGGGCCAAGAGATGTGCCTCGGGATATGTGCATGGGTGATGATTGGAGGGGGGTGTAAATCACATTTTCTCTCCCCTCACATTTCTCTTATTCTTCATCTCAACGAAATACCAAAACGTTGGTGTGGGGTTCGGTGGTTTTCAACGCGGATTGACGCCAAGGGATCGACCAACTACGTGTTTTAAGGTGAGATCCCAACTCCTCACGTGTTTCTCTACGTTTTAACTCCTATTTTGAGTGTTTTTGTCACGATGATTTCGGACACATTTTGGGGTTTTGATTCTATTGGATTTTGATGATAGATTTGGTGATAATGGAGTGGAATTGTTGTGTTTCAATGGTGGTTTCACTGATTTATGAGTTGTTTGTATTTTTGGTGATTTTGGAGAATTTTGCCATGATTTTTGAATCAGGGTTTTGGTCGAGGTTTCAACACGAAGTGGAGGTGGTTTTAAGTTGTTTTGGATGTCCTTAAGAGTTTGTGATAGGCTCGAAACACAGTAACATGGGTCAGGGTTTCAAAAAACCCTAGATGTGTGTGCAGGGGTTTACGCCGCGAGGGACATCATGGAGCATTAAGCCTCATAGCGTCGGTCACGGCGCCTAGAGCAGAGGCTCTGGGAAGCCTGGTCTCCACGGCACCACTCACAGCATCTAGGGCAGAGGGCACCTCAACCTCGCGCTTTAGATGACGTTGCCAGTCCTAAAACCTACAACGCCACCTGTAGTGTGATACTGTTCACAATGAAGTTTTTGAGTAATTTTTGAAAAATTTTGGGAATCTCTCGAGTATCCAAGTGGGTCCAAATACGACCCAATACCTTAAAAATTGATCCAATTACACCAATAAGTAAATTATAGAAAAATGGAGGTAAATTAACAAGAAATTGCAACTAATTGACTATCAGGGGTTATAGTCATTGACGGGTCACACCGGGATTCATATGAGGCGAGTCGGAGTTCATGTGAGTGCGTATAAGCTTGGATACAAGTAAGTAAACTGGTGAGGAATTTTACAGTTATTTCTTGAGCTTTAAATTGTTATTGTTATTGCTCTATTCCTGTTTTGGAAATTCCATTCTTTGGAGTTGTCTGAGGGCAAGTGAGTCAACGTGATCTTTTGATAGGATGAGTTATTTGAGGTAATATGCCAGAGCCATGAATTCGAGATGCATGATACTGTTTCTGGTTCTATACGGGGTGAAAGTTCTTATCTGGACTACTAGGGAATCTCATCTGCGTGGACTTTAGAATGGTATGAGTGTACCACGCCTAAACTCTGAGTCATGTAGGTGTTTTTCCTCAACTTAACGACCGTTTGGTCAGAACTACTTGCGCATCTCTATCATTTTTGGGACACTCATTTTCGATTGATTCAGTTATTTACAGTCTTTATTTATTCATGCATTCCATGTACCTTTCTTTCTATCGGCATGAATATAGACTAGTAGTTTTATTTTGAAATGTTGTATTTATGTCCTGTTTGGCGTTACTTATCTGGGCTCATCATTCTTATAATTGGCGGAGTGCAGATCCATAGTCCAGAAAGAGAAGGCTCCACAATTATGTGATTTGATCTGAGGGTACGGAGCGACTCTCCTCTTGTCTGACATAGGTGATTTATTTTGTATTATTCTATGTATATGTTTTAAAATACTGGGATTTGGGTTTTAAAGAAATCTTGATCATGTATATCTTGATGTTACTCTCCTCTGACTATTTATTGATGATGATATACATTTGTCGAGTTTCTATACTCAAGGCTGTCTTAACTTGTATGTCTTTAAGGTTAATTGATTAGTTTAAGGTTTAATTGCTTCCGCTATAACTATGATAACTCACTAATTGATTAACTTAACTTTTAATTGCTTAATAAATGGTAAATGGTAAGGAAGACTGATTAGGCTTGTGTTACTCAGCGAAATTGGCTCGGGGGTCAACATAAGTTTAGGCCGGACAGGGCCCAGTTTAGGATTATGGAATTGGGGCCGTTATAACATTTTCCTCAATGCTCGTTTTTGAATCTGTGTGGTTATTAGGTTGGTCCTTATTTTAGTTCTATTTTTAGGTAGTTTGTTTTCCCTTTGTTGGAAGTCTTGATTTTGTCTTTTCCTTGTTGGAAAGTTTTAGCTTTTCTTCTCCTTGTTGGGAAGTTTTGTTATTCGTTATGTGGTTCTAGTGAGTGTTTGTGTATTATAATATGTTTCAACATTGGAGTGAGCAGTCCCTGATTGTCAAACTATTTCAATTTCACAATCGCATTCACAACCAAAGTAATGGCAGTTCTTTTGTACAAATAGGATTAGTGAATCAATGTACTTTTTTTATTCTATGTCTAGTCTCGTACCGAGCCATTAATGATTAATGATTAATGAAACTTCGATTTTTCTTCAAAAAAAAACATACACTGTATGTAATAGGATTGGTTTAATAGTAAAAATGGGTTTTATGATTGAAAATCTTGAGTTCCATTCCATACAATACATTTTTTTGTAAGATATTACATAATTTTTATGTAGGAAGTGCAGGGCAGAAGGGGAAAATTCCTGTAATGGCCCAATTATTAATTGTCGTTATTTATGACGTCATTACAGACATGGATGATAGATAGGACGATCGAGGACCCCGCAGCTAGGTCAATGTGACGGCCCCAATTTCCCCGTGCAATTGGGTACGCCCGGCCTAGACCCGTTCAAGCCCCGAATTATCACTCGGCAACCTAACGAGCCTAGTCAGCCTCATATTTACTCAATTTAGTAGTTTATGAAAGAGTTATTGCAATAATACACAGCGGAAGACTAAAGAGTAAGTAACAAGGGGAAATAACTCAATCAAAGGGAAATTAGGAATTCTATAATATGGAAACCGTGTTCATGTACAATTCGATAAATCAAGATACATGATACTAATCTCAATAATAATGCCAAGTTCTATAAACCAAAAGCATACATATATAAAGCGATATACAAATGAGCAAAAACATATAACCTACTCTAGGGTTCCTCAAGTCCAGCCGCTAATCCTCACAAAAAGTCGCCTAAGCAAGGCTCTTTGCCTCTACTGCACTCCGCTATATCTGCACCCACCGTCACAAACTAGACGGTGAGCAACTGAGAGAAAATTGAAAGTAATGCCAGAAGAATATAACAGTAATTCATGAATTATCAATCAAGGCAGTCTAAATATCATGCAGGAATTGAAAGACAGGAAGTTGAATAAACAAGGTGCATGATAGGCGATCGAAAACAATAACAATCGAAACATGCGTGTTCTACGAGTCAAGAGAGGCCATAAGTGGTCTAAAATCCACAACAATACCACAACAATATCCACAACAATCCACAACAATCCAAGACATGGTATCACACAATCACTAGGGGTGGTCAAACACTCGTGCGCACGAGTGCCCGCGTTTATCCCTTCTAGTGCGGCCGCATGTACCTTCGAGACACACACTTATGCCAAGAACACACATACAAGGAATATGGAATGGAATGCCAACAAATAGGTAATAGCAAACACAATGGAATGAAGATGAATCACATGATATTTTCTTAACTGTTTTACTAACGTACACAAGTTTTTGAGGCAAGTGTACTTACCTGATCTAACGTGACCCGGTACTCACTCCGAGACTTTAACGCGCTTCCCGTGTTTCTCGACTACCTGACAGCAATTTAAGTCCCGAAGATTTGTTTAGGATTAGTATTTAGTTTCAGAATAATTCTCCTAAACTTTGTTTCAATTCATTCAATTAATGGGACCCATACTATCATTGATGTTCTTTATAGCCCGGTTGGGCTCTTGTTGGATCCATACGTCAATCCTATATTCACCTAAGTGGGCTTAATAGGTGGACACTTGTTGGACTTTGGTACATATGAGCTATTCCCCTCATTTTATGTATGTATTTGGGCTTTAAGTTGTACCTATTGTATTGGACTTTTATTGTAATGTGGATTAGATGTGTGTTGGGCCCTCATTACTATGTGTGCTGGACCCTTATTGTAATAGGTGTTGGGTGTGTGTTGGGCTCTTATTGGGCCTCAACACAAGCCCACAATTGATATTTAAAATGTCCATACGTTTGTTTTATTTATTCACACACATATAATAATGTACTTAATGGTCACACCACACACACACACAATTGATGTGCACACCCCACTGGTGTGCACACTAACACTTCACACATCCCCGCTGTCTTGTGCACACACCCCGCTGGTGTGCACCCTACTGTGATTTTCCATGTTCACATGCATTAGAACATCAATTTATTACTTGGAATTATGTTATATACTCATTTCCTATCATACCCCCATATACAACTGTTGTGTACACTCCAATGTGGTGTACACACACAGTGCTGTGTACACCCCACTGTGGTGTACACACCCACTGTAACAACCCCAAAATTTTTAATTGACTTGTGATTTCACTTGTCAAAATTGTGACCCGGCTACGTGAATACTGGACAGTATTGCGAACTTTGGGAGTCGACACCGAAGTGATTTTATAATTCTTTGATTGTGTGTATTAGTATTTTAGTATTTTACGGGTTTCGAGCCGTTCGGGCGATATTTAATTGAGTGAGGTTTCGACTAGTTAAACGGGGGAGAAAAACAAGTAAAACATATAACTAAATGAATTTTTAATTAATTTAATTAATTAGTTGGCGAGACAAGGCGAGACTACGCGCGTTACGGGAGTTGGAACAAGGACAAACGGACCGAGGAACGTCGTTTGAACGTGGGAGTTGGTTAAATATGTAACATGCGGACTATGTAATTTGTATTGTTAAAGTGACACGGTCTAATGGTGAGGAGCCATGAGATGGGCCTTAAGATGTGTGTGTATGTGTTAAGATGAGATGATGTGGTTAAAGACCCATAAGGGCAATTGTCCAAGAAGTGAACAAGAGTTAATGTAAGGGCAAAAAGGTCATTTGATTTTATATATATACAAACCGTTTTATAAACAAACCCTACACTATTCATCTTCTCCAACACCCCACTGCCGCTCTCTCTCTCTCCATTTCTTCTCTCTCGCGACTCATCTCCCTCACTCTCGCCTCTCCATCTCACTCTCGCTTGTTGTCTCTCGATCTCCCTCCCCACGCTCGTCGTCTCTCACCTCACTGTCTCTCCCCTCTCGGTCTCGGGTTCTCCTTCGGCTCTCTCACTCCCCAACGTCACCACCTCCCTAAGCTTGTCGCCGACGACCGAAACGGATCGCCGGAGGTGCTTTGTCGACCGGAAGTGTTGCCGCCGTCCGCCCTTCTTAGGAGTTAAAACAAAGAGTGCATGTGTGCATGATTGTGTAAGTGTAGATGACGATTTTGGTACATATGTGACTGTTTTTGTGTGAGGGTGTGTGTGACCGTGGGTGTGTGAATGGTGGGTTGTGTGATGGGGCGTGTGCACCCCACTGCTGGGGTGCATAAAGGGGCAGTACACCCCACGGTTAGGGTGTACCATATAAGAAAAAAAAAAGAGAGAAAGGAAAGAAAAGTTTATGTGAAAAAAATATATATATAATCCATGAAAATGAAATCTCATACTTGTGGTTCAAAATTTGGGTCATTCCAACTTGGCTTTTACGACGTAGAGAAGTGTTGTAATATTTAATCGATGTTCTTCATTAGTGTTGTCATTTCATGTGATCCCATTATCGAGTCGATTGACTTGATTTTGATTAAATAACCAGACTCGTTGTAGCTTCTTATTGATGTGGAATGGTTTCGAGTTTCGGTTATGGTATTATAGGTGAATATGGTTTTAGTTTGAAGATGTCACGGCATGTCCACGTTATGGTGATTCCGATTCATCATTGCGAGACATAGCATTGGTGAACTATTGGTTGTTTAAGGTATATTCAAACGGTTATGACGTCATGGTCACGCCACCGGTCCTCGAGATTATGGCGTGATCCACATACGACCAAACTGAGCCTATAATTTATGAATAGGCTTACATGTGTCATGGTTATCGATGTTTATATTATAGCCGTAGTTATTGTTGTAGTTTTTCAAACCGAGAAAGAGTATTCATTATTTTATCGATTTGTCAAAATGTTGAGTCCTTAAAACGTTGGAAAAAACATTAGGGAATTAACCTAGAGTTAGTCGATTACTTGACTTATTAATTAGAGTTTCCGACCTTGTCAGGTAGCGGGAAACTTGGGAATACGCATTAGGAACGAGAGTTTGTTTCGCAGGTCGCGATAGTTCAGGTAAGTACAATTGCCACAAGCATTTGTACGTTTGTAAGCCAGTAAGAAAATGCCATGTGATTCATTATCTTTCATTTTGTTTCGTTATGCTCTATTATTGGTATTCCCTTCCATTTCTTGTTGTGTGTTTTCCGGCGTAAGTGTTTTGTCTCGAAAGTACTAGGACTCGCACTAGAGGGATAAAACGCGGCACTCGTGCGCACGAGTGTGTGACCACCCTTAGTGACCGTGTGACACCGAGTACCGGGTGGATGGGTTTGAGTCCCTCCAACCATAGCCGTGCCTTCGCTTGTGTCGATGCCCGGAAGATCTCGCGAGGTCTTCGCCGTTATGCTATGATTTAGACCACTTATGGGCCTCTTTTGATTCCTTGGAACACACTTGACTTTCGATTGACATGTATTAGTCTGTTTATCATGCACCTTGTTTATTTAAATTCCTGTCTTTTTATTACTGCATGATATTTAGACTGCGTTACTTGTATTATCATGAATTACTGTTATCTTCTTCTGGTATTACATTCATTTTTCTCCAGTTGCTCACCGTCTAGTTTGTGACGGTGGGTGCAGATAGGACGAAGAGCAGTAGGGGCAAGGGACCTTGCCTAGGTGATCTATTGTGAGGATTAGCGGCTGGAT
This sequence comes from Stephania japonica, assembly GCA_039657345.1. Taxonomy (NCBI): domain Eukaryota; kingdom Viridiplantae; phylum Streptophyta; class Magnoliopsida; order Ranunculales; family Menispermaceae; genus Stephania; species Stephania japonica. The sequence goes on along the minus strand of CM077560.1, from coordinate 47,496,176 downwards.
TTGGAGACTATTCTATAGGTTTCTTTATGTTTTGCTTTTATGTATATCGTTTTATATATACATGCTTTGGGATTATTGAACTTGGTATTTTGATGAGACTGGTATCATGTATATTTACCTATCGAATTGTATATGAATACCCGGGGTTTTTCACATTTATATAGATTCCTAATTTCCTTTGATTGAGTTATTTCCAAATTCTTGAGTAGTAGGTAATTTGCTTCCGCTGTGTTATAATTGCAATAACTCTTTCATAAAATGTGAAATTTTGATGTTTTGAGGCTGACTAGGCTCGTCAGGTTCGTTGAGAACTGACTCGGGGCCTGCACGGGTCTAGGCCGGGCGTACCCAAATGCATTGGGAGTTTGGGGCCGTCACACCCACTGTTGTGTACACCCCACTGTGGTGTACACACAGTGAGATGTGCACCCCTTGCACATACACACTCAAAACAGCCACCTATATACACTTATGTAAGTAGAAACCCACACATACAACTCATGAAAACAGTCCCACACATCAACTATAGTGTACACACCCTCACCCCAACTGGGGTGTGTACACACACACACACACACTGTACGCACCCCACACATATAGGACAGCCACCCTACACATATAGGACAGCCACCCCACACATATATAATCACATAAAACCGTCACCTACAAGCACCAAAATGATTCACATACACTTCACATAACTTCTCCTACACACTCCAACACAAACTCACATGGGGTCACCTCCGGCCAGCAGCGTCGCCGGAGGTTGACCTCCGGCCGACTCCCCCAAACAAGGACACAAATCGTCACTTAAAACAGCTTTTTAAAAAAAACTATATATGACAAGAGATAGAGAGAATGAGAGGGGCAGTCGAGCTCACCTTGGTGTCTCCGGTGGGTGGCCGAGGTGTCCAACGCCGTGAGGGTGATGGTGGTTGCCGGTCCAGGGAGGAGGAGCACTGTCACGGCAAGGATGTCGAGAAGGATGAGAGTGAGAGAGAGTGTACTGCCGAAAGAGAGGGGAGAACAAGAGAGAGGAGGAAAAGCTTACCTAAGCGTTTTCCGGTGGTGGTGGAGAGGTAGGTGGTCGTAGTGGGTGGCGGGGATGGTGGTCCAGTCGAAGGGGCGAGTTGCCACAGCGTGGAGGTCGAGAAAGGTGGAGGAGAGAACGTGAGACCGAGAGGGAGAGAGGGAAAGAGAGAACGTTCTCCTCGTCGACGATGATCCTCCGGCCACCACTGGCCTCGTCGGGGTCAGTAGTTGGTGATGGCAGTTGGGGGAGAGAGTGGGAGGTGAATAGTGACGGTGGTAGTTGGTGGGGATGATGAATAGTGCATATTAGGGTTTTAGGGTTTCATTTGTTTTTATATATGTGACTTAAGGTGAAATGACCCATTTACCCCTGATTTTTTAAACTTGCCCAACCTTGGACATCTACCCTTATGAGTCATTTGGCTCATCATCACAATCTAACACATATCCCCATCTCTATGACCATCCAATGACTCTCCTCACTCACTTGTGTCATTTAACAATCCTATCCCTAATAACCTTTTAAATTAACCCCATTAATTTTATTAAATTACCAATAAGGTTACACAATTTCTCGCCTACTCGGTGCACCTTAACCCGCGTTCGACACGTTTCTCGAGGCGATCCCACTCTTGGGATTCAATTAAATTTCCTCATGTCTAAGTTATACTTTATTGTTAACCTTGTATTTTCTCAACTTAGATCATATATTTCATTTGACTTTGTTTATTAATAATGCCCACTAAAACGGTTCCCGAAACTCCCGTTTAACTAGGCGACACCTCACTCAATTAACATATAGCCCGAACGGCTCGAGACCCGTAAAATACTAATATACTAATACATGCATTATCATCCACAAATAACCAAATTTCTGGGTCGTTACAGTCTCCCCAACTAACAAGAATTTCGTCCTCGAAATTAGTTCTAAATCGAGTGAATAAGGAGAACTACACCCGTTCGCAACTCGCCCAAACTGCGGGCTTACAGCCGCTTCAGGCATCTTGGATCCTCTATCTCGAACTGCGGACTACCTCAGAGTCATTTCAGGCAGCTCGTCCCTCATCGTTGAACTGCGGACCAATGCAAAGTCGCTTCAGACAGCTCAATAAGCCATGACCAACTGTGGACTCTCGCGAGAGTCACTTCTAACAGCTCGACATTAGGTATTGAACTGCGGACTTGTACAAAGTCTCTTCGAACAGCACAACATCTTAAATCCACTCATTTTTTTCACATCTACCAAACTGTGGGCTTCTGCCACTTCGAACAGCTTGATTTTTTTTTATTGGTCTTCAGACTACGGGTCGCAACATCTTTAAACAGTCTAACTCAACTACGGTCTCTCTAGACTGCTCCCGTTACCCAAAATGGTAGGAATGTCACGACCTCGTCGCAAACATCGCCCACTACCACGACTCAAGCTTGGTGATCACGACATAAGACGCTACGATCGCGACTCGCACGTCATACTCGTGAAAACCTCCTAACCCACTCGCGTCTTGACGCAAGTTTATCTATACCCAGGCAGTAAAATAGATTCAACAAAGTTGTAACCGTGGCCACCATGTACACTACGTGTCCATGCATCGTAAGATGAATCACAACCAGTCTGGTCCTGCCTCTCTTTAGGTGTACTTGTGGCTAGTTTTGGCAACCCATTGTGCCCAAACTTACCATCTCTTTCGGACTATAATCTAAGTTAGGTCTGTCTCATCCTAGACAACACTGCTACGGTTAAACGGTACCACTCTAGCCAGTATCGACACTAACTCTGTCACATGACGTTTGACATCACATCTTAAACACCTAAAGTTTCAAATAATTTGTTCCCTGCATGTTGTAAAATAATCAGGAAAATCCTTTACTTCCAATAGGATTACGAACCATTGTCAACTATTGTTCATTCGTCACGTGTACATCCTCGATGGCCTGAAGCTGATCGTCATCTTGCTGGTTCTCGTACAAATCGGGACATCGATTCTGAAAATGTCCGGGTTGTCCGCACTGGTAACACACCTTTCGCTTTTGAGAACCACTATCATCGTTCGGATTCCTCGTTCGTTTCCCGTCATGTCCCCCTGATCGGTGTTCTAACTGCAACTCGGGTCGATCAGGCTCAATCTCCTCGTGGTGAGTACTCAAGTAACTCTCCCTAGCCAAGCTCCGCTCATAAGTCCTTTGCAACGTCCCTGGCTCGGTCGTAACGATCGCACCTCCAATTTCGGGTAGTAGACCCTCAATAAAGTAGTACACTCGGTCTGTCTCCGTGCTAGCTGATCCTCCAGCGTATGGTAATAACTGCAAAAACCGACCCATGTACTCCATGACGGATTCAGTCACTAATTGTCTCAGGGAAGTGAACTCGTTTCTCTTGGCTCTCATCACGGTGGGAGGAAAGTACTTCATTTTGAACTGGGTCTTGAACACTATTTAGTCCCTCGGTACGCCTCTGGTACTCACAATCGTAGTCCACCAATCGTCAGCTTCTCCCTGAAGCATGGATGAGGAAATCGTCGCTCTCATGTGATCCTCCGTAGCAATGATGTGTATCTTCTCGTGACTCTTTAGGAACAACTCTGCTGCGGTCACGTCAGTGCCTCCATAGAAAACAACAGGGTCGTGCCTCTTGAACTCTCGCCATTGCCTGGCCTCAATAGTCGCCGCAATGTCATACACTGTCGGTGCACGAGGTACAACCGCCATCACTGGTGTCATTGAAGTGGTGGAAGGAAGCAAAGTCATGGTCGTAACCCCCGGTGTGTTTGCCTCTTGAATAATGGTTACTCTAGCCGTTGATGGTACCGATACAACAGTAACTGACGCCCTTAATATCACCAGAATCTCTTCCAACTGTCGCTCCTGAGCTGCGACTCTCTGCGTCAAGGTCTGAAACACGTCGATGCTAACAGCTCGAGTACTCGACGTCCCGCTGTCATCACTAGAACCCCTCTGATCCGCCATCGCAATCTCATAACGAAGCGTATTTTCGAATCAGTGGATAGCTACCGATACCATATAATACACACAACAATCGTAATATGTATAAACATCACATCCGACTTATCCCACTCCCCAACTAGGATTCTAAGTCAGGATCATAGGGTTTCCACGCTAATTTCAACCGTACCTAACTTCCGCTGGTTTAATGGCTTGTGTTTTATGAATTTAAACCTGGTATACTCTGATACCAACTGTGATGGCCCCAATTTCCCCGTGCAATTGGGTACGCCCGGCCTAGACCCGTTCAAGCCCCGAATTATCACTCGACAACCTGACGAGCCTAGTCAGCCTCATATTTACTCAATTTAGCAGTTTATGAAAGAGTTATTGCAATAATACACAAACAAAGACTAAACAAGTAAGTAACAAGGGGAAATAACTCAATCAAAGGGAAATTAGGAATTCTATAATGTGGAAAACCCCGTGTTCATGTACAATTCGATAAATCAAGATACATGATACTAATCTCAATAATAATGCCAAGTTCTATAAACCAAAAGCATACATATATAAAGCGATATACAAATGAGCAAAAACATATAACCTACTCTAGGGTTCCTCAAGTCCAGTAGCTAATCCTCACAAAAAGTCGCCTAAGCAAGGCTCTTTGCCTCTACCGCACTCCGCTATATCGCACCCACCGTCACAAACTAGACGGTGAGCAAGCAATCGAGAGAAAATTGAAAGTAATGCCGAAGAATATAACAAGAATTCATGAATTATCAATCAAGGCGCTAAATATCATGCAGAATTGAAAGACGAGAAGTTGAATAAACAAGGTGCATGATAGGCGATCGAAAACAATAACAATCGAAACATGCGTGTTCTACGAGTCAAGAGAGGCCATAAGTGGTCTAAAATCCACAACAATACCACAACAATATCCACAACAATCCACAACAATCCAGTACATGGTATCACACAATCACTAGGGGTGGTCAAACACTCGTGCGCACGAGTGCCTGCGTTTTATCCCTTCTAGTGCAGGCCGCATGTACCTTCGAGACACACACTTATGCCAAGAACACACATACAAGGAATATGGAATGGAATGCCAACAAATAGGTAATAGCAAACACAATGGAATGAAGATGAATCACATGATATTTTCTTAACTGGTTTACTAACGTACACAAGTTTTTGAGGCAAGTGTACTTACCTGATCTAACGTGACCCGGTACTCACTCCGAGACTTTAACGCGCTTCCCGTGTTTCTCGACTACCTGACAGCAATTTAAGTCCCGAAGATTTGTTTAGGATTAGTATTTAGTTTCAGAATAATTCTCCTAAACTTTGTTTCAATTCATTCAATTAATGGGACCCATACTATCATTGATGTTCTTTATAGCCCGGTTGGGCTCTTGTTGGATCCATGCGTCAAGCCTATATTCACCTAAGTGGGCTTAATAAGTGGACACTTGTTGGACTTAGGTACATATGAGCTATTCCCCTCATTTTATGTATGTATTTGGGCTTTAAGTTGTACCTATTGTATTGGACTTTTATTGTAATGTGGATTAGATGTGTGTTGGGCCCTCATTACATTGTGTGTTGGGCCCTTATTGTAATAGGTGTTGGGTGTGTGTTGGGCTCTTATTGGGCCTCAACACAAGCCCACAATTGATATTTAAAATGTCCATACATTTGTTTTATTTATTCACACACATATAATAATGTACTTAATGGTCACACCATACACACACACACAATTGATGTGCACACCCCACTGGTGTGCACACTAACACTTCACACACCCCGCTGTCTTGTGCACACACCCCGCTGGTGTGCACCCCACTGTGATTTTCCATGTTCACATGCATTAGGACATCAATTTATTACTTGGAATTATGTTATATACTCATTTCCTATCATACCCCCATATACAACTGTTGTGTACACTCCAATGTGGTGTACACACACAGTGCTGTGTACACCCCACTGTGGTGTACACACCCACTGTTGTGTACACCCCACTGTGGTGTACACACAGTGAGATGTGCACCCTTGCACATACACACTCAAAACAGCCACCTATATACACTTATGTAAATAGAAACCCACACATACAACTCATGAAAACAGTCCCACACATCAACTATAGTGTACACACCCTCACCCCAACTGGGGTGTGTACACACACACAGTACGCACCCCACACATATAGGACAGCCACCCTACACATATAGGACAGCCACCTCACACATATATAATCACATAAAACCGTCACCTACAAGCACCAAAATGATGCACATACACTTCACATAACTTCTCCTACACACTCCAACACAAACTCACATGGGGTCACCTCCGGCCAGCAGCGTTGCCGAAGGTTGACCTCCGGTCAGTACCTCCCCAAAACAGTGACACAAATCGTCACTTAAAACAGTTTTTTTTTAAAAAAAATATATATGACAGTGAGATCGAGAGAATGAGAGGGGCAGTCGAGCTCACCTTGGTGTCTCCGGTGGGTGGCCGAGGTGTCCAACACCGTGAGGGTGATGGTGGTTGCTGGTCCAGGGAGGAGGAGCACTGTCACGGCATGGATGTCGAGAAGGATGAGAGTGAGAGAGAGTATACTGCCGAAAGAGAGGGGAGAACAAGAGAGAGGAGAAAAAGCTTACCTAAGCATTTTCCGGTGGTGGTGGAGAGGTAGGTGGTCGTAGTGGGTGGCGGGGATGGTGGTCCAGTCGGAGGGGCGAGTTGCCACAGCGTGGAGGCCGAGAAAGGTGGAGGAGAGAACGTGAGACCGAGAGGGAGAGAGGGAAAGAGAGAACGTTCTCCTCGTCGACGATGATCCTCCGGCCACCACTGGCCTCGTCGGGGTCAGTAGTTGGTGATGGCAGTTGGGGGAGAGAATGGGAGGTGAATAGTGACGGTGGTAGTTGGTGGGGATGATGAATAGTGCACATTAGGGTTTTAGGGTTTCATTTGTTTTTATATATGTGACTTAAGGTGAAATGACCCATTTACCCCTGATTTTTTAAACTTGTCCAACCTTGGACATCTACCCTTATGAGTCATTTGGCTCATCATCACAATCTAACACATATCCCCATCTCTATGACCATCCAATGACTCTCCTCACTCACTTGTGTCACTTTAACAATCCTATCCCTAATAACCTATTAAATTAACCCCATTAATTTTATTAAATTACCAATAAGGTTACACAATTTCTTGCCTACTCGGTGCACCTTAACCCGCGTTCGACACGCTTCTCGAGGCGGTCCCACTCTTGGGATTCAATTAAATTTCCTCATGTCTAAGTTATACTTTATTGTTAACCTTGTATTTTCTCAACTTAGATCATATATTTCATTTGACTTTGTTTATTAATAATGCCCACTAAAACGGTTCCCGAAACTCCCGTTTAACTAGGCGACACCTCACTCAATTAACATATAGCCCGAACGGCTCGAGACCCGTAAAATACTAATATACTAATACATGCATTATCATCCACAAATAACCAAATTTCTGGGTCGTTACATTCAAAGCACGCTCGAATTAGGTATACAGTCCGTTTTGTGTGCTTTTTGATGTATTTGCGATGTGTATGTTCAAATTAGGTTATTATGCCGTGTGAGACAATGTGATGGGTATTCGCCTCAGGTAACGGGTAAACGTGGGAACTGGGGAGGCAAATGGTTAGTATACTAGGCCGAAGATTAATATACACACAATGAATGATAAAATACGCTAAATAATCAATATAAAATGTTGTATATGCGTGAGGGACGTGAGTTTACGTGTTAGACGTTCAAAACGGTTCAGGACCAGGTGTCGAAACACCCGAGAATTGGCTTGGTGGTTGTGAATAAGGTTAAGTGTGAGAACAAGTCACACAAATAAGTCACCTTTAAGAGACTATTTGACTCAATCTTGACCTCACAAATGTGCCTTGGGATTGGGTGGTCACATTTGATGAAGATTTTTGTATAAAAGTCAAGAAATCTTACCTCTCACCAACTTTTCTCTCATATGCATTTTGTTTGAACGAAAGTAAGAGAAGGAAGTTAGGGTTTTGTGAAGTTTGGAGATAATTTGGAGGTGCTAGCTCAAGTAAGAATCGAATACAAGGTTAGACCTTCGATCTCCATCTCTTTCTCTAAGTATCAGGCATAATTTTTCGGGTTTTGACGAGGTTTTCGAGGGTGTGAGTTGAGCATACCAACTATTATGGTGTTGCTATAGTTTGGAGTGTTTGATTTGGAGGCAACAAGTGATGTTTTGGTGTTGTTGTGTTGTTGCTATAAGTTTTGAATGGATTTTACGGTTTTGGCGAGAAAACCCGAGGTTTACGTCTCGGACGATTTTCGTTGAGGGGTTTTGATAAATTGTGGTATTTTGGACATTTGAGGAGTGGTTTGGAGGCCACGACGTCCAAAACAGAGGCAATTCCCCAACTCACGCTTTATATGATGTCGTAGAAGTTTAAGCGTGACGACGTCTGGTTACGATGTTCAGGACACCGTGAGGCATGCCATGGAGGCATTATTCACGGCGGCGCCTGTGGCAACGTCCAAAATTTTGGGGGTATATATATGGGTTTATACAACCTATATAAATGGTTTAATGAGTGTTTTTATTGAGAATTTTGGCGTTGAATAATGATTTTTGAGGTTTAGGAAATTGATTAGATTTATTGGGAATTCAGGTTTTAGGTTGAATTGACAGGTAGTTGAAACGTGTTTTGAGCATGTATTTGGACATTGGCGTTAGTGGAACACGGATTTGAGGTGTGTGGTAACCCAACTGAAATTCAATTGAGTATTTATTGTTTGAATTATTTGAATTCTTATCCAGTTGCTTCATTTGCTCTGCTTTTCCGTATTTATTTACGGTCGGTTGGGTTTACTCTCGCCGGGTTTATTCTATTGCGTTGGCATGGTGGCACACTAGGCCATAGCATTTGTTATAGGGGTATGCCGGTGGATTGTCGACCCGACTGTTGAGTTTTCCTATTCACATGTCGGTGCATTATGGTCTACGTCGGCTACTAAGTGAATAACAAGGATTTCAGTCAGTTTGAGTTTACTCATTGGCGGTGCCTAATTAATGGTCCGAAGTATGGTGCTAGTCTGACGTAGATCGTGCATGCACTTTGTTTATTGCTGCTATTAGATATGCATGCGAGGGTCCTTCCCATTTGCCTTATTCTTTTATTCCTCATGTTTATTTGATAGTCTTTCGATTCTAGGGTATATTTATATTATTTACTCTTTGAATTTCCTTGGGATTACTCACTCTGGACTAGTCATTTGTTTTGTTGTGATGGTTGAATGCAGACCTCAGTACGAGCTGAGGGACTTGAGCGACATTTGGACTTGTATATGATCAACTACTCTCTACCCGTATGTTTGTTTACTTTATTTGTTATCCTGGGTTTTGAGACTTGAGCGACATTTAGACTCGTATGTGACCTATTTAGGTCCTTTTGATGTTTTGACTGGACATGACTGTATATATATATATAATGATGATTATTTTGATGGGTATATATATATAATGATGATTATTTTGATGGGTTTTCCACACTATGACAAATGCTTTAGTAATTGATTGATTTATTTAAGTCTACCGCTATTTATTTTTAGGTTTAATAGATGAAAACGAGTCTATAAGCTAACTTATTTAATTAATTTGAGGAAAGTTAGCAATAATTTGGATTAATATATGATTTAGTGCGCGTGGAACATAACTAGGCCGGTATAAGTAGGGTTGTGGGTCCATGACGCATATCATGTCGAGCTTCAGATTTTGGGGCCGCTATAATTCTCGCCTTATCTCGTGTGATGGGACATAATTTTGCCTCAGACCTTGCCCCACAGGAAGCAAAAAATGGGGAATCCATGTAGGACGGGGTGTGTAGGGAATGAAGATTCCTGCCCCACTTGCAACTCTAACCTCAACTTATGCATCAATAGGCACTAAAGTAATTTAATTCATTAAAGTCATTTTTTCAGAAACTTAACCATATACACATATCTTTTTTAAATAATATGTTAAAGCATATTTGGTGAGATGATAAAAACATCACTTGCGAAAAAAGGTAAGACTTTGGGAGGTCATGGTTCGACTCCCACTAAAGTCAAAAAAATAATAATATACCCACTTGTGACAACCCTCCCCTGACCTAGGGTTGGGTTGTCCGGCCCAAACCATTATCCAAGCCCAAGTACCTGAACTGGGCCCGAACAACGGCTTGGCTCGCCTAATACAAGTTATGCACTGCTCCGATTTTAGCATTACTAAATTGCCCCTAAGTCGGATTGAAAAAGATTTGGGCCGCTACATCCTATCCCCTCAACCAAACAACCTCAATCTGCACACTTGGACATTCTTGATTATTGATAACTATTTCCTTCCATATTTGGGGTCCTAATTTAGATGAAAAACCTTACATTCCATCTTCCATTAACGGATACCAACATATTTCCAAAGAATAATATGTTCCAGCTGGTTAGCTTTCCTTCCATTAATGCCACATTAAAATTCAAAAAAATTCGAATGAATCATCTGCTTCCGCACTACATCCATCTCCCTGTCATAGAACCCCAACCTCTCAACACGTCATCATGATCTCAACAAAGTTACACTGGGAAAAAGATTTGCTAATGTTTAGAGTGTAAAGTTGGTAATGTCTACCAATAATAAATAAACACGTGTATAAAAGAATAAAAGTGGGAGGACAAAAGTATAAAAATATATCATACATTATATACGTGGCGCTTTGTTATTGGTGGATATTACTAACATCACACTGCTCAAAATTAACAAATTCTCCACCACCAAGAGCAGACCAAGCACTAGCAGGGGCAACCCGTAATTTCCAAAAAGCCCACAAACCCCGTCGGATGCGTTTTCAGTTTGAAACCGCGATAAAGCGAGATACGCAAAGCGATCAGTGATGGACGAAGACGAAATCGATGGCTTACTTGTAGAGCAGAAGAGAAAATTAATGGCGGCAATGGATCACGAATCCGATCACGATCTCGCCTTCCGATTACAGCTCCAAGAAGCCATGGCCGCCTCTCTCGCTCTCCATCCTTCATCATCGTCGTCGTCTTCATCTTCTACTGCTCTTCCTCGTCGAGGCGATCCGCTGGACTTCGCGGACTTCGATCTCGGATCGCTGAAGCTGGACGACGAGTTTCACCGAGAAAGGACAGATTCGAGCGTGTTCGAGGTGGAGAAGGCCGTCCGATCGACCGATCTAAAGCGCCAGATGAACGCGCCGGAGAGCGGCACTAGGTTTTGGGAAGGTTCTTGCGTGGAGAGGCCGCACGGCGAGGGATGCCCTTCTTCTTCTTCGTCTTCGTCTCGAAATTTCGGTGATAGGCCGTTGAGGTTGTATTTCAAGGGTTTGGTGTCGGAGGCTGATGTTGAGGATGGTACTGATGGACGGAACTACGTTGAGACGGTAGCGGCGATCGGCGTTGCGATTTGCGATGTGAATGACAATTTGTTGATGAAGATACAGAAGCCGTTGGACGATGATTCGAAGAATCATAGGATTGTGGAGCTCAAGGCGCTGATTGAAGGTCTGAAGGCCGCGATTTCGATGGATGTGAAGAGGATTAATTTCTATTGCGTCAATCCGACTATCTACAAACAAGTAAGTTCGGATGTTATTTTGTTTCTGTACTTGTTTGTTTGATTTTTATCTTTCTTGGTATATTGAGCAATGCGTTTTAGATTTTGAAAAAAAAAAATCATGTACATTTGAACAATTGACAATGAAACTTTGGTTAATATACTATACATATGACATCACCCTGGACTCCATTTTTAATCTTCTGTTTTTGTTCAGTTCGTTAATTAGTTCATAGTAAGTAACTTGCTGTTATCAAGTTTGATCTTTATGAATTATGGGGTTTAGACTATTAATCCATGTTTAGGGCGCCGGAGGGAAGGAATAATAGCAGTGTACCTCTGGACTACGAGAAGCTATGAGTTTGCTGAAGTTTAATTATATTGTTGAAAAAGAACTGTTTTTGCTTTTAAAAAGTACTTGACTGTCTAACTATTGGTTTAAAGTGAAGTGGAGAATAAGAATAATGTAAAATGTAGGGGAACTTTAAACGGTCAAAATAGTGTGATGAAAGATGGTTGTTTTCCTTGGTGTATCAATATTGTGAAATGAATGAGTGGGGTTCGAGTCAGTTCTAAGTATTTAGGGGCTTAGGGCAAAATCATAATTGTGGATCCTTGATTTTTGTGTACTAGAAAGTAGAGAACTACCACGAGCTTTTGGCATGCCACTTTAAACAAGATGAGCAACACAAATCTCAAAATCTTACACTCAAACTACTTAAAGCACAAACATATAGTAAATCCTAGAACAACAACAATAACATAGCCTCGGTGCAAATTAATTGGAGTCGGCTACATGGATCAAATCTCCTTTGTGGCCATCAGATTCACTATTGGTTATAGTCCCTTGTCTACGTCTGCATCCTTTTTGAAGATTGTGCGTGGATTTGTGTTTATGAGGTTGAACTGGTCGACATTAGTTTTTTTTTACATAGTTAGTTGCTTCCTTTCCTTGTTGGAAGGCTTCAATTGTCTTTCCTCGTTTGAAGTTTTGTGTTTACTTCCCTCGTCGGAAGTTTTGTTATAGTTTGAGTGATGTGTATGTGTATTGTTATGTTCCAAACGTTTGTCAAGAGAATTGTCAATGATTGTCAAACTATTCCATTGTTATAGTCGCAGTTCTTGAAGACAACCTTACAATGGTTGAATGTTCTCTTTAACAATTAGGATTATCGAATCAATTTGCTACGGTGATTGATTCTATGTCTCGTCCTATTCCATTGAATGTATTAAGAGCCATTGATGATTAATGAAATTTCTATTTCTTTTTCTTCAAAAATAAAAGAAAACACTTAGAAAGTGAAATGAATGTATATCTAACAAGATAAAAAGAGCTCTTAAACTTAGTTATACTTAAAGTTCTTCAATTTCCTCATTCAAAAGGAATCAAAATTGAAGATGAAAAATGAATTTGAAATCACAATATCTAAATCTTCAAACATACATATTCAAAAAAAAAAAAACTATTCAAATATACCACATTTGAAAAAAATTGATTGGATCAAAGATGATAGAGTTCTAGTGATGGTAGAATTCAATGACTGAAGTACTCTAGTGAGGGATATGATTAGAAAGTAGGGAGATAAACCCAAGTGTTTAAGTTTTTAATAAAATAACTTTCTTACTATTCTGATAATTTTTTTTTCTTACTAACAATGAGATGTTTACATGTAAAAAGGGTTCCATACCTTAAATATATACCCCTTCGGTCACAAATGTAGGTCGTTCTAGCTCACTTCCCTTGTTCAAAAATGTAAGTCGTTCTCCCATTTACAAGCATATTTTACCTATTTTGCCCTCATTAGTGAAGCTTTGAAAGTTGGATCAATTTTTGTCTACTAGTTTTCCACGTTGAATCAATTTTTGTCTACTAGTGTGCCAAATTGGATCCATGATCCATCTCATTTCACTCAAAAGGACATTACTAAAGGTAAGGGTAATATAGTAATACTATTTTACAATTAAATCACTCCTTGTACTGCAATTCCCTCATGACTGAGGACAGAAGTGGATAAGGTGATTTCACCCAAGCTTTTTGATAGGGGATAAGGTGATTTCACCCAAGCTTTTTGATAGGCGATGAGAAGTTTCCTTCCTGCTTCATCAGCGTGAGGCCAGCCTAGCTGGGTTGATGTTTTGGTGGGTGGGTCTATGGGAGGTTGTACCCCGATTAAGGGATGAGTTATGTTGAGTTATGTATATTTCAAATGAAAGAATTACAAGTTTATTTCGAAATAAATAGATATCGACAAAGGGACTTCCTATATCCACTTCTTTTTCAGGAGTATATTTATGCCCTTGCTCATGATTATGGTTTAACTAAAGTGATTCTTTATGAATCAAACGATTTTGTTAATACATTCGAGTAATTAAGCGTTTCACTTAAAATCAATAATGTCTTGTTTCCTATTAAAAAACAATTAAATCACTTTTTAATTCTTGTGTCTTTACCTTAAACGACTTACAATTGTGAGGGAGTAGTTGATAATGTTAGCAGCTTAGCATCAAGGATCAAGGTGGTTCATAGAAGTTTTTAACTTGATGCTTTCTTTTTTAAAATTTTAATATGTATAGTTTATTAGATTTTAGGTAAATCTAATAAACTCCTTCCAATGTATATAAAGAAGGTTCGAAAAAGTGGTGGGCCCTTCTTGAGCTCATACTAAGTAACTTTACTAATTTGAGTTCTTTTTTACATATCCTCTCAAAAGAAAATTAATTCCAAATCACGTGGTGGCAATAGTAACCTTAAAATATATGTATAATGAAACAATGATAAAAATATAAAATAATTAGAATAAGTAGCAGTGCCCGAACGTGGATTAGTCGGTGCGGTTGGCATCGGACAACACGTGGGAAACCAAAAAAAAAAAAAAAAAAAAAAGAATAAGTAGGCCCCCAGTTCATGCGACCCAGGCTGTCACCTTGCCAGTCCTTGCTTAGGTCGACGCTAAGTTGGGTATAACTAGGAGTCCAATATCTTAACTATAAAATCCTGATGGAAGAAGAGTGCATCAAAATGGAAATTTCATAAATAGATGGGCTAATAGTTACCCAAATCTTGTAAATATAAAATCTTGGTTATTCACAACTTGCATTATGTTCCATTCTATTCTAATGGAATTGTTAGCCACTTGGCATAGTGCATCAATTTCTTTAATGTACCTTTATCATCCTATTGCTATTCTTTATTTCTCTCTTGGCTTTCTTACTTAGTTTTTGGAATTTATCAAACTAAGCTACATATGGAGTGAATGAGTCTTATAATTAATCTTCCTAAACCATTTGAATCCTGAATTAGAAATCAAGAATCTAACTCATTAGCTCTTACGGAGCAGCACATAGCTAAAGTTGAATTATTGTCAAAATTTTTTAAAAGATGATCCAAAATATTTTAGTTAGAAGCTTGCTTGGTTAGACGATTCACTTTGTTTGGCTTGCTATTCAACTGGAACAGTTGATACATGCATGCTACTTTCTAATCTCTGTAACTTACCTTTGCGGCCCTCTTAGTCCCTTCTTTTCTGCTCGTTGTTTTACTCTTTATTCATGATATATAGATCCATTTAGTTGCAAGTACGAGATTCGGTGGGTCTTCTGGTAAATCAGGATTTAGTCTAAGGCCTTTTGCTTCCATTCTTGACAAATTTCTTTGAGATGATGTTGTACATATCAATCTCAACGTATATGATTCGGTATGAGAAGATCCGATTGTGAAGTTTGAAAACTAGAAATTAAGAAAGTGAAAGTCTGAGGCTAACTTACTTTAGTGGCAGGTTGAAATGAAGTTGAAGGGAAACAATATCTAACGTCCCATTGTTTACAGTGCGTAAGTTAGGAAATGAGAGTGAAAGAAAAATGAAACTACTTTGAATGTTTTAAGTGTATAAGGTAATGCTTAAACTGCCTGGAGATTAGATAGGTTCTTATAATAATCCTTCAGTGTCTGAAAATATTTTTGACTTTATCCATTAGAGATATTATGTTAATTTAGGTCACTAAAAATTATTTTGGTAGTTATGGTTTTTGAATAGCCTTTATAGTTGAGCAAGAATATGCCTTTATTGGTATTCGTGATCAGAATGGCATAACTTAGTTAGCGAAAACCACCGCTTAGAAATTCAATATCCAAAGCTTTTGACCCTAACTGTACTAGTGAGTTGGCAATTTTAAGTGATACATAAATACCTATAGGATGCCTTAATTGGAAAGCAAAAGAATTTTCATACAGTTGAATTTTAAAAGGAATCAAAACAAATATAAGTCTGTCGCTTGTCGGTTGGAAAAAGTTGCTTGACCTAAATGTACTGTAAAGTGTTTCATTGTCAATGCCTTGTTGTTAGGAGCAAAAATGAGGCATTTTGAAGTCCTCTTTCAAACTCTTATATGCAGAACCAGAGTTGTAATTGTGATAACCTTGTTACACGCAGCTACTGCAAACCTGCCACACAAACCTTATTTAAAGGTGCCTGCCTGTCCTCAATTCGGTCATTGTTATGAGAATGCATTGCTATTGACATACATTAACTGATTGGACGTCACAAAAAAAGGATTGTATGTTTTCAGTTATTTCTCATCATCTTACATCGTTGAAGTAAATAAAATAAATAAATAAACGTTCTTAAATCTTAAATGTTGGTACAAGGCACTGAAAGTTTCTTTAACTTCTGAACGTTGTTCTTAACATTAACTCGTGGTCTCTTATTTGTTTTTTGTTGTCCTTTTGCAGATTACTGGAAGATGGACTGTTAAGCAGCGGAAGATTGCGACTTTAATCAATCAGGTTCATCTTCTCCAGGGAAAATTTCAGATTTGTCGCCCACTATTAGTAGCAGGACATGATGTGAAGTATGTATTTAAATTTGTAAGGGATGCATGGCAGTCTCATATAATGAGGTCTCCGGAAATATCAAGTGCAGATAATTCAAATGAGACTTGTACTATCTGTTTGGAAGATGCTGATGCCAGTGAAATGTTCGCTGTTGATGGTTGCTCGCACTGTTATTGTTTTTCCTGTATGAAACAGCATGTGGAAGTGAAAGTACTTCATGGAATGCTGCCCGGATGTCCTCACGATGGCTGTAAAACAGTGCTGAAGTTGGATAGCTGTAGAAAATTCTTGTCTCCTAAGTTTGTTGAGATGATGAGCCATCTTTTAAAGGAGAATGCAATTCCTGTTACAGAGAAAATTTACTGTCCATATCCAAAGTGCTCAACTTTGATGTCCAAGAGGGAAGTTCTAGAATATGCAAATAACATATTTAATGATGCTGATAGATCTGGAGTAAGGAAATGTGTAAAATGCCATGGTCTCTTCTGTATCAACTGCAAGGCCCCATGGCACAGTAACATGAGTTGCAATGAATATAAAAGGTCGAATCCCCGAGCTGAGGATGCAAAGCTGAAATCACTTGCATCACAGAAGCTTTGGCGCCAGTGTGTGAAGTGCAATCATATGATTGAGTTGGCTGAGGGTTGCTATCACATGACCTGCAGGTAATATTTTCAGCTCTCCTATGTATGTTTTAATCCAATTAATATTTGGTCATAAGCAATGCCTTTAAAGCAACCTCCTACCATTCTTAAAATTGATATCATATTATTTATCTTGTTCACATCGGTTTTGATTGCATTAAATCGAGCACAATGGAAAAGTTTGATCCATGTAGTCGACCCCAATTAATTTGGGATCGAGGATACGTTGTTTTAAAAATCTGTTCATCCCTTCAGCATGTTTGAAATTTGGATTTAATCTAGCTGACTAATGTTACGTTTGAATTATTTAAGTGGGATTTTAGTCTATCTCCCTCTTGATTCCCCTTTGAAAAAATAGGAAAGTGTTGGAACTTCTGGTCCGGCTTTGTTCCCTTGTAGTTTACCTACTTTTGTGTGGAAGCACTAGAGTAGAGGTAGTAAAGAGCGGATCTCAGTAAAATGCCTGCTTTGGTTTTATTTGGAACACCCTTGGTTGTAGCTGTTGATTTTCATGTTGTGGGACACTCCTTGCATATTGATATTACAACTTTAGATGCAAGCTTCCATTAATAACCTGATGAATCGAACTCCTTCATAGTCGATGGTGCTTTTCTTTTCTTTTTTTTTTTTTTTTTTTTTTTTTTTTTTGCAGGTGCGGGTACGAGTTCTGTTATACATGTGGTGCTGAATGGAAGAACAAGAAAGCTACATGTTCTTGCCCGCTCTGGAATGAAGCCAATATTATGCACGAGTACGAGGAAGATGATTTTTACGATGAAGACGACGACGACTACTATGAATATGATGAATTTGACTATGATGATTTTACTATTCGCATGGACGATGACTTAGAGGAGTTTCGGTTCTTCTTCCGCTAAATGGTTATGTTTCTTATTTCTACCATTCATGGTAAAATGCTTGCGCAGTTGGAAACATATGTTTTTGGACTCTTGATTACATTATATATGCTATATGCAGCTTCTCCTCTCTCACAGCAAAAGCAGCCAAATTCGCGATTTCTTTTTGGTTGTTGAATCCCCTGTAGCAACATAAATTGATCCAACCATGTTGGTTGTTTGCAAAAATTACAAATACTGCTATTGTTAGCATGATGTCGTTTTACCGCATTTTCTAGTGCAGCATGCATTGATCAAAACATTAAATTCCATTTTTCACCCAAAAAAAAAAATTTAAATTCCATTCATTGTGTTTATCAGCAATGCCAGTAGTATAGTTTTAAACATAGTTTATCAAAGTGGTAGAGACCAAAGAGACGCAAAACTCTCTACCGTGCAATCACTAGAACACTCGCTCAATCTAATTCTCGTATATAAAGTTCCTAACGTACATCCCTCACAGTTAAACCAACTTCTTTAGTACTAGCTAGCTAAAGCAACGTGGAATTTGTGCTTGCAGGACTCAAAACTGTAGTATAACTCCCTTGTGTCTTCTCGAATAGCCTTGTTGCATAGCCCACAGTTCCACTGATCGATGTCGCGATGTTCAGAAGTCGAACATGGTCTTTCACTAGGTGTACTACGTGAAGAACTACTGGCCTCTTCCTCATGCGATTCCTCATCGTCGAACGTTCCTGCTCTAATTCATCCATATAGTGCCTGTCGCTAGGCGAATACTCGCTAACTGTATAATGTGTGTTCTCAGTATAGTTTCCGTGATGTCGGTGTTGATCGGTATCACTGTTTGACATGATGGTGGTCAAGAAAATGACAAGAAGAATCACTAGTGCCCATAGAGGAAGCATTGCTATGAGAGAGAAAGCTGTGCGGATGTGTGAATAAGCTGGTGGCTTTCAGAGCAAGAACATTCCTTGGTGATTTAAGTAGTGTTGGATCGTCTATAATTAGTACTGAATATTAATAATAGTAACGTTTTGTTTGAAGGAAATATTGAGATTTGCAAATATAAGATAGTGAAACTAATTATTAAGTTTTTAATAAAAATTGTTGCAGTCAAAGCCTTTCAGGTGAGATGGTAAATACATCACTTGTCAAAAAGTAAAAAAAAAAAAAAAAAAAAAAAAAAAAAAAAAAAAAAGATTGTTGCCTAAAACTTTTCTATGTTTTACACTTTTACTGAATATATAGAGACGAAATTGGGTGGAAGTCTTTTTAGTAGGTTTTGGTTTTTTTAGAAAATAGTAGGTTTTTTTAAAGACGTTGGTCATTTCTTTTTTTGGAAATCGGGAAATATTTCTATAATATATAAAGCTGAAAACATTACGTAATTGAGACATATATCTACAATACTTAATAAGCACGAATAATCAATCTACCATTTAAATTTATTATTATACCATTAATTAAGTTTTCAATTGTCACTTGAATTTATTATTTTACCCTTAACTAAGTCTTTCAACCGTCACTTGAATGTTCTATTCTACCATACACTAAGTCTTTTAACTGTCATTTAAATTTACTATTCTACCCTTAATTAATGGACTTCCTGCTATTAAGTCCAAATAGATATAATTACTTGCAAAAAAAGTCTGAATAAAAATATATTATATTTTTTGAAATATAAAATAAATTATTAGATTAATTCAGGCGTGCGTGGGACTCCCCAGAAACTAGTAAGTATATATATATTATAGTCCTCAAAAAAAATTATATACAAAAAAAAAAGTATGGAGTATATATTTTTTAAAATTAAGATTGAGATTGTATACTTGCTGACAAAATGATTGAGATTGTAGACCCTTTTTTTATAGGAGAGATTGTAGACCTTTGAGTAATTATTAGCAATTTAGCAAGGGATGGTCTATATTTTATTGACTTTTAGCCCGAATTTGTTGAGCGTAATGGTTTCTTACAAGGATAAAGTGCTCTACGTTAGGATCGACAATTTTTTTTTTTTTTTCTTTTCTTTTGTGGGTCTTGATTCTTGAAGGTTACGTTAAAAAATGATGGGTCTTCTTGAAGGTCATTAGATTTTTTTAGGGTGAGGTTATTCATACCCCATTTTTTTACTTCTTTTACCCCATCCTTATAAAATGACCCAACTAACCCTCCATATAAAAGAGTTTTTACTCATGCATACCCCAGTCACCTCACTCACACAAACCTCAGTTACCACTTTCTCCAACCGCACTTTCACCACCAATCCAAATCTGACGAAATCCGAGCGAAACTCCATCGATTTGATGACGTAGGTGCATTCTTCATCTTGTTTAGTGTCGATTTTGTAGTTTTTTGAGGTTTTTTTCCCTTTTTAAGTCAGTATTGTTGGCGGTTTTGTTGTTGGGTTTAGGGTTTCGATTTGTAGCATAAATCTTACATTTGGGTACAAAGTTTTGATGGAATAAAAATATCAAGCGATTCTGAGCAAAACCCACTATTTTTTTGTCATTTTCAAGTTTTTTTTAGGAGTTTTAAAAAAAAAATTTCATTCTTGTTGCCTGCGGTATTCGGATCTACAGGGCCTATAACTCTTAAGTGGTGTCGGACGCAAAGGGTCGACATCTCGGTTAGATCCCTCCGTCACCCATTGAAATTGAGTTTTCTTCACAATGTCGGTCATATCTTCACAATGTCGGTAGGAATCCAACCGTTACCCCTTTAGAGGTTGTTGTCAGAGTCTGCCGACACCTCTTTCATAGGTGTCAGCCCTATGCGACCGAATTCTGCAAGCGACACTTTTCGTTTTAGGACACATCGTGACCACGTCCGACTTTGTTCAACGAAAAAACACTCCTACAACATTTGGTAATCTAGTACAAAGTGTTCTACAATGATTGAAACCGAAAAATCTAGATGATTGAAGGGAGTTGTTGGGTTGAGGGTGATGGGGTATACCCGTATGGGTGAGCAAGGGTATTGTTAAAATTTTTAAAAAAATTGGGGTAAATTAAGTAAAAGTTGGGGTAAACGAAGTAAAAATTCAAAATGTAGGGTCCGAATAGCCTGATCCTTTTTTTATAGGTAGTTGTTTACTTCCCTTATTAGAAAGTTTAGATTGTCTTCTCTTATTGAAAGTTTTATGTTTACTTCTCTTGTTGGAAGTTTTATTTTTTGTTGTGCTTCAAATGATGTATTTGTGTACTGTCGTGTTGATGTTTGTCTAGAGAATAGTCATTGATTATCAAATTATTCTATTATTACAGTCGTCATTTTTTAAAGCCAACCTAATGGCAGTTGAATGTTCTCAATACATTTGATGGAAGAGAAATCATCAAATGTACAAGTGGAAGAATTTCTATTTTTTTGAAAAAAAAAAGATATATCTTTTTTCTTTTTTAGAAAGCATACGAAAGATCAATTAGGAAAAATTATGAAAATTTTTGAAGGACATCATCAAATGCACTAGTGGAAGAACTAGTTACATATAGCCGACCTTAACTTCTTTTTTTTTTTTTTAAATTGGGCTTTGTATTAAAGTTTTTCTTTTTCATTTATTTTTAGAATGGTTGTTAAAAGTTTCTAAATGGGGACTTGGGTCAATTGTACGGCTCCAGTATGTAACAGTGACTAGAGAGTAGAGATTGTTCTCAAGTTAGATAATCGATCCTTCTGGGACGGTAAATGAGTTAAACTTAGCTCAGTGAGCTTCAAAGTTAGGATACCTTGACTTATGGTTTTATAATGAAAATTAAACTAAGCAATTAAATTACTATGGCTTAAAGGGTGAAGACTATTTGATGAAACTCTAGGGAGCCAATTTCAGCACTAGTTGGAAACCAAATCAATGTAGTTTACTTGTGTGAATTTTTTTTTTATTTATTTATTTTAAGAAGTAGTGTACTTGTGTTAATCAAGCTAATTAGACGAAATTTCTTAATTATTCTCATCTCCCACTGTTATGGTGACACAAAATCTAGTGCGTCATTTGGGTAGTCCGTGCGAACCTCTTAAATGTCTCTCTGCGTTGAGACTTTTAAGAAACCACAAAGCGTCTATTGCTTTTTTCAAAATCCCATATACTCTATACATATTTTTAACTAATTGCAGACATCTGATATATATTAACCTTGAATTGCCTTGAGAGAAATGTACTTGGAAACTGCTGCTCAACCTCCCTTAACAACTTAATAGGTCATCCAAAGCACAAACCAAGAGCCTAATCTCATCCCACATTCTACATCAAACAAATTGGTGAGAAAAGACCCTAAAATGAAAATCATCCTTGTCAATTATTCACAATGTTATCTTCATCCCAGATGCGGCAAGAGCAGGTAGGTCGCTTGTCTTTCCATAGAGCTCCACAAGTATAACAGAACTCGTAACCACATCTACACAAAAAAAGTTATTTATTTGGTCAAAATAGATCAATAAGAAAGAAAATAAGCAACTACAGAATTGTTGGCATTTAAGTGATGCTATCTTTAATACTTTATAATGCTAGAAACAAGCCTTAATCACAACTACAACAGAACCTCAGTCACAAATTAATTTTGTAATCCTTGATCAGTCTCGAACTACTAGAATAAACCACTCCGTATGCTGATTTTTAAGATTCAGTTGAGTCAGCAAACTTCATCATAGTACGGTAGATTTGTTAGGGACGGGAAGATACAAGTCGTAGACAGCTTTCTATTTGCAAGCAAGTTTCCAAGATAGAGTTAGGCAAATGACGTATATCAAATCCTAACATTTATAATGCAAGAAAATTAATGACATATTTGAATTTTTCATGAAATGCTTTATATGGTCAACCAAAAAAACTCTTGTTTACTTATTGATGCAAGCACAACACACGCATAATGAAAGCGCGAGCAACCCATTAATGCAAATTCCACTGTTTTTAATTTTACGATGAAAAAGGGTTATAGGAGTACCTGCACGTTATATGGTAGCAACCTTCAGCTAGTTCAATCATGTGACTGCATTTAATGCATTGGCGCCACAATTTCTGATTTGCAAGAGATTTCAGCTTTGCATCTTCAGCATTAGGATGAGGGTTTGATCGTTTGTATTCCTGACAGTTCATGTCATTGTGCCAGGGGACTTTGCAATCAATACAGAAAAGGGCATGGCATTTGACACATTTTCCAACTCCAGATTGATCTGCAGTAGCAGCAACACTCTTCACACATTGTAGAGCTTCTGTCTTTGACATCAACATTGAGCA
This sequence comes from Stephania japonica, assembly GCA_039657345.1. Taxonomy (NCBI): domain Eukaryota; kingdom Viridiplantae; phylum Streptophyta; class Magnoliopsida; order Ranunculales; family Menispermaceae; genus Stephania; species Stephania japonica. Next base: position 47,472,986 of record CM077560.1, on the reverse strand, counting down.
ATGTGGAAATGGGCAATAAACTTTCTCAGTTACGGGAATCGATTCCTCCTTTAATCGTATGACCATCTTTTCCATTAAATCCGAAGACAAGAATTTCTTAGAACTATCAATATCCAGTTTTGAATCGCAATTTTCATGGGGGCATCTTGGAAACACTCCATTCAGTAACTTGACTTCTACATGTTGTTTCATACAAGAATGACAGAAGCAATGCAAGCAACCATCAACTGAAAACATTTGCCCAACAGCGATATCTTCCAAACAGATGCTACATGTCTCCATAACATTCTTAGAGTTACTACACTCTGCAGACCTTGTCACCTGGGACTCAATAGCTCCCCTTGCCAACTTGAATGCATATAGAATATCCTTTCGAGCAACAAAGAACGGCCGGCAACTGACAAATTTCCTTTGAAGCAGGCTCACCTGGTCAATTACTGTTTCAATATTCTGCTGTTTCACGAGCCATCTCATAGTAATCTACATTATAAATTAAAGAATTAATTATTAAACACGTTAACTTATTCAATATAAGCATAGAGAATGCATCAGAGCAAATCAACAATGACAAAGAAATGTCTTAACATGCAATGTCGATTTTTACCAAAAGAAACAAATAATATCCCATTTCCAGCATTGAATAAGAAATACAGAACTTAAAAAAAAAAAAAAAAAGTAGAACTAGCACCAATTGACACGGATTAAGGAAGGGTGGTTGCGATGGTATGGAAACCTGCAAAGACGGCTTACAAATGTCCCCCACTAGAAAACTTGACTCGATAGAAACTGATGAAACTTGACGAGGTAGGGGTAGACCGAAGTTAACTTGGGCCGCATTAATTAGGGGGGATTTAAATGGTTTGGAAAGTACATCATCAATTGCACTAAATCGATCACAATGAAAGAGTTTGATCCATGTGACCGACCCCAATTAATTTGGGACCAAGGCAATGTTGTTGTTGTTCCAGCATTGATAAACTTTCAAAAGATCAGCTCGATTTACTCGAGCGAGAAAGCAAATTATTAAGGAAAAGTGGTACTGATTCACAAAATTAGAATGGTACCGCATCATCACCATTGCAAGCATTGATGTTAACAATTTCATGGGCTTAGTCACACCAAGAAAGGGTTCATCTGAAATGTATCAAGAGTAAGAAAATAGCTTCCTTTTGCTAAGCCTCTCAAAATTATAGCAAAATATGTCAAGTGGTGTCACCAACATCTATATTCTCTGTGGTTCAACATCTAGACATCTGAACTTTCACCATGTACAAGCAAGACATATATTAATAAATATATCACATCTATTTGTCTCTGACAATAAAATCAAATCCCTTTGGTCCATATTAATTTCAAATCAATAGAACTTCACAACGCAATAGAGTAATTAAGTAAAGATAGAATCACTACACACCACTTTTCTTTCCTCCCAAAACCTAAAATTTTGTCTTGGTTTTCTTGCATGATTTTTTATCTTGAACCACCGCCAATCCTTCTTTTCGATCAATGGTGGTTTCAATCCAATCTTTTTGCATTTTATTCGTCCAATAAGCTGCAGATCTAGTCAGATTTGTGAAGATTGGTTATATCCTTGTTGCGGTACATCTTCCTCAACAATGGTGTGTGGATTTGTGCGGCGGTTAGGTAAGACTTTGACGTGGAACGTCTAGCGGAAGTGTTTGAGTCAGGTCGAATTACAAAAGTCCAACAAGAAAGTCTATAAATCATAAATAAGAAACTACTAAATTTTAGTGTTTCTTATTTGGAGGTTTCTAATTATGCTATTCACTAATTTGTGTTACTTACTATTTTCATATTAGTAGGATTTCTTTCCTTGTTCTATGGTAAGTCTTTTTGTTGCTCCTTATTTATGGAATTAGAATATTTGTCATTAGGAGTTTCCAATTTTGTTATTTCTTTTATTAGGAGTGTTTATGACACCTTATAAATAAGTAACCTATTCTCTAGTTTCATAATGAATTGAATTATTTAATAAGAACTAAGTTTGCCTTTTTGCTCAAGTTTGAGTGTTAAGTTTCAGTGTAGAAACTTGTTATCTTCTTCTAAGGCTTAATCAAGTGTTAGCCTTGCTTATTCTTGCTTTATTCGCTATGTTAGTTGGTATCAGAGCAAGGTTTGCTTTCCTGTTCTCATGGCGGTTGATCCAATAATGGTAAGCGACAGTATTCATGATGGTGATCATGGTGCTGAGACCTCAAGTTCGAGGATAGAAGATCAAGAGGGGGCATTGAAAGCTTTTGAGCAATGAGTGGATCTTAGATTTCGGCGTTTGGAGCAACATTTTGAAGAAATTGCAGATCAACTTGACACTCTAAACATAGATGCCAACAAAAATCGAAATGATGAAGGGCTTTGTACCATAGATGAAGTAGCTCGCGGAGAGCCCCGTCAGCAAACTTGTTCCAGCAAACGAACGTAGGCGACCGATCTACGTTAACAAAGATGATTCTCATGATGATGGTGATTGTCTTCCACCACCAACACAACAAGTTGGTCATGGAAGAAATAACTATTATGGTGATCGAGACCATGGTGACTTAAGGCTCAAAGTAGACATTCCATGTTTCAATGGAAATCTTAATATTGAAGAGATTTTATATTGGCTTGCTGAGATCGATAGATTCTTCGAATATATGGAAAAACCACAAGAAAAGCAGTGTAGTTGGTTGCATGTAGATTAAAAGGTGGAGCTTCTGCTTGGCGGGAGAGATTGCAAACTAGGAGAGTTCATGAAGGACGAACACCGATCAAAACTTGGTACTGGATGAAGCAATTAATGCAACAAAATTTTTTTCCTTCTGACTATGATCAAATCTTATTCCAGCAGTACCAGAGATGTCGTCAGGGGCAAAACTCTGCTCATGTATACACTGCGGAGTTTATGAGATTGGAGGAAAGGAATGATCTCAGAGAGACATAAGGACAACAAGTTGCTCGATACCTAGATGGATTGAAGCATGTCATTAAAGATAAAATACGAGTGCAGTAGTTGAGGACACTATCTGAAGCTCTAACATAGCCTTGAAAGCTGAATTGGCTTTGCAAGAAAAAAGCAAACATGATTTATTCACACAAAAATTATGGTGGGAATAAGTATGGTACAACTAGTGACAAAAGTAGTCCAGTTCAAGATGCACGTACACACAACAAACTATACAAAGATGAAAATGCAACCGGAAAACAGAAAGTCACAAAGACGAAGGATGGTCAAAAGTCTACAAATCCTTATGCAAGACCAATCGCGGGCAAGTGTTTCAAGTGCATGCAACCCAGCCACAAATCCAATGATTGCCCTCTATGGAAAACAGTCCATATGGTGGAGTGGGAAGAAGAAGATGATGGTATTCCATGCGGCCCTGATGGAGATGAGGATGAGATGAGTACGGTACGACAAAGATGATGGGCAAAATTATGTGGTGAAACACATGATGCTTTCGCTAAAGCATGAAGATCAAACTCAAAGGCATCAATTATTTAAAACGAGGTGCACTTCACTAATTGTTTATTTTAAAGTTCAGCCCCCTTCTTTCGCTCCTAATTTTGATGTAATTATAGATAGAGGTAGTTGCGAAAACATTATTGGCAAGGGCGTTGTTGAGAGGTTGGATCTGAAGGTTGAAAAACACCCTAATTCATACACTATAAGTAGGATTAAGGCAACAGAAATGATTCCTGTGAAAAGGTGCAAGGTATCATTTTCCATCGACAAATTTAGTGATGAGATTTATTTTGATGTCGTGAATATGGATGCGTGTCACTTGTTGTTTGGGAGACTTTGGCAGTTCGATGTTGCGGCTCAATGATGATGCAAGGAAAATACTTACAAGCTAGAGAAATGTGGCAAAAACTTTACATTGCTACCAACGAAAGGGAGTCTCAAAACCAAAGCCTATAAAGTGGAGGGGCGAACTTTCTTCACCATTACACACTCGAAGCAAGAGATGGAAGCGACATTCACCGAGTCTAGAGAGATGCATGCTTTGATTGTGAAGCAGGTCCTAACAACTAAGGCAGGGCAAGAACCACAGGAGTACCCAGACGTTATCAAGCCTTTGCTTGAGGAGTTCAGAGAGATGATGCCACATGATCTACCAGACAGTTTACCATCAATGCGGGACATTCAACATCATATTGACCTGATTCTCGATGCAAGTTTAGCAAATTTTCCTCATTATAGGATGAGCCCAGCTGAGAGTCAGATCCTCAAAGATAAAGTGGAAGATTTAATGCACAAGGGACACATCCTAGAGTATGAGTTCGTGTGCAATTCCAACATTGTTGACACCAAAGAAAGATGGTAGTTGGAGGATGTGCATTGATAGCCGGGCTACTAACAAAATCATTGTTGGCTACAAATTTCCAATTCCACGACTGGATGATATGCTAGACAGATTGCATGGCTCTAAGGTGTTCACCAAAATAATCTTTGAAGCGGGTACCACCAAATCAAAATTCGTCCTGGAGATGAGTGGAAGACTCCCTTCAAGACTAAGGAAGGGTTGTATGAGTGGCTCATGATGCCATTTGGGCTAACCAATGCTCCTAACACTTTTATGAGGCTTATAAATTAGGAATTCAAACCATTTATTAGGAGATTTGAGGTAGTTTATTTTGGTGACATCCTTATTTCATTACAAACAAGTTGTTGTTCCTAGGGTACATCATTAGTGAAGATGGCATACACGTAGATGATGAGAAGATTCGAGCGATTCGAGAGTGGCCTATTCCCAAAACAATCACAGAAGTTCGAAGTTTTCATGGGTCGGCGACATTTTACATGAGGTTCATCAGAAATTTCAGTAGTATTGCAACACCTATTATTGAATGCCTGAAGAAAGGAAACTTTCAATGGAGTGATGAAGCTGAAGCGAGTTTTGCCTTGCTAAAGGAAAAGTTATGCACCGCTCCGATTTTAGCATTACCAAATTTTGATGGGTTGTTTGAAGTTGAATGTGATGCTAGTGGAGTGGGGATTGGAGTTGTTCTTTCCCAAAAGAAACGACCGGTAGCATACTTCAGCGAGAAGCTCAGTGATGCACGACAAAAGTGGACCACGTATGACAAAGAGTTTTACTCTATTGTGCGTGCCTTGAAGACATGGGATCACTATCTAGTCAAGCGTGAATTTGTCATCTATTCAAATCATGATGCATTGAAATATCTAAATAGCCAGAAGCGAATCAACAAGGATATGCATGCTAGGTGGTCTCAATTTCTACCGAAACTTCCCTTCAAGTTGAGACACAAAGCTAGAGTGCAGAAAAAAAAGTGGCCGACGCATTAAGGAGTTGTATGCAATGTGATGGATGAGGGCTTTCGAGATGTATGGGAGAAATGTTTTACAACCCCGCCTATTGATGACTTTCACATTCATGACGGCTTTCTTATGCGAGGCAATCAACTTTGCATTCCAAAATCATCATTAAGGGAAAAGTTGATTAGAGACTTGCATGGTGGCGGCTTAGCGGGTCACTTAGGTTGTGATAAAACTCTTTCCGTTGTTGGAGAGAGATATCATTGGCGACATGCGAAAGGGATATTATTAGATTTGTGCAATGGTGTTACATATGTCATATAACAAAAGGGAAATCTCATAACACTGGTTTGCACATGCCATTGCCAGTTCCAAAAAATATTTGGAAGGATTTGTCTATGGATTTTGTGTTTGAATTACCTCGAACACAGAGAGGCATGGATTATGTGTTTGTTGTGGTTGACAAATTTTCTAAGATGGCGTACTTCATTCCTTGCAAGAAGACGTCAGATGCGAGTGGAATAGCCAAATTATTTTTCAAGGAGGTTGTTTGTTTGCATGGCGTGCCTAAAACTATCACATCAGACCGTGACAGTAAGTTCCTTGGACATTTTTGGAGGACTTTGTGGAAGCTATTTGATTCATCTTTGAACTTCAGCAGCACAACTCATCCACAAATAGATGGTCAAACTAAAGTTGTAAATCAAACACTTGGCAACTTAGTTCGTAGTATTTGTGGAGACAAACCAAAGCAGTGGGATTTTGCACTAGCACAAGCTGAATTTGCTTACAACAATGTTGTTCACAGTGCAACAAGAAAATCACCATTTTCTATTGTATACACGAAAACTCCACACCATGCTCTTGATTTAGTGAAGTTACCTAAAGCGCCAGGAGTTAGTGCAACTGCTGAAACAATGGCAATTAAATGGCACAGGGTTCAAGCAGAGGTGAAGAAGAAATTTGAAGAAGCTAATTCCAAGTACAAGAAAGCAACAGACCAACGTCACAGGAGGCAAACATTTGAAGTTGGAGACTAAGTTATGGTGTTCTTGCGAAAAGAAAGATTTCCTATGGGGACTTACAACAACCTCCAACCTAATAAATATGGGTCTTATCAGATTGTCAAGAAGATCAATGACAATGCTTATGTGGTGGCTTTACTAGATTCTAAGGAGGGCATTTCTAAAACATTTAATGTGGCAGATATTTACGCATTTTATTCGTCTGAGGCTCTGTTATACCCAGATGATACAATCAACTCGAGGTCGAATTTTTCTAAAGTAGAGGGGTCTAACGTGGAACGTGTAGCGGACGTGTTTATGAGTCAAGCCGAATTACAAAAGTCTAAGAAGAAAGTTCATAAATCATAAATAAGAAACTACTAAATTTTAGTGTTTCTTATTTGGAGGTTTCTAATAACGTTATTCACTAATTTTGTGTTACTTACTAGTTTCATATTAGTAGGATTTCTTTCCTTATTCTATGGTAAGTCTTTTAGTAGCTTCTTATTTATGGAGTTAGAATATTTGTCATTAGGAAGTTTCTAATTTTGCTTGTTATTAGGAAGTTTCCAATTATGTTATTTCTTTAGGTGTGTTTATGACACCCTATAAATACGTAACATATTCTATAGTTTCATAATGAATTGAATTATTTGAATAAGAACTAAGTTTGTCTTCTTTGCTCAAGTTTGAGTGTTAAGTTTCAATGTAGAAACTTGTTATCTTCTTCTAAGGCTTAATCAAGTGTTAGCCTTGTTTATTCTTGCTTTATTCGCTGCGTCAGTATTTTCTTTAGTTTTCATTTTACAGTTAGTTTGGCTTCCCTTGTTGGAAGTTTTGTTATTCGTTACATGGTTCAAGTGGTGTTTGCGTATTGTCATGTGTTTCATACATTGTAGAGAGCAGTCCATGATTGTAATATTGTTTCAATTTCACAATCGCATTCACACCTAAATTAATCACAGTTTTTTTTAACTAATAGAATTAGCGAATCAATGTACTTTTATTAGAGCAATTAATTCTATGTCTGGTCTTGTATCGGCCATTAATGATCAATAAAATTTCTATTTTTCTTCACAAATAGAAAGAGTAAAGAGAGACTCACATATTGGTAAAGCGGATAGTAATCACAGTAAAAATCAATCCTCTTTACGTCGAGAGACAACGCCGCTGTAAGTCCTTCAATCAAGGCCTTCACCTCCACTTTGAGCTCCAGATCATCCTTCCAACCACTCATCCAATCTCCCAACAACGGTTTCTGCACATTCAGAACCATATGTCCACTCGGATCGCAAACCGCCGCGGCGATCGCCGCCACACAAACAGACTCCTCTTCGCTCAACAAACCCTTGCAATACAGCTTAAACGGCTCCACATCATCCGCCAATGCCGCCTCGGCGCCGAACGGCCTCTCCACGTTATCGCCATTTTCGAGCCACTCAGGCTCTGGAATCTGAGAAATCTCTCGAGCGAAGTTGCGATCGTGAACGCGGAGCTTGAGATCTTGGCGTACTCGGCGCATCTCCGCCTGAGATTCCTCAAAGCCCTTCCTTTCTCGGTCGAGCTTGTGGAGGAGTTCTAGGGTTTGGAGAAGAGCGATTTGATTTTCTTCGTCTTCTTCTTCTTGAGATTGTGGCGGTTGTTGGAGTGCGAATAGAGAGTGATTCGTGACTTCTCGCATCTGTAATTCGTATGCGACATCGGAATCATCGATTTCTTCTTCGTTTTCGATTCGTGCTTTGCTCTGTTTCACAGTGTGGAGTTCGCTCTCTCTTTCGCGCTTCATTGTGTGTGTGTGTGTGTGTATTTGTGAGTATGGGCTTAGAAGAAGACTCGACACTTCTTAATAGGAAAGAAGAGTGAATTTGACGAGAGAATTCGAAGCGCCACTCATTTAAAAGCGAAGAGTGCTGCAATTCAATGCGCCCCGAGATGGAAAAACACAAATATCTCTGTTTAAGTCGTATGAGCATAAGTATAAATACAGTCCTAATTACAAGTGAAAAAATTTACAACTACCTCTTTTGACATTAAAATATTTGTAAACAGAGAGAGTACTAAATTAGGGGAGGTGCTTAATAGTTAAGGGAGTACAAATAATCTATATATATAAGTTGGAGGTCCTTCCAGCATTTTATTTTCAGCATTTTCTCAAATTTTCAAATTTTCTATTTTTAAGTATTTGAATGGTTATAAAAAACAACCTCTGTCCCACCCAACAATGTAAACTTATAAAAGTGTACACACACACATTCGCACACACTTCACAACATAGGAATGTTCAAAGTTTTACTTTGTAAAGTGCAAACTTTTAGCTTGGAAAGAGTTCCTGCAATGAAGTAAATATAATGTATGCATCTATTACTAGTTAATAATGTGTGGAACTCCAAACCATGGTTATATACATGGAATGGAGTGTTGTCAAAGTTTTATTCCCCTTATAAATATCACCTCCCATCCATTCTTCTTGCAATCCATACGAATCCATATGAATTTTGCTTTCTATACGCAATTGGTAAGGCAAACCATCGAACAACCTTGCATCTCCTTCTAATGGGATCGTAAAATATTTTTCATCGCAGCTCTGGCTCAGATTTTGTTGTTTGTAATTGATCAGTCTCAGATTTTGGTTTCTGTAATAGAAAAACTATGTACTTTGTGTTCACGTTTCTATGTACTATGTACAACTTTGCATCTCCTCCTTCAATCCTCTCAGCCACTCAATCAACTCAAGCAAATCCATGTCCTCATCATCTCCAAAGCCTTCAATCTCACCCTCCCCCCTTTTCCTACTTCGACTCCGAGCAAGGCGCAACGCACTTCGGGGCTAATGCACAAGGTGTTTAGCGGCAATAATGTCTCCAAGCTCCTCCTTCGCATACCTCCTCACAAGCGTCTTGATGTCGTGGTTAGCATATACAATGAAGCTTTAGCTTGCATTTGCGACCACGTCTACGATTGTTTGCCCACATCTTTGCCCTTCAACAACAGATACACAATCATACTTGAAAATTATTAGTACAGTGTATATATGTGTACAAAGTATACATGCATAATTCCATATATTCATTCTCTTATCAAAAAATTCCATATATTCATTCTTAATTAATAATTCTTAATTTCTGAATTAATATATTTATTTTTAGTTATTTTTTATCAATTTTTTTAGTTTGTTAAATTGTGAGGATGACATAGATTCTCCATCATGTATTGGTTAATTTCGAGCTCTGAAAGTAGAAAAATTTAAAAATATTTGGCTAGACCTTGGGCATAATATTAAAGATCCTATATTCATTCCATTTTTCAATTTTTTTGAATTTCGTTTTTCAAAATTGTCGGTTCCCAAAGTTTTTAATATTTTTAAGAAATCGAAAGGCTTATATTCATTTCCTATGTTTTCTATGTTTTAGGGAAACAAAATGACTCATGATATTAGATTCAATGAATTAAAGTAGTGATGTGGTTTCCTACCAAAAAAAAGTAGTGAAGTGGTTTCCATTAATTATGTTTATTTTCATAATTAATGAATACGTTGAACTTAAAAAAGTAGGACCAACTTAACATTAGATCTCTTAGTATTCATGTATGGATACATGCTATGCACCTCTGAATATTAATTAATGCATTAACCCGAACGGGTTGTCAAGTCGGTAAGGGTGATCACGAGGTTATGTGAGTCAAATGCACGGTCCCGAGTTCGATTCCCAGATTGACAAATTCGTTCGAGCCACTGGCCCAACTACTTGGTGGGGGGCCAGTGCCCCTTAGGATTAGTTGGGCGGGGCCGGATACCACAAGGCTATTAAAAAAATGCATTTTTAATCTAATAAATAAATTTTTATACTTTTTTCTTAGAAATAATAATAAAAATATAATATAATGTGTTGTACATATGATATGAGTTTATTGTGAATTGTAATTTTAATTATAAAATATTACAGTTTATTGATGTAAATTAATTTATTAACTTCCTTATAAAAGATTAAATAACCTCTGTGCAGAGCGCAGGAAATCGACTAGTATTAAATTAAATGAGAGCTGATATAAGGTATAAGAGTACTAATAGTCCAAACAACTGAGAATATTGTTGTCTAAGTCTCTCAGGTGAGATAGTAAAGACAACACTTGCCAAAAAGGCAAGACCTCGGAGATCGTGGTTCGATTCCCACTGAAGTCAAAAAAACTGAGAATATTGCTTTTTTATTCAAAGTTTTTCTTATAGGAAAATGCTAAAGTGACTCACTATTGACACTCACTAAGCTCACGCACCATAATTTTTATTTTTATTTATTTTTACTTTTTTTTACAATTTTGTGCTTGAGAATAATGCTAAAGTTGTCCATGACTACAAAATTGTTAAAAAAATAAAAATTGTTACGAAATATTTAGGCAATTCGTGTATTAGTCAACTTGTGAATTAAGTAGTTTTTTTTATTAGCAAAGACCAAATCCAGACTAGGTTACATTTGCAATTGCAGGATATTCTGCTCTAGCAACATGAAAATTTGATTAGGAATATGTTCCCAAATCTTAAAATCAACATCTATTAAGTAGTTTTTATTTGTAATACTTTCCTTATGTATCACATACCTATGTGTATATATAGGCTACTTGTACACAAGAATAACAATATACAATAAACTTGTCATATTCTCTATTATGATTTAACATGGTATCAAGGCTTGGTTTCTAATCCTAGGTCGGTCGACCTATTTTAGTCGATGACGCTTCGTGGTATCTTCCTTTGAGGTATTAAAACAATATACAATAAAACCATATTTTTATACACTATCATGGTATCAGAGCAACATTTAGTGTCCGTGTGTGGGAGAAGCTTGTGCGCCACATCCAATCGATCGGCTTATCAGCTCCGTCATCTGATATCCATTGTTCAATTCCGTTGACAAAAAAAAATCTGATGTTCGTTGTCCTGTCGTCGACTTTGCTGTTTGTTTGTCAACTCCATCGACTCTGCTCTATTAGTTGTTCTGTCGACTCTTCTCCGTTAGTCGTTTCGTCGACTCTGCTCCAAAAGTCATTCGTCGACTCTGCTCCGAAAGTTGTTCCGCCAACTCTACTCTGCCAAGTCATTTCGTTCAATGCATACTAGATGTTGGCAAGAATTTGGTGAGCGATTCTCTTACTCTCAAAGGTGATGGAAACTACTAGCTGGCACACAAGCCTTATATGCCCTCTCGTTCGTCCTATTAAGTCAACAGTAAATTCGTACAAATCCATCACCGATGCACATCCCTCTGTCTCAAGAGTACAAGAGAAGGAATTCCAACTCATGTCCCTACGTGACACACTTATAAATTCGATTAGTCAAGTTAAGCCTTCGATGGCAAATTCCACAAACATCTTGGAGCAGATAGAGCCTTCGGTGGTACTATGAATATCATAAGGCATTTATATAGAATTATTTGCTAATAAGACCATTGATGGAACTCTACAAACATCCTAAGGCCATGAATAACAATAGATGGGAAAAGCAGTGCATTCACATTTCATAGATACGTAGATTCAAACCAATACCACGATGCAACCCATAAAATCCCAAGTCTTTAATTCATATCCGTTGACTCTGCTCATATAGTCGTTTGGCTGACTTTACTCCGCCAAGTCATTCCGTCAACTCTGCTCCGTTAGTCGTTCCGTCAACTTTTCTTCGTTAGTCGTTTCATCGACTCTGTCTGTCTGATGTTTTGTTGTTCCGTCTGCCTACATCTTTACTGCATTTGAAAATATTTGTCGTCTTAGGTGGTCGTTGATCTTCTCTGCAATGAACCCTAGATTGCTTTACTGATTCGATTGGCAACTTCAAGTTGGTTTTCGTGAACTATTTTGAGTTTGAGGGAAGGTGTTACGAAATATTTAGGTTTACTAGTTTCGTTAACTCTGCTCCATCAGTCGTTCCGTCGACTATGCTTCGATAGTCGTTTCGTCGACTCTTCTCCAATAGTCGCTCCGTCGACTATGTTCCTCCAGTCGTTTTGTCGGCTCTACTCCGATAATCACTCCTTGGATCTGTTCCACCAGTCGTTCTGTCGACTCTGCTATTCCATCCTCTGTTATTGTGTTTTTCGGACTCTGTCACATCTAAATCTATTTCTACCATCTCGAATGGTCGTTGATTTGCTCTGCAACAAACCCTAGATTTGTCAGGTTTACTAATTCGATTTGCAACCTCAAGTTAGTTGTGACGGCCCAAATTTCCACATTGGTCCGCCACGGGAGGCCACGCGGGCCCACAACTGACCACGTCACCGCCAGCTGTGTCCCACGCCCAATTTTCCATTATTAATCAATTTTCGGTTAACCTTGATGTTATAAGTTAACTTTTATTCCTTTAATATCATTTAACCTCAAATTATGCAGCGGAAGTCTCAAATCATTAAATGATACCAAATGTAACAAGTCTAAATATCAATTAATCTAATGTGGAAACCATACCAAAATGTAGATCATATACATATCTTCCAAGATCCTCAAAATATCAAAAATATGCAACTAATCTCTCAACCCAAATCCAGCATAAATCAAATACATACATACAATCAACAGGCGTATAAGAGGAGTAGTTCACATCTTCAGTCACAGATAATCTTTACGTGTCTCCTTGTCCCCTCATATCAAATCCTGCACTCAAATCACCCAACACATACGGTGACGAGTCCAGTGAGTAAACTCCCAAAGAAAACCATCGAGTAAATAATAACAGATTCAGAAGCCAATAACTAACGTTAGCTACACATGCAAAGAGTATGGGCAGCCATAAAACCCTGCATGTGTAGGTAACAAGCATGCAAGATGATCAACGAATAATCATAATGCCAACAATATGCTTCACAACAATTACGATAAAACCAGACAAAAGTAGAATGCAATCTCACATACTAGATCATACTTCGTAGATTCGGATGACCCCGACTGAGCACATCAAGTCTAAACCACATCCGAACTACTAACGGTGACCGGAACAAATCACAAACCCACTGAACACGTGCACCCCGCGGCTCGGATCACGATCCACCGGCGGCGCAAGTACACGTGCTACAATCTAGCATGCTTGATCACGTGCCACAATCGTCCCGAATAAACTCAGATAGAGAAAACAAATACAACACCCATCGACCACCGAGACCAACACATGATCCCCATGAGTATGTATAGCAACAACAACGATATGCAAGAATTGAAAGAATTAAATACTCAAATGTGTTTACGTTGGGGTTTACGCACCTATATCGCACTCCTCGTCCCAAACCAAACCTCGCTCGGCTCATAGCACTCGACAATTCAAATTACCACCCGAATTATACCTATTACCATTTATCATTAAGTTAGCTTTAATTTAATATATTATGTCAATTTTTCATTTTTCGAGGCTAAAACCCCGACTTTATCTCGTCAACATTCCGAGAAAATCCCAAATTTCCTTTATTTGATCAAAATATATTTTTTTCTAATTTTTCCTATTTTATCTGAATTTTCTATGAATTTTCCAGATTTTTTTTTTTTTTTTTCCAAAACTGTCTCTTTTTTTTTTTTTTGAATTGAGTTGGGTGAAACGGACCGGTTCACCATGGTCCGGTCGTCCGGTTCGACCCAAGCCGGCCCACCCTCGGCTGACCCGCCCGGGGCCGGGCCGGGTCGGCCCGACCCGTTGGGTCGTCTTCCTCCCAAACAGAGGCGCGACGCGCCTCTGTTTTCTTTTTTTTTTTTTTTTTTTTTTTTTTTTTTTTTTTTACATGGAAGAGAAGGAGAGGGAGAGGGAGAGGAGATTGGGGAGACGATTGTCGTCTCCGTCCTCGGACGAATTGCTCTCGCAATTCGTCCGAGCTCTCGAGCTCCCCCCCCACCATTGATCCACAAAATCGCCACCTCCACCATCATCCAACGACATACAACATCAACAACAAAACATCAACAAAATCTCACCTTGTTCTCCTCGATCCCACGAGCTCCCGATCCCTCGATCTCTCTCTTCCTCCTTTCTCCTCTTCTTCTTCCTCAATTTTCCATCGATCTCTCTCTTTTTCGATTTATCGATTTCGATCAAAAATGGGGAAAATGGGTGTCAGGGTGTTTATCAACAATTTTTAGGTGAAATGACCAAAATGTCCTTAAGTTCTTATCCTTTCCTTCTTTCCTTCAATACCCTTTTTGGTAATTTCACTATTATTTATTTATTTTCTGATTTTAATATATATTTATATATATATATATATTAAATTACATATATACATATATATATAAATATATATATTCGCCTATATTTTCGCGCCTACAATTTCGTCGTGCGCGCCGAACGAGCGTACTCGGGCGTGCACACTATACTACCACCCACGCGTGTGTCGACCACGACCCCGCGTGTCACTAGCGCCCACCAATTTACTATATATATATATATATATTTTTTTTTTTTTTCATTTTACCACAACAAGCATACAAAACGGATTTGTATACCTATTCCAAACTCGTTCCAGCCTCGCTTGTGGGACCCACGCACGTCCTCGCTAGCGTCCACGTCCGCATTGACGTCACTAGTAACGGCTATTGAAAATTGGGCCGTTACAATTCTTCCCAACTAATTTGAAATTTCGTCCCGAAATTTGAGATAACTAACATCTCGTCTCATAGAACTGTAACATAGATACAATTTCCTATCAGGTCAACCAATCTAACCAAATGTAGCCAACCTAATCAATCACTATTCCACTAACACTTTTGATGAACTATTCAACCTCTAACTTTGGTAAACAAATCAACCTCAACCTAGGTGAAGAAAAATCAATCTGCCACTGGTGAACCGATCAACCAGTCGTCCACTCACTCCTGGTGTACAAATCAATCCCTGGTGAACTCATCAACCAGTCCATATCAACCAGTCCCTGGTGAACATATCGACCAGTCCCTGGTGAAAACATCAACCAATCACACAACAACCAGTTGCAAATGGACTCCTGGTGAACCAATCAACCAGTTTCGCAACCTCCTGGTGAACACATCTACCAGTTTCACAACCACCTCCTAGTGAACACATCTATTAAACTCACAATCTCACAATAACCCTAGTGAACACATCCACTAGAATATGCTGGTTCAAAAATAAACTAACCAGCCTATATGCAACGAATGCATAAAAAAAAAAAGACTAATGAAACAACGTACCTACTCATGTTATCGGGTCGTCTCTCATTGGCGGTACTATAATGTGAACTCTCCCCCCTGGTTTGTGGAATCTCGACGCCGGAAAGGCTCCAGGGCAATTCACACGATGTGACCTCTCTGTCCGCACCGATAACACTTACGTCGTCACGACTCCAGGCATCGTCGGTCCTCCGAGCGCCGACCCCAACTCCGGTCCCTCGATCCCGATTACGTCATGCACGGTGTCTCGGTTCTTTATATCGGTATAGGTACAATCTCATGTACCACCTGGTGATCGTCATTAGTGAATTGATCATTAGTCTGGTCCTGGTCGTCCTCGCGACTCCAATCTATCTGCCCGTCATCATAGTCGTACTGATCATCCCTCGAATCACGATCGTCACTGAAATCATGATCCAACTGCAAATCATCTCTGGGTGTACGACGATCTGATTGCTCCTCTCTCTGCAACAAATATGTCTCGCGAGCCAATGCCCTATCATAAACAATCTGTAGCGTCTCCGCACCAGTCGCAACTATCACCCCACCAATCCTCTCATCTAGGCCTCTGATGAAGTAATAGATCTGTAACCTCTCTCGTGTTAGCCACATCCATGGCATACATCATGAGATATCGAATCGATCCATATCTTTGAAAGCCCGACATGGTACCACATGTCGCAAACTCAAGAAGCTGCTCCTCAATCGTAAATCGCTTGCACCTCTCGTAGGAATATACTCATCCAAAAATAATCGTCTAAACTCTCCCCGCGTCGGCGTACCATGTATATCAGTGTAGGTGGTCCACCAAACTGCAGCCTGACCTCTCAAACAATAGCCTGAAATGCGCGCCTGATCTATCTCAGGTACTTCCAACAACTGGTGTAATCGTCTGTGAGTCATCAACCAACGTCCTGCAACCTCAGGATCACTGACTCCCGTGAAGTACGTAGGATTAAATCTCATAAAATCCTTCACCATCTTCGCTGCCTCTGACATCCTATTCCTAGCAGTCGAAGCTCCTATCTGCTGCTCCGTAGTAGTGGGTGTCACCACAGTAGTCTCTGCTGGCACTACAACTGGCTCAACCCTCTCTATCACTGTCTCTGACCCAGCCGCCTATGTAGTAACAGCTGGTGCTAATGCTGTCTGAGTAGTAGTAGGTGCAACACGTTCAGCAGTCGGTGCCACTGCTGGCATCCTCGAACTCCGGATATACTCCATCAACTCAGCCATTTGTGCTCTTTGAAATACTTCTTTGCTCTATTTGTAATAATCGCTTTGCTCAATCAGTCTCTGCATCATGGCTCGTAAATCAGCTACTTCACTAGTGGTATGGTCACTAGTATCTCCAACCTCTGGCTGAGTAGTGGGCGGAGTAGTAGGAGCCTGTCCGTCCATCCTAAACTGCACAACCAACGTGCGGTGGATCGACTCGATATATACGCGTATAATATATAGTATACAATCAAAACATACGCATATATAATTTCCTAAATTTACCCGCCTCACATCACTTCCCCCACCCTCATTTCTCTTGGGTTTCTTAAACCTAAGCTCGATACGATGGAAAATGTGACGGCCCAAATTTCCACATTGGTCCCACGGAGTGAGCCGACCACGTCACCGCCACGTCACGTGTCCCACGCCCGCCCAATTTTCCATTATTAATCAATTTTCGGTTAACCTTGATGTTATAAGTTAACTTTTATTCCTTTAATATCATTTAACCTCAAATTATGCAGCGGAAGTCTCAAATCATTAAATGATACCAAATGTAACAAGTCTAAATATCAATTAATCTAATGTGGAAACCATACCAAAATGTAGATCATATACATATCTTCCAAGATCCTCAAAATATCAAAAATATGCAACTAATCTCTCAACCCAAATCCAGCATAAATCAAATACATACATACAATCAACAGGCGTATAAGAGGAGTAGTTCACATCTTCAGTCACAGATAATCTTTACGTGTCTCCTTGTCCCCTTCACATATCAAATCCTGCACTCAAATCACCCAACACATACGGTGACGAGTCCAGTGAGTAAACTCCCAAAGAAAACCATCGAGTAAATAATAACAGATTCAGAAGCCAATAACTAACGTTAGCTACACATGCAAAGAGTATGGGCAGCCATAAAACCCTGCATGTGTAGGTAACAAGCATGCAAGATGATCAACGAATAATCATAATGCCAACAATATGCTTCACAACAATTACGATAAAACCAGACAAAAGTAGAATGCAATCTCACATACTAGATCATACTTTGTAGATTCGGATGACCCCGTGAGCACATCAAGTCTAAACCACATCCGAACTACTAACGGGACCGGAACAAATCACAAACCCATGAACACGTGCACCCGCGGCTCGGATCACAATCCACCGGCGCGCGCAAGTACACGTGCTACAATCTAGCATGCTTGATCACGTGCCACAATCGTCCCGAATAAACTCCGATAGAGAAAACAAATCCAACACCCATCGACCACCAGGACCAACACATGATCCCCATGAGTATGTATAGCAACAACAACAACGGTATATGCAAGAATTGAAAGAATTAAATACTCAAATGTGTTTACGTTGGGGTTTACGCACCTATATCGCACTCCTCGTCCCAAACCAAACCTCGCTCGGCTCAATAGCACTCGACAATTCAAATTACCACCCGAATTATACCTATTACCATTTATCATTAAGTTAGCTTTAATTTAATATATTATGTCAATTTTTCGTTTTTCGAGGCTAAAACCCCGACTTTATCTCGTCAACATTCCGAGAAAATCCCAAATTTCCTTTATTTGATCAAAATATATTTTTTTCTAATTTTTCCTATTTTATCTGAATTTTCTATGAATTTTCCAGATTTTTTTTTTTTTTTTCAAAAACTGTCTCTTTTTTTTTTTTTTTGAATTGAGTTGGGGTGAGCCCGGACCGGTTCACCGGTCCGGTTCGGCCCAACCGAACCGGCCCACCGGTCGCTGACCCGCCCGGGACCGGGCGGGTCGGCCCGACCCGGTTGGGTCGTCTTCCTCCCCAAACGAGAGCGCGACGGCGCCTGCGTTTTTTTTTTTTTTTTACATGGAAGAGAAGGAGAGGGAGAGGGAGAGGAGATTGGGGAGACGATTGTCGTCTCCGTCCTCGGACGAATTGCTCTCGCAATTCGTCCGAGCTCTCGAGCTCCCCCCCCACCATTGATCCACAAAATCGCCACCTCCACCATCATCCAACGACATACAACATCAACAACAAAACATCAACAAAATCTCACCTTGTTCTCCTCGATCCCACGAGCTCCCGATCCCTCGATCTCTCTCTTCCTCCTTTCTCCTCTTCTTCTTCCTCAATTTTCCATCGATCTCTCTCTTTTTCGATTTATCGATTTCGATCAAAAATGGGGAAAATGGGTGTCAGGGTGTTTATCAACAATTTTTAGGTGAAATGACCAAAATGCCCTTAAGTTCTTATCCTTTCCTTCTTTCCTTCAATACCCTTTTTGGTAATTTCACTATTATTTATTTATTTTCTGATTTTAATATATATTTATATATATATATATAAATTACATATATACATATATATATATAAATATATTATTCGCCTATATTTTCGCGCCTACAATTTCGTCGTGCGCGCAGAAACGACGTACTCGGGCGTGCACACTACACTACCACCCACGTGTGTCGACCACGACCCCGCGTGTCACTAGGCGCCCACCAATTTACTATATATATATATATATTTTTTTTTTTCATTTTACCACAACAAGCATACAAAACGGACTGTATACCTATTCCAAACTCGTTCCAGCCTCGCTGTGGGACCCACGCACGTCCTCGCTAGCGTCCACGTCCGCATTGACGTCACTAGTAACGGCTATTGAAAATTGGGCCGTTACAATTCTTCCCAACTAATTTGAAATTTCGTCCCGAAATTTGAGATAACTAACATCTCGTCTCATAGAAGAGCGTAACATAGATACAATTTCCTATCAGGTCAACCAATCTAACCAAATGTAGCCAACCTAATCAGTCACTATTCCACTAACACTTTTGATGAACTATTCAACCTCTAACTTTGGTAAACAAATCAACCTCAACCTAGGTGAAGAAAAATCAATCGCGCATTTGGTGAACCGATCAACCATCGTCCACTCACTCACTGGTGTACAAATCAATCCCTGGTGAACTCATCAACCAGTCCATATCAACCAGTCCCTGGTGAACATATCGACCAGTCCCTGGTGAAAACATCAACCAATCACACAACAACCAGTTGCAAATGGACTCCTGGTGAACCAATCAACCAGTTTCGCAACCTCCTGGTGAACACATCTACCAGTTTCACAACCACCTCCTAGTGAACACATCTATTAAACTCACAATCTCACAATAACCCTAGTGAACACATCCACTAGAATATGCTGGTTCAAAAATAAACTAACCAGCCTATATGCAACGAATGCATAAAAAAAAATAAGACTAATGAAACAACGTACCCTACTCATGTTGTCGGGTCGTCTCTCTGACTGGCGGTACTATAATGTGAACTCTCCCCGGTTTGTGGAATCTCTGACGCTGGAAAGGCTCCAGGGCAATTCACACTGATGTGACCTCTCTGTCCTTACACCGATAACACTTACGTCGTCCCCGACTCCAGGCTGTCGGTCCTCGAAGCGGCCGACCCCAACTCAGGTCCTCGATCCCGATTAAATACATACGGCTATCTCGGTTCTTTGTATCGGTATAGGTACAATCTCATGTACCACCAGTGATCGTCATTAGTGAATTGATCATTAGTCGGTCTGGTCGTCTCGCGACTCCAATCTATCTGCCGTCATCATAGTCGTGCGATCATCCCTCGAATCACGATCGTCACTGAAATCATGATCCAACTGCAAATCATCTCTGGGTGTACGACGATCTGATTGCTCCTCTCTCTGCAACAAATATGTCTCGCGAGCCAATGCCCTATCATAAACAATCTGTAGCGTCTCCGCACCGATCGCAACTATCACCCCACCAATCCTCTCATCTAGGCCTCTGGATGAAGTAATAGATCTGTAACCTCTCCGTTTTAGCCACATCCATGGCATACATCATGAGATATCGAATCGATCCATATCTTTGTGAAAAGCCCGACATGGTACCACATCGCAAAAACTCAAGCTGCTCCTCGATCGTAATGCGCACCTCTCTGTAGGAATATACTCATCCAAAAATAAGCTATCTAAACTCTCCCCACGTCGCCGGCGTACCATGTATATCGGTGTAGGTGGTCCACAAAGCTATGACGACGACCTCTCAAACAATAGCTGAAATGCGCGCTGATCTATCTCGGGTACTTCCAACAAGCGGTGTAATCGTCGTGAGTCATCAACCAACGTCCTGCGCAACCTCGGGATCAACGACTCCGTGAAGTACGTAGGATTAAATCTCATAAAATCCTTCACCATCTTCGCTGCCTCTGACATCCTATTCCTAGCAGTCGAAGCTCCTATCTGCTGCTCCGTAGTAGTGGGTGTCACCACAGTAGTCTCTGCTGGCACTACTGGCGGCTCAACCCTCTCTATCATTGTCTCTCGACCAGTAGCCTATGTAGTAACAAATGGTGCTAATCTTTGTCGAGTAGTAGTAGGTGCAACACGTTCAGCAGTCGGTGCCACTGCTGGCATCCTCGAACTCCGGATATACTCCATCAACTCAGCCATTTGTGCTCTCTTTGAAAGCTTCTTTGCTCTCTTTGTAATAGCTTCTTTCTCAATCGATCTCTGCATCATGGCTCGTAAATCAGCTACTTCACTAGTGGTATGGTCACTAGTATCTCCAACCTCTGGCTGAGTAGTGGGCGGAGTAGTAGGAGCCTGTCCGTCCATCCTAAACTGCACAACCAACGTGCAGTGGATCGACTCAGTATATACGCGTATAATATATAGTATACAATCAAAACATACGCATATATAATTTCCTAAATTTACCCGCCTCACATCACTTCCCAACTAAGCCTTTAATCATTCACTTGTGGTTTCCACATCTAAGATTTATTCATTGAGTTTATACTATTATTCAATCTCCAATTCTCAAAGTTTGACCTCGCTCTGATACCAAAATGTGGCGGTATCAGAGTTATCAACAAACCTACAATTCATTCCCTAGGTTCCTCCATCCTAAATTCCTCAAACCTAAGCTCTGATACCAAAATGTGGCGGTATCAGAGGTAACCATAACCCACACCTCACTCTCTGGGTTTCTTAAACCTAAGCTCTGATACCAAAATGTGACGGCCCAAATTTCCACATTGGTCCGCCACGGGAGGCCACGCGGGCCCACAACTGACCACGTCACCGCCAGCTGTGTCCCACGCCCAATTTTCCATTATTAATCAATTTTCGGTTAACCTTGATGTTATAAGTTAACTTTTATTCCTTTAATATCATTTAACCTCAAATTATGCAGCGGAAGTCTCAAATCATTAAATGATACCAAATGTAACAAGTCTAAATATCAATTAATCTAATGTGGAAACCATACCAAAATGTAGATCATATACATATCTTCCAAGATCCTCAAAATATCAAAAATATGCAACTAATCTCTCAACCCAAATCCAGCATAAATCAAATACATACATACAATCAACAGGCGTATAAGAGGAGTAGTTCACATCTTCAGTCACAGATAATCTTTACGTGTCTCCTTGTCCCCTTCACATATCAAATCCTGCACTCAAATCACCCAACACATACGGTGACGAGTCCAGTGAGTAAACTCCCAAAGAAAACCATCGAGTAAATAATAACAGATTCAGAAGCCAATAACTAACGTTAGCTACACATGCAAAGAGTATGGGCAGCCATAAAACCCTGCATGTGTAGGTAACAAGCATGCAAGATGATCAACGAATAATCATAATGCCAACAATATGCTTCACAACAATTACGATAAAACCAGACAAAAGTAGAATGCAATCTCACATACTAGATCATACTTTGTAGATTCGGATGACCCCGACTGAGCACATCAAGTCTAAACCACATCCGAACTACTAACGGTGACCGGAACAAATCACAAACCCATCGAACACGTGCACCCCGCGCTCGGATCACAATCCACCGGCGGCGCAAGTACACGTGCTACAATCTAGCATGCTTGATCACGTGCCACAATCGTCCCGAATAAACTCCGATAGAGAAAACAAATCCAACACCCATCGACCACCAGACCAACACATGATCCCCATGAGTATGTATAGCAACAACAACAGTATATGCAAGAATTGAAAGAATTAAATACTCAAATGTGTTTCTGTTGGGGTTTACGCACCTATATCGCACTCCTCGTCCCAAACCAAACCTCGCTCAGCTCCAATAGCACTCGACAATTCAAATTACCACCCGAATTATACCTATTACCATTTATCATTAAGTTAGCTTTAATTTAATATATTATGTCAATTTTTCGTTTTTCGAGGCTAAAACCCCGACTTTATCTCGTCAACATTCCGAGAAAATCCCAAATTTCCTTTATTTGATCAAAATATATTTTTTTCTAATTTTTCCTATTTTATCTGAATTTTCTATGAATTTTCCAGATTTTTTTTTTTTCCAAAACTGTCTCTTTTTTTTTTTTGAATTGAGTTGGGCTGAACCGGACCCGGTTCACATGGGTCCGGTTCGGCCCAACCGAACCGGCCCACCGGTCAGCCTGACCCGCCCAGAGGCCGGGCGGGTCGGCCCGACCCGGTTGGGTCGTCTTCCTCCCCAAACAGAGCGCGACAGGCGCCTTTTCTTTTTTTTTTTTTTTTTTTTTTTTTTTTTTTTTTTTACATGGAAGAGAAGGAGAGGGAGAGGGAGAGGAGATTGGGGAGACGATTGTCGTCTCGTCCTCTCGACGAATTGCTCTCGCAATTCGTCCGAGCTCTCGAGCTCCCCCCACCATTGATCCACAAAATCGCCACCTCCACCATCATCCAACGACATACAACATCAACAACAAAACATCAACAAAATCTCACCTTGTTCTCCTCGATCCCACGAGCTCCCGATCCCTCGATCTCTCTCTTCCTCCTTTCTCCTCTTCTTCTTCCTCAATTTTCCATCGATCTCTCTCTTTTTCGATTTATCGATTTCGATCAAAAATGGGGAAAATGGGTGTCGGGTGTTTATCAACAATTTTTAGGTGAAATGACCAAAATGCCCTTAAGTTCTTATCCTTTCCTTCTTTCCTTCAATACCCTTTTTGGTAATTTCACTATTATTTATTTATTTTCTGATTTTAATATATATTTATATATATATATATATTAAATTTACATATATACATATATATATATAAATATATATATTCGCTATATTTTCGCGCCTACAATTTCGTCGTGCGCGCCGACGAAGCGTACTTTCGGGCGTGCACACTACACTACCACCCACGTGTGTCGACCACGACCCCGCGTGTCACTAGGCGCCCACCAATTTACTATATATATATATATATATTTTTTTTTTTTTTTTTTCATTTTACCACAACAAGCATACAAAACGGATCGTATACCTATTCCAAACTCGTTCCAAATTCTCGCCACATGGGGACCCACGCACGTCCTCGCTAGCGTCCACGTCCGCATTGACGTCACTAGTAACGGCTATTGAAAATTGGGCCGTTACAATTCTTCCCAACTAATTTGAAATTTCGTCCCGAAATTTGAGATAACTAACATCTCGTCTCATAGAACTGTAACATAGATACAATTTCCTATCAGGTCAACCAATCTAACCAAATGTAGCCAACTCTAATCACACTATTCCACTAACACTTTTGATGAACTATTCAACCTCTAACTTTGGTAAACAAATCAACCTCAACCTAGGTGAAGAAAAATCAATCTCGCCATCGGAACCGATCAACCGTCCCACTCACTCCTCCGGTGTACAAATCAATCCCCGGTGAACTCATCAACCAAGCCCATATCAACCAGCCCTGGTGAACATATCGACCAGTCCCTGGTGAAAACATCAACCAATCACACAACAACCAGCTTGCAAATGGACTCCTGGTGAACCAATCAACCAAGCCGCAACCTCCCGGTGAACACATCTACCAGCTTTCACAACCACCTCCTAGTGAACACATCTATTAAACTCACAATCTCACAATAACCCTAATGAACACATCCACTAGAATATGCTGGTTCAAAAATAAACTAACCAGCCTATATGCAACGAATGCATAAAAAAAAATAAGACTAATGAAACAACGTACCCTACTCATGTTGTCGGGTCGTCTCTCTGACTGGCGGTACTATAATGTGAACTCTCCCCGGTTTGTGGAATCTCTGACGCTGGAAAGGCTCCAGGGCAATTCACACTGATGTGACCTCTCTGTCCGCACCGATAACACTTACGTCTCGTCTCCTCGACTCCAGATCGTTTGGCCCTCCGAGCGCCGACCCCAACTCCGGTCCCTCTCGATCCCGATTCTCGTCTATACGATCGTCTCTGCTTGTCAGATCGGATAGGTACAATCTCATGTACCACCCGGTGATCGTCATTAGTGAATTGATCATTAGTCTGGTCCTGGTCGTCCTCGCGACTCCAATCTATCTGCCCGTCATCATAGTCGTACTGATCATCCCTCGAATCACGATCGTCACTGAAATCATGATCCAACTGCAAATCATCTCTGGGGTGACGACGATCTGATTGCTCCTCGCTCTGCAACAAATATGTCTCGCGAGCCAATGCCCTATCATAAACAATCTGTAGCGCCTCCGCACCGCCGCAACTATCACCCCACCAATCCTCTCATCTAGGCCTCTGATGAAGTAATAGATCTGTAACCTCTCCGTGTTAGCCACATCCATGGCATACATCATGAGATATCTGAATCGATCCATATACTGCGAAACTGACATGGTACCCTGTCGCAAACTCAAGAACTGCTCCCTCAATCGTAATCGCACCTCTCGTAGGAATATACTCATCCAAAAATAATCGTCTAAACTCTCCCCACGTCGCCGGGCGTACCATGTATATCGCAGTAGGTGGTCCACCAAACTCAGCCGACCTCTCAAACAATAGCCTCGAAATGCGCGCTCGATCTATCTCGTGTACTTCCAACAACCGGTGTAATCGTCTCATGAGTCATCAACCAACGTCCCGCAACCTCAGATCACCGACTCCCCGTGAAGTACGTAGGATTAAATCTCATAAAATCCTTCACCATCTTCGCCGCTCGACATCCTATTCCTAGCGCCGAAGCTCCTATCTCGTCGCTCCGTAGTAGTGGGTGTCACCACAGTAGTCTCTGCTGGCACTACAACTGGCTCAACCCTCTCTATCACTGTCTCTGACCCAGCCGCCTATGTAGTAACAGCTGGTGCTAATGCTGTCTGAGTAGTAGTAGGTGCAACACGTTCGCAGCTTCTGGTGCCACCGCCGGCATCCTCGAACTCCGATATACTCCATCAACTCGCCATTTGTGCTCGCCGAAGTAATCGCTCGCTCCCGTCGTAATAATCGCGCTCAATCGCCTCTCGCATCATGGCTCGTAAATCGCCTACTTCACTAGTGGTATGGTCACTAGTATCTCCAACCTCTCGGCGAGTAGTGGGCGGAGTAGTAGAGCCGTCCCGTCATCCTAAATCGCACAACCAACGTGCAAGTGGATCGACTCGATATATACGCGTATAATATATAGTATACAATCAAAACATACGCATATATAATTTCCTAAATTTACCCGCCTCACATCACTTCCCAACTAAGCCTTTAATCATTCACTTGTGGTTTCCACATCTAAGATTTATTCATTGAGTTTATACTATTATTCAATCTCCAATTCTCAAAGTTTGACCTCGCTCTGATACCAAAATGTGGCGGTATCAGAGTTATCAACAAACCTACAATTCATTCCCTAGGTTCCTCCATCCTAAATTCCTCAAACCTAAGCTCTGATACCAAAATGTGGCGGTATCAGAGGTAACCATAACCCACACCTCACTCTCTGGGTTTCTTAAACCTAAGCTCTGATACCAAAATGTGACGGCCCAAATTTCCACATTGGTCCGCCACGGGAGGCCACGCGGGCCCACAACTGACCACGTCACCGCCAGCTGTGTCCCACGCCCAATTTTCCATTATTAATCAATTTTCTGCTAACCTTGATGTTATAAGTTAACTTTTATTCCTTTAATATCATTTAACCTCAAATTATGCAGCGGAAGTCTCAAATCATTAAATGATACCAAATGTAACAAGTCTAAATATCAATTAATCTAATGTGGAAACCATACCAAAATGTAGATCATATACATATCTTCCAAGATCCTCAAAATATCAAAAATATGCAACTAATCTCTCAACCCAAATCCAAAGATAAATCAAATACATACATACAATCAACAAAGCGTATAAGAGGAGTAGTTCACATCTTCAAATACGATAATCTTTACGTGTCTCCTTGTCCCCTTCACATATCAAATCCCGCACTCAAATCACCCAACACATACTGATTTTCGAGTCCAAGGAGTAAACTCCCAAAGAAAACCATCGAGTAAATAATAACAGATTCGAAGCCAATAACTAACGTTAGCTACACATGCAAAGAGTATGGGCACCATAAAACCCCGCATGTGTAGGTAACAAGCATGCAAGATGATCAACGAATAATCATAATGCCAACAATATGCTTCACAACAATTACGATAAAACCGCACAAAAGTAGAATGCAATCTCACATACTAGATCATACTTCGTAGATTCGGATGACCCCGACCGAGCACATCAAGTCTAAACCACATCCGAACTACTAACTATGACCTAACAAATCACAAACCCATCGAACACGTGCACCCCGCGGCTCGGATCACAATCCACCGGCGGCGCAAGTACACGTGCTACAATCTAGCATGCTTGATCACGTGCCACAATCGTCCCGAATAAACTCCGATAGAGAAAACAAATCCAACACCCATCGACCACCAGACCAACACATGATCCCCATGAGTATGTATAGCAACAACAACAGTATATGCAAGAATTGAAAGAATTAAATACTCAAATGTGTTTCTGTTGGGGTTTACGCACCTATATCGCACTCCTCGTCCCAAACCAAACCTCGCTCAGCTCCAATAGCACTCGACAATTCAAATTACCACCCGAATTATACCTATTACCATTTATCATTAAGTTAGCTTTAATTTAATATATTATGTCAATTTTTCATTTTTCGAGGCTAAAACCCCGACTTTATCTCGTCAACATTCCGAGAAAATCCCAAATTTC
The DNA here is from genome assembly GCA_039657345.1 of Stephania japonica. Taxonomy (NCBI): domain Eukaryota; kingdom Viridiplantae; phylum Streptophyta; class Magnoliopsida; order Ranunculales; family Menispermaceae; genus Stephania; species Stephania japonica. The sequence continues at coordinate 47,445,262 of CM077560.1, read as the reverse complement.
CTTTATTTGATCAAAATATATTTTTTTCTAATTTTTCCTATTTTATCTGAATTTTCTATGAATTTTCCAGATTTTTTTTTTTTTTCCAAAACTGTCTCTTTTTTTTTTTTGAATTGAGTTGGGCTGAACCGGACCCGGTTCACATGGTCCGGTCGCCCAACCGAACCGCCCACCGGTCAGCTGACCCGCCCAGACCGGGCCGGGTCGGCCCGACCCGGTTGGGTCGTCTTCCTCCCCAAACAGAGGCGCGACAGCCGCTCTTTTTCTCTTTTTTTTTTTTTTTTTTTTTTTTATGGAAGAGAAGGAGAGGGAGAGGGAGAGGAGATTGGGGAGACGATTGTCGTCTCCCTCTCGTTGCTCTCGCAGTCCGAGCTCTCGAGCTCCCCCCCCACCATTGATCCACAAAATCGCCACCTCCACCATCATCCAACGACATACAACATCAACAACAAAACATCAACAAAATCTCACCTTGTTCTCCTCGATCCCACGAGCTCCCGATCCCTCGATCTCTCTCTTCCTCCTTTCTCCTCTTCTTCTTCCTCAATTTTCCATCGATCTCTCTTTTTTCGATTTATCGATTTCGATCAAAAATGGGGAAAATGGGTGTCGTGGTGTTTATCAACAATTTTTAGGTGAAATGACCAAAATGCCCTTAAGTTCTTATCCTTTCCTTCTTTCCTTCAATACCCTTTTTGGTAATTTCACTATTATTTATTTATTTTATGATTTTAATATATATTTATATATATATATATATTAAATTACATATATACATATATATATATAAATATATATATTCGCCTATATTTTCGCGCCTACAATTTCGTCGTGCGCGCCGACGAAACAGCGTACTTTCGTGCACACACTACACTACCACCCACGTGTGTCGACCACGACCCCGCGTGTCACTAGGCGCCCACCAATTTACTATATATATATATATATTTTTTTTTTTCATTTTACCACAACAAGCATACAAAACGGACTGTATACCTATTCCAAACTCGTTCCAGCCTCGCTGTGGGACCCACGCACGTCCTCGCTAGCGTCCACGTCCGCATTGACGTCACTAGTAACGGCTATTGAAAATTGGGCCATTACATTAGTTTTCTTGAACCATCTTAAGTTTGAAGAAATGTGTTACAAAATATTTAGGCAATTCTCTCGTGTATTAAGCAATTTCCATTTGTAATCTTGAATATTTAGGCAATTCGTGTACTAGTCAACTCGTGTATTAAGTAGTTTCCATTTGTAATACTTTCCTTTTGTATCACATACCTATGTCTATAAAAAAAAAACAAAGAAGCAAAAATGAAAAAATAGCAAGCCAAAATGAAAAAACAAAGAAGCCAAAATGAAAAAAAGCAAGCAAAAATGAAAAAACAGCAAGCAAAAATGAAAAACAGCAAGCAAAAAAAATAAATCAGCAAGCCTAAAGGTCTCTCGGGGATAAGAGATGACCGAATAGCGCGAGAGGAAGATGGACAGCAACTACTCTATTTATGCAATGTTCGAAGGTCTCTCGGGGATAAGGGAGCTCCGGTGGGCCACGAGGGCCCGTTCCAGACCATCCCCGACCACCACCACCCACGGCAGCGACGTCCAAAGGCGAACAGCAGCCCAACGAGGAGAAGAAACCAGTGAGAACGAAAGAGAGAGAGAGAGAGAGAAAGGGAGAGAAGAGAAGCTCACCTAGGTGTCTCCTATGGATGGTCGAGGTCCCAGTGTCGGGAGGGAGGTGGTGGCTGCCGGTTCAGGGAGGAGGAGAACGAACAGACCGAGAGGGAGATGAGAGAGAACAACGAGAGTGAGAGAGTCCGTGAGATTAGAGAGAGAGCGAGATGAGGGCCGAGAGAGAAAGGAGAGATCGTGAGATGGGAGTGGAGAGATCGAGAGGGAGCGAGAGAGTGAGATGGGATCGAGAGAGAAGAGGCGGCGGTGGGGGTTGTTTGGAGAAGAGAGAGATTTGTGGTTTTTTTTTTTTTTTTTTTTTTTTTTTTTTTTTTAATTTTTAGGGTTTTTGATTTGTATTTACCAAAATGCCCTCGGTTTGGTTAAACCGCGGTTTTCTCAAAATGAAAACCGCGACCAAACCATGAATCTGCGGTTTGGTAGTTTTCCAATGTCTATATATAGGCTACTTGTACACAAAGAATTACAATATATAATAAACTTATCATATTCTCTGTTAAGATTAAACAAAAATAAAAATAAAAAAATCAAGTTACATGCTTATGCTTGTATGAGTGTTTGTAACGAGTCATTCACAAGAACAAGTCTTTCTGGTTTAGACACGTGAGAGCAACATTCTACCTAGTTTTGATTTTCCAACAAGAGAATTAATAATACCAATGTTCAAGTGCGTATTTGGGCTGACCTCATATCTAAATTGCATGTCCATTGTGCATGCCAAAAGGGAGTCACCTTAGCATTCTGCGTTTGGAAAATGACAACTTGCATCTAAAGTAGGACTTGCAAATGTAACAGACCAAAAAACAGAAAAAGACCATCAAGTTCTGAATAAAAGGAGCTTCATATACACATTCAGAGATGTGTTAGGACAGAGTTGCCGTCCAACTTAAATACATCAAAGATGCCTGTAGCTTCATTCATATTTACTGCTATCAAACTTCTTCTACCTTTCACTACTGCTAATTTTGTACGCCAAATCATAATTCAAAGAGCCCAAACCTTCTCACTCTATGCCAGCCAACATAGTGAGAGAAACGGAAATAAGGTACCCTGCACACTACCACCGCTATCATACTATTCAGCTAAAAAACATTAAGAAAGTAAAGGTTCGTAACAGGTTTTAAAAAGCTCCATGATCTATCTTCTCTGTCTATTATTCACAATGTTACGTTCATCCCAGATGCGGCAAGAGCAGGTAGGTTCCTTCTTTATCCACTGAGCTCCACATGTATAACAGAACTCATAGCCGCACCTACAAGCACAACCGAACCCAAAAGAAATAAGTGAATAAATAAAAGTACTTTAATTTGGTCAAGCTCAAAAGTAGAGCAAAGCACCCAAAATGGGATTGTTGGCATACATATGATACGATTAAAACATGAATAATAGAAGATATCCCAATTCGAGTTTGGGTCGCTCCTTGATAGAGAGCGGAATAGAGAGATGGGGATAGAAGGAGATGAGATGAAATAAGATTGGACTTTTTCTTTCTTGCCTGTTGACATTGAATAGGACGACCTACATTACTAACCCAACTCTTTCATTTACATATCATAATCTTAAATCCATCTGGGCTTAAGGTCTGTCCTCATGAGTCTTGGGCTCCTCTTCATGGTTGAAAATTGGGTGGCCAACTTAGTGAAGTCTCCAAGGTCTAGCCCAACATGTGTATCAGCATACATACCATGTGATGCTTATGTACATCTGGCCAGCTATTTAAATTTTTTAATTAGTAAGCAATATTTGAATAATCCTTCTCATGCATTTCAACGATCAATTAGGATTGCGAACCTCATCTGGTCCAAAATGTAGTGGATGTGTTAGGGAAGGGAAGAGATGAGTTCCAGACAACCTCTCTGCACCATGATTCCCTAGGATGAATTAGGCCGATTAAATCAAGTCCTAACTTCTTCTCTTTTTTGATGCCAATTCCTAACTGTATATCTTTAAGGTCAATAAGATAGTAAAATTTATTCAAATTTGTCATGAAAAAACTTTTTAGTAAAAGGTTTCAACTGCAATTCTATGTTCTACTGAGAAAAAAGCTCATTTTAACCTTTAATACAATCCATGACATGTACAAGCATTAAAAAAGAGTATGCAAAACTTACATGCAAATTTCACTTGAATAAAGAAAAGAGAAGAAAAGGAAGACTGACATATAGGCCACATTTAAACATGTCGATTGGAGTTGGACAAACAAGGTAGAATAAGCAAAACCTATATTAAAATTATCATGTACTTCACACAAGGAGAAATGAGAAAAGGAGTACCTGCAAGTTATATGGTAGCAACCTTCAGCTAGTTCAATCATGTGACTGCATTTAACACATTGGCGCCACAATTTCTGATTTGCAAGAGATTTCAGCTTCGCATCTTCAGCATTAAGATGAGGGTTTAAATGCTTGTAATCCCAACAATTCATGTTTTTGTGCCACGGGACCATGCAATTAATACAAAAAAGGGTATCACATTTGATGCATTTCCTGATTCCAGATTGATTTGCACTAGCTGCAACACCTTTCACACATTCAAGAGCTTCTTTCTTTGACATCAACATCGAGCAAAGTGGAATTGGGCAATAAATCTTCTCTGTTACGGGGATTGATTCCTCCTTTAATAGTAACAACATCTTATCCACTAACTCAGGAGACAAGAATTTCATAGAGTTATGAATATCCAGTTTTGAAGTGCACTTCTCATGAGGGCATCTTGGAACCACTCCATTCAGTAACTTAACTTCCACATGTTGTTTCATACAAGAACAGCAATAACGATGCAAGCAACTATCAACAGAAAACATTTGCCCCACAGCAATATCTTCCAAGCAGATGCTACAATTCTCCATAACATAAGTAGGATTGTTAGACTTTGCAGACCTTGTTATCTGAGATTCAAGAGCACCCCTTGCCAGCTTGAATGCATACCTAATGTCGTTTCGTGCCACAAAGAATGGTCGACAACTCTCAAATTTTCTTTGAAGCAGACTCACCTGATCAATCACTGTCCCAATATTCTGTTGTTTCACGAGCCATCTCATAGTAATCTACATTAGAAATTAAAGTATTAACATACAAAAATTTTCAATGTATGTGTAAGGAAAATATTAAAGCAAATAAAGAAACTAAGACAAAAGTCTTGAATGCGATAACATGTCCAAGTAAAAGATATTGAGCCATGAATTGAAGTGGCTCCACATCTAAAACAATTTAAGACCTATTCAAAGTTGAGACCTTGAAAAGATAAAACAAAATTGCAAATATTATGCTATTGTAAGCTTGTTGCACCAAGGCTTTCATGATAAGATTAAGGGTCCTTTGCAATTAGAAATGAAAAGGCCCTAAATAATCAATCCAAAGTTCAAATACAACCAATCCCCACTGAAAAACCTGGCATAGAGCTTCAAGAACTTCAAGGGAAAAATGCTTCAAAAGTCTTATGTACACAAACAGGAAAAATGTACATCACAAAACTACCTGATGCCTAGATTGATATTGCGTGAGTTCTGAGTAATTAAATTCCAGTTGAATTGAAGACATCTCAGAATAAGGTAAATATTAACATACTTTACAGTTACACACAATTTCACACTTGAAATGAGTCATATATCGAAAAGCTTCTTCATCAAAACTATGTCAAGTGGTTCCACAGCAATGTGTATGTACTAGGTTCTTCACATAAAAACATTCACCATTTGCACATTTGCATGCAATCATTCTTTCCATTGAGGACCACTTCACAGTCATTTTCAGTGCATCAGCCTAGGTCACCAACTCTTCTAAGAATCCAAAGCAACTCTCTGTATCTATACTTCAAAGAAAGGTTCAAAACTGACTTCGCTTTGTTATTCACCCACTTAAAATTCGTAAAAAATTTGGAAAGTATAATTCGAAGAGGGGAAGTTGTGCCAAAATTCACCGGTGCATTTTCATTCTTAATGCTGAGAACTCAAAAAGCACATACACTTAGTTATACAATTGTAATGCAGAAGAGTCACAATACAGTTGTTTAAAGTAGTTATTTTTCAATACAACATGAAATTACATATAACATAACATGCAATTTGCTGACTACCTTCTCTTTTGAGGAATTAAGTTTTCATGTAAGATTGGTTTCGGTACATTCTACAAAATTTCTTTGAAAGTTCTCCAAAACTTCTGCGTGGTCATGGAAGTTTTGCAGTTTTTGCCACTGTTTCGTAGGACTTCAAATTTTTTGGGGATTTTTTACATATTTTTTTTCATACACATGAGTTTCATTTCCCCTCTTTTGAAAATCGACATAATAATCCGAGGAAGGTCTAGTAATTTTGTTGGTTTTTTCAAACCATGCTTCAAATCAATAAAATCTTACGTGCTAAAGCAGATGCTCACACATTAGAGAAACTCAAAAGAAACTAAAAACTCACATATTGGTAAAGAGGATAGTAATCACAGAAGAAATCAATATTCTTGATATCCAAAGACAGCGCCGCTGTGAGTCCTTCCATCAAAGCCTTCACCTCCACCTTCAACTCCAGATTATCCTCCCAACCAGCTTTCCATTCCCCCAACAACGGCTTCTGCACCTTCAAAACCATCATTCCACTCGGATCGCACACCGCTGCCGCCGCCACCGCCGCCGAACCCGTCCTCTCTTCACTGAACAATCCCTTGAAATACAACCTAAACGGCTCCGCCTCCGCCGCAGACGAAGACGAAGAACCCTCGCCGAACGGCTTCTCCACATTGTCGCCGTCCCTCTGCCATTCCGGCTCCGGAATCCTCGAAATCTCTCGCGCGAACCTCTGGTCGTGGACGCGGCGCTGCAGCTCTTCCCGGACTCTCCGCATTTCCGCTTGAGAGTTCTCGTCGTCTTCCATCTCTCGCTTGTACTTGTGCAGCAGTTCTAGGGTTTGGAGATGCGCGATTTGGTCCTCGTAGCTGTGTTGTTCTTCTTCTGAATCTGGTGGTGGCGGTGGTTGTTGCTCGAGGAGTGAATCGTTCATGGCTTCTTGCATCTGCAGCGCGAAAGCCATATCGAAATCGGCATTCTCGCGATCGTCCATTTCTAAGTCTGCGATTGTCGTTGATGGTGGTGTGGTGTGGTGTGTACTCTTTTGAGACCGCACTGTGGTTTTCGCGCTTCGTAGTGTTTTTGTGTGTGTGTGTGTCTTGTGACTTCTCTGAGGTCGCGATTTGGCGTGATGTTTTGTGTGTGTGTGTGTGTTTTCTGGCATCAAAGCTGCAGATTTGATGTGTGTGGGGCTCACCAAAGCTTGCTGCCCAAGCAACCGATTCATGGGAATCGATCGGGGTGCAATAGAAAAGTTCGTTCTTAGTAAAGTTGGAGGAAATTTTAAATCCGTACAGTTATCATACTTTTAAATTCGTAAAGTATAAAGTATTTCACCTTTTGAAAAGATAAAATTAGATAAGCAAAATATAAATACACAAATAGTGTCTTTTGTAAAGATGTCATTCGTGTTACGTGGATCCACGTAGATTTTACGTCACACGAATAACGTCTTTACAAAAGGTGTTATTAGTGTAAACCACATAGCACGAATGACGTCTTTTGTAAAGGCGCTATTCGTGTGACGTGAATCCTATGTAGATCCACGTAACCCGAATGACGCCTTTACAAAATGCGACATTCGTGTTATTTAGACAGCGCTCACAACACACGAATAGCACTTTCAGAAAAGGCGCTTATTCGTGTGATGTGGGTGATAGCCAATACTACATGGATTTGTATTGAGATGTTGATGTGCATGGGACACAGTTGTGTGGTGTTGTGGCAAGGTTGTGGACCCGCGACATGTGACGTGGCGGCCAATGGATTTTGAGGCCGCTACATGTATGCAAATTTTCATATATAATGCAGATGGAGATGGAGAAATAGGCAATCAAGTGCTAAAGTTACAATGAGACAACTTTTAAGTTCTCTTATTTATGAAAAAAATTGAATTAACAGTAAGATCTCCAAACAAACTATCTCTTTCAAAACAATTAATAGAATTTTTTTGGTTTTTCAATTTGGCTTTTCTATTATGTTATTTGCATTTTCCTTATTATGAATTACTTATGATGCATGTTTTCATAACACTGTGCAAAGATGAAGGTAAAATGTTAATTTCGTCGTGTTGTGTACTTGAAAAAATTAATTGTTGGGGAAATTCAATGAAAATGGTGTTAAGTTTGAGGAATGCTACACGGACATATCAAAACGCACATTGGTGTGTGAGTTATCCATATGCGTCTCGATTTAGTGTGGAACACACCCAATATGTGTTTTAGTGTGATTTGGTTTGATGTATGTGTAGTATTTTCAATTTAGTGAGCGAGGGTGTGGTTGAGGTAGAAATTATATGAATGACTCCTTTTGAAAAAGAGTTAACCATACACTTAACATTTTATTCAAATGACTCATTTTCAAAATGAGTAATTCATGTAATCCACTTGCCAACTCACACTCACCTGCCACGTCACACACACCTACACTAATAACTCCTTTTCAAAAGACACAATATATTATTTTTGTGATTTTAAAGAAATCAACCCTATTTGATGAATTTTTAAAAAATACACATTGGTGTTTGAGTTATCTATATGCGTCTCGATTTAGTGTGGAACACACCCAATATGTATTTTAGTATGGTTTGAGTTGATGTATGTGTAGTATTTTTAATATAGGCGGGCATGGGTAATGGTGAAATATAAGTTGTATGAATGGCTCTTTTTCAAAAGGAGTCATTCATACATTTCATATTTTGTATGAATGACTCATTTACAAAATGAGTCATTCATACAATTAGAATTGCTACATAGCACACCTACCGCCATGTCACACTTAATAACGCCTTTAGTAAAGGCTATATACATTAGTTTTGTAATTTTAAAGAAATTTACCCTATTTAATGAATTTTAAAGTAAAACAACCTTACTTTTTGAAAACCCCTAGAACTGAGTAATAGGAAAGCTCTGTGATGCATTGTTGAACATAGTGGTATAAGTTTGTATTATAAAAGTGACAACAAAACCTTTAGTCTTATATAGGAGAGAAAGGTTTTGTTTCTCATTTCAAATGTCATCCAACACACTTCCTTATTGTTTGTGTGACAAGTGGTTTGTAGTGAGTGGAGTGGGCCGAGTAGCCCATAAGTTTTCAATATGGACTCTGGGTCTTTGGTTTGATACAACACTTCGCCAACTCATAATTTTTTTTTATTTTTCGAATTTGATTTTGTTTTTGAAAAATAAACAAAGCACCAACAGTTACTGTATTTTGAAATTAGGAGTTACTCGACTGCGAATTAGACTACTAATAGTCATGAACAGTTAATTAAAAACAAGGTTTACGAGTTAGCTAAGTGTGTATCTAACCAAAGACCTACTTTGACAGTTTATTAAACTGTCCAAGTCCACTTGGAGAGTACTCTAAAATTTGAATTAGAATGAGTCAATAAAAGTTGAGACAGTTATACATATCCTCTATAAATGAATAGTCCATAAACATAGTTTCTGCATTGCTCTTCAAAAAAAAAAGTTTTTTCACTGATTTTCGAAGTAAAAAACGATATGTTTTTGGTGTTTTTGAGAGAGAAACAATTCCTGCAGTTTGAAGGTTCTTTGATTGGTGCATTATCAAAGTTCATACCAGTTGTATCCTAGGGACAAAGCTCCTAATAGAATTCAACACCGAATTGAAAAGAAATATTTTGTCTTATGACATTGAAAATCGCAAGCCTCTAGTATATTTTATTTGTGTAATTTACTTGTCCATTGTGTCTATTTAGAACAACATGCGTAGCTCTTGTTATCAATTATTATATTGCGTGTCATGTTTAGATTTGTGTTTATATAGATTGCTTGTTCCAACAAGCAAATTTTTGTTGATTTGGTTATCTCAAGTCCATAAATGTAAATAAACACAACAAATTTTTTGTTGATTTTAAGGTTATCAAACTTTCGTAATTTTGGGTTAAATTGGTGAAAAACCCTAACTATATAAGGATAAGTTGTAAACCCTACTTTTAATCCATAAAATTTTTGGTGGTTTTTCTTTGGACTTTTTTTGGTGGGCTTGGCCACCCCCTTGAAGCCGAGAGGAAGAAGGGGGTGGCTTTGCCCCCCTTCTTCCATCACCACACCCACCGCCACGCCGGTCGCCATCGGCGCGGCGGTGGGGTCCCGATCTTGGCGAGCACGGGGGACCACCCTCGGATCTCGATCCGAGGGTTGGGGTGGGTGGGGGAACCCCCACCCGTGGTGACGAACGCAGGGGCGCCCTGCGTCCCTGCGCTTCGGTCCCAGGGCGACAGGCCCCCGGGGCCGAACGCAGGGACGCGGGCGCCCTGCGTCCCTGCGTTCGGTCCCGAGGGCGAGACAGCCCCTGGACCAGTTCCAGGCCGGGCCTCCCCCCCGGGGGTTGACCTGTTGACCAGGGGCCGAAACGTCCCTGGTCAACCAAACAGGGCTGAACGCACTTTGCCAAAAAAAAATAAAAATAAAATAAAATAAAATAAAATAAAATAAAATAGGATAAACTTACGGTGGGCGTCGACAACCTCGACAAAGCCCTTAATGGCACATCACGTGGGACCCACACCATTTGGGTTCCCAAAAGTGAATTTAAAAATTAGATTATACAACTTCAAATTTAGTAAAAATTCTTATATAAAATTGAATAAATTGCGTAGATTCGCGAGGCGGTTCACGTGGGACCCCAAACGTGCGAGGAGTCGGTATTGGCGTCGCGACGGGTCCAGGTAAGTGGGGAGCTTCGCTCATGCATTAAATATGGCTTGATTATTAGATAATTAGGAATGCATGTTTTGAATTTAAAGACTTGGGAATGGGTTGCGTCGTGATATTGGTTTGGATCTCTATTATCTATGGAATTGTGAATACATTGTTTTGCCTGTTATGTTATTCGGTGCCCCAGAGTGTGTGGTAGTTAACCACCGAGGGCCAAAGACACCCCGAGTGTGTGGTAGTTAACCACCGAGGGTTTGCTTGACTAATTGAATGCATAAGGTGAATTATTTGAGTGTAAGGGTTTGGAGTTCCATCCTTTGCTACTTGATGATTCTTTGAGACGTGTAGCGGTGACGGCTTGGATGAATTTATTTTTGTTTTGGTGCGATTATCTAGAGGGCGTAACGGCCATTACGATTCCACTGATTATTGTACCAATACGAAAATAGATGATTCGGTCACCGGATCCTTACCAATATCTAGTTCGCATTGAATGGAACAACGGCTTATATTAATATTTATATCTATCGCATTTTATTTAAATCTTTCGTGTGATTTTATTTATATGTCATGTTTTAATTTATAAATGAAATGTGATGAATATTATTATGCTTGACATATATGAAAGTTTATCAAATGTGTTGTGAAACTGTTAGGCTTTTATGTCTAGTATGGTGATTGGAATTTGAATTGAAATATTGATATATAAAATTATTGCATATCTAAATTAGATGTGGAAATAATATTTAGATATTTCTTCTTAGAATATAATTCCATCTTTCATAACTACGATGAGCATAAACCATATATTTAATTGGATCGAATTATGTACTAAATGATTATGCTTATAAGTTTGTTTTGATTTACATGTATTCAGTTATTACATGTTGTGTTATGCGTATGGATCGAATGTCATGTAGAATTTGCATGAGTACTAGGTAGTACTTGCATATTTAATGTTTGAGCGAGTCTTTCCTCTTATTGAGCATCGTTGGTTCTTTAGCTCACCCCACTCTACCCACAGTCCTTCTACCAAATAGCGATAGACAAGAAAGGCAAGGGAAAGGATTTATCTTGAAGTGCTTTCATCTGTGAGACTCATATAATACTAGGTTATTATTATTATTAAATTGTTTTGTAATCGTACGTGGGTTATAGCTCGAGTATTAGTAATGGGTAGTTTTGAACCTTTTGATATTATTATGAGGTTGTATGAGACATTTAAATGCTAGAGATGATAGATATTATCATGATATACAGGTTTATATGGTTTAGTTATGATTACTTTTCACACACTTATTATTATATATATTGTTTAGAATAATTATTCCGCAGGTTATTTAGGCGAGCCAAGTCGTTATTTGGGCCTGGTTCAGGTATCGGGTCTAAGTAACGGTTTGGGCCGGGCGACCCGACCCTAGGTCGGGGCAGGGTCGTCACAGTTGGTATCAGAGCCTAGGGATTAGAACCTAGGGAAACATTAGGTTAGGGAAACCTAAGGTTAGAGCCTTAAATAAAAAAAAAGTTTGAGTTTAAGTCGAGCAAATCTATGGTATGGGACATCGATTTGAGTCGACTTAATGTGCACAAATATCCAAATTTTAGATTGGGAAGGGATCGAAAACCAAAGATAAAATGTTAATATATTGTTATATGTTGATGAATGTAATATATTTATAACGTTAGATACCTTTTTTTGAAAATTTCTCAAATTATTGGACTAATCCCTTGTTGCTCTACAGTGCACTATGAGTAACCATGGGGGAAGTTCGCATAATTTGAGGATGCTCGGGGACAGAGATGATAGACATTGGCGTAGGGAAATGGAGCAACGCATCTCTTCCCGACGGAGTCACATCAAAAAGCTCTGCAAGAAATGGCGTCGCTCGAAAAAGGAATATGGCTCGTATTATGGAACTTATTCAAACACAAGGAAATGCTAGATCGTAGAACAAGTGCGGGTAGGACGGGGTCCTAATCCTCCACTAGAACCTATCCATGAACACCAAGTAGCGAGAAGAAGGCGCGGATTCGAAATACTAATACGGTGGCAAGAATGTGCACATGGAGGAGACAAAGATACGAGGCATATCGAAGAGGAAAATTACAAAAGGAGTTTATGAAGTATGACATACCTCGTTTCTATGGGGATAGGGATCCCGTAGAGGTGAAGCATGGATTTTGCACATGGATAAGAGGATGAAGACACTAAGTATTGATGAGTGGACTATGGTGCCTCTAGTATCTTTCTTGTTAGAGCATCGAGCACACAAATGGTGGTTGTCCATCGAAAGAGCGCAAGGGACTAATATGTCTTGGACACGGTTCAAGAAATTGTTTTATGATGAGTGGTTTCTGACGATAAAGGCGGCTAAGATTCGAGAATTTCTTGACTTAGTGCAAGGCGGTATGAGTGTAGCGATTATGCAGGCGAAGTACAATGAATTAGCGAGTTTGCGCATGAGTACGTTCCATCCGAGACGACGCGGAGGAGACGTTTTGTTGATGGGTTGACGAGAGAGATTCACTCCCTAGTGGCGGCATCGGGCGAGACATTTCGAAGAAGCTTATAACGGGGCACTCGATTGTGAAGATGCACTCCGCATTGATGAGACACGTTCTAGTCGGTATGGTCAAGGCAAAAGAAATTTTGACGGTTATCGGAGGGGATCGAGAAAAATTTAAAGAAATTTCGTTTTGGAGGAGCATCAAGTGCACCGACACACTCTGTGGTAGCATCGAAGGCCACACACATATTGACGGGGACCACCACACCTTCCCATGCTTCCGTACCTTCGACTAACCGGGTGTGACATTCGAGACGACCACGTCCTCCGCAACAGAGTAAGAATAGTGGTAGGGGATCGGTAGGGCCAAGGCCGAGTGTATCGGGAAGTGTCGCCCGACCACATTCAAATGCGCGAAGCCACATGTAGTATGTTTTCGGTGCAAGACGCCGGGGCATTACGAAGTCAATGTCCACACCCACCATCGTCCGAGGAGAGTGCAGCCCCGGTTGCTCGAGGAAGAGTTCATGCTATGGCGAACAGAACAAAGAGCGCGCGACGCTTAGTCGCAGTACGGTTTCAATTAATGGTCATAACATGCATACATTATTTGATTACGGTTCTACTATTTCTCTTATATCGGGGCTATGGTACATGCTTTGGGATTGACACCAATTAGAGCACACACATACTTGATTTTAAGCACGCCTCCACCGAAAAGATTTACCCTAATATGACATGTGAGGGGTGCATAATTAAAATTGGGGATCACATTATGCCGTTTGATTTGCGAGTGTTAGAATGCTTAGAATATGATGCACTATTGGGAATGGACTGGTTAGAGACGTATTACGCTAAGATTGATTGTTTCAATAAGACGGTGATCTTTCGGTTCCGGCACTACCCCATTTGAGTTTAGAGGTTGTTCTTTGGCTAATGTTATCACCGAAGTAGAGTTGCGACTTTTGATGAGATAGAGACTATTGCGAGTCTAACTTCTATGGGAGAGGAAGGACAAGAAGTCATAATTGAGAAGATTCTGTTGTTAGGGACTTTCCGGATGTTTTTCCTTCGATCTTCCGGACTTCCTCCACATCGAGACGTTGACTTTGTGATTGACCTCATTCCGGCACCGGACAGTTTCTAAGGCACCTTACCGTATGGCGCTACCGAGTTGAAAGAGTTGAAGAAGCAATCGAGAGGAGTTGACTCGAAAGGCTTAATTTCCCAAGTGTTTCGCCATGGGGAGCACCAAGTGTTATTCGTGAAGAAGAAAGACGGCGGTTTGAGAATGTGTATTGACTACCGACAATTGAATAAGGTGACTATTCGGAACAAGTATCCGCTTCCTAGGATCGATGATTTATTTGACCAACTAAGGGGAGCAAGATTCTTTTCGAAAATAGATTTGAGATCGGGGTACAATCAATGCGCATACGAGAAGAAGACATACCAAAGACAAAGATTTAGTACACGATATGGTCACTTTCGGTTCACAATGATGCCGTTTGGACTTACCAATGCACCAAATATGTTCATGGATTTGATGCACCGTGTTTTCAAACCTTTCCTCGACCGGTTGTGATTGTATTTATCGATGACATCATGATATATTCTAAGACCGAGTCGGACCATAGAAAGCATCTAAGGAAAGTGTTGCGGACATTAAGGGAACACAAACTTTATGCTAAGTTGAGCAAGTGTGAGTTTTGGGTTTCCGAAGTGAAATTTTTAGGCCATGTGGTGAATGCAGAGGGTGTGACAGTTGATCCTACAAAGATTGAGGCGATACTTAGATGGCCACAACCTAAAAATGCTTCGAAATACGAAGTTTCTTGGGATTAGCGGGGGTATTATCGGCGCTTCGTACAAAATTTCTCGTCGATTGCTTCACCGCTTACTGAGTTGACGCGGAAGGATGTTACTTATGTTTGGAGTGATGCATGCGAAAAAGCTTTCCAATTGTTGAAGGAGCGTTTGACCACCGCACCTATTTTGGTACTACCAGAGTCCGGTAAGGAATTGTCGGTGTACACCGACGCTTCGGGGATTGGATTGGGAGGAGTACTAATGCAAGACAAGAAGGTAATCGCTTATGCTTCACGCCAATCGAAGATTCACGAGAAGAATTATCCAAGTGCATGATTTAGAGTTAGCGAAAGAAGTGGTCTTTGCTTTGAAACTGCTGGAGACATTATTTGTATGGGGAAAAGTTTATTGTTTATTCAGATCATAAAAGTTTGAAGTACCTGTTTACTCAGAGTGATTTGAACATGAGACAGAGGAGGTGGTTGGAATTCTTGAAAGACTACGACTTCACACTTGAGTATCACCCGGGGAAAGCGAATGTAGTGGCGGATGCTTTGAGCCGTATACGATTGGAGTCAGAGTCCGAGGTTGTAATGCAAATACATGAAGTACCTGTAGAAGACTCAGATGTCAAAAGGAGTCAAGAGCGTGTTCAGATGAGAGCGGGGCCAGTGGCATTGTTTAGAGTGATTGATTGTCAGAGGGCCGATTCTGAGTATGGACGGTACAGGTCATTGGCAGATAACGTTGATGACAAGGATTGGAGACTGTCAGGTGATGGGGCGTTGAGGTTTCGAGATAGAGTATGGATACCATCTCATAGAAAGTTAAGAGATGATTTACTCAAAGAAGCGCATAGATCATGGTTTACAGTGCATCCGGGAGGCAACAAAATGTACCAAGATATGAAGCGAATGTATTGGTGGCCGGGGATGAAAGTTGACATCGCTACTTACATTCAGAACTGCGAGATCTGTCAGCTAGTAAAAGCAGATCACCAAAAGCTGGGAGGATTATTGCAACCATTGCCTATTCCACAATGGAAGTGGGAACACATAGCCATGGATTTTGTTTCGGGGCTGCCAAACACACAAAAAGGACATGATGCGGTTTGGGTGGTTGTAGATCGTTTGACTAAGTCGGCACACTTTATTCCTATCTCCATGGGATATTCAGCATACAGACTTGGAGGCATGTACGTCAATGAAATTGTCAGATTACATGGAGTTCCGGTGACCATAGTGTCGGATCGTCATCCGAGATTTACCTCTCAGTTTTGGAGAGGGTTTCAGCACCAGATGGGAACTCAACTCAATCTCAGTACGGCCTTTCACCCTCGGTGATGGGCGGACCGAGAGATTGATTCGATACTTGAGGACATGCTTCGAGCTGTGTATTGGATTTCGGTGGAAGTTGGGAAAAGTATATTTCGTTGTGCGAGTTCGCATACAATAACAGCTTTTCAAGCAAGTATTGGTATGGCACCTTTTGAGGCTCTTTATGGGAGGCCGTGTATAGTAACGACCTAAACATTCTCAAACCCATTTGCAAGGTATTTTATTAATTTTATATTAAAATATGTGAACAAATGAGATTGTTACACAAAATTGATCTTAACAAGACTTGGATTAAGTGAAAATAGTTTTGATTGGGCTTAACGAGGAAATTGGGCCCTTGGATAGGGGTATTTACGTAATTTTTGGGTTAAATTGGTGAAAAACCCTAACTATATAAGGATAAGTTGTAAACCCTAGTCACCCTAGTTGTTGTTTCAACAAACTTGGAGAGGGAGGAGAAGAGGAGGCGGTTTGAGCATCCAAGGGGAGGTAATTTTTGGTGGTTTTTCTTTTGTCTTCTTTCTTTTTCCTTTCTTTTCTTCTTTCTTTTTCTTTCTTTTCTTTTTTTCTTTTCCTTTCTTTTCTTCTTTTCTTCTTCGTTGGGTTGGTCGAATTGAGGAAGAGGGAAAGGGGGTGGCGGAGCCACCAGGCGCCGCCGGAGGAGACAGCGGCGCGGCCGCCAGCGAAAGGAGGGGGTGGGCTTGGCCACCCCCCCTTGAAGCCGAGAGGAAGAAGGGGGTGGCTTTGCCCCCCCTTCTTCCATCACCACCACCACCACCACCGCCACGGCTGGTCAGCCGCGGCGGTGGGGTCCCCAAAGTCTTGGCGAGCACGGGGACCACCCTCGGATCTCGATCCGAGGGTTGGGGTGGGTGGGGGGAACCCCCCACCCCGTGGTGACGAAACGCAGGGGCGCCCCTGCGTCCCTGCGTTCGGTCCCGGGCGAGACCCCTGGACCGGCGAGACAGGCCCCTGGGGGGGTTTGACCCTGTTGACCAGGGGCTGAAAGTCCCTGGTCAACCAAACAAGGGCTGGAATGCACCTGCCCAAAAATAAAAAAAAATAAAATAAAATAAAATAAAATAAAATAAAATAAAATAGGATAAACTTACGGTGGGCGTCGACAACCTCGACAAAGCCCTTAATGGCACATCACGTGGGACCCACACCATTTGGGTTCCCAAAAGTGAATTTAAAAATTAGATTATACAACTTCAAATTTAGTAAAAATTCTTATATAAAATTGAATAAATTGCGTAGATTCGCGAGGCGGTTCACGTGGGACCCCAAACGTGCGAGGAGTCGGTATTGGCGTCGCGACGGTCCAGGTAAGTGGGGAGCTTCGCTCATGCATTAAATATGGCTTGATTATTAGATAATTAGGAATGCATGTTTTGAATTTAAAGACTTGGGAATGGGTTGCGTCGTGATATTGGTTTGGATCTCTATTATCTATGGAATTGTGAATACATTGTCTTGCACTCGTTATGTTATTCGGTGCCCCAGAGTGTGTGGTAGTTAACCACCGAGGGCCAAAGACACCCCGAGTGTGTGGTAGTTAACCACCGAGGGTTTGCTTGACTAATTGAATGCATAAGGTGAATTATTTGAGTGTAAGGGTTTGGAGTTCCATCCTTTGCTACTTGATGATTCTTTGAGACGTGTAGCGGTGACGGCTTGGATGAATTTATCTTCGTTTTGGTGCGATTATCTAGAGGGCGTAACGGCCATTACGATTCCACGATTATTGTACCAATACGAAAATAGATGATTCGGTCACCGGATCCTTACCAATATCTAGTTCGCATTGAATGGAACAACGGCTTATATTAATATTTATATCTATCGCATTTTATTTAAATCTTTCGTGTGATTTTATTTATATGTCATGTTTTAATTTATAAATGAAATGTGATGAATATTATTATGCTTGACATATATGAAAGTTTATCAAATGTGTTGTGAAACTGTTAGGCTTTTATGTCTAGTATGGTGATTGGAATTTGAATTGAAATATTGATATATAAAATTATTGCATATCTAAATTAGATGTGGAAATAATATTTAGATATTTCTTCTTAGAATATAATTCCATCTTTCATAACTACGATGAGCATAAACCATATATTTAATTGGATCGAATTATGTACTAAATGATTATGCTTATAAGTTTGTTTTGATTTACATGTATTCAGTTATTACATGTTGTGTTATGCGTATGGATTGAATGCCATGTAGAATTTGCATGAGTACTAGGTAGTACTTGCATATTTAATGTTTGAGCGAGTCTTTCCTCTTATTGAGCATCGTTGGTTCTTTAGCTCACCCCACTCTACCCACGGTCCTTCTACCAGTAGCGATAGACAAGAAAGGCAAGGGAAAGGATTTATCTTGAAGTGCTTTCATCTCATGAGACTCATATAATACTAGGTTATTATTATTATTAAATTGTTTTGTAATCGTACGTGGGTTATAGCTCGAGATTATAATGGGTAGTTTTGAACCTTTTGATATTATTATGAGGTTGTATGAGACATTTAAATGCTAGAGATGATAGATATTATCATGATATACAGGTTTATATGGTTTAGTTATGATTACTTTTCACACACTTATTATTATATATATTGTTTAGAATAATTATTTCGCAGGTTATTTAGGCGAGCCAAGTCGTTATTTGGGCCTGGTTCAGGTATCGGGTCTAAGTAACGGTTTGGGCCGGGCGACCCGACCCTAGGTCGGGGCAGGGTCGTCACAATAAAACTTTTATTTTCCTCTCTTTTTGATCCATTTGTTAAATTCAAAGAGTGTTCTTGAACTTTCATTTCCTTCTACTTTTGGCTGTTTTGTTAAATTTGAAGAACAACAATAGCTAACAAAGTGTTTCACTAGCAATTCACGAACGGTTCACAACTGATTCATTAACCCAAAAAAATCGATTGTGAACCGTTTCATCAAAATCCGTTACTCCCCACATTTATGAGGTGACACCAATCCATGGTGGTAATTGTCACAGGGCCAATGAAAGAGGGGTTTTTCACTAGGAAATTTTTCTCTCAATTGAACCTGCGGTGCCTAATGGCCACCTTAGTTCAGCACGTCAATACTCGAATTAAAGGGACAACAAGCAATAGGCAACAAGGAAACGTTTACTAGCTCTCAATTGGAATTACAACTGTGGAACTCTGTGCCTCCCCAAGCTCAGAGCCCTTGGCTTTATAGACTAGCCATTAGGAAGTTACATAACCAACTAGGACACATGTCCAGTGTTCATCAAACTATAGACCTGGTAAATCGCCACTCTCTTAGTGGTCAAGGCGATTCTTGAACCGCCTTGTTCCCTTCTTTGCCACCTGGTTCCGTAACCGCCTCCATTGCCGGGTCGGGTCGGTTAGCACTTGCTCCATGTATTCGGGACAAGCTCGGACGTGCCTTGGTCATGGCCCGGTCATGACCAAGGTAGTTCCCCAACTACCTCGACTTGGTCTTTCACGTTTCAAGGGACGTGGTTCATGCTTCTCTAGGGACAGGGACAGGCACGTTGGGTGCTAAGTCGGGGCTCGGGGTCGAGTCCCACCGACTCGGGGTGGCCGGACCATGGTCCGTGGGTCTTCGCCTTGGCATGGTACCCAAGGCGTGCTCGAGGACCTTCCTTGTCACTATTGCCCATGCCATCCCTAGGAGAGAGCCCACATCCCTTTATAGTAGATGTTAAGCCGTTTATTCAGCTCCTATAGGAAACATCCCAAAATGAGACCAAGCGTACTTTGACCAGGGTCAATGCCCGAGTCAAGGAAAGTCAACTGTTGTGCCAAGGCCTTGCCTTGGCCTTGGCCTGGCCTTGATGTGCCTTGGTCTTGCCTTGTTGTGCTTGCCTTTGCCTAGCCTCGCCTCGCCTTGCCTTGCCTTGGCCTGGCCTTGCCTTGGCCTGGCCTCACCTTGCTTTGGCCTGGCCTCGTCTTGCCTTGGCCTGCCTTGTTTTGCCTTGGCCTTGGCCTCGCTCGCCTTGCCTTGCCTTGCCTTGCCTTGCCTTGCCTTGCCTTGCCTTGCTTGCCTCGCCTTGCCTCGCCTGCTCGCTTTCGCTCGCCTCGCCTCGCCTTGGCCTGCCTTGCCTTGGCCTGGCCTCGCCCTGCCTTGGCCTGGCCCAGCCTTGCCAAGCCTTGCCCGTGCCTTGCCAAGCCTTGTCCTTGCCTTGCCCAGCTTTGCCAAGCCTTGCCCATGCCTTGCCAAGGCTTGCCCACTTAGGCACGAGCCATGTACTAAACCCCAATCCGACTTTGGAGTTCACCGAAACCTCCCGAGTCCACCGAGACTCGGTCATCTGCTGAGTTATCATGCTGCCCAGCCCAGCATGCTCATATCCAGCTTATTGGGGTGGTAACAAACCTCCCCCCGCCGAAATGTTCGATGCCCTCATCGAACTGCTCGGTTCTGGCCGTTCCGTAGTCTGAAATCTCCTTCTCAAACTGCCATAGAGTAGTACCCCGCTCCCAAGTAGGTTCCTCCACATCAACCCACTTGATTAAGTAGAAAATCCGCCTGTTTTTCTTACTTTGCCTACGCACCTCGTGGTTTAGAATCTGCTCAATCTCCCCTACAAATTCCTTCCGTATCAAGGGTGGAGCACGTCTGCCTTCACTTTGCCTGGATCCTCCTGATCTGAATGGAAAGGCTTGAGATAACTTACATGAAATGTAGGGTGTATCTTCAACCTTTATGGTAGCTTTAGGCGATAAGCTACCCTCCCCACTCGATTGACCACCTCAAATGGTCCTTCGTATCGCTGCACCAGGCCCTTGTGTGTCTCCTTCTTGTTGAATTTCTTCAATATCTGAGGAGTAAGCTTCAACAAGACGATATCTCCTTCCTAGAACTCTAAAGGTCTTCTGTTCTGGTCAACATACTTCTTCATTCTCCTGACAGCTTTGGCCAAACTGTCATGAGCTGCTTCCCTCAGCTCCTGCTTGTTCGTGCAAACCGATATCTTCTGAGGCTCGACCCCATCGACTTTGACTTGACTACTTCATGTGGAGTAGCTGGTTGTTGTCCTGTCGCCACCTCGAATGGACTCATCTCCGTGGCTGAGCTTTTGTGCAGATTGTAACAAAATTGGGTTGTATCAAGTAAATCCACCCAATTCGTCTGACTGGCATTCACATAATGCCTGAGATAATCCTCCAGTAAAGTATTGATTTTCTCCGTCTGCCCGTCTGTTTGAGGGTGGTTTGCTGTGGAAAATTTCAATTCTGATCCCATTAGATTGAATAGGGCAACCCAAAATCGTCCAGTGAACCGAATGTCTCGATCACTGATGATGTCCTCTGGGATGCCCCAATACTTCGCCACATGTTTTAAGAACAACTCTGCAGTCATGTCTGCATCACAATTCTTCGAAGCAGCTATGAATGTAGCATACTTCGAGAATCGATCGACCACTACCAGTACGCTGGTCATTCCCTGCACATCAGGAAGACCAGTGATGAAATCCATGGAGATGCTCTAAAAGGGCCTCTCTGGTATGGGTAGAGGTTCCAGCAACCCTGGTGCCTTCCTTCTTTCCGTCTTGTCCTTTCGGCATACAAGACAAGTCCGCACGTACTGATCCACGTCCTCCTCCATCTTCAGCCAAAAGTAAAACGTGATAAGAGGGCATAGGTGCGCTCCATGCCCGGATGCCCGACCACCGAGCATCATGTGTCTCCTTCAAGAGTAGCGCGCTTAATCCACCCGTACTAAGGACATAAGGGCGTCCTCCTTTGGCATAGAGGACCACATCATCACACCAGAACCTCGGAGTGACTCCCTCGCTACTAGCTTTAGCAACTTCTTACAAGTAGGATCTTTGCCGGTCTCCTCCTTGATTCGAGGCAGGAATTCACCGTCCAGCCTCACTACTGCTGTCACCATCTCAGCCACCACCTTGCGACTGAGTGCATCCGGAACTGAATTGAGCCTACCAGGCTTGTGTTTGAATTGTAAATCAAACTTTGCAAGGAAATCCAACCATCTCGCCTGCTTTTGGTTGAGCTTTTTCTGGCTCATGAAGTAGGTGATTGCTGCATTGTCTGTCCACACCACAAAACTGGTTCCCAGCAAGTAATGCCTTCAAAGATGGAGAGCATGAATCACAGCTAGCATTTACTTCTCGTGAGCCGGGTACCTCTGCTCCGCATCCTTTAGTTTCCTGTTTTCGAAGGCAATAGGTGTCCCTCTTGGACAAGCACCGCCCCTAATGCCCTATCTGAAGCGTCTGTATGCACCTCGAACGGTAGTTCAAAGTTTGGTAGTCCCAAAGATCGGGTTCGAGGCAATGACCTGCCTCAACTCCGCCATAGCTTGGTTGCATCGATCCGTCCATGCCCAAGCTCGATCTTTCTTTAACAAGTCTATCAGTGGTGCCACCTTCCGTGAGTAGCCCTCCACGAACCGTCGATAGTAATTTGCCAACCCCAAGAACGATCGCAACTCCGAGACCTTCGTGGGGTTTGGCAATTCCATGATAGCCCGCACCTTCTCTGGATCTATTTGCAATTTACCCTGGCCTACAACATGACCTAGGAAAGAAATTGTTTGCGCAAAGAAACTCACATTTATCCTCTTTACATACAAATGGTTAGCCCTCAAGGTAGTCGAACCATCCGTAAGTGATCCACATGATCATGGAGGTTCTCGATCAGAAATCACTATGTCGTCAAGGTAAACAACGACAAATCTATCAATGAATTCCCTCAATACATCATTCATTAAATTACAGAATGTAGCAGGGGCATTTGTCAAGCCAAATGGCATGACTAAGTACTCAAACGAAC
The DNA here is from genome assembly GCA_039657345.1 of Stephania japonica. Classification (NCBI taxonomy): domain Eukaryota; kingdom Viridiplantae; phylum Streptophyta; class Magnoliopsida; order Ranunculales; family Menispermaceae; genus Stephania; species Stephania japonica. The sequence continues at coordinate 47,422,367 of CM077560.1, read as the reverse complement.
CATACCTAATCACCATGGCTGTCTTTGGAATGTCACCAGCTGCAATCCAAACTTGATAGTACCCCGACCTCAAGTCCAGCTTTGTAAAGTAGGCCGCACCAGATAATCGATCGAACAAGTCTGCCACAAGTGGAATAGGGTACTTATTCTTCACCGTCAACTTGTTTAGTGCCTTGTAGTCCACGCACATCCGAAGAGAACCATCGTGTTTGCGCTGGAACAGGACTGGTGCTCCGTAAGGGGCCTTGGATGGCTAAATGAATCTAGTATCCAACAACTCTTACAACTGCTTCCTTAGCTCCTCCAACTCCTTTGGAGCCATTCTGTACGGGGCTTGTGCTGGGGGTTTTGAGCCAGGGATCAGCTCAATCTCATGGTCAATTTCCCTTTTGGAGGGTAATTGCTTTGGCAACTCTGCCGGCATCACGTCTCCGAAGTCCTTTAGCACTTCAGCGACTACACCAGGGATCTTTGATGTCGTTCTTGCCTTGGTCTCCACTAAGGCTGCTAGGAATGTGGGTTCTCCCTTCCTCAGTCCATCTTTCACTTGAATGGCTGAAAGATGGGATAGCTTCATCTTCTCCTTTCCTGCAATCGTGTTAGTTGCAGGGACAAAACAAGGGTGGGACTTGTTCATCACGAACAGTCCTTTCAAGAACGGCATCAATGCAATGCTCCCCAAGTGCAAAAAGTCATTCCCTAGGATGACATCGAAATCATCAAAGGGAACAACCATTAGGTTGATCTTTCCCTCCCAAGATCCAACCTTCAAATTCACATAAGTGGCCATACTTTGAATTCGCTTTTGCCTCCGAATTCACGGCCTTCATTCGACTGGAGTTCTCAACGAGATCCAGTCCCAATTTTCCCACCATATGGTTTGCCACGAATGAGTGAGTAGCTCCCGAATCCACCATTGCTAAGACTCGTCTCTGGTTCACCTCAGCATCCACGTACATTAGCCCTTCCGAAGGGCTCGTCTTGGCTTGCTGAATTACATTCAGGAAGCTGCAATGGGTTCATTCGGGGCTGACCATCGTCCTCCGCGATCAAGGCCGAAAGTTTCTCCTTCTTTGGGCAGTTTCGTGCCCTGTGAGGGCCATTACAAATAAAACAGCCCTTACCTAAGGAACTTGATGATGGCTTCGGGTCTGCTTTAGGTGTTGGTTTCGAGCTCGCCGGCTTAGGAGGAAAAGGCTTCTTCTCGCCCTTCTTTTGGTGGTTCTTGAACGACTTCTTCTCTTTGCTCTTCCCTTCGCTCGGGGAGGAACTAGTCTTGAAGTCCACAAGACTATCGCCACGCCGCACCGCACCAGGACAAGTCCTTCACTCCTTGCCTCCTTAGCTCAGCTTGAGCCCAAGACTGTAATCCCGTGGTGAAATTGAAGAGTTTGTCTTCCTCCGACATGTTTTTGATGTCCAGCAGGAGGGAGGAAAACTCATTCACATAGTCACGCACCGATCCCGTCTGTTTGAGCTTGCGCAAAGCCTCCCGCACTTGCCAAGCCGCATTGGTAGGAAGGAATTGATCCTTCAATTCCCTCTTGAGCACCTCCCAATCTACAATTTTGGGCCTCCCCGCAGCCGCATCATCATCCACTCTGGTTCTCCACCAAAGTTTCGCATCACCCTCAAGGTACATCGGGGTCAAGATGACCTTCTGATTTTCCTCCGTGCCAACAGTAGCAAAGTACTGCTCCATGTCCCAAATGAAATTCTCAGGCTCCTTTGCACTCCGCTTGCCAAAGAATTTCTTTGGTTCCGGTACCTTTGTTCGGGGCTTTGCCGCAACAGCACCTTTTGAGGTTCCGCCCACAGCTCGCTTGAGTAAGCTCACCTCCACAGCCATTGTCGAGGCTGTTTCGGTGGTAAGTTCTCCCACCGACCGCACATCTGCTATAAGTTCCTCAAATCTTGATTCCCACATAGCAATCATGGCCTCTTGTGACTCTCCCCTAGTCACCAAGGAAGCCACCAACATTTCCAAGGCTTCAATATGTCGGGACGTAGTTGAAGACTCCGCTAATTCCGCCGGAGTGGCCATCGTTGCTATCACATGCTCTAGGTGAGACACCCTCTCACCTAGATCGCTTGCTGCTCGGGTCGCCATTGTCTCCAAACGAGGCTCTGATACCAATTGTCACAGGGCCAATGAAAGAGGGGTTTTTCACTAGAAAATTTTTCTCTCAATTGAACCTGCGGTGCCTAAGGGCCACCTTAGTTCAGCACGCCAATACTCGAATTAAAGGGACAGCAAGCAATAGGCAACAAGGAAACGTTTACTAGCTCTCAATTGGAATTACAACTGTGGAACTCTGTGCCTCCCCAAGCTCAGAGCCCTTGGCTTTATAGACTAGCTATTAGGCAGTTACATAACCAACTAGGACACATGTCCAATGTTCATCAAACCATAGACCTGGTAAATCGCCACTCTCTTAGTGGTCAAGGCAGTTGCCGAACTGCCTTGTTCCCTTGCTGCCACCTGGTTCCGTAACCGCCTCCATTACTGGGTCAGTTAGCACATGCTCCATGTATTCGGGACAAGCCTGGACGTGCCTTGGTCATGGCCCGGCCATGACCAAGGTAGTTCCCCAACTACCTCGACTTGGTCTTTCACGTTTCAAGGGACGTGGTTCATGCTTCTCTAAGGGACGGGGACTTGCGTCTCGTGGTGTCTGGCCGTGTCCAGGCACGTTGGGTGCTAAGCCGGGGCTCGGGGTCGAGTCCCACCGGCTCGGGGTGGCCGGACCATGGTCCGTGGGTCTTCGCCTTGGCATGGTGCCCAAGGCGTGCTCAAGGGCCTTCCTTGTCACTATTGCCCATGCCACCCCTAGGAGAGAGCCCACCTCCCCTTATAGTAGATGTTAAGCCGTTTCTTCAGCTCCAATAGGAAACATCCCAAAATGAGACCAAGCGTACTTTGACCAGGGTCAATGCCCGAGTCAAGGAAAGTCAACTGTTATGCCAAGGCCTTGCCTTGGCCTCTGGCCTTGCTGTGCCTTGGTCTTGCCTTGTCATGCCTTGCCTTTTCTTAGCCTCGCCTTGCCTTGCCTTGCCTTGTCTTGCCTTGGCCTGGCTTTGGCTTGGCCTTGCCTTGGCCTGGCCTTGTTTTGCATTGGCCTGGCCTCGCCTTGCCTTGGCCTGGCCTCGTCTTGCCTTGCTTCGCTTGCCTTGGCTTTGGCTTTGCCTTTTGCCTTGCCTTGCCTTGGCCTGGCCTTGTTTTGCCTTGGCCTGGCCTCGCCTTGCCTTGGCCTGGCCTCGTCTTGCCTTGGCCTTGCCTCCTGCCTCGCTTGCCTCGCCGCTCTGCCTTGGCCTTGCCTTCGCCTCGCCTCGCCTCGCCTTGCTCGCCCTAGCCTTGCCAAGCCTTGCCCGTGCCTTGCCAAGCCTTGTCCTTGCCTTGCCCAGCTTTGCCAAGCCTTGCCCATGCCTTACCAAGCCTTGCCCTTGCCAAGGCTTGCCCACTTAGGCACGAGCCATGTACTAAACCCCAATCCGACTTTGGAGTTCACCGAAACCTCCCGAGTCCACCGAGACTCTCGGTCATCCATCTCGAGTTATCATGCCGCCAAATTTGACAAAGATGCTCATATCCAGCTTATTGGGGTGGTAAAAGTAATCCACATTTACTATTAGAGATGCAAGTTCCTTTTTTTGTGTTCAACGTCAATTGCACCAACTAATCCAAGTTCGGGCACTGTTGAGTTCCATATAGGGGGCGACCCTCTCAATCCAGTTTTTTCCATTCACAAAACTCGAACTCAAGACCTTACTTAAGGGGACAAAATCCATTACTACTTGGGCCAACTCATTGTTGGTCGAAGATGTAAGTTCATCTCTACATACAAATTCACTAGTTGGCTGAAGTGTAACAACCCCAAATTTTTAACTGACTTGTGTTGCACTTGTCGAATTGACCGACTACGTTAGTCGACACCGAAGTGATTTTATGATTCTTTGATCGAATTTTTAATTTATTTAATTAATTAGTTGGCGAGACAAGGCGAGACTACGCGAATTACGAGAGTCGGAACAAGGAAAAATGGACCGAGGAATGTCGTTTGAACGCGGAGTTAGTTAATTACGCAACATATGGTCTATGGAATTGGATTTGTTAAATTGACACAGTTCAATGGTGAGGAACCATGAGATTGACCTCGAGATGTGGGTGTGTTGAGGTGGAGAGTTATGCAAGTGACAACACACACACACACTTTAATGTGTAATAAAGAGAAATAAATAGAATGGTTACACACTTTAATGTGTAATAAAGAGAAATAAATAGAATGGTTACACACTTTAATGTGCAATAAAGAGAAATAAATAGAAAAGTAAAAAGACCCATAAGGGTAGTGTTTTAAAAGTGTGTAGGAATTAAGTTGGGGGTAAAAATGTCATTTGGCCTTATATATATAAAAAAAAGAAAACCCTACACTATTCACCTCCTTCTCCAAACACCCACCGCCGCCACTTATCTTCTTCCTCCCTTCATCTCTCTCGTCGGTCTCCCACTCTGCTCCCTCGCTAACCTTCACCGAGGTCCGCTTTCTCTCTCTCTCTCCCACTCTTTTCTTACGTTTTTCACTCGTTTTTTTTTAATTTATTGTTGTTTTGGTTTCGCCGAAAAACACCAAGCTTGGCGCGCGCTATCGGGCCGACCGCCGCACCCGGGGAGGTTGTCGGGGACTAGATCTCGCCCATACTAATGTCCTACAACCCTCCGGTGTGTCCGAAATCCGCTGCGTTTTAAAACAGCTTTTTTATTATTTCATGTGATTGTTTTTGTGTTGTATTTTATCTTATTTTTATTCTTTCTTTTGCCGTAAAATCGCATGTTTGAAAGTTTTACTGGTTGAACCATCACTGTGGGGGTTATCACGGATCTTGCTCATGTCCTCGATGGTCTCTCGCGAGCTTTGGTTCATCTAAAATACTATTAATATTGTTATTTTGACGAATTACTTGTTACGATTTTTATTAAACAATTGGACTCGTTGTAGTTTCTTAATAATGTTGCGTGGTTTCGTGTTTTGATCATTCTTTGTTAATGACGTCGGTGTTGAGTTTTCAAAGTTTTGTCAATTTGGGTTTGATTTACCGATTGAATTGTCGAGGTTTTCGAGTCATTTAAAAGGATGGGAAAATGTGAAGGGTATCGACCTAGGATTAATTAATGCCTCGACCCATTAATTAGAGTTTCCAACCTTGTCAGGTAGCGGAAAACTTGGGAATACGCATTAGAAACGAGAGTTTATTTCGCGGTCGCGATAGTTCGAGTAAGTACAATTGCCTTAAAAAGCATTTGTACGTTTGTAAGCCAGTAAGAAAATGTCATGTGATTCATTATCATTTATTCAGTCTTGTTATGCTCTATTGTTGGTATTCCATTCCATTTCTTGTTGTGTGCTTCCCGGCGTAAGTGTTTTGTCTCGAAAGTACTAGGACCTGCACTAGAGGGATAAAACGCGGGCACTCGTGCGCACGAGTGTGTGACCACCCTTAGTGACCGTGTGACACCGAGTACTGGGTGGATGGGTTTGAGTCCCTTTCCAGTCATAGCTGTGCTTTCGCTTGTGTCGATGCCCGGGAAGACCTTGCGAGGTCTTCGCCGTTATGCTATGGTTTAGACCACTTATGGGCCTCTTTTGATTCCTTGGAACACACTTGATTTTCGATTGATATTTATTAGTCTGTATATCATGCATCTTGTTTATTTAAATTCCTGTCATTTTTATTACCGCATGATATTTAGATCTGTTTTACTTGTATTATCATGAATTACTGTTATCTTCTTCTGGCATTACATTCGATTTTATTCAGTTACTCACCGTCTAGTTTGTGACGGTGGGTGCAGATAGGGCGTAGAGCAAGGGCAAGGGACCTTGCCTAGGTGATCTATTGTGAGGATTAGCTACTGGATTTGGAGTCTATTTTATAGGTTTCTTTATGTTTTGCTTTTATGTATATCGTTTTATATATACATGCTTTGGGATTATTGAACTTGGTATTTTGATGAGACCGGTATCATGTATATTTACCTATCGAATTGTACATGAATACCCGGGGTTTTCCACACTTATAGAACTCCTTTACTTCCCTTGAATGAGTTATTTTCCCTTTTATTATAATTGTTTTAGTCTTCCATTTGTTTAGTATTGCAATAACTCTTTCATAAATAACTAAATTGATTAAGTTGAAGGTCGACTAGACTCGTCGGGTTCTTAGAGTAATGACTCGGGGCTTGTACGGGTCTAGGTCGAAAGCGTACCCAATTGCATGGGGAAATTGGGGCCGTCACATTGGTATCGAGCCTAGGCTTTAGGATCTTAGGGACATGCTATATAGCTATCTAAAAATTGTGATACCAACGTCACAGTTGGTATCGAGCATAGGCTTTAGAATCTTAGGGACAGAGTATAAAATTATCTAAAAATTGTGATACCAACATTACGATTGGTATCGAGCTAGCGCAAGGTTGTATAGACTCGACTCTTGATTAAAATTCATAAAACACAAGCCATTTAAACCAAATGGAAGTTAGGAACGGTTGAACTTAGAGTGGAAACCCTATAATCCTTTTAAAAACTTAGATGGGGAGTTAGGGATGAGTCGGATTTAAATTTGTACATATTATGATTGTTATGTGTACTATATGGTATGCGATAGTTATGTGTTGATCCGTAGTATTCGTTCTCTTGGTTCGGACGACGATGGCGGATCGAGACCAACCAGAGTGACGATAGCGGCACGTTCGGCATACGATATGCTAGCGCGGATGATGTGCACGCCTTGACACAGAGTCGCGACGCGGGACCAACACTACAAGAGATGTTACTATCACGGCTGAGGACATTCATACCAAATTACCATTCCACCATCGACTTCGACTACACCATTACCCCAACTACGTTGCTTCCTATGAATACTACTCGGGGAGTCGAGATTCTGATTGCTGCAATGTTCACGACTCCGATTTCGTTAGCGACGATACCTGAGGGAGCTGTTGTTGCGTCAGTTGCGCAAACTGAGGCTGAAACACCGCCGATAGCACAAGCAAAGGAGATACCTACTACATTAGCTACACCGACGACCAATGCTGAGACTACTTCAGTAACGACTCCAGGAAAGAGTGCAGGAGCCACTACAAGGCTAGGTAGTGGAGAGAGTTCAAGAGGCATGACCCGTTGAAGTTCTATTGTGGTACCGACGTTAGAGCGACAGAGCTATTCTTGAAGAATCACGAGAAGTTTCACACCATCATCGCTATCGAGGAACGCATGAAGGCGACTATCTCTTCATCAATGTTGCAAGGGGAGACGAACGATTGGTGCTCAACTGATTTGGTGCATTTCATGTTCGGGTTATAATACGAGAAGACGAAATTGAGACCTTTGTGGGTAACATAGGTGGTAGAACGAAACAGATGTCGACCACGAGTATTTGTTACCCAAGGTTAGATTTTAGGACGCGTGTTTAGAGCAAACGGTGATGCAATTGATTCGAATATCTCGAAAGTTTGCGAGAAGAACTGACCAACCCATGACTGGAGTGAGTTGCGATTATGAGAACGTCACGGGTACGATGCTCGTTCGAGTTACGTAATGATCCCGATTGAAGCACCTATTCATTCGAGGGGCCGAATCGACACAAAAGCCTTGCCTAAGTTCGTGAAGGTAAAAGGCGATCAAGTTGATGAGTTCACGGACGTGCGATGACTACCGAACCTAGATACGTGGTCAAACGATGTTGCGTACCGTCTCATTTGTAATCCAGATTTACTATTAGACGATAGTGCAAGTGACTCACTCGAGTTTTTATCGGTCTCGTCCGAAATTCTAATAAGTGGGGAGATCGTAACAACCCCAAATTTTGATTTTATGTTCTTTGATTGTGTGTATTAGTATTGTAGTATTTTACGGGTTCGAGCCGTTCGGGAGGTATTTAATTGAGTGAGGTTTCGACTAGTTAAACGGGGGAGAAAAACAAGTAAAACATACAAATAAATGAATTTTTAATTTATTTAATTAATTAGTTGGCGAGACAAGGCGAGACTACGCGAATTACGAGAGTCGGAACAAGGAAAAATGGACCGAGGAATGTCGTTTGAACGCGGGAGTTAGTTAATTACGCAACATATGGTCTATGGAATTGGATTTGTTAAATTGACACAGTTCAATGGTGAGGAACCATGAGATTGACCTCGAGATGTGGGTGTGTTGAGGTGGAGAGTTATGCAAGTGACAACACACACACACACTTTAATGTGTAATAAAGAGAAATAAATAGAATGGTTACACACTTTAATGTGTAATAAAGAGAAATAAATAGAATGGTTACACACTTTAATGTGCAACTAAAAAGTAAAAAGACCCATCATTTGGCCTTATATATATAAAAAAGAAAACCCTACACTATTCACCTCCTTCTCCAAACACCCACCGCCGCCACTTATCTTCTTCCTCCCTTCATCTCTCTCGTCGGTCTCCCACTCTGTGCTCCCTCGCGTAACCTTCACCGAGTCCCTTTCTCTCTCTCTCTCCCATATTTTTCACTGTTTTTTTTTAATTTATTGGGCGACCCTTGTCGGGGACTAGATCTCGCCCATACTAATGTCCTACAACCCTCCGGTTTTTTAAAACAGCTTTATTATTTCCATTCATGTTTGAAAGGATTTATCAAATCACTTGGTGTGGGGGTTATCACTCTTGCTCATGTCCTCGAATCAAAATACCTTACTTGTTACGATTTTTATTAAACAATTGGGGTTTCTTACAAAATCCATTACTACTTTTCGAGGGCCGACCTAGGATTAATCATTAATTAGAGTTTCCAACCTTGTCGGGTAGCGGAAAACTTGGTACGCATTAGAAACGAAGATGTAAAAAGTTCATCTCATTATCATTTACAATTGTTGGTATTCATTCTTTCTTGTTGTGTGCTTCCGGCGTAAGTGTTTTGTCTCGAAAGTACTAGTTGGGATAAACGCGGCACTCGTGCGCACGAGTGTGTGACCACCCTTAGTGACCGTGTGACACCGAGTACCGGGTGGATGGGTTTGAGTCCCTTTCCATACCACTTATGGGCCTCCCGATTGATATTTATTAGTCCGTATATCATGGTAAGTTCACCGTCTAGTTTGTGACGGTGGGTGCGGATAGGGCAAGAGAAAGAAGGGCAAGGGACCTTGCCTAGGTGATCTATTGTGAGGATTAGCGGCTGGATTTGGAGTCTATTTTATAGGTTTCTTTATGTTTTGCTTTTATGTATATCGGCTTTGGGATTATTGAACTTGGTATTTTGATGAGACCGGTATCATGTATATTTACCTGGAATACCCGGGGTCCATTATAATTGTTTTAGTCTTCCATTGTTTAGTATTGCAATAACTCTTTCATAAATAACTAAATTGATTAAGTTGAAGGCCGACTAGACTCGTCGGGTTGCTTGCGAGTAATGACTCTGGGCTTGTACGGGCAATAGGTGTGGGTAGGTCCAGATATGGGCAATGGGGAGTCTAGGACCAATATCATAGCCAAAGAGAATAGTGAGAAGGGCAAAACCCGGTGTGGTGGTCGGCTTTTTTTGTTATTTTGTATTCATTTTGATCGATCGTGCATGCTCAGAAGGATGAGCGATCCAACGAAGAAAGTCGAAGAAGCAGCGACGAAAGCCATGTCGAAAGGCAGGGGAGGAGGAATCAACTGGGATGGACTGGGGAAGTTGTTGGTCTCTGATGAGGTTCGCAAGGAGTTCATCAATCTTTGTCACGCTTTCGACGAGGTCAACCAAACCCTCCAGACCAAGTTCAGTCAGGTCAGCTCTCCCCCCTAATTTGTGTTGATTGCATGCCCTTCTTGTCACACAGGAGAGAAAGGTTTTGTTTCTCACTTCAAATGAGATCCAACACACTTTCTTATTATTTGTGTGACAAGTGGGTTGTAGAAAGTGGAGTGGGCTGAGTAGCCCATAAGTTTTTAATATGGACTTTTGTTCTTTGGTTTGATATAACACTTCTCTAACTCATAAACTTTATTTTATTTTTCGAATTTGATTTTGTTTTTGAAAAATAAACAAAACACCAACAGTTACTGTATTTTAAAATTAGGAGCCAACGATTATTGTCATGAACAGTTAATTAAAAACAAGGTTTATGAGTTGGCTAAGTGTGTATCAAACCAATGACCCACTTTGACAGTTTATTAAACTGTCCAAGTCCACTTGGAAAGTTCTCTAAAATTTGAATTAGAATAAGTCAATAACTGTTGAAACAGTTATACATATCCTCTATAAATGAAGAGTCCATAAACATAGTTTCTACATTGCTCTTAAAAAAAATAGTTTCTTCACTAATTTTCGAAGTAAAAAACAATGTGTTTTTGGTGTTTTTAAGAGAAATAATTCCTGTAGTTTGAAAGTTATTTGATTGGTGCATAATCAAAGTTCATACCAGCTGTATCCTAGGGACAAAGCTCTTAGTAGAATTCAACACCGAATTGAAAAAAAATATTCTGTCTTATGACATTGCAAATAGCAAGCCACTAGTATATTTTATTTGTGTAATTTACTTGTCCATTGTGTCTATTTAGAACAACATACGTAGCTTTTTTTTTTAGAAACATGCGTAGCTCTTGTTATCAATTATTATATTGCGTGTCATATTCAGATTTGTGTTTATATAGATTACTTATTCCAGCGCACGTCTCAAGGAAATAAACACAACAAGTTTTTGTTGATTTGGTTATCAAACTTTTGTCAGTTCACTTTTAGTCCATAAAACTTTTATTTTCCTCTCATTTCGATCTGTTTGTTAAATTTGAAGGCTGTTCTTAAACTTTCATTTCCTTCTACTTTTGGCTGTTTTGTAAAATTTGAAGAACAACAATAGCTAACAAAGTATTTCACTAGCAATTCACGAATGGTTCACAACTGATTCATCAACCCAAAAAAATCGATTGTGAACCGTTTCATCAATATCCGTTACTCCCCGCATTTATGAGGTGACACCAATCCATGGTGGTAATCCAAATTTACTATTAGAGATGCAAGTTCCTTTTTTTTGGTGTTCAACGTCAATTGCACCAACTAATCTAAGTTCGGGCACTGTCGAGTCCCATATAAGGGGCGACCCTCTCAATCCAGTTTTTTCCATTCACAAAACTAGAACTCAAGACCTTACTTAAGGGGACAAAATCCTTTACTACTTGGGTCAACTCGTTGTTGGTCGAAGATGTAAGTTCATCTTTACATACAAATTGACTAGTTGGTTGAAGCCCAACCCATGGTAAGTTAGGTGTGGGTGGGTCCGGATACGGGCAATGGGGCGTCTAGGACCAATATCATCGCCAAAGAGAAGAGTGAGAAGGGCAAAACCTGGTGTGGTGGTCGACTTTTTTTGTTATTTCGTATTCATTTTGATCGATCGTGCGTGCTCAGAAGGATGAACGATCCAAGGAAGAAAGTCGCAGAAGCAGCAGCGAAAGCCATGTCGAAAAGCAGGGGAGGAGGAATCAACTGGGATGGACTGGGGAAGTTGTTGGTCTCAGATAAGGTTCGCAAGGAGTTCATCAATCTTCGTTACGCTTTTGACGAGGTCAACCAAACCCTCCAGACCAAGTTCAGTCAGGTCAGCTATCCCCCCTAATTTGTGTTAATTGCATGCCCTTCTTGTCACACAGGAGAGAAAGTTTTGTTTCTCACTTCAAATGTGATCCAACACACTTCCTTATTATTTGTGTGACAAGTGGGTTGTAGAAAGTGGAGTGGGCCGAGTAGCCCATAAGTTTTCAATATGGACTTTGGTTCTTTGGTTTGATATAACACTTCTCTAACTCATAAACTTTGTTTTATTTTTCGAATTTGATTTTGTTTTTGAAAAATAAACAAAGCACCAACAGTTACTGTATTTTAAAATTAGGAGCCAACAGTTATTGTCATGAACAGTTAATTAAAAACAAGGTTTATGAGTTGGCTAAGTGTGTATCAAACCAATGACCCAATTTGACAGTTTATTAAACTGTCCAAATCCACTTGGAAAGTTCTCTAAAATTTGAATTAGAATAAGTCAATAAGTGTTGAAACAGTTATACATATCCTCTATAAATGAAGAGTCCATAAACATAGTTTTTGCATTGCTCTTCAAAAAAAATAGTTTCTTCATTGATTTCTGAAGTAAAAAACAATGTGTTTTTGTTGTTTTTTAGAGAAACAATTCCTACAGTTTGAAAGTTCTTTGATTGGTGCATAATCAAAGTTCATACCAGCTGTATCCTAGGGACAAAACTCTTAGTAGAATTCAACACCGAATTGAAGAAAAATATTCTGTCTTATGACATTGCAAATAGCAAGCCTCTAGTATATTTTATTTGTGTAATTTACTTGTCCATTGTGTCTATTTAGAACAACATGCGTAGCTTTTTTTTTTGAGAAACATGCTTAGTTCTTGTTATCAATTATTATATTGCGTGTCATGTTCAGATTTGTGTTTATATAGATTACTTATTCCAGCACGTGTCTCAAGGAAATAAACACAACAAGTTTTTGGTTATCAAACTTTTGTCAGTTCACTTTTAGTCCATAAAACTTTTATTTTCCTCTCATTTCGATCTGTTTGTTAAATTTGAAGAGTGTTCTTGAACTTTCATTTCCTTCTACTTTTGGTTGTTCTGTTAAATTTGAAGAACAACAATAGTTAACAAAGTGTTTCACGAGAGGTTTACAACTAATTCATCAACCTAAAAAAATCGATTGTGAACCGTTTCATCAATATCCATTACTCCCCACATCTATGAGGTGACACCAATACATGGTGGTAATTCACATTTACTATTAGAGATGCAAGTTGTGACGACCCGAAAATTTGGTTATTTGTGAATGATGATGTGTAATATATATTTATATACTCGTATTTGAGTGACCGGACAGTGAGGTCGGTGAACGAGTAGGAAAACTAGACGAGCGGGATTTGACAATTGGGTTACGGGTACACGAGAGACTAAAAAACATAGTTAAAATAATTATTTAATAATTATATAGTTTATTTGTGTGAGACAAAGGTAAAAGTGTGCATGTGACAGGGAAATACGGTCGAGGAGGCAAGATGGGTCGGGGACCCTTGGGTTCAACTTTGAAATGTGTGGGTTGGTAAGAATATGGGTGGACACAACTAGAACACACACCCCACTTATTAAACTATTCCTACCATACCCATTTAAATTTCAAACACCCCACCCACTCCCATCACTCACCACCCAACCCTATCACACATGTCACCTCACCTCACACTCTCCCATCTCATTTAAACACCCACTCACGTCACTCTCATCTCCTCACTCTCTCATTTCACATACCTATCTCTCTCACGTCACTTCTCTATCTCATTTTCTCTCTTCACACGGTCTCTCTTCACTCACTCTCACTCACGAGCTCCCTTCTCTCTCCCACCTCACTACCGTCTCTGCTCGTCGTTGGTGGCCGGACTAGATCGTAGGAGATCGCGGTTGACCGGAGGTAAGCTTCTCCTCTTCTCTCTCTCCCTCTCCCTCTCGGTTTTTCTTCTCTCTCTCGACTTCCCTCACTCTTCTCTCTCGGTCCACTCACTCTCACAGCTGGGCTGTGTCCACGCCGTTCACCGGAGATGTAGTGGTGGCAAAGAAGCTCACCGAAGGTCCCACATCCTCCCCTCACTCTCGTGTTCACTCGATCTCTTTCTCACTCTCGGTTTCTTTCTCTCCCTCTTCTCGGCCTACACCTCCACGCCCACTGCACCGCCACGTCTGGCCAGACCAGTGGTGGTCGGAGGTCACTCCCTTATCGGAGATCTCTCTCTATTCCTCTATTTCTTTCTCTCTCTCTCTCTCTCGTCTCACTGTTTTAAGTTTTCTTTTAAAACTGTTTTTGTGGTTGGGTTTTGGAGTAGCTGCTGGAGTTCTTGGGTGGTCGGAGACGGTCGAGGGTGGGCCCTCCTGACCTACCAGAGATTACATTCCCGGAGTGTCGTTGGTTCTATGTTGTTATGCGTTTGAGTGTCGTTTTGCACAAATGTTGTTGTTTATGTTGTTGTTGGACTGTTTTTATTGCTCGCCGAAAAACACCCTCACTGGTGGCGCCACCGCCAGACTACGATGACTGGGACGCTGTTGGGGACCCCACCAATCTCCTACGTGGGTCCCACAGTCTTTGGAGTGGTCAAAACAGCCCTATTCAACATTAAAAAGTCGTTATTTCATGTGAATAGGTATGGTAGAGCCTCGCCGGAAACCGCCACTCTTGGCGGTGCTACCAGCCGGACCACCACCAGTGGAGGTTGTCGAGAGTCTCACTTAACATTGGTTGAAGTCTCGAAATCCTTGGTTATGTCCGAAACAACGTTGTTAATGTGTTTGGTCGTGATTTCATGTGTTGTCAACGTTGAGTCCATATTTACGCGTGTGTTGACGTAATTCCGAACTGGTGGAAGGTTTTTCGACGTTTCCATGCCATGATAACCTTTCCCCGACGTCGGACAACACCAGCGAGGTTCCATGTTCGTTAGTACATGTCAGTTCGATCTTCACGAGGAGTTATGGTTGAGTATTATTTTGTATTGAAACATCGCGTGGCGATGAATGGTTATGACGTCGTGGTCATGTCAGCGGTCCTCGAGACCATGACATGACCCACATACGACTGAGCCGAGCCTATAATTCGCGATGAGGCTTATACATATTGTGTTTTCAAAACCCAAGAGAGAGAGTATTCGTTTTTTGATTAAATTGTCGTGTCGTTCGAATCATTTAAAACATTGGGGAAAATGATAAGTTTAAACCTAAGTTTAGTTAATGACTTGACCTATTAATACGAGTTTCCGACCTTGTCAGGTAGCGGGAAACTCGGGGATACGCATTAGGAGTCGCGGGAGCGTTGTATGTGGGTTACGATAGTTCAGGTAAGTACATTTGCCCTAAAAGCTTATGTACGTTAGTAAGCCAGTCAAGAAAATACCATGTGATTCATTTTCATTCCGTTGTGTTTGTTATTATCTACTTATTGGCATTCCATTCCATATTCCTTGTATGTGTGTTCTTGGCATAAGTGTGTGTCTCGAAGGTACTTGCGGCCTGCACTAGAGGGGATAAAACGCGGGCACTCGTGGGCACGAGTGTTTGACCACCCCTAGTGATTGTGTGATACCATGTACTGGATTGTTGTGGTTATTGCTGTGGATTTCGATGTTGCGACATCACTGTTGTGGAATTTAGACCACTTATTGCCTCTTTTGACTCGTAGAACACGCATGTTCAATTGTCATCATTTCCAGTCTATCTATCATGCATCTTGTTTATTTAAATATCTGTCTTTCATTTCCCGCATGATATTTAAACTGCTTTGTTTGAGAATTCATGAATTACTGTTATATTCTTCTGACATCACTTTCAATTTTTCTCAGTTACTTACTGTCTAGTTTGTGATGGTGGGTGCAGTAGGGCGAAGTGCAGTAAGGACAAGGGACCTTGCCTAGAAGATCTTTTGTAAGTGGCTGGACCTGAGGTATCGAGGTGTAGGCTTATGATCATTTCTGTTCGTATGATGTTTTACATATATATATAGTTGTTTTGGGAATTGGGGATGGGAATTTTGAAGTAGATTCCATCAATCCATTTTGTTGACTTAGAACCGAATTTATTGGGGTTTTCCACATTTATATAGATTCCTAATTTCCCTTTGATCGAGTTATTTCCCAATACTTGAGTAATATGAATTTGCTTCCACTGTATTATAATCGCAATAACTCTTTCATAAATCTTGAAATTTTGATGATTTTAGGCTGACTAGGCTCGTCAGGTTCGCTGAGAACTGACTCAGGACCTGTACGGATCTAGGCCGGGTGTACCCAAATACATTGGGAATTTGGGGCCGTCACACAAATTCCTTTTTTTCTTTTTTTTTGGTGTTCAACGTCAATCGTACCAACTAATCCAAGCTCGGGCACTGTTGAGTCCCATATAGGGGGCAACCCTCTTAATCCAGTTTTTTCTATTCACAAAACTCGAACTCGAGACCTTACTTAAGGGGACAAGATCCCTTACTACTTGGGTCAACTCGTTGTTGATCGAAGATGTAAGTTCATCTCTTATACAAATTCACTAGTTGGCTGAAGCCCAGCCCATGGTAAGTCAGGTGTGGTGGTCCGGATACAGGTAATGGGGCGTCTAAGACCAATATCATCGCCAAAGAGAAGAGTGAAAGGGCAAAACCTGGTGTGGTGGTTGGTTTTTTTTGTTGTTTCACATTCATTTTGATCGATCGTGCGTGCTCGGAAGGATGGGCGGTCCAGGGAAGAAAGTTGCAAAAGCAACAGCAAAAGCCGTGTCGAAAGGTAGGGGAGGAGGGATCGACTGGGACGGACTGGGGAAGTTGTTGGTCTTCGATGATGCTCGCAAGGAGTTCATCAATCTTCGCCGCATTTTCAACAAGGTCAACCAAACCCTCCAAACCAAGTTCAACCAGGTCAGCTCTCCCCCCTAATTTGTGTTAATTGCATACCCTTCTTGTCAAATCTTTGAAGAATCTAGGGTTTCAAATGTCTCAGATTGTTCTTTCCCTTATTAATCCCTCAGTTTTATATCACAATTTGAATATAGGGTTTGTTTTCGCATAAAAAAACACCTTTTTTAGGTTTAGGATCCCGTCATTGCTGTGCAGAAATATTGTGATGATGGTGGAACGATGTAAGATTGTCCATGCCCCTCGCGTCGAGCTTGTGGATGAGTTCTAGGGCTTGGAGGAGAGCGATTTGATCTTCTTTGTCGTCTTCTTCTTTTTATGATTGTGGCGGTTATTGGAGTGCGAATAGAGAGTGATTCGTGACTTCTCGCATCTGTAATTCATATGCGAAATCGGAATCATCGATTTCTTCTTCGTTTTCGATTCGTGCTTTGTTCTGTTTAACAATGTGGAATGCGCTTTCTCTTTCGTGCTTCATTGTTTGTGTATGTATTTGTGCGTATGAGCTTAGAAGAAGACGC